>JAYRCH010000052.1:3600000-4267331 GCA_037179445.1 Phengaris alcon alcon
GAGCTTCTCATTAATTCCTCATTATATTATACATTTGAATAATTAGGTAATACCTACATAAAGTTTCAACCAGTTAAACTTAACGGTTATTCTATAGCATTTTATATGTCTATACCTTCGGGTAGAAAGAAAAAAGTTCGTATAAACCATTTAACCCAAAATGAGTTTGCAGTCTTATTTAAAATTTTCCGCTCTAACACTTTCAAATTCGCAAAAAACGGCCCAGATGACTTCAAAGTATAAACAGAGTTTTTGTTGGAATTTATGATCTAAGAACCAAATAAGAAAAATATAATATATTGCTATGACTATTTGGCGTAATATCATATTTGTTATAAGATTTGGTCGTAAAAGACAATAGACGTAAGTCAAGTATGGGGGATTACCAGCGTAACTAATGCACTTGGTTGTAAAAACCAAAGTTCAGTACGATTTTGACTTACCGCCATATTTCTTATGTTTAGTACAATTTATAAAATAAATTGAATAAAGTAGATATTAAGTACTTTAGTTTGTGAACTACTTAGGTATTTCATTTGGTTTAATGCAGCAACATACCTCTTAGCTCATTTCATTTTGCAATTATGAAGTAGTTGATAAGGTGGATATTTGACTAATTTTTCTTTTACGATCTTATATTTTCATATAGTAATTTAATATTGCAAATTCGGTACTATCGCTTATTCAGATGACCCCTTAAATGAGTTAAATACGACTCAAGTTGCTATAAGAGCCAATTACCATAATTTATTATAACTGGTGATAACTTTGATGATCAATGATTGTTATAAGCACATAATATTATCATCATAACAAAAATAAATTACTTATTTCGTTGCCGCATTAACAACTATTATAAAGCTCTTTAACGTAAATAATAAAATAAATAAATTAAAAACCGACTGGGTAAAACATTTAAAAAAAAAAAGTCCAGTTAATCGACTTTTGCTATCGAATATTATTCAATAACTAGCGCAGTAGGGTAAAAACAAATCGATTCAATTCTTAATAATTGAGTAATGGGTTAGTGTTGGAGACTGGAGTGTTAGTATATTGATGTCGTCCTTTATGCCATTTGTAGTTATTCCATAAATAAGATGAGTTCAAATCAATTTCATATTCAATATATAATATTTTTGGAACGAAGTTCTTTATCGCGCGTTGCGAAAGGGGGCTAGACGGAAAAAATTAAGACTGTAACGACACTTTTTTCTATAGTTGTAAGCCGTGAGGCGTGCGCGTGTTTCTCTGTCTGTCTCTCCTTCTCTCTCTCTCAATTATTACTAAACTTGAGCCTACTGATTAAGTTTATATTACATTATATTTGTTAATAATAAAAAAAATATTAATATAACTTAAAAAAAAAAAAAAAATATTACAATTCCTTCACTAATTAATCGAAAGGAACATCGTTCCATCCGGGTGTCCCTTGACACCTCTATAGTTTTTGTTTTGTTGTTATATTTGGCGCAGTTAACATTTCGAGTTGGCATTTTTAACTATCAGTTTACACTAAACATTTTGGTAATAAAAATTCCATAAACTCATTATTCAACGCCTGATAAAAACTTTAATGCAGTTGTTCACGCGCGCGAAATACTTACCGCGGGCAAAAACATCGACACCGAACGGTGAACCGGTTAGGGCGAGAACGAGAAGGCGAGATACTGTTCACAGTTCACACGCATTACTCGGGTATTCTCGTGGCGTCTCGGCGCGTCGTCGGCAAAGTCGATATTACGTGTGCGATGTGTCGCGACGAAAGGTTCACAGCTCGTTCGCGCGGGGTTCACATTCACGGCGCCATAACAGTTTGCTCGCGACCATAGACACGTGATGTCGCTAACAAAATGGCGTCTAAAAATCACCATACTTGGGATAACAAACTAGAAATGGTATTTCTAAACCATTATTTCGCCGAAAAAATACTATGGGACACAAAAAATCCTTACTACAAGGACAGAAATCAAAATCATGCGGCATGGGATCGGATCAGCAATAGCATGAATATAGATATCGAAGAACTAAAAAGGAAGAAAGACTCTTTGTTGTCCAGTTATCGTCTATATAGAAATAAGGTTAAAAAATCGCTGATGAATGGGGCTGAAGAAGTCTATAAGCCCATTTGGTTTGCATATGCATACATGGATTCTTTCCTGTCTAAAGGCCCCATCGAAGTAAAAACTATTGAAAATGAAGTAAGTTACACTTTATTTCCATAATATTTATTATTTTGTAACGTAATAGTAATCTACACGATAGTAAAATGTAGATATTAGATTTTATTATCGTGTCTGTTGGACACAATAATAAAAAAATTGGCTATGTGCGTCTACCTGCACAGTAAGCGATAAACTAATTGAACCAAATTCGACGAATGCGGGGGAGGATGGAGTGGACCCCTCCTCTCCATCCTCCCCCGCATAAAATAACCTAAACCGCTTCGTGCGTACTTTATTATACCCGGTTTCTTTCTGAGGTTTTATGTCGGTAGTTTATCTATTCAATAGCGTTTTTAATTGGTTAACACAAACACTACCGACAAAAAACCTCAGAAACCGCATTTACCGCAACAAGCATTAGACAAATGAAGCCTACATAATACGATCAGTAATTAACGTATCATATGCAGACTTCATTGATCTGATCGCGGTTCGTGCGTCTTTGACACAACTATTACACACAAATAGGTCGCGATTCGTGTGTTTTTGAGAGCATTTATGATGAGATTTTCATAGAGCATACCAATCCATTTACTTCTATCCCCCTCTTATTTTAGTTAACTAGTTATATTGCCAATCATTTACTTGTGCATACAGTTATAAAAGTAGGTCGATACTCGCGGGCTCAAAAATCTAATCTCGCCAAGACAAGGACCAAAAATTTTCTGTGTTCCTACTACTAGGTAATAGTTATGTACTGTATGACAAATATTTGCATCATTTATTGCAGGATGAAGACGCCGAGGACCCACTTTACCAGGAAGATGACAAAAGAAACGTGTATCTCGTACCCTTAAGTAATGAACGGCTGATGGCTACACCGGCAAGGAAACGGCAACACAGTTCATCCGAGCCACAAGACAACATATTCGAAGAAAGCCTTGCTAGTATTAGCCAAGCATTAACAAGACGGAACAATTCCCAAGATGAAGACGACTGTGATCGCTATGGAAAAATCTTAGCGAATAAACTTAGAAAATTGTCAGAAGATGAACGGTTAATTTTTATGCACGAAATTGATGGTATGTTTATACAACGCATTCAGAAGAGGCTTAATTCCTCATAAGCTAATTTTTATTAAGTTTTAAGTTGTAGGGTACGTCTTAAGTCTGAATAGATATTGCATGACAGTATTTTCTATAAATATATAATTTTAATTATTATTATGTATGCAAGGTATATTTTAATGTAGCCTTAAAAAAGAGATCCCAGATTTCAAAGAGTTGAAATTTTGACACAAATAATTTAAATAGTAATTTCATTCGATTAAACTGTTATTAAGCAGTTAACTGTTAGAGTATTCGATCACTTTTTCAATTAAAATTGTTCACCTAAGATCCTGCCTCCTCTAAGTCCTAACTTAAAAGGATTATAGGGTAAAAATTCTATCAACCCTTTTATAAATGTGAGCCGGTGATTTTTGATCTGCTGCTCGGTTTTGAAAAATTGATGACGAATTTTTTTATTCCCTAGTCCCGTGGTTGGTTTGGTTTGGTTATAGCAAGGGACGTAGTCCCCAATAATGTTATGAAAAGCAAGTATAAAAAATAAAACTTTATTAATATATTGCCATAGTTTTATTTTGCCAATTAATGTACACAAATCAGGAGAGCATAGTCGTTATTTTTCAAATAATCATTGTTTAAGTGATCAGCGTAGATAGTAAGCACCGGGTAGGGCTGAGTAGGAGTAGGCGAGCGGGGCGTTGTAGGGCGAGACGACGGCGGGGACGGCAGAGAGGGGGGCGGACAGGGGCACCGCGGGGTAGGTGTAGTCCAGCGCGGGGTACGTCAGCAGCTGCGGCTCGGGCTTGGGCGCCGCCAGCGCCGCTGCCACCAGCGCGAACACCGACAACTGGAACACACACACGTTCTAGAAGATTCCTCGATTATGTTGTTTCTGGGCACATTATGAATCAGTTTAGATTAGCCAAAAGTGCCTGATGTTGAATCGGACACGGAGCGGGCCGATTCAATATCAGGCACTTCATTAATTCATGAACTGCTTGAACAGTTTTCATAAATATTTATTGTGGTGTTGTGTCGTCAGGAAAAGTTGCGCGGAAATTTAAAATGTGTAAGAAAACTTAACGAGGATTATTAACTTTTCTAATAAGAGTTTCTTAGATTCCTCATAGATCCCATCATCATCGTTGTTAGGGTATACCTCGGCCCACAACATTTCACTTTTTGGTAGCTGTGAAAGTGCAAAGAAATCGACATCGGTGTTAAAGTGTAAAAGACTATTAGAAATACCTATATCAACATAATGCCATGACGTATTGTGTGATGATGGTGGTGGTGATGATGATTATTTAATAGTGACATATGCTTGGAGTTCTTTTAACAATGTTGAAATTTCCAAACGTGTATCTATAAAGACTGAGATCTGTTCAGTCGCTTTGGATTCAATGTATACCTTGGCACAACATTTCACTTTTTAGTAACTGTGAATGGTCAAAGAAATCGATATCGGTATAAAAGACTATGAGAAATACCTATATCCACATAAGATCATGGTGTATGGTTTGATGATGGTGGTGGTGATGATTATTATTTTACAGTGACATAAAATTCTTAATTTTTTATAAACAATACTGAAATTTCCAAATATGTATCTTCAAAAACTGAGGAGTGCCGTTCACTGCTTTTGGATCCAGGGTAGCTTGGCACAACATTTCTCATTTTGGTAGCATATTCTCGACTTACTTCAAAAACAGTCAAAATAACTATAGGTGTCCCTATACATTTTTAGAACATCTCTCGATTCCTCATGGATCCCATCATCCCATGGTCTACCATTTGGTGACAATGAGACCAACTTGGAAGTCAACCCTTTAATATAAAAAAAGAATTTCGAAAATCGATCCACAAACGGCGGAGTAATCGCGTAACATACATACAAAATAAACACACACGAATTGATAACCTCCTCCTGTGTTTTTAAAATTCCAAAGCCTTAAACTTTAATATTCGTAATAGTTAAGTTTCCAAATAAAGCTTTGATTTATTGTTATTACTAGCTGTCCCGACACACGTTGTTTTGTCGCACCTATAAATATAGTGTTACCCCCTTACTAATTAAAATATTTACACAATGGATAACTTAAATAACGTTGCTATCTTTTTCTATCAAGTGACATTTCCAACGTATCAGACAAAGACAGCAACGTTGTTTAAGTTATCCGTTGTGTAAATAGTTTTATTAGTAAGGGGGTAAATATTTTCCCCGCAAATTTTTCCAATATTTCTCACCGTTTAAATATCAAGACGAAAATTAGCCAAATCTGTCCAGCCGGTCTCAAGTTTTAGCGAGACATTGGAATTGCAATCCATTTATATTAATATATAACATAAGATTTTCCATTACTTTGTAATTTTCCATATCAAATCACACGTTTTATAAATTGATGTCACGTTCCACGGGAACCGGATAAAAAGTATCCGTGTCTATGTCCGTCTCCTGATTCTAACTCTAACTAACCTCCCCACCAATTTTCAGCCAAATCGGTTCAGCCGTTCTTAAGTTATAAATTGTGTAACTAACACGACTTTCTTTTATATATATCAACAATCAGAATCAATCAGAATAATTCAAAAATTGTAAAAAGTAAAATTGTCCAAAGACTTACCAACTTGAAGAACATGTTTGATATTGGTCTGCGTGTGTTATGATGACCAGGACATACTACCCAATATTATATACCCCACAGCAACCTTGATCTTGCGAGACAAATGGACGCAAAAACACGCGACGCGACAACACGCCTTGTTAGGAAGTGTAATGTTTATAATCGATAATCTGATCATTTTTTCGTGTGCTCATTGTTTAAATTAAAATTAATTGTTGATTTATTAGGAGGATGTCGTTGATAACGCAGGCTCATTACGTGTTACATATTATTATTACGTAGACTTTTATATTATTATAGACAGGGCATGTCGCGGCAAAAAGTGTCCACACTTAAACTGTCCTAGATTTTTTCTGTCAAATGTACGTAAGTTAATAATAAGTTTATTGTAGTAAAGCGTCAGCTAGATTGTCTGAATGATGCTATGCATAGATAATAATACAATAATTTCAAAACTAAGGATGGGCTATGAGAATGACTCTCATAACCCATCCTTAGTTTTGAAATTATTCTATTATTATCTATAATAGCATCATTCAGACAATCTAGCTCACGCTTTACTACAAGAAACTTATATTTAATAGTAGTTTCATTATAGCTTTAATATTATACCACCTTATACCTATAAATGTGGGAGAGCCACGCTTCAGGCTGAATGGGCCGGCTCGATCGGGTAAATACCACGGCGTCACAGACAACCAGCGTGAAATAACGCTTGCATTGTGTTGTGCCGAGTGAGTGAGGTTACCGGAGGCCCAATGGGGGTTGGTGATTTTAAGGACTGGGAAGGCAAAACGCAATGTTGCCAGTGTCCATGGGCGGCAGTATGTATGAAACACCTCTGGCCTTTCTAGACCCCCTGATATATTTTTAGGAATCTGTAGTTTTGTATATACAGCTTACTTTAAAAATACTAGGCTAAAAGCACAGTAACCATATAATAATATATTTAAATGTGTATCTACTGTGCTCTAGTGAAATCTTTTGTCTCAGTATAGATCCAGTACAATTTTAAAATATATAGCGTAATTATATTATGTTTGTGACGTTTAGGAAAGAAAAAGTGACACTGATTTTCAAACCTAACGGTAAAACATCGCCCCTAAGGGGATTTTAGACGGAGAAGGGAAACTTCTTTACAGACATGTGCCTACACAATATTTGGCTGCTAGGTACACAATAAACGTAATGTTACCAGTCTTTGTTAATGAACCAGTAACGGAAATCTATAATTCCTGTTTGCAAACGATCGTAGATAGAAACACAGGAAAGATATTATAGACTACCATTTACATGAGTAGATGAGACATTTTGAGACTGGACATCACATGCCAGGAGATATGGAAAAACTAAACCTACGCTCTTATGAGCAATGAAACCACGCACTATATGTATCAGATTATTGATAACACATTGTATTCTAAGTACTTCCTGACAAAAAAAGCTTTTGTTTATTCACGCCTTTTCGTTTTTGAAGATCAAGGCTGTACATAAGGTATATAATGTAGATTTATTACATTTGGAGCATCATATCGAAAAGTAACGGCAAACATCAACCATGTTCTTCAAACTGGTAAGTCCTCAATAATATCAAATTGCGATAACTTACTTAACAAGTAAATAAAATATGGCTTAGGTGTCAAAAATGTTAGAACTAAATTTAATACTTTTTGATCAAAATGGATCATTTCGGTGATCGATCGATCGTAGTCCAGTCTTTTATTAACAGACTTATCTGTTACCTACATACTTTGATGTTATGTCAGCGGGAACAAGAAGCAGGAACGTTAATCTGATAGTTTAGTATCCTATCTTATATAATATTATAACAGTTATCACTTTCAGCTTGAAGTATCTTTTACTATCTGACCTGATCCTTGCCGTGTGTGCACCTAGTAATACCGTTGCATAACAAGTAGCAACATAATATTTGAGGAATGTTCTGAGAACGTGTGTGTGTTCCAGTTGTCGGTGTTCGCGCTGGTGGCGGCGGTGCTGGCGGCGCCCAAGCCCGAGCCGCAGCTGCTGACGTACCCCGCGCTGGACTACACCTACCCCGCGGTGCCCCTGTCCGCCCCCCTCTCTGCCGTCCCCGCCGTCGTCTCTCCCTACAACGCCCCGCTCGCCTACTCTCCATATTCAGCTCTCTCCAGTGCCTACTACTATCGTTAATTTAAAAAAGTCTCATGTTCTTCTATTGTTCTGCAATTTAATTAGAGAAAAGTATAAAGCATACGATTTTATATTAGCTTAAACATTACTTTCATAAATAAATATATTTGCATCTTTTCTTTTTCTTTTACTCGCATAATATTCCGTCTATTTTAATTTAAAACTTTTATTGAAATAATGGTTTTATTCGTCGGCAAGATAATTCACTTTAAATGCGTCTGTAAATCGGGTCAGTATTTAGAATTCCAATGTAATACAATTTACATCTCGTCTATTAGCAAGTCAAAATGAATTTAGAATAGAACTGAGATTTATCTATTTTTTATCGAGTTTACTTTATTATGGACTGATTTTTCAATCGTCAGATGGTGAAAGTTCACCCGAGGAAAAAAAAGTACTTTGACAGATGTTGTATGAAAATCTGTCAAAGTAACAGATTTATTTCTCACGTAAAAGTTATATGACGATTGAAAAATCGACCCATTAATGGAAAAAAGAAAAATCACCGTATCTACGTAGTACGTACTCGTTCTCTACTGTGTTCTACTGAAAAGGTGATAGTATTTTATTTATCTATTTAAAGAAAATTGGTAAGCTTCTACGGAATCAGAAATGTGGTGTTAAAAAAATTAAATGATCAATTTAAATAACAAAATACGCAGCTTCCTTTCGTTTACGTCTGTACTTTGAACAAGTTCAGGATAACATTCGTGGTTTTAATTTTAACGAAACTTTCTTCGAAGAGGGAAAAAGGTACCGCCTAATGATACCCTCAGTATGGCAATGTTTTGATTTCATAATTATATTTGTTGTTTATAGATGGAGCAGACATGTTTCGACAACTTCTAGAATATTCCCGATAAGATAATAAGCTCATGGCTCGCGATATCGCGTAGGTACGGTACGGAAAATTATTGTAAGTTGACATTCTAACGTTTAGTTTATTGCCCACTACATGCCTAATTTTGGGTAGCTTTATTTTTAGTTGGGGCAAGATTAACTTAACCGATCTTTATTGTTAATAAACAACTTTACACTTTATAAAACAGTCAATATTATTCGACTTATCTTATAGTAGGTAGATAATGAACATACATTAATGTTTTAATGTCGCTTCGTGAAGATGTTAAACCTAGGAACGATTCAGGCATGAAAATAAGAAGTAGAAATGAATAATATAATGTAAAATTACTAACATAGTTTATTTCCTTAATTTAATCCTGGAGCATTAAAATAGAGTAACCTAACTTCTTAACAAAGCAGAATTACAATGTAGATGGTCTTAAAACATGGCGGTGCGGCGGTGGTTTCATGAAACCTTACTATAAAATACAGCTATACACAATAAACTTAGAAGAAGTAAGGGCTGCCGTATCCGTATCCGTATCTGTAGGCGTAAGGCAGGGAGTAAGAGTAAGGTAAGTACGGCGACGCCGCGATGGAGTAAGGGTCGTACAACGACGGGTAAGAGAGGAACTGGGGATCCGCTTTGGGAGCAGCCATCGCGACCACCAGAACTGCGAAAAGGGTGAACTGGAAAAGATAATAACAAAATTATAGACATCGATGGATATTTATACGAACAAATTGCATAACAAAGATCTTTAAAATAAAGTAGAGTTTAAAACTAAATAAACAGCACTTAAGGGCATCACAGACGACGAAAATTCTATAATATTCCAAGTTAAGACAAAATATCGATTGCTATACAGTTTGTATGAACTATCGCAGACGCCTTAGATACTATATAATATTTTCAATTTACGTACTTGAAATTTTAATATGAAATATAACCAGGCATTTTATGATAAAATATTATGGTATCTTCGCCATCTCTGACGCTCTTTATGGAAATTTTATTTTGAGATACGCATGAGAATTTAAAAAAATAAAAAGAATATTCTTGTAGTATAATATTAGTGTCACATAAAATTCGTCGTAGAGCCCACAAGAGCCCGATTTTGACCCGATTTACCTAATACTCAGATTTACGGCTATTAGTAAGAGAAGAAACATAATATATCGTTCTTTATCCTACATGCTAACACTTATTATGAGTGCCATAAAGTCGTAATTCCGACGTCCAAGAAAAAGAAGATCCAAAAGATCACCAATTCGGGATAACCTTAAACAAAACGAAAAGACATGGATTTGGCTTCTCTTTAGTGGTAGCTTTTCACGCTTATGGGTTTTTGCCATTGATGTTTTGTGAGATATATAGCGTCGATTTTAGTGCAATTGACAGCTGCGTAAACGTAACGTTATCGAATGTCAATTGTATGGTCTGTCATAATTTTCATACAAATCTCTTTCGATAACGTTACGTTTAGGCAGCTATCAATTGTGCCGACTGCAAGGAACCCTGATCGTTTATTTTCAAAAGACATTTACGAGACGAGATTTAATTAGGGTTTTGGATATTTTTTCTGCCCAACTCGCACAATGTGTCATCTGGTGGCGTAAGCGGTTTCAAAAACGGTCAAAAAGAATTTTCGATTCTTTTTCTGTCACCAGGCGGCGCTCGGTAGCACGACGGTCCTTGTCGTGTTAAAAAGCTGTCAGACGTCACGAATTTAACAACCCTCTTTAAGAGTTGCCTTTTGAACTCTAAAGTCTAGCGCTACTACCAATATCTACTTAAAAGGTAAAAACAATAACTTATTTAAGATTATAACCGCACATGTTTGAATGCCGTAGGTCCTAGACCATCCAAAAATCTAATAAAAAACATAACGTGCACAAGGTACACGTGTCCGAAGTGATTCACCATTCAAAATCCAAAAGTACTTTCATCGTGCCTAGCATTACTTCAAAAAATAATAGAAAAATTAAAATTGTACACCTAGCGTAATCTGTGTATTGAGCCGTACTTTCTTAAGTAAGTTTCGTAAAAAGTATAAGCTTCCAACAGATGGTGGTATATACAAAACCGAGACGTGGCCTTGAAATTTCACTCTCAACGCCGCTAAGTTTCATTTGAAAACAGAAATCATTAGTTATGATTATTAAATGTAAAAAATACAACCGGCTGAAACTATTTATCACTCGAGGGCTCTTTCGAAGTTCAAGACTATTTTTATTTCAATAATTTTTTATTATTATATGTGAATTTATTTAAAATTATTTTTAAAATTTTTAAACTTACCAATTTGAAGAACATTGCTAGTTCTGGGCTTCTGGAGGATGGTTTGAGGAGATTTGGTTCCGTTATGGTGCTAGTACCGCATGATTCACGTTATATACTCAAACTGCAGCCTTCGCCTTCAAAATATGCATATTACACAATGGTGTAGTAATTTCTGGTAATTTATGTTAATTAAATTACACTTTTGAACATAATTTAAGGTCTTTAATACCGAACCATGGTTTAGCTGATATTTCATGGCTTCTTTAAAGCTGTTCTAAGGGGTCATCTCACACCGAGACAAGACGCTATACGATGCTGCATTTAAAAAAGAAAGCGATACAACATTTAACGTTATGCACTACTCAAAAAGTGTTACGTTTCATTGTAAGAGCGGCGCCGCGCTACGCAGCTAGGTGAAGCTCGAAATTCAAACTTTCAATTAATTACGTATATCTTCTTGTGTAGTGAATAAAGTTCCATTTTAAATCGCTCTTACAAATGCAGCGCCTCGTCACGTCTCGGTGTGATCTGATGCTCACTCTTTCAATGGGTATCTTGAGTAGCTGGATATAGAACTATAGAGGGTATTTAATTGTGATCACACGCGTTTTTACTGAATAACAATCGTCAATAGGGTTTTTTTTTAAATTCGAAACTTTTTCCAGATGCAATTGAGTTTATATTCAATAATAAATTTATTATTTCCTCCTGCTTATCATTTCCTGAGAGGCAACCGCATAAGGCTAGATATTGTGAACTAAAACCAGAACAATTTGTTATATAAGATGTGGAAAATTTAGTCGAGTGATTTTTGGTGAGCACTATTAATATATTCAGAAAACAGAACCCATAAATAGGTATAAAGCACAAATCAAACAGTTAATATTACAATTGATAGCCTATTTCTTTATTCCATCTATCTAAAAATCGCACATGAGGGTCTTCCCAAACGTACTTTAACCACACCATGCGGTCAGGCGTATATTTGTATTGAAAATTATTGAAAATACTATCCACACGAACCACAAGTTGCATTCTTTATCGACCAAGTATGTGATACCGGCCACATCGCAACTACAACGCAACCACAACGCAACCCCCAGCGACACCGCAACCACAAGAAGCCGCAGCGACAGTATTCACACGTAACGACGGCTTGGCCACATTGTGTCGCGCCGGTGTGGCGTGTTTGTCGTCGTAAAGTTTTATACGTACAGATTTTGTATACGGTCCATCAAGGGTCCGTGTAAAATGTCATTTTTGGTTGACAGCTCTGAGTGTAATGGTCACCAAGTAATACATCATGTCCAATATCCATTATTGAACTTCAAAGACTATTGATAAGCTCCTATTCTAAAAATGGCTATATTCTTTATTAGATGTGTTGTTTTAAAGTTTATTACTCAGGCATGTGATATCTTTGTCAACATTTCCTTTAGATGCTTTTTGGTGGTTCGCACGGTCGTGGTTCGTAGAACTCTGTCTTCACGTTGTATTTGGTCCGAGTGTAAAGCCAATTATAATTAATTTTCTCATCAGCTCATTGGTGTGCAAGGCCAATGTGTATTCAAAAGAACATTATTTACACTGTGTAGAAGTTATTTTGCGACTACGAAAAATCTTTCTTTTAGATATATTATAATCTTTAGATATATTATAACCTATATATTATAATCTTGATTCCGTACAAAACGGCAAAAATCACGTTTATTTTATGGGAGCCCCCCATAAACATATATTTTATTCTGTTTTTAGTATTTTTTGTCATAACGGCAACAGAAATACACTTCCATCTGTGAAAATATCAAGTGTCTAGCTATCACGGCTAAGGAGACACCTACAGCCTGGTGACAGATAGACGGACAGACAGCGAATTCTCAGTAATAGGATCCCGATTGTGTCCTTTAGGTACGGACCCCTAAAAAATTTGTTATAAAAGAGTAGTAGTGCCTAGTTTAGAATCTAGCCGGGTTATGCACATTGATTAGTTCACGATAAAATCAGTAAGTTAAAATCAAATACAATTATTTTGAATCATTAATTACATTAATAGAAGCATTATAATGTGAGAACAAGGTAATAAAGGTGTCATTTTAGAATGCCAATTGCCAGCATAATATTATTATTTTTATTATAAAACACGTTTCTATTTTTATGATTGTTTCTATTTTTTAATAAGCCGTTTGATTAATTTATCTAAACAAGTATATTGTTTAATTATAATAAATTTGATGTTGGTATAAGTTTTTAATGTAAGTCTCCATTTTGAATATTATTACAAAAATATCAGTATGAAATGGTATTTTTTTAAAATACTTTATTATTTTATGAAATTACTGTAATTAAACATTCGTGAGACACTGGATGTAAACAGCCTTCGCCAAATATTTTATATAAAAATATTCGTATTTATAAATAATCTCCCAACTACAAATTTTCAAGCACTTTTGATTATGGAAATTACTAGAATTACTCGTAGCCTTGTCTGTCGTACCTATACTATATTGTTTCCTTCATACTATTTCGTAAGAATATATTATTATATGTTATAACGTTTGTTATAACAAATAAAATAGTGCCAAATTACAATAAGGAACTACGGATTTCAATGAAGTTCATTTTTAACCAAGGAAAAAACGGAAGAGGTACTCAAGTCAACGCGTATTTTTTTATGAATGACCATGCATCACTTTTCTTAAATTCATTGAGCATTTTAGATACTTTAGCTATTTACCTACAGGTGATAATATTATTATGCACATACACTTAACATTATCATAATCTTATAGATAAAGAAAACAAGTAAATAAAAACTGCTAATGGCCAATATATTATTTTGTTTCAATAACATGAAGTGACAACATTCAACTTAAGTTACCCGTTACTATGTAGACCATGCACATAATGCACAGAGTATCCAAAACCTCGTGAAAATTACAAAAAATGGTTGTCTGTGTCGGTTTACGGACGTAAATTTTACGTGATAACGTCATCACACCACAGCAAACTAAGTAAACCATTCCTTTTAATATTTACAACGTTGAAAAAAAAACTGTAACCCGACTGACTACGTAAATAAGGAGTCTAAAAAGACCGAAACAAGAAAATAATTCAGATAGAAATCCAGAAATGCATAGGTAGCAAAATGGTCAAGCTAGAGCCGTGGTCGCACTTACTTTATAAGGTTCGGCACAGTCGATGTCAAATCGCATCAACCTTGGAGTGTAATTCTAGAAACTTCTCTAGGCCTTATGGTCAGCTCACACCAACACGCGACGTATTTGTGCTGTGTTTGCCAAGACCTTTCTTTTGATACCAAACACGTGATGATTATCTCGGTTTAATTTTTTTAGATGTTGGAATCTGGAGTTTAATTTTCGTAATACAAAATTTAAAAAAAATATATAGCCAATATTACCCGCGGCATCATTACAAATCTAGACACCTCATATATTAAAAACAGCCCAGTAGCTTAGACGCTACGAGGGAACAAACATACATACATACATAGACTGCCAAAATCATTACCCTTCCTTTTGGCTTCGCCGTCGTCGGTGAAAATATTAAGATTTGACGTCATAGGCTCTATACGAATGCACAAGTCGCTTCCCAAAAATTTCCTTTTAATATCTGTTAAAACTTTAAAGTGTTCTAAAAATAAATTCATCGCATTGCAGCTACTGCGGCCAAGCACCCGCTCACTTGATACAATATCTAAACCGACACAATCTAAAAGTAGTTTCTTCCGTAGTCAAAATTCTTACCTAATCATTTTCTTCTAATTTTTAACGCAGATTGAAAATTCAAACCTTTTTATCACAAATAATTTGCCTATGGCACCTGTACTACTGGAATTCCGTTTTATGTACCCATTATATGTGATGTATTCCAAAATGTCTTTAGTTGATTATCTTTATATATATAATTCTACTGTACTTGTGTATGTCACTGAACTCCTCCTAAACGGCTGGACCGATTTTGATGAATTTTATTGTATGCGTTTGGGTGGCGCCCTGGATGGCGATATGAAATTGGCGTTTTGTAAAGGAGGAACATAAAGTCGATTTTTTTTAATCAAAATCAAATCAAATCAAAATTTTTTTATTCAAAATTGGTATTTTTAAATACTCTTTTTGAACGTCGATACTACGTGATGCCTACCACCGGTTCGAGAACTAACCCAGCGAGAAGAGCCGGCAAGAAACTCGTCTGGGGCCATCTTTTACCAAAAAGATGGAAAATTATTCTTTTAAAATCAAAATTATTACAATGTTTACTTATGTCTATGTAACAAATAATAAGATAAGATAAGGAGCCACCTTATTCCCAAGGTGTGCCGTCTTGAATAAAGTCATTAATTTTATAATACGCTTTGGCACACAAACGCTCTTTAACTACTTTTTTAAACTTATTAATGGGAAAGTTTTGAACCTTTTCTGGGATTATATTGTATAAGCGTATACATTGGCCTTTAAAGGATTTACTAACTTTGCTTAGTCTGAACACTGGCATATCTAACTTGTTCTTATTTCTAGTGTTTACACAATGATTATCACATTTCTTTTTGAAGTTGTTTAGATTCTTTCTTACATATAACACATTTTCCAAAATGTATTGAGATGCGACGGTCAGAACTTTATAACATAATATATTTATTTAATCAAAGTATATACCATTGCTATCTATGCACTTTTGCCATCTCATAGGTAGTTCATTGATTCCTTTACAAAAAAAACCATTCGGACAAGAATCAATAAAATCTTTGAAGGCGCTTTGGACTGCCCCATCGGAGTTGAATTTTTTCCCTTGCAAGAAGTTATCCAAATTTTGAAAAAAAATTGTAATCTGTTGAAGCAAGGTCCGGGGAGTACGGTGGATGTCTTAGACATTCCAATTGAACCTCCTGTGCAGTGTGTGGTCTAGCGTTGTCCTGAAGCAGCAGTGGCCTAGAGCGAATGACCAACCTCAGTTGTTTAGCAGCTAGCTTCTCCGTCATAATTTGCAGTTGCTGGCAATAGACATATGCCGTCTGGCCAGATTATGGAAAGCTGTAGTGAACGACACCGACACAAGTCCACCAAACGCTCACAAGTAGACTTGTGAGCGTTTGGTGGACTTGTGTCGGTGTGGAACTCAAAAAAAGTTTTTTTTTAGTAAATTTTCGCTTGGGGCAGGCTTTGGCTGGTTCACCAGGGTTCAGCCATTGCGATGAGCGTTTCCGATTATCGTACAGGATCCACTTCACACAGGTAATGTTTCGATTTAAAATCCCTTCATTATTGTGCCGGTTGAGTAAAGTAACACAGCAGTCGACGCGCGTTTGTCGGTTTGCTGCACTCAATTCATGAGGTTCACCTTCCCAATTTGCTTCAAATGGATTAAAATAGTTTTATCACTAACACCGCAGCCTGCAGCTAACTCGGACATGGTTTGCGATGGATCCGCTTCCACAATAGCCTTCAATTCTTCATTATCAACTTTGGTCTCTGGCTGTCCACGGGGCTTGTTCTGCAGGTCGAAATTTCCAGTACGAAAACCAAACCAAACCAAACCAAAAACGAAGTGTGTTTTCTTTTACGACACCGCCGCCACACACATAATTAATCCTTCAAGCCGTTTCTGCAGCACTGGTGCCATGGTGTAACTCGTGTCTCGAGTGACGCAAAAAAAAACCAAAAGAGGAAAAAACAATTGAATTACGGTTTTCGAAACACAAATGCATGAGTAAATAGCAGTATAAATTTGAAATTGGAATTCCTAACCAAAGAAGATATATTTGAGATCAAACCGATTTCATATGTAAGGACCTACTATTACGTTATGTTCAAAAATTGGACAACTGGGTTTGTACGACCGCATTTTACACGTGTATTTTGACATATTTATGCAAGCACGCCACAAACATGTACAAGGGCTGCACTAAAAGTATCGGGAATGGGATATTTCCACTGTTCCTGTCATATTAAAATCTTTTTAATTTAAAACTCCTTGGTTTTAAAAATCGAATACCGTTTATTTATTTAAAAAAAGATTCTCGGTCTTGTCACAAGGTCTTGTCAAACTTGTTTAGTCGTTGAGAAAATGGCATTGACTCGAGAAAATTCTAGAGCGTTGATTTATTATGACTTTCGAAGTGGTTTAACACAAAAACAGTGTGTTGACCGGATGATTTCTGCATTTGGTGATGAAGCCCCATCCAAAACCACAATTTATCGCTGGTTTGCTGAATTTCAACGTGGACGTGTCAAGCTCAGTGATGATCCCCGTCAATAGTCGTCCAAAAACTGCAGTCACCCAAGAAAACGTTGATGCTGTGCGTAAGCTGATTGAGGAATATCGACATGTGACATACCGCGAAATTCAGGCAACTTTATACATTGGCATGAGTCAAATACAAATAATCTTGCATGAACAATTAGGTGTAAAAAAGTTGTTTTCCCGATGGATACCGTATTTGCTCTGTGAAGAGCAAAAAGCGGCTCGCGTTACTTGGTGCGTCAGAACTCTCGAAAGATTCCACGCAGGATCCTCAAATGCTGTATACAACATCGTATCAGGTGACGAATCCTGGATATACGCGTACGAACCCGAAACAAAAAACCAGTCACGAGTTTGGGTGTTCGAAAATGAGTTAAAGCCAACAAAAATTGTTCGTTCACGGAGTGTTGCAAAAAAAATGGTGGCCACGTTTGTCTCCAAAACCGGCCATGTTGCAACTATTCCTCTTGAGGGACAAAGAACGGTTAATGCAGAATGGTATGCTAACATTTGTTTGCCACAGGTCGTTTCTGAACTCCGTAAAGAGAACTGCAACCGCCGCATCATCCTCCATCACGACAATGCGAGTTCTCACACCGCGCACAGAACAAAAGAGTTTTTAGAGCAAGAAATCATAGAATTATTAGACCATCCGCCGTACAGCCCCGACCTAAGCCCTAATGATTTCTATACTTTCCCTAAAATAAAGAATAAATTGCGTGGTCAGAGATTTTCATCACCTGAAGAAGCTGTGGACGCCTACAAAACTGTCATTTTGGAGACCCCAACTTCCGAATGGAATGGTTGCTTCAATGATTGGTTCCATCGTATGGAAAAATGTGTCAAATTTCGCGGAGAATACTTCGAAAAGCAATAAATACATTTTTAAATAGTAATGTTGTGTCACTTCCTTGATTCCCGAAATTTTCAGTGCCGCCCTCGTATAACCGTGTTTGTGATGTGTTTGCCAAGACCTTTCTTTTGATACCAAACACGTAATGATTATCACGGTTTAATTTTTTTAGATGTTATAATTTGGGGCTCAATTTTCGAAATACAAAATTTTTAATAAAATTATATAGCCAATGTTACCCGCGGCATCATTACGAATCTATTGACACCTCATTTATTAAAATCGGACCAGTAGTTTAGACGCTACGAGGGAACAAATATACATAGATACATTCATACATACATACATACAATGATGACCTCCGTTGCTCAGTGGTTCAGCGCATTGGTGCTCAAGCCGGGGGTCGCGTGTTCGAATCCCGCCGAAGGAACAAAAAAGTTTTTCTGTGTTCCTAGGTCATGGATGTGCATTAAATATGTGTATAATATAATAAAAATCATAAATATATGGTTAGTTTAAAAGTATTAAATATACTTCCCGTTGTCTGCTACCTGTAACACAAGTGTGGCTACTTGAATGAGACTGTGTGTAGACTGCAAAAATCATTACCCTTCCTTTTGGCTTCGCCGTACTCGAGTAAAAAACGAATGAGTGAATATGAACTCACGTTCCTAAGTGTCACGTTCCTAATGAAATCAAAGTAATGGATTTGACTGTTTTTATTTTCTATCCAATTAAGAATTATCTTGTTGAATTGGAATTACATTCAGTTAATAAGCAAACATATTACAAAATAATACATAAAAAAATAAAAAGTATGTAAATGTTACAAACTGTATATTTTAACTTACATCGTACCAATATTGCCTGTAGGTACTACATAAAGCGATTGGTTGTGTAAAAAAATATTATCAATTTTATCAGCATAACAGAAATAATTGGTTGTCTTAATTAGTTGTATATTAGCCAAAACACGGTCACAGTCCAGGGTTTATTCAGGAAATTTCTACCTAATTCCCAACCTAGAAATCTTAGTAATAAACACTTTTCGACTTTAAAAGTAAGAATAATTGACATTTTCTCCGATCTACCGCGTGATGCGAAACAAGCAATTAAAACACGTCAAAAGAATATTAATTAAAAAGTCTCGTTTTTGTCGTGCACGTCGTCGCGAGAGCCGGTCACGTGTAAGAAAAACGACTGAAATCTATATCGGTAAAGGTTGGCCACGTGTTTTCAGTCACGCGGACCATCTTGAAGTAGCGTAAAAATACCGAGCGGGAAGCACGGAAAAGTCCGGGAACAATGATCTAACGACTGCGTTTATTTACGTCACGCATTATGGATTGAGGGGATGTCACCTAGCCGCAGAGATTACTTCTAGTGACCGAGTTTTCAAGTGGTTTCACGAGCATTCTCTTTTGTTAGGGTAACCATCGCGATGGACATTCCATTGTACAAGGTTATTGTTTTTACTGACAATCAAATTAACCTACATTGCCTATGTTACGGGATTTTAACTGAAACTTAAATATCTTCCCATTAATATTTCTGACTTCCTACTTTGTGATAGAGCTAAAGACGAAAGGCGGACTGGAGATATATGTCTCTCAGAACTCATATTTTTAAGTGTTGACGTTCGAATGTATAATGTTTGCTCTCTGCTTTTATGTGTTTAACCTCGCTTAGCCCATTTTAATAATTTTTTATTACTTGGAATTAGTGGCTTAAATTGAGAAAGCTACATAGTATATTAATAATTAATTTATGCCAAATTACGCGCCATACGGATTCAGCAAATTCTATTCCGCGTTGATTTATATCCCGAAGTGCTATTCAACGTAATATCTGGGAATCAACATGTTCTGCGTTGTTTGCATCAGGTCAAGGAAATGAGCCTGATTCTGACAGTTATGCAAGCCAAAGGATGTATCGCACACAAGCCCGCCGCGCATGCGCCGAACACCCTTTATAACTGGCAGCCTTTCCCACGCCGCGCCAGTTAACGGGGACTTATGTACCTGAAAGCTTCGCTATACCTGAACTACATCGAGGGACGAAAAAGTTTTTTTCAATCATAACAGTAAATATTTGTGAAAACAAACATTATTTTTCAATTCGTTAATTCGATAACGAGTGAACATTTTGACGTATCAAGTGGTCATATAAACGGACTTATGAAAAGCAAACTGGGAACCGAGTTGACAGCCAGTGAAAGGTTTGTCGGCGATTTGCCGGTGAGCGTGGACTCTCAAGCACCGAAGAGAACTTCGAGGCGGCAGTCGATGGCGCCCAAAATTATAGTGTGTCCGCCAGTGGAGGAGGTTCCCGAACAAGCGAAACCCTGTGGAGCGAGGATTCTGAAAGCCCTCACCAAACGTTTAAGCCGACGGTCCACTGACGCTGAATCTCTCGGAAGTTCGAGCAGCAGTGACAGCATGTCGTGTGAGAACGGACGGGCAGAGGAGCACTCCTGCTCCACCAGCGATTCCGGCAGCGATGGCTCCGAACGCCATCGTCGCCATCATTCAACGGTTTCCCTTCGGCGTGTGTTCAAAAACCTGAATCTGACGAGCAGATCGCAATCCTCATCACCCGTGGACCGACAGAGGCCGCCGAAGAAGCAAGCCCAGCCCAAACGCATCCTACGTTCTCCCGTAACATACACATATGTTCGAGGCCTATCTGGATTACCTACCCAGAGAGTCCCCAGACAGACGGTGTGCTGCGGGTCCATGGGGTTAAACCGGTAAATTAGTGGTTATTGGGGAGTCGATTCTAGACGAAAACAGAAGACTGGAAAAGACTAATGAAGGTAGTCTAAGAATCGCTAGCGAAGTGTTCTCATCATATCAGTAGGAGTGACGACTGGAGGGCTACTGTCTTCATCAAGGACCAAGAATTTAAAAGCTGAGATAAACACAGGACCGTGAAGTAGCCATTGGTTTAAATGGTTGCGCTCAACTTAGGAAAATTACAAGACTGTGCAGTTCTAGTAGACGGTCCGAAAGAATCGTTTCATTTGATGTAAAATATAAGTTAGGTTTCAACTAAATCACTTTTGATCACTTGAACTTATGTTACATTTTATAGCTTAAATTGAAAAGTGTGGTATTTGTGATGGTCATAAACCTCCGCGTGTTGGATTTTCTTTAACAAGAATAGTGCCTTTCCATATAAGAAGTAATCTTATAGTAGATTAATATTAAGTACAAGAAAATTATGGTACACCGTTTTATGTATTATATCCTAATATTCTACAAAACATGTATTGAATAGCACCTAGATAACATTATGATACATTTTACAATACTAAGGTAGCTTATTATAATAACTTTTAAGCAGTAGATAAGTTTTCGTTTTGATGGGTCCCCATACAAAACCTATCAAAATTAAAAATTGTCTGTGGGTAAATGTTATTACAAACGAATTATTCAATCTACTCTTAGTATTGTTAAGATAATTTGTAACAGAACACCCTTTTAAAATTAATTATTTATTTTACACCTAAAATATATTCTTGATTTCATCACCATAGGGAATGTTTTAAAATAATTGTTACTTAAATATATAAATGTAAGTTATAGGTAGATGCAATTTTAAATAATTATACATAAGTCATTTTTATTGTATGGATTTTGGTATATAATAAAAAATGATAATAATTTAACATATTTTTTGCATTTATTCCTATAAACAAAGGTAATATCCTATACCTATGAGCACATAGAAGAAGTATTATCTAAAATATTTTTTTCTAATTTCATAATTTAAAAAATATCTCATCATACAAACAGTATATCGCAATAGTGCGATACGAAAAAACTGTTGAAAAGAATTAAGTTTAAATATTTTATTATTTTATATATAACCTACCACTTAATAAGTAACAAATGTAGATACATCCTTACATTGCTGATTATCCCGTAGACCGGTAGCTACGAGCCACGACCGTCGCAACGTAACCCGCCAAACCATTAATTAATGCTACCAAAGATGTCTTTATTATTTGTGATCAATCTAAATTTCTATTATATACGTGTTAATACAACCTCTATCTATCGTAATCACAACGCCTTTGGGGAAACAAGCTAAGCAAAAATCGACAAACATTGTTGATAATAATAAAAGCTTCGAATTAAGCATTTCTCTTTTTTAACAGGCTCATTAACTTGGTGCCCATACATAATACATCACTGAAATAAAATCAAATTAAGTTATTTTATTTCCAAGCAGAACTACGGAAATTCAGAAAAATGCTATCTCCGGTTCAACCCTAAGACGGCGAGAAAAAGAATGTCACTTCAACTAAATACTCGTATTATGACGTTTCTATTCATGGTAAAAATAAGATTAAAGATTATTGCCTCAAAATATTTATTTTATTAAGTCATAAACTTAATATCTACAATGTTCAATCCTCCCTGAGGATAGCAAAGAATCCATCAGACTCCGAATCGAGGCTTTAAAAAAACTATTCAAGCAGTTTCAATTTAAATATCCTTAAAAGTTCAAGTATTGTATGAAAATTTTCAGTAAGACTGGATGGATTGGCAAACTTTAGAGCGTATAAACGGTTAATGGGATGACCCATTAAACGGCGCTTAAGATCGTGCCCTTTACAAACTCAGTCAGTCCTGTGATCAGCGAACCACACTTCCTCCAACTGGATTATTGATCTTCCAAAATTAGGCGACAAAGAATTTTACAGTTCAAAGTTTAAGCGCGTAACTTAGGATATTAATTACGCTTAGTAATACATATTTGGAAATTGTACGCAATTGAGTAACGGGCACTTCCATAGACATGAACTAATTTATCAAAAAAATGTAAGCAATTCATCGTAGATCCCGATCCCGAGATAAACACAATACATTATTATATAATAATAAACAGTTACGAGTTAAGTAGGTACTCAGAGCATACAAATTTCATAAACTCCATTTAATTTAGTAAGTAGTAAATAATACTCATCCAGATAGATTTGTACATAAAACATACTATTATCGCAATTAAATTTTCAAGTAGGCTTATAGTTGTCTAAAATGGGACAGACAGAACGTAAATACAAAAGTATCTAGCTGGAATCGTTTATTTGTGGATCACACATCTATTGTTAAAGATATTTATTTTTGGATAAGTCCAAAAATAACTTGTTTTTCATGACTAACGGCAATTATTTTTTTAACATTTTTACAGTTATACAATATACGCAGTGTAATAATATTTGCGTGAATCTCAAAAAACATAAGTTATTAATAAATACATCCAAAGAACATGGTTTTACTAAAGTGTTGTACGTCAGTGTAAATTTTATACATATAAAAATGGATTGCAATTCCAATGTCTTGCTAAAACACGAGAACGGATGGACCGATTTGGCTAATTATGGTCTTGAAATAATTGTGTAAGTTCAGGGTAGGTTTAAAATGTGAGAAATATTGGAAAAGGTCAATACGGAACAACGTGTGTCGGGACAGCTAGTATAATAAAGATATTTTAATTAAGAAAATCTCTAATATCGAATCATAAGTTCAAAAGAGAGTATTCAGGATAAGTCAAAGAAGTAAAACTTAACTAGCAATGTTTTTAAAGCGCCAGATGCTTCATAATAATAACAAACTTTACTTTCCAATTTATGCTATGAACGAAACCTTGGCTTCCAAAGGTTCATAGCGAGGTTCCACACATACAAACACTCACGGACCTCAACTCTCACAAGCGGATCCATTGAAAACGTAACAGTGGTCAACGCAGTGTGACCCGTTTTCCTTTCCTGTTGGGGCAACGGGCGGTGCAATCTGTGGGGCTATGTGTACGTTTGCCTACGTCACTTTGATCCCATTTTGGGTTAGTAGGTCATGAGGAGAACGCAGCTGCTGAGGGGTTATAATTTTTTTAATCTGGTGACGTCAGAGTATGGGCCTTGGACCCCTCCCCGAGTGATGAATGAATCGATCAAATATAGAAGTAACAGTAGTTACTTCTATTCAGGACATGCTGATAAGCAATAATGTTATATTTTGTATGTGACAATGATTTTGAACGTTGTTAAGAAGCCAAAAACATTTTTAAGGTTGTTTTTATGATTACAAATTCTTTCTCAATCCACATTATATATATAGTTCTTAACTTAACTTAACAGCCTCCGTGGTCGAGTTGTTAGAGCTTCGCTCTCGACTCGAAGGTTCGTGGGTTCGATTCCCGCATTGGAACAACAAGAAATGTTGTTTCCAAATTTGCTTAGGACAATGTAGGCTGATCACCTGATTGTCTGACAAGAAAGATCATCCATGCGTCGGATGGGCATGTAAAAAGTCGGACCTGCGTCTGATCTCTCGCCAGTCGTGTCGGTCATACGTCCCACTGGGTTACGAGAGTAAAGGAAGAGAGAGTGCTCTTGTGTACTACACACACTTGGGCACTATAAAATTACTTCTGCGTAACTGGCCTCGTTTTAATGAAACCGGCCACCGTCACCGACATCAGTAATAGTTCATAAATAGTTATAGAGATAAGATATTTAAGATATTTAGAAACTTCAAGTTTTAAGTTTTTATTTTCATTTTTGGGTACATAGTGCCCTTGGGGTTTAAAATAATTATTTAAAAGAAAAAAATGTTAAACGGAAGTAACGGAACATTTTTATCGTTAATCTGTAATAAGTAAAATGTGGTAGAGTTTCATTGTCTAATTGTTGACGGACTTTAATCAAACTAATATAAATTGATCGATAGTTAAGTAAACATGCATTAGTTTTAAATTAGCAAAATTCTTATATTTTCCGGAAGGTAACATAAATATGAATCGAAAAATGCCAAAAGTACAGTAATCAGTTGCAAAATCAAAAAGTTACAGGACTAAAAAGAACTAAAAAACTATATTTCTTTGACCTAGGTCCTAAGGAACTCTTAGGTTCTAACTCGCATAAAAAGAACGACGCACGACCAGTGTGGTCTCTGGTCTTTCTTACTTTCTTCATTTTGGATCTTTAAACTCGTTTAAGCGCGTAAAGCTAGTTTTGCATATACTAATTGCTTTCAATTTCATTGGTTATATCAGCACTTAATGGTTTTTATCACTTGCGTATTATTACGATGTATATTATGCCTACATAACTATTCATGATTCGTTTATTCGCATGAAACATTTAGCAGTTTCTATTAGTTTAAAATAACATTTTACTAGCGACCTACCCCAGCTTCGCACATGTGCAAATCGCAATGTATTTTACATGTAAGCCTTTTTTATGATATTTATTATATATATAGCAGAAAACTGCATTAAAATCTGTTGAGTAGTTTAAAGGTACGTAAAGATTTTATTGTTCCACTCATTCTGTTTGAGAATTTGTGCGTAATTTTTCTGATAGCTACCTCAGAATTTAAATGTATCAATAATAATAATCTATTAAGTAATCTACGGATCACGAGTGGTGTGGAGTCGCGTGCCCGGAGAAAAACAATTTCCACTACAAAGTGTAATTGATTTCTAATTTATTCGCGTCTCGTGAACTGTTAATTAATCACGTGGCGTGTTCTAATTGATATGTGATACAATAGTTTGATTTGTGTATCTATAATATATATATATCATTTTATTAAGTTTGCGAGCATTGCGAGTTTCTTACGCCGGTTCTTCTCGGCGGGTTAGGGTTGAACTGGTGGTAGCTTTTTCTGTTGACTTTCCGAAAAAATCTTGTTAAGTTTCATTTAGAAATAAAAAAAAAATCATTTCATTTAACTTACTAAGACCTGAGTTCTTTCAAGGTCCGTTTTTTATAACTATTTCAGAGTCACTCCGACCAATTAGTGGCCTACATCCGACCTTTTTACCCGACTACGACGAAGCTAAAAGGAAAGGTAATGATTTTGGCAGTCTAGGTATGTATGTTTGTTCGACCGTAGCGCCTTAACTACTGATCCGATTTTAATGAATCCGATTTCAATGCAAGGTGTCAATAGATTCGTAATAATGGCCCGGATAACATAGGCTATATAATTTGCGTAATTTGGTTATAGTTTTAAAGTTTTGATTTTTATAATATAATGTATCTTGGGCCTTTTTTTTTTTCAGTTTGATAAAAACGACGTCAGAAAACGACAAGCGTGAGGATGTTAATGTTTGGTGACGATAATGATGATAGAGTCACTGTATATCTACAGCCTTTGAGGATATTAGATCTTATGTAAATATTATATCGAAAAGAGAAATTATTTTTTCTCTTTTCGATTACAATTGTTGTCGATTTAATGTAAAAATCATTAACTCTGCCTTTTGCTTTTCTTATTGTTCCTAGAAGAGACTAAGAAAAATATTAAATCTGTCTTCAGCTCAAACACGTGACCGATCACGGGTGAAAACGTGACACAGGATTTTGAAAAGGAATCAAGAAATGAGTTATATTCGTTAATGGTTATGCGGCTTCGTGACGCACAGGACCGGAGCGGGCGGTGACGTTCAGGACTCACGAGTTACCAGAAGCCCAGAGAGTTACGAGAATTGGGCTTATGAGCGACATTAGTTTTTGGATTTAATACAGTCTCACCTTAAAGTTTCTAATACAGATAATATTGGGATGAATATTTTATACTTAATATGGTAGGTTTGTTCTGAGATTTAGATGTGTATTTTTTTATTCGTTTATAGCAGTGGTTCCCAGACTCTTTTGTTTCATAGACCACTTTCAAAATTTTGCTGGATCCGGTGGACCCCCTGCATCGACATTCTACATTACTACCAATTTCTAAATCTCGAAAAAAAAGTGAAGATTAGATCTATCTATGTATGGAAACTTGCGTTGTGGCTGAGTATCAACGACGAATTAACAGTTTTCGAAAAAAAAAGGTTAGAATTGATTGCTTCATAGGGTTAATTATTTGATAATAAAGTAGGTAGACTAAACAAATTTTCAATTAAATTTTAATTCATTGTGTTGCGAGTGGATGTCAAAAAAGCAAAGTTGGCCAATCGAAAAAGTGACTCATCCAACTTTACTGTTTTGAAATCTACAGTGACTCAGCACAAGGACCAAATAATTCTCACAAATTTTATTTAGAAAACGTCCCATTTGAGTGATAAAAAGAATATTTCTTTTTTTGTAGGTATATATATTATATATTCAAATATATAAATTATTACACTAATAATTATTATTCTGTGATATTCAATCTGTTCCTTTTTTTGTTAATAAGTTTGTAACGGCACTAAATGTCACTTTCAGCTCCTCATTAGTGCTAAGCTCGAGTAGCTCATCTTGTAATATTACATTCTCCACTTCCGTTTCATCAAATGGATTTATGATCTATGGTGGTGTTTCCATCGACAAAATGTCTTCAAATCTGATTTTAAAATCATCATGCAGGGCAATCAAATTTTGAACGTATGTCTGAATATCTTCATCAAGACATTCTACCGGCGATAAGTTTGAAAACTGAAAATTCGCGCCGACCAATATTTTCCTTCATAAATTTTAATTTACCAATAAAAGCTGAAATTACACTCTTTGTCTTTATTAAATTAAGGCTGTCCCCTTGTAATTGTAAGTTGAGATCAATAAATTTTTTGAACAAATCTGTCAAATACGCGATGTCTGCTTTAAAATTGATTACGTTTTTTTTTAAATCAGGATCTTTACTGTCCAGAAATTCTAAAACTGAGTCAAAAAGTGAATAAAATCTTGATAAACATGCACCTTTCGACAACCAACGTACTTCGGTATGTAACAGCAATCGTTGGAAGTTTTCATCATTTTCATCGCACAATTGTGTAAATAAGCGCGTATTCAATGCATTGCTTCTAATTTTGTTAACTGCATGAATCACAAATTGAAGCGATTGGTGCAATCTATCACTCAAATTTTTCGCTACTAGATGTTGTCGGTGGATAACACAGTGAACTGCGTTACCTCTGGTTAACTCTTTTAAGGTGGCCTATAAGCCCACGATATCGCCCGACCATGGCAGGAGCTTCATCTGTTGCCACCGAAATAACGTTTGTAAATGGAATCGATTTTCCTTTAAAAAATCGCTCAGGACATTAAATATTGATTCACCTTTAGTGTCCGTCTTCAAAGTTTTCGCGAATAGAGGCTCTTCATGAATTTCTTCGCCCATAACAAATCGAACATATGCCAATAATAATGCTTCATTGCCAGGTAAAGTTGACTCGTCCAGTTGAATAGAAAAATGAGTTGTTTGCAGATAATCACACAAGAAACTTTCAACATCAGAGCTCATTTCATCACAACGTCTTTGTACAGTGTTGGTACTCAAAGGAATTCTTTTGAGTATGTCAAATGAAGATTTGTGCAGAACAGTTTTTAAAACCTCTTCAACAGCAGGTAAAATTAACTGTTCTCCAATGGTTTTCCAGATTTTGCTATAAGTAATGAGATATTGTAAGATAAGCCATCATCGTTGCTTTCAGACGTTGAAGCGAACATACTGTGCACGGTGGGTCTCTTTTCATATTTTTCTTTTAATGTTTGAAAATATTTTAAATCTTTACCTATTTTATCAGGATGACACCTTCTTAGGTGGTCTTCCAGCTTTGATGGTTTCGTAGAGTCATTGCTCAAAACTTTGTTGCATAAAAGGCAAGTGGGCAATCGTTTATCTGTCTGTGATGGAAGAAAACCAAATTTTAAATATTCAACACTGAACTGACGAAACTTCTTAGATTCGGTCATGTTTCGTATCAATTACCTACATGTAAATAATAAATAAAAAAATTCAAGTTTTAATACAAAATGTTGAAAAATGCGCCCTTTTAGCATTAGGCACGCGATATTATATTAGGTCTTTACCTATGAAATTGCCGTTTTGTATGAAAAAATTTAAGCTAATTTCTTTCATGTATTTTTTATTTGTATTGATCGAAGTAATCACCCATGCAATCAATGCATCTTTGCCAACGCAGTGGCAGTTTATTGTTTATTGATTCTTAAAGAAATCAGTTGGACGGGAGGGAACAAATTCTTCAAAGGAATTTTGTACTGCCTCTCGGGTATTGAATTTTTTTCCCGCCAAGAAGTTATCCAAATTCTAGAAAAAGTAGTAGTCTCTAGGCGCAAGGTCTGGTGAGTAGGGCGGATGACGGAAAGCTTCCAACCCCAGTTCTTGTAACTTGGAGACCGTCTGCTGTGCAGTATGAGGTCGCGCGCTGTCGGCAGGAGCAGCGGAGACGAGCGATTGACCAATGCTGGTTGGAGATGTGCCAGCTTCTCCATCATTGTGTTCAATTCTTCACAGTACACATCTGCAGTAATGCTCACCCCGTTTGGTAAGAAGCTGTGATGAATCACATCGGCGCTAGACCACCAAACAGTGACCATCACTTTTCTAGGGGTAAGTTTTCGTTTAGGGCATTGTTTAGGTGCTGAACCAGGATCCAACCAACTTGCTGAGCGCTTGCGGTTATCAAACAGAATCCAGTTTTCATCGCAGGTAACAATGCGGTTCAAAATTCCTTCATTTGTGTGTCTGTTGAGCAGGGCAAGTCACGTCTCGAGGCCTACTTCGTGCTGGCGATCATTGAGTTCGTGGGGCACCCATTTGTCAAGCTTTTTTACCTTGCCAATTTGACGCAAATGGACCAATATTGTTTTGACGCTAACGTTGAAAGCTGCTGCTAATTCAGCCGTAGATTGTGTATCATCAGCTTCCACAATCGCCTTTAATTCGTTATTGTCGACCGAGGTCTTCGGACGACCGCGAGGTTCATTTTTAAGGTCGAAATTTCCAGAACGGAAGCGAGCAAACCAATAACAGGTGGTGTAGTGTTAGCTCCGTAAACGTCGTTGATGTTGCGTGCCGCTTGTGCCGCGTTGCTGCCACGACGCTACTCATATTCCATAATTAATCGAATTTTTAACGTATCCATGATGACGAAAAAGATTGAAATGCGTTAAAAATGTATCACTAATCAATAAACAAATGACTACTTTTAGAAAAAGAATTCTATGTTTTTAAAATAAAATTAATTTGAAATTAGAATTCTTAGCCAAACAAAAATTATTTTGATTTGAAATGGCCAGTACTGCAGAACGAATTTACCTATGAAATTGCATAGGTAAAGACCTATTATTATATAGGCAGGTAGGTAGGTATACAAATAGTCAAGTAGGTACTTACTTTTCCGACACTGGTAATCACTAATATCGATTCACTTTTATTTATGAAATTTCGGAAACAAATGAGTAACGTTTATCCTTGACATTCGTATTTATATTAGTGAAGAATTAAACACGTTCATACAAGATTGCAAGTACATACACCACAAGTTGTATTAATTTGCACGTTTCAACACGCATTGCGGACAACAAGTCTCGACGCGTTGTACTGGATATGGAATATGCAAGTTTTTACAAGTAACCGTCGCTGAACTTCTTAAAATATTATCTGCCTATATTGATAGGAGATAATTGTCTTATTGAGAAGGTTTAATTTAGGTATCATATTGTTTGTGTTATTGTATTACCGTATGATGGACGGTGTGGCTCAATAAGTTATAAATGAAATTTAAAAAGGAAAGTGGCATAGGGCCTGATAGCTCAACTGGTAGAGCACTCGGCGCGATACCGACATGGTCTGGGTTCGACTCCCAGTTCGGAACTATTAATTTTTTTCTCAATTTATTTATAAAATGTCTTATGGAGAAGGTTTAATTTAGGTATCATATTATTTAAAATAGCAAGACAACACTTTAGTTCTTCAATATCGAAACCAAATTAATTTTCATGCACCCCTGCTTACGATTGAAGACCCCCATTTTTTGTCACGTCCACCGTAGACCCCCGTCGATTCTCCGTGGACCCCTGGGGGTCCACCTGGACCACTTTGGGAATTACTGGTTTATAGAATAAAGCAAGAACTTCTTCATTTATAGAATATGTGTGGATATTAAGTTCATACATAGAAAGGCTATATTATAATATTATTTTCTATAATAAACTATAACAAAGAGAAAAGATTTGTTTGTTTGCATTGAATAGGCTCCCAAACTAATGGACCTATTTTGATAAAATTTGGCATAGAGATAGAGTACACCACGGAAAAGGACATAGGCTCCTTTTTATCGAGGCAGGATTTCCATTTGCACGCAAGAAGTCGAGGGCAACATCTAGTATATTATATACTTATATCGTACTTTTCCTAAGGTTAAAGCTGTAAGTTTCGGTCTAAGGTCACTTGAAATAGCCACTTCTATAGGAAATCACAAATTACTTGAATGTAGAAACTTGTTACAACTCGTGTGTGCCCGATGTATACAATAATGAACTCATTACGAACGCTATAAATAGGCTTGTGGGTGTCGATTGTAAGCCAAGATATTTTGCTCCAACTTGCAAGTTCATATACGTTGTGACTGTGAAATGTAAATATCCACTTTATGTACTTATGCACTATAAGTAAATCTATCAATAATAATCAAGGACACGTTTGTAAAATGTGTTGTTTGAGATCGGCCCAGTGCTGACTGGACATTTATTTAGAAGTATTTTGAGCAAGAAATCCTGACAGAGGTCAAATAAAAAAACTTTATTGCCACCCATTATGACTCGTGCTGCATAATAGCAAAACACGTGAAAATTTGTAAACGACACTTTTTTAAATGCTTTTTCCAAAACAATTTTTTAATATTGTTTGATTATTTTTGTCAATTTTAAGGTGGTTGGAACTTTCTAAACAAACAATATACGCTACATAAGAGCAGAACACCCTATTACTAACACTCCGCCGCTGTCCGTCTGTCTGTCTGTCATCAAGCATATCCCATTATCCCGTGATAGCGAGTTCAAATTTTCATAGAAGACCTATTTCTGTTACCGCTCGCGCAATAACAACAAATAAAAAACATAACAAAATAAATATTTAAGTTGGTACGAAACCCATCATGCGCGAGTCCGCCTCGCACTTAGCCGGTTTTTTTATAATAAAACAAACAAGACGTGAAATTAGATGCGTTTGAAAGACTAGAGGTGAAGAATTGTGCAGGAATTACAAAAGTAGAGGAAAATTAAGCTTTAAGCACTCGGCTTCATAGGCATGAAGGCTAAAGCTTGTTTGTAGATGAAATGAATATACGATTGTTGTCGGCTAGTTACATAATAATAATGATTTAATTGTTAACTGGCTGTTGGAGATGCGCCTGACGCGCATTGTTGCTGTGAACAAAGGAGGGAAATGGTATTTGTAATAATTATCCAATACATTTCTACAACAGGCTACTGCGGCTGGTAATGAAAATTGAAAACTTGTATGTTAGTAAATATTTTACAGTTTTATATTAGGTCCTTACATATGAAATTGGCGTTTCGTCGTACTGGCCACTTTTATCTCAAATATATCTTCTTTGGTTAGGAATTCCAATTTCAAATTTATACCGCTATTTACTCATGCATTTGTGTTTCGACAACCGTAACTCATTTGTTTCTTCCTCTTTTGGCTTTTTCTTTGCGTCACCCTGTTTACAAAATGAAAAACTTGAAATATCGTATTATTTTCGAGTACGAGTTCTACCGTGGCACCAGTGCTGCAGAAACGGCTCGAAGGATTAATGATGTGTATGGCGGCGGTCTCGCAAAAGAAAACACAGTGTGTTTTTGGTTTCAACGTTTTCATCCTGGAAATTTCGACCTGCAGAACAAGCCCCGTGTACAGCCCGAGACCAAAGTTGATAATGATGAATTGAAGGCTATTGTGGAAGCGGATCCATCGCAAACCAAGTCCGAGTTCGCCGCAGGCTGCGGTGTTAGTGATAAAACTGTTTTAATCCACTTGAAGCAAATTGGGAAGGTGAAAAAAGCTTGAAAGCTAGGTACCTCATGAATTGAGTGCAGCAAACTGACAAACGCGCGTCGACTGCTGCTGATTTTAAATCGAATCATTACCTGTGATGAAAAGTGGATCCTGTACGATAATCGGAAACGCTCATCGCAATGGCTGAACCCTGGCGAACCAGCCAAAGCCTGCTCCAAGCGAAAATTGACTCAAAAAAAGTTACTTGTGAGCGTTTGGCGGACTAGTGCCGGTGTCGTTCACTACAGCTTTCTTAAATCAGACGATTACGGCACATGTCTATTGCCAGCAACTGCAAATCATGATTGAAAAGCTAGCTGCTAAATAACCGAGGTTGGTGATTCGCTCTAGGCCACTGCTGCTTCAGGACAACGCAATGGTATTTAATTACTACTTTGATTAAATAAATATATTATGATTAAAAAAAAAATTATGTTCCTCCTTTACAAAACGCCAATTTTATATGTAAGACCTAATACATTCAAATTCAAAAAGTTTTATATTCCATATAGGTTAATCACTTATGGAATTGTCCCTACGTGATGCCTACCACTGGTTCGGGAACTAACCCGGCGAGAAGAACCAGCGCGGCGGCGCGAAGAAACTCGCAATAATATCTATGGACATTGGACGCTTCATAGCACGTCAATCTGGCCCCGTGCTAAGTATCCCAAGAACTTGTGTTACAGGTACCTTACAACGAGAAGAATACTTATTACTTTTATACTATACATAATATTATAATATTTAAGATTTTTATTCATTTATACACATATTTAATACACATCCACTTTTTGTTCCCTCGGCAAAATTCGAACCCGCGACCTCCAGCTGAGCACCAATGCGCTAACCACTGAGCCCCAGAGGCCGTCAAATTATATTACTACAATGAGCCTACACATTACATAATGATCTTATACTTTAAACGAGACAATCTTGTATATTGTTTTAAACACTTACGGATTGTTTCGCGGTGCACTTTTATTTTTCCCGACGTTTCGGCTACTTTCCAGCAGCCGTGGTCAAGGGAGGACTGAGGTGTCAATTGTCCTATTTGTTGAAGTTGTTCAAACTACCCGAAGATTCTTCAATTATTATTTGTGTTCCGATCCACGCAAAACATACTAACAGTAACTTGAAGCCGCGGTGATTTTAAATTACATTTTATTTTGTTAATTATTGAATCCCAAATAGACGGCAGCACCCAGCCATCTTCTCGGATAAAATTAGGGTACTTTTTAATTTCTATAGCCTCGCGTATCATTCTTGGGCGATAACGGTGTTCCTTTGCCAGTACTTGTGGCTTATCAAATCTTATGTAATGGCGAGGTTGATCCAGTGTGTGTTCGCAAATTGCAAAATTCATTTTTGCGTTGTTCGGAAATTCTGAATGTCGTGGGTTCGAACCCAGCTAAAATATTTTTGTCATTCTCTGCTGTCTAAGATGACACGAAGGGTAGCATCGGTAACTTCAGCGTTTATAGATATAGCAGTACACTATAACTGCAATAGCTGATAATTACTCTTTCGCCTGTATATTAACGCTATTACGCGTTACAGATACCACACTGTATAGCTGCAAGCGCAGCGTAGAGCTATAAGCAATAAATAGAACTGTTAGCTGCAATAAAGCATTTTCGCGGACTTTAACTCAGCTCTATTCTGAATTGAAGGCCACAACTGTACCCCCAGATCACTTGCATTTTAAGAAAGAACATGTGAGCTACTATAATGCACTCAGTTCTCCTGTGACATTAATTAATGCGTCGTCTTGCTGGTTGTAAAGTAAAACTTTAGCAGTGTCGATCGGTTTGTTACAAGTAATCGTATAACAGCGCTTAAATAGCCCACGTGACCACTATATGTGTACTCTTATGATGCTAAATTACAGCATTTACAGCACACGGCTATAAATTAGCTCATATGTTACTCTTTATTCCCATTACAGCTGAAATCATGTGCTTTAAAGACTTATTTATTCAGCGCCGTGTAGGTATTAAATATCCAGTTAATTCGTCCGTCATGTATTAGCATATATAGTACGGATATTGTGATATACATATTTGGAATTGTATGGTTCATAATGTGGAAAGATAAACGAAGAACTGGCGGAAAATTAATGTAGTATCCACATTAGTGCGGTTAACTGATTATTTACAATATTTGCGTACATGTTAGCCGCTATAAAGCTGTACAAGAATTTGTGAGTGACTTTTGTACACAATAAATACAGGTATCAGCTCATTAATAATTTATGTACCACGAGTGGATACTTATACAGCCCATAGCGATAACTGTGATCACATTGCTTGTCCGCCATTTTCAGGTTATAATTCTATGTAACTCATTGAATTAAAAAAATATCTTTGTTTTTTTATCGAAAGTTTGATTGATTTAAATAGAAAATGTACTGATTTTATACGCAAACAGCATAAGGACAATTATTATAAGTGCAAAATAATAAAAAACCATTTGTTATCCATTTATGATCAACATATACACTATAATTTTCAAGTAAACAGTGTATTTTAAGAGCGCGTGAAAATTTACTTGTATAGTATTTTACAATTAATTCTCTTTCCTATAAGAATTTGGAGTAAAAGTGAGATCTTACCCGAAAAAATAAAATTTAAAAGAGCTTCATAGAAATTTTAAAACAACTCGAACGTGTACTTTGTACTGTATAAAAAGGTAACAAATTTTCTAATAATCAGCCAATATTCAGCTCTTGGAACAACTGTCACCTTTAATATTTCTGATATAATGCTGATATACAGCAAACGTCATAGTTATTCAGCTAACAGCTATTTAATTTGTGCCCAAATCAAAGTCGTATGAGCTGTTACAGCGCCTCTTCAGCTATTGTGGACACTTATACAGCTGATATACAACACTTTTGTGCTAGTTGGTCTAGATCTCCGAGCAAAGCTCGGTTACCCAGGTACTATTGTGTAATTATTGTTATTGCCTTGTTGACACGAAAATTCGAAACAACCGCGTGGGAGGCGCCATTTATAGATTGTGTTTTAGTCCGAATTTGTTTACAAGCAAATCATAAGATATTACGCAGTGACCAGGACGACCGTAATCATTCTCTTTGTTTTTTATCCTTCGAAAATTAATGAAAAAATTTCTTTATGGCGTCCATGCCTAAAATATCCATAATTATGTTAAATCAAATGAGATTGAATTGGTCGAAATTCGACCATCCTACTACTGTTATAAATGTGAAAGTTTGTGAGGTTGGATGGATGGAACGGGTTTTAATGAAATTTGGTATGGTAGTAATTTGGGCTCTGGATTAAAACATAGACTACTTTATATCCCGAAAAAGTACAATGTCCCCGTGGGGTACTGTATTTACGCGAGTGGACTAGTATTACATATTTTAATATTTTAGTTTCAAATTCATTAGGGTTCTTTGCCTTTTGTAATGAAAAATATGTAAATATTATGTATTGTTCGTGGAGAGTGAGAGAGAGAGAGAGAGAGAGAGAGGAGAGTGTTCGTGGCAAAAAACTAATTTAGCAAAATATAATATACTTCCCTACTGCAACATAGTAATAGCACAGAGTAAAAATATATACTGTAAAATCAATTTATAATAAAAAAGAAAATAGAGAGAACTTTACAGTACGTATTAGCGTAATGTAGAGTCCTCTCTACAATCGTTATTCATGTCCAGTTATTAAAACTCCAATCAATAACGTACAGGATTTATTCTCCTTAAATTATCATAACATGGGTCTCAATGACCGTCTCTCGCTAGTAATGCCCAGGGTGTCGCAACTGGCGATCGTAAGTATGGGCGTTCGAAATTCAAAATTATACCTAAATATCGTCTGTGCAAACCATATAACTTGCTCGCTCTTATTACGTGTGTACTCTTTCAGACATCGCCTATGATTGGTGTTGCGAAAATAGAAAAAGATTATTTTTAAATTTCAAAATTCAAAATTCTATAAGTTTGAAAAATTAATTTCAACTATTACAAAATTCTGTTATTTGCAAAACAACTGTAACTTTTGTGAAGTGAACTCCAAATCAATATTTATTATGATGAAACAATGATTTTGATAAAATAAATTCATGTTTATAACTCAAATAATATCGGTGAGTATTTATTTAAAAAAAAATTCTTAACTCCTCGATTTAATGAAAAGAGACTTATGATTACATTTGTTTCAATAAATGAAATATATTGTGTAGTGATTTTAATGTGCATGCTCAGATTTTAGATTGAAAAGTTCCCTATTAATAATAATATAAGAATCGAATGTTTATTATTGCACGCAATATGTTTAAAACAAAGTCATTTTATTGGTTACCTAACTAATATTGGTTGTACTTAATATTTTATTTATAAAAATACAGACATATTACGTTTTCTTCTAAGCTCTACCCGTCAGTAAAAACTTTATAGCTTAAAATAGGTGCATATTAATATTTATACTTTATTTTTAATATACTATTGAACTTACCACATACTTAATGATCTAATTTTACATTTAGTTGTACCTTTGTTAGTATTGCGAATAAGTAAAATGTAGTATAATTTCATAATTTGCAGGTATTAGATTACAATTTCAGGGGCCCGCAATAATATTGACAACATGAACATAATTCTCATTCGATAACGTTGCGTTACGTGGTTACGCCGCAGTCAAATGTTCCTGGTGGGCCCACAGAAGTGTATAGATACATTTTTTTTTTTTAATTTAAATATATGGCGACGGCTTAAAACCATTTGCCAGTGTCAAGTTAAAAAGGCGGGAAATAGAATTTTCGTTTCAATTTTCAACACCGTATTCCTAAATCGTCAAGTTTAAAGTCTAGTCAAAGACCAAATAAATACTCAGTGCTGTCAATGAGTCAAATCAGCCGATTCAGTAAAGTGGTAGAAGCTTTACTGAGAGTTCCTAAGGAGTTTTGGAGGGAACACAAAATAGCACGTTTTTTGAAGTTGTACCCACTTGCCCACACTTGTGCACGTTAACGAATATTTAATTGGTAATTTTCTACGAAAATTACACATTAAGAACCGAAATAACATAAATGTATGAAAGAAATACAAAAACCACAACATCACCAATTGAATTCCCGGGCAAAACTCGCATAGTTACATTCTCTTTGGTAATGCCCATACCGGCGTCCATCCAAAACAAATAACGATATCGAATCTTATATTTTTTATACAAATTGAACATGACACTTTGAATATTATTTCATATGCCTAAAACATTAATTACAATAAAATCATTTCATCTCATAACCAAATAATAATAATTAAATTATTAATTGTATGTTTAAATAATATTATCATTTAGAAGTATTTTATAAAACCTTCAACTATAAGCTTACAGTAAGTATTACATATTTTTACTCTGTGCTATTATTATATTGCAGTAGGTATATTTGCTAAAGCAGTTATTTGCCACGAACACTCTCCTACGCGGGCGAAGCTGCGGGCAAAAGCGAACATACAGACAGACAGACTCGGCGGGGAACTCAAATTTATAATAAATTTTAGTGAAAAGTCAAATATGTGTGTGTGTGAATGTGTCGTTTCGAAAAATTTTATTTTCCCAATGTCTGCTGCTTGCCCGTATCCGCCGCGCTAGTTGTTGACCTTAAGCTGTAATATTGTCCGGAATCCGGTATGCCGGAGAAAATTCAGAGCGTTGAAAATATAATGTTGCGCTAATACAATAGAGCTGAAAACCAAAGTGTCGAGTGTCGAGCTGTCATATATGACATTTGACTTGACACTTGCGTTCGATTTTCAGCTATATTGTACTAACGCAGAGTTCTATTTTTAGCGCTCTGAATTTTCTCCGGCCTTCCGGATTCCGATCATATAGTCCCAGCCTTATCTCTTTAACTAATAGTCCAAATTATGTGCAGTAAAAGGAAAATATCTTATGTTTTAAACACTTGACACGATAAATTATCTTATTTTGATAAAAAATCATGATAATATGACCAATAAACATTACCTTGCGATTTGAATATATATTTTTTTCATTTCTTTAACTGACTTCCAAAAAAAGGAGGTTGTTTATTATACTTAGTCTGGCCATAAATACTGTTACAATTAAAAATGAACAAAATATTACATTTGAATTTGGAATCTGTTATTTTTATATGATTGTTCATTGGGTTTTCTAATTTTGGCGCCAATACATTTTACAATATTTTGCGATATTAAAATGGAGTGGGGTGATAAAGATAAGCGAATCGCTGTGATTGCATTACACAAAGTAGGTATGGAGCCAAATGCAATTTTTAAACGTCTCCATGCGCTTGGTATTAGTAAAATCTTTGTGTACCGGGCTATTAATAGGTACATTGAGACCTCCTCCGTTTGTGACAGAAAAAGATCTGGCCGTCCGCGTAGTGTTCGTACGAAAACGGTGGTCAAAGCAGTAAGGGAAAGAATTCGAAGAAATCCTGTCCGAAAACAAAAGATATTATCTCGGGAGATGAAGATAGCACCTAGAACCATGTCGCGTATTTTAAAAGATGACTTAGGACTTGCAGCCTATAAGAGACGTACTGGTCATTTCCTAACTGATAATTTAAAAAAGAATAGGGTGGTATAATCGAAATAACTACTAAAGCGCAAAAGGAGGTCACATAAAAATTTTGTTTACGAATGAGAATTTTTTTACAATTGAGCAACATTTTAACAAACAAAATGACCGTATTTATGCTCAAAGCTCTAAGGAAGCTTCCCAATTAGTCGACAAAGTGCAACGTGGGCACTATCCGACTTCAGTGATGGTTTGGTGGGGTGTGAAGCTATGAAGGAGGAGGAGGAGGAGAAGGAGGAGGACTGAGCCATACTTTTGTGAAAAAGGTATCAAAACATCGGCACAAGAGTATCAAGATACCATTCTTGAGAATGTAGTGAAGCCCCTTAACAACATCATGTTCAATAACCAAGAATGGTCTTTCCAGCAAGACTCGGCGACGCGACGGGTCATAAAGCTCGGTCTACGCAGTCTTGGTTGGAAACGAACGTTTCGGACTTCGTCAGAGCTGAAGACTGGCCGTCGTCTAGTCCCGATCTTAATCCGCTGGATTATGATTTATGGTCAGTTTTAGAGAGTACGGCTTGCTCTAAACGCCATGATAATTTGGAGTCCCTAAAACAATCCGTACGATTGGCAGTGAAGAATTTTCCCATAGAAAGATTGCGTGCTTCTATTGATAGCTGGCCTCAACGTTTAAAGGACTGTATTGCAGCCAGTGGAGACCACTTCGAATAAGCTTTTTATATTTTAAATTGTTTTATATTTATGTATTAAACTAACACACTGTAAAAGTAATAAATGTTATTTGCAATAGAAAAATTTTTTGGAACGAAGTTCCTTATCGCGCGTTGCGAAAGGAACGGAAAAAATTAAGACTAAAAGTTGTAACGACACTTTTTGCTATAGTTGTAAGCCGTGCGGCGTGCGCGTGTTTCTCTGTCTGTCTCTCTCTCTCTCTCTCTCTCTCAATTATTACTAAAATTGAGCCTACTGATTAAGTTTATAATACATTATATTTGTTAATAATAAAAAAAAAATATTATAACTAAAAAAAAAAAAAACCTTCACTAATTAATCGAAAGGAACTTCGTCACGAACATCCGGGTGTCCCTTGACACCTCTCAAGTTTTTTTTTTGTTTCAGTATTTATGGCAAGACTAGATTATATACTAGGTTCAGTAGTAAAACTTTGTAAAACAACTAAGTTGACAACATTAATTCTGAACTGAACAGATGGACTAAACCGCGGCCGCGGCCGTGCGGGTGTGTGTCGTGTACAAGTGAAGTGAGTTTTCGAGGTGTAATAACTAATAAAATTCGAGTATGATAAAAATACAATTATTAAACACGACCGTAGCTCCCGGCAAACCACAACGAACTGATGCGATTTTTCCGTGTATGTGCCCGAATCCGTTCATGCCGAACTGACGTCAGTTCTAACTGAAACGATCGGCCTCTCGTCTGTTGGGGCCTCTATGGATTTCTAAGCTTATTAAACAAAATTAGCTTGTTGCACACCTTCCTCCACATAAACTTTAACTGTGCCAAATATTATACTCCTCCGTTCGCACAATTCTCTTAAAACTGTACTGAAAAAATTTGCTTTATGTTATAAATTAATGAAATAATTCCCTCAGTTATAAAATAGTTCTAGGGACAGTTTTACATGTCTTGGAGCATCTGAACCCAGAATAAAAAAATACAAGTAAAAGTGTCGTCTTTATCAAGACGTTGCACATTATGCAACTACAGAAAAACAAAAAACGGCCGTCTTGGGCGCGCGGCAGACAATGTGCCCGCTATTTATATCCGCGCACCGAACGCCGGGCCACGCCGCTCGCGCGCCTGCTCCAGGAACGTGACTCCTTCACGAACAGCTAGTTTATATTTTTTTATTTACTACCTGAAATCCACAGTTCAATGGAAAGTTCATGTAAAAAGCCAAAACCCAAAGAGGGTTTATTAAATAGAAGTTATTGTTTAGTTGTACAAGAGCTACGTCTAAGCAATAAGCACAAATTAAGCAAATGATTTTTATTTTGTAACTAGAAAAAGCATTACAAGATATTTTTATAATCATAATTGAAAGACCAATTTGGTAGAACGATAAAATATTAAAAAAAATAATAAAAAAAAAGAATCACAAAAATATTCGTCTGACCGGGATTCGAACCCGAGATACCAATTTGCCATCAACGCAAAAAGATGCTAACCAAGCCGCCTACCGGATTTTAAGTTGTAATAAATCATATCATAATACGCAACGAAAGAAAAAACATATTTAAATAACATAAAAATGCGCAGTTTCCAAGGGATAAGACCTAGGCTAGATATTTTTTTTTTTCCCAAAACTACCTGTACACAATATTTCATGGAAATACTTACAGCCCTGCCCGAGATTCCGATTATATATATATATACAAGATTCGGTCGTTTAAAGTATAAGACAGTGGTAAGGAACTTTTTTAGGTACCATTAAACTATTTTAGTATGTTACAAGAAATGATTTATGTTAGATATGCTAATAATGTGTATTTAAGGGTTTTATTATACTATAGGGCTCTAGTAAAGTACTCTTGGGCCCACATTTTTAAGCTTCAAGAGTCTTAGCAACAGCGGCTTTGTCTAAACTCTAGCATCGACGAGTGTCTATTATATTCGAAACTCATAAGACCGAATATTTAGAGCATTTTCTGAGGATACAAAGGACAATATATTATATCACGCATGATCTGTTAACTATGGCGTTCGCTCCATTGACGTTATTCCTTAGTGATCCCATACACGGTCCGGTTTTCCTTCAGTTCGGCCTGAACGGATGCAAAATCGTATCGTCTGTGTGCAATTTCGACATCGCATCAGTCGGCCGTATGGACTGAAGCGATTCGTTCCAGTGTTGCCAACTCTGTTTTTGCGAAACTACTAAACTCGCGTCGTTTTCTACTAAAAACTGCTAAAAGAGTACCGGTAAAGTAAAGGTACTAAACTTAGGAATCCCTTGTATTTTCAAACATACATACATTTTCAGTTTTAATATTTAAACGTTAAATTAAAAAAATATAGTAGGAAATATTATGTAAATAGAAATTAAATTAGTTTTAAGCGACTTACGGAAGCGTGCTACTATGTGCTATTATGATAAGGTGTCATAATAAATAGCACATAAAAGCGGCCTGCTTTGCATATTATGTTTACTGTCTAACTATTTTCTACAAAACCACTACTAACAATTAAATTCCTACTAAGGAGGGAATAAAATACATAATTTAGTAGTAAAACTTTGTAAAACAACTAAGTTGGCAACATTAAATCTGACCTGTACGGATGGACTGAACGGCAATAAAATTGGACTGAACGGTAATAAAATTCGAGTGTAAAATAAAACAGGTCAAGTGCGAGTCGGCAAGATGAGTTCCGTACAAAATGGAAAAATCACGTTTGTTGTATGTGAGCCTCAAATTTTTTTTTATTTTGTTTTTAGTATTTGTTGATAAAAAGGCAATAGAAATACCTACATCATACATTTGTGAAAATTTAAACTGTCGAGCTATCATGGTATAAGAAGGTTAAGATACAGCCTGGCGACAGACGGACGAACAGCAAAGTCTCAGTAATAGGGTCCCGTTTTTACCCTTTGGGTACGGAACCCTAAAAATGGCACGTGGTCTAAAGAAATTTATTAAAGTTCATTGAAGTATTTAAAACTTTAGAGCCACTATGGTTGATAAAATCTAAAGACTATTACTATAAAACAAAGAGAAATGATTTCTATAACATATTACTGGAATAATGTATTACACAATAATTCGGTTTCGTCGATAGCGTGATTACAGTTGCAGCAAAATACAATTAATAAATAAAATAATAGCCTCAAATGACCAAGAGCATGTCACGACATGTCTAAGGAGGGTTCCGTAACTATCAAGGCGCAATAGGTTTTCTTTGAATTACTACAAAAGTTATTGTCATAAAGTTATTACAGAAGCTAGGAGAGCCGACAGACAGACAGACAGACGGACGGGCAGAGTGAAATTATAGGGGTTCCTTAAGTATTACGGAACCCTAAAAACACTACTGAAGCTCGCGGCAATTTTCCGTGTATGTGGTCGAATCCGTTCAGGCCGAAGCTTAGATTAAAACGCCTAGAAACCGGATACGCGCATGAAAAGTGAAGTAAATCATACTGAGCCATATCGGCTCAGTTTGTTCAAACGACCCGTCAGTTGTCAAAGTCAAGCGCTATTGCATACATCTCCGACTATTAAAAACATTATGACGGTTTGTGTCGTTATTGGGTGTCACAATGCATCGGAAAAGAATTAAAAAAGCTTCGGACATAACATTCCATATGTAAGTATGAAATGTTATGTCAACAATTTGACTTGTATTAAGTCAAATATTTAAAACATTTTAAAATAAAATCATATTATGTCGCCATCTTGCTGCCCTATTGTGAATTGTGAAAAATAATATTTTCAGATTTTTTTTTACTATCAATTTTAAGTATTTCCAGTATTAAAATAATCCTTAATATGTTCCTTAATAGCAGTTTAATATAAATTAAGTTCACAAATTGTGTTTAGATGGTTTAAAATGAAATATAAGTTATATTTTTACATCTCACGATATTAAGAAATACAAATACAATAATTCCAATTTTAAGAGTACGCACTCCAGAACTTTAAAGTTTTGTTTGTGTACGTGTCGGTATGTATTGCTTACGCCTACATCGATCTGTTGCTTTCTTCACTTTGTACGATGCGTTTGTTTGAAGACTATCTAGGCGTTATTAATCTAAGGGCCGAACTGACGTCAGTTCGGTCGGATGCGATTTTCTCCGTGTATGTGCTCGAATCCGTTCAGGCCGAACTGACGTCAGTTCTAACTGAAACGATCGGCCTCTCGTCTGTGGAGGCCTTTAGAGTATGTGAGCAAAAGAGCAAACGTTGAACCCGATAAATTACGAAGTTTTGCCTTTCTTATGACTAATACAAAGAGATGACAAATGGTCCCCCGAATGACACAGATAGAAATTCTTCAGTACAGATCGTTCTGAGAAAATCTTGCCTCAAGTAAAGTAAAGAGTGCCTAATTTTAGTCGAGTAAACGCTTTTGAGGAAGCACTTTATGTTTCTAGCTTGTAATTAGGTCACCGGAGGGCGTATTGGACTTGAATAATGGGTCCTGAACAAAATGTCACTTAGCGATGACTTATGTCAAATCGCATACATTTTTCATTTCGAAGTTCGCCGTCGATGTTATCGAATGCGTCTTGACTAGAGGCCCAGGTGCTGAATACTGAGTCCTAGCTATCATCAACTTGAGTAGTTAAAGTATGGGCTACTAAAATAACCAGCCAAGTGGGTTTCGTACAAAAAACACGTTTTTTATTCTGTTTTTAGATTTGTTGTTGTAGCGGCACTTGAAATACATAATTAATGATTTCAACTGTCTAACTATCATGGCTCTTGAGATACAGCCTGTGGACGGACAGACAGACGGACGGACAACGAAGTGTCAGTAATAGGGTCCTGTTTCCCGTCCCGGGACCTAAAAAGCTGCTCTGTTTTACCCGACAGCTGAAAAAGGGGATAATGTTTTTAGAGCTTCTCACTTCAAATGTATCGTAATATGTAATTACTAAGCAAAGCCCTACAACCTTGACAGCTTGAAGGTTTTTAAATTGAAAAGGGGTCTCGATATAGTGAGAATAACTTGAGAATAATGATTCATATAAGACTCAATCGACTATTTGTAAAATTAAATTGGGTTGTCGGGTTTTTAGGTTTTAATGATTATAATAACCAAAGCTCTTTTCAAAATAGCGATGTAGGTACTCAAAATATTCAAAATATTACAGTATTTAACAAAATTTATTATATACATATCAAATCAAACATGCTTTATTAAATAACAAATAACAATGATAAAATACACATACAGTAAACATTACAAAAATCAGACATGTACACAAAGGCGGCCTTATTACTAAGTAGTAATTTCTTCCAGACAACCTAATAATGTTGGAAAGAATAGTGTTCTGGAAAATGGGTGTAGTGCATAATAATGATACTAGATAGAAATAAATGTCAAAAATAGTTCTCTTACATATAAAATATATTTAAAATAATATAATATTTACGATTAACAAATTTATGGTGAATTTACACGGGCGCCTAAAGCCGCACGATTTCAGCCGCACGGCGAAAATCTACCGTGTAAATGCCGATTCGGCGAGACCGCAAGCCCCAACTTTTGTAACATTTACACGGGTGACTAGCCGCACGATTTCCGCAGCATGGTGAAAATCCACCGTGTAAATGCCCATTCGGCGAGACCGCAAGCCCCAACTTTTGTTACATTTACACGGGTGACTAGCCGCACGATTTCCGCAGCATGGTGAAAATCCACCGTGTAAATGCCCATTCGGCGAGACCGCAAGCCCCAACTTTTGTAACATTTACACGGGTGACTAGCCGCACGATTTCCGCAGCATGGTGAAAATCCACCGTGTAAATGCCCATTCGGCGAGACCGCAAGCCCCAACTTTTGTAACATTTACACGGGTGACTAGCCGCACGATTTCCGCAGCATGGTGAAAATCCACCGTGTAAATGCCCATTCGGCGAGACCGCAAGCCCCAACTTTTGTAACATTTACACGAGTGACTAGCCGCACGATTTCCGCAGCATGGTGAAAATCCACCGTGTAAATGCCCATTCGGCGAGACCGCAAGCCCCAACTTTTGTAACATTTACACGGGTGACTAGCCGCACGATTTCCGCAGCATGGTGAAAATCCACCGTGTAAATGCCCATTCGGCGAGACCGCAAGCCCCAACTTTTGTAACATTTACACGGGTGACTAGCCGCACGATTTCCGCAGCATGGTGAAAATCCACCGTGTAAATGCCCATTCGGCGAGACCGCAAGCCCCAACTTTTGTAACATTTACACGGGTGACTAGCCGCACGATTTCCGCAGCATGATGAAAATCCACCGTGTAAATGCCCATTCGGCGAGACCGCAAGCCCCAACTTTTGTAACATTTACACGGGTGACTAGCCGCACGATTTCCGCAGCATGGTGAAAATCCACCGTGTAAATGCCCATTCGACGAGGCCGCGAGTGACTAAAAGCAGCAAGTCCCAAAGTTGGGTATCATTCGACTTTCGCAGCCCGGCGCCCGGCAGTGTGGCCAAGTTTAGCAAAATCCTACTATTTTAGCAGAATCTGAATACAATTTTAAAGTTTTGTAGATTGTATCACAGATCTGAAAAATTAGCAGTTTTTAGGAGAATCTTATAAAATCTCCAGAATTAGAATACAATTAAAAAATGTTTTTAAAACAAACCTAATGTACTTACTTATATTCGGCATGCTCTGCCCTAAAGTATATTTTAAATCTCGAAAACGCTATTTAAAAGTTTTTGGTAGATTTTAGTAGAACTCGAATATGTGAATTGCAGAATGGTAGTTTCAATTTATTCTGGTCACACTAGTCAAACGCTCAGTTGCTGGCGAAAAATGGAAATGATAATTACGTAGAACTCATTCAAATTTTGACATTCTAAATATGGCATATAAATTAATTGAAATTTAAACGACAAAGAATTTTGTACAATTTATCAATTGTCATTTTTGACGAAAGGTGATTATGGTTCAGCTCACACAAGCGTACAAATCTCGCGGGAACCGTACTATTTAATTTTAGGAAATATTTTTCGAGACTTGATAACACGATCGTACTCGCGCGTTTTTACTATCTACGCTTTCGTAATACATAGGGTGACAATTTATTCACAAATCAATATTAATTATGTGTTTTTAGGTTTACAAAAATATCTTCTGAAAAAAAATTGCAGAAAAAAACATTGTATAATAAAAAAAAACTGTGTGTAGTCAAATTCTGACGCATCACTGCGCCGAAGTTAACCGCAGCGACGCGCGTCGCCTACTACTCCACAAAAACTTTCCTCCACAATTCAGTCTGCTTATTGATTACAATAAAAAGGATGATGACTACATCTAAAATATTTAGTTTTATTAATATACTCAGAAATATTGAGCCATTACTACTTGGTAAATAAAAAACATAATATTTTATGTGTAGTTTAGTAATTAGATACATCTAAAAAGTACAAAAAGTTATTTTTTTTGCTAAATTAATAAACGAAACCACCATTAGCTTACTTACATCATATACAAAAATATTCATTATGGTTAGTATAAATTTAATCGCACAAATATCAGATATATTTACAAATATGGAAGAACATATCGTAGACGTTTAAGAGAATGCCTGGTCTAAAATACCTTTCTACCAATCTCTTGCAGTTGTTGCGTCCACGATAAATGTTCAGCGAAATACACGCCTAAGTTTTTAACTACTTTACTATAAGGGATTGTTGTATCATTGATAAGGACGGAAGGTAAGGGATTCCGGTAAATCCTGGTAATCAGTCCCGGGTTGCCGATTATAATCAATTGCATTTTAACTGGATTTATAAGAAGTTCATGATTCCTATTCCATTCACAAATCGCCGACAGATCGTCATTCACCAAAATAATAGTAGAATGTATATTGACCAATGTCGACTGGCCTTAATTTTGTAAGTCGGTCCGCATATAGGTGGTGAGATGATGAAACAGACATTGTGATAGAATTTATAGATAGCGAACTAAAGAGGGGACAATACTCCACCCTGAGGGACACCGGCAGAAACATAACTCCAGTTGGAAAAGGAGTCGGATGATTTAACTCTCCGTCTAAGGTAGCTATGTAGCTATGAAACAAACCAGTTACCGATGGGGAGAGGTTAAAAGATGCTAGTCTGCTTAGCAGAATGTCGTGGTCGATGGAATTAAGAGCGTTACTAAAATCCATTTATATGAGAACGGCAAGCATCTTGTTATCCATACCAGACCGTATATCATCAGCGACTTTTACTAAGGTGGTTGTCGTATTGTGTCCAGTCCGAAAGCCTGATTGAAACGGACTAAGTAAACTTAATTATGAAAACGCAGTAGTATGAAATTTCGCACAGTCAAAGATTATCTGGAGGAGGAGTGGACTGCAACAATATTTTTATAAACAAATAAAAAATACATTATTAAATTAATAAAAATGACGTTACATACTTACATACACTACCTCAGATTAATAACTCACACTACCATTCATTTCATTCAATAGGGGGGATGACTACATCTAAAATATTCAGTTTCATTAATATACTCAGAAATATTGAGGCATTACTAGTTGGTAAATGTAAAAAATATAATATACTATGTGCAATTTATTAATTAGATACATCTATATAATACAAAAAAGTTTTTTTTTCTAAGTTAGTAAACAAAACATACATCATTAGTTTACTTACATCATATGCAAAAACATTCATTATGGTAAGTATGAATTTAAACGCACAAATATCGGAGATATTTACAAATATGTTCCTGCGGCCGTATACTTCATACACTGTTACCTAGGCGTGACGTCACAGATACGCTACTACAAAATTTCGCAAGTGAAAACGCTCCATACTAAGTCGGTATGGAGCGGTTTCACTTGCGAAATTTTGTATACAAATCGCTGTACCCTTGAAAATACTGACTTTTGATATACTGTCTCTTCTGAGCATTTACTCATATTTAAGAGTACTATTCATTTATGCAATAAAAAAATTCAGTCATCTAGCCTGTATTCTGTCACACGTTGCTAAGAGCCCTTATAAAGTAGAAACTTAAAAATGTCGACCACTGGGTGACCGCTAGTATAAATAGTTTAAGATTAATAATAATTAATTAATAATTTAAATCGCTAATTTAACTCAGACGATTCACTTCCTGTAAGTACTTAATGTAATTTGTAACGTAGGTTACCAATACCAAAGCTTTAGTTTATATATTGTGTTTATTATGCAACATAACGTTCAAAACAATAACTTAACTCAATTAAGCTGAGTTTGTAGCGGGAACCTTCGGCGCAAAGGCGTCAAGCGCTGAAAGGGCATGACCCTACAATGTGTGTCAAGGATGCCGCTTTAAATAGAAATTGTTATAATTGGCATAAGCTACTTCTATATCAATCAAATTCGAATTCCTCTACGTCCACTGCATGATTTTTGTTATTGAAGTCCTCTAGGGAAGATTTAATAGAAAGCCTTTTAAATTGAGAAAGTTATTTAATATATTTTAATACTTAAATAAGTTACAAAGGGCCGGTTTCAATAACCTATCTACCAATAACTATTTGTTAAAAACGTCGTCATTTAATCATTTGCCGGTTTTTTGCGATACGAATTTGACGTTTTAACAAATATTATTGGTAGATAGGTTATTGAAACGGGCCGTAAATTGTTATTTGTAACTAAATATGTTACGGTTTTATCAGCATTATATAACGAATTTTATTATGATAAATTTGTAACGGTAGTATTATTATTGATCTTAATAAAAAAAGTTTTGGCAGTTCTCTTTTTCAGTTCTCAGTTTTGTTTCAGATTTTAGTATTTTATAGGTACAGAGTTTCCAGTTTTTATAAGGCTTATTTATTGATAGATAGGTTATTGAACAACGACCCGTCGTTAATCATCAAACCATAATAGACAACTATTGATACAAAAAAAGGAAATTCACGCTTTATGCTTATCGACTAGTTTTATAATTTTTAAGCTTCCGTAGTTCCCATCTCGGAACTTTTATGTTGCCTTCGTCATGTCCCTCCTTCAAACCGTCTTTGGTTTGAAATTTGAAGCTTTGCGTGGATATGTGTATTTACTCCGTCAACAAAGTGCTAAAATAAAATGACGAAAATTTTTTTTTTTGGGGGTATCGTAAAGTGGAGATGATGTTTATTCTCGTGTCTATCTCACAGTACCCCAGACTATGAGGTAGGTCTTTTAAAAATATTAAGAGTTTGCTAAGACGATTTTTTAAATTTAGGTATCCGTTTTGAGAAATTCAAGTTTAAGGCGCATTTTTTGCAAAAAAAGGGCGTCCCACCACCTCTAAAAGCTAAACGGCTGGCTCGAAAAATCTGAAAAAACTCACGATAGTAGTCCATGGTAAACTTTAAAGGAATTCTATAACGGCTTATATGACTTTGTTACTTTAGGAGTTATAGATGCCTAACTTGTAAAATCGCTAACTTGGAAAACTTCGTTCAAAAATAACGAAATATTAAGTACCTAAGTATGTAAAATTTAGGTATACTGGTGCATTTCCGTATTATCCATTTATGACACGGTTATCTAAGGCCCGTATTAATAGTCAGTACTTAAGATGCGACCCGGTCTCAAGACGCGGTTCGGCTCTGTGATTGGTCCAAATTTTGACAGCCAACCATTCACAGAGCCTGAACCGTGTCTTGAGACCGGGTCGCATCTTAAGTACTGACTATTAATACGGGCCTAAGTGTGCTCTCTTCCCAAAACGGTTTGGACCAGCCTTTTTGGTGTGCAGCTGAAAAGTGTGTGACTATTTTCATAAAGAATGTTCATTATTTTATTGCTCCAATTTTAGCCCCTATTATTACAGTATTATAATAAAATTCAAATCCTGAGATTTCCTTGATACTTTATCAAGATATGTGTTCGGTCAACCTTTAACCTTTCGCATACAAAGATGACCTTTGGCTATAGATATCCTCGGCCTCGCGTGCTGCGGGTGAGGCAGGTGAGGCAGGCGAGGCAAGGACAGGAAGTGCGGTATGGGCTGCTCCAGTTTGAATGGGCCGGGGGCTCGCGGTGACGTCAGGGGGCGGGGCTGTGACGTCAGCGCGGAACTGGGGCGCGCGGTCGACGACACCGCTGCAGTTGTGTCCATGAACCGCAAATGCAAATGCCCTAACCCATATTTTTAAAATTTAAAGTTTTGTGATATATATATTTTTTAATTTTACTGTTTTATTTGGGCTGTTGTGGTGCAATAAACACATTTGAATTGCTGAAACAATTTTAACAAAATAACTTTGTGATTTAGATAATCTGCCATCTGACAAATAATATCAAATCAATGTATTATATTAAAAATATTAAAATATGACGTTTTTCATGTTTGTTTGTTCAATGTTTAGTCAAGATTTCGCGTTTTACCATGTTTATGGGTTAGTAGGTTTTGCATCAGGATGTACTGGCGCATTTCATTGAGCGGGCTAAGTAGGACAGTGGTGGGCCCGGGCCAGATCGATCCTCTGCGTCAATGGGCCCCCACCCAGTCCTTGATGAATATAGCCGCTCTATAAATAAGTCATTGGACTTATGTAACAACATAAAAACTATTTCGATGCAATAAAATGGGCTTAAAAGACGAAAAAAAACTTACACTTTTTGGTTAATATATTTTGGTCACAATTAAATAAAATGTTTTTATATATTATTAGTGGTTATCACAGTTGTCGTATGAGCACAGATTACTAAATAGTTATATATAAACACCCGGTGTGTTTATATATTTAGCGGAACACAAAAAAAAGGTCCATAATTAAAAAAATATGGTTTTATTTTAAAATCTACTTACTACACTTCTTTTGTTATTTAAAGTTTCATTTGTTTTACTTAAAATGAGATCACATTAAGAACAGATTTTGCGAGTAAAGGCTATTTGTGAAAAATGGTACATTTTTGAACCATTTTCATGTAACCGGGAAAAGTGAAAATTAATATTAAAATAACAATTAATTAAATTAAAAAAATTGTGATTAATATCGCGTATTTCCTTCACGTGCTCTTATTAAAGTTTCTACCCGTCTAGGCATACTGAGAATGATGTTATCGATGGTCTCCTGGGATAGTCTCCGCCATTCCTCAACTACGGCGATTCACAGTTCACCCACGTTGGCAGGAGCTGGAATTCTGGACTTAACTTTTCTTTTCAGCAAGTCCCAAACGTGTTCTATTGGGTTCATATCTGGTGATCTCGCCGGCCACTCCATAACAGCGATATTCATATCATTAAGATAAGCTTGAGTTACCCGAGCGGTATGCGGCCGAGCATTATCCTGCATAAAAACAAAATCGTCACCACGATATATGGGGCAAACGGTACGACATTTTCTTCTAAAACTTCTCTGATATAGCGGTCTGCTGTCAGACTCCCTCTGTCAATCACTACCAAGTCTGTGCGAGCTCCCAAACAAATGCCCGCCCAAACCATTATTGATCCACCACCGTATGCAACTGTAGTTTCAAAATTTGTCTGAATGTATCGTTCTCCTTTGCGTCTGTATATTCTTTGCCTACCGTCAATTTGATTTAAGAGAATTCTGCACTCATCACTAAACAATACCTTACTCCATTGGTCCGCGTTCAAAAGTCGATGTTGTTGAGGAAAAGTTAACCTGTTTCTACGATGATTTACCCCGAACCTTGGAGCCTTGGCGGGCACAAATGAACCCAAACCAACTTCTTCGAACCTTCGTACCGTACGCTCACTTACGGCTCCGCACTGCTTCTAACTCATGTCGGGCTTGGACGGCCGTCAAACGGGGGTTCCTACGTACACGAAGCCGAATGAAACGATCATCCCTACTCGAAGTGCGTCTTTTTCTGCCTTGTCCTGCTCTTCTCACATAAGTACCGGTCTCCCTGAATCGTTTGATACTGCGATGGATCGTTGAAACTGGTCGACGAAGATCTCTGGATAATCACTCTGTAGGTTTGACCATTTCTTCGCATTTCGAGTGCCCTGGCATGAATTATGCCTGACTTAGCCCCAACGGGGATTCCGTTGGGGCTAAGTCAGGCATAATTCAGTCCTCAACTCCAAAAAGATACGCGATTAAAAAAAAAAAACTAACAAAAAACAGTATTTCAATGAAATTTTAAATCAATCTCAGAAGGAAGAAATACTCGAAGTTCGCTCCAGATAAGGTGTATTTGAATAAAGTTAAAACAATTGCATAAAATGTGATGTTCAGTTGTTTTCTTAATTTGAAAATATTTCATTTTAAATTAAATGACGTATAAACCAGCCAGCAACCTTATATGATACTGATATCAAACCTTTATTTTATGTTCCGCTAAATATGCCGGTGTGTGTACTACGTAATCAAAAGTAACGGATACGGGATATCTAAGATAACATAATGTCATAATACCTAATAATTAATGTACTCGGGAAAGTGACATCGATGTTTCAATTAGGTTTATTTTTTACATTTTTATCGCAATTTATTTTTTATGTATTTTTTTAGAATATAGAATAAGGTATGGAACATAAAAGTATTAGGTTAACATTTTTTCACACTCATACCCCAATTGCAGATTATTAGGTAGGTATCGAGTGGCTGGTGTAAGTAGGTAGATAGGTAACGTACTGTAACGTACTACGAGCACTAACATACCTCCGAGTACTACTACTACTAATATTATAAATGTGAAAGTTTGTGAGGATGGATGGATGGATGGATGTTTGTTACTCTTTCACGCAATAACCACTGAACGGATTTTGATGAAATTCGATATGGTAGTAGTTTTAGCTCTGGATTAAAACATTTTATGCCGAAATAGTTCAGTGCTCCCGTGGGATACTGTATTTACGCGGGCGAAGCCGCGGGTAAAACTAGTAATATTATAAATGTGAAAGTTTGTGAGGATAGATGGATGGATGTTTCTTACTCTTTCACGCAAAAACTAATAAACAGATTTCGATGAAATTTGGTATGGGATAAAATGGCATGAAATTTGGTATATGTGAGCTCAAACCACTTGGTTTGAGCTCACAGTAGTACAGTGTTCCCGTGGGATACTGTATTTACGCGGGCCGCGGGATAAAGCTAGTACAATATACGCGCCGAACCACAGTTATTACGCAAACCAAACATAAACGCTTCGTTATGTTCTATGAAAACGGACTACAGGACTCATTTAAAATAACCTAACCAAGAGCATGTCACGACATGTCTAAGGAGGGTTCCGTAACTATAAACGCGCAATAGGTTTTCTTTCAATTACTTCAAAAGTTTTTGTCCGATTTCGCTCAAAACAATTTTTCTAAAGAGTTTTTAGTATATATACAACTTATAAACCACTTTGGAGGCCGAATACTCGAAACTGAACTTGACTGTAAAAAACATTTATGAAACATTGCCTTTATTTTAAGATACCTATTCAACGATACCCCACACGATGAGGTAGAACAAAAAAATATTTTTCATCCCCACTTCACATGTATCGAGAGCCCCCCCTAAAATGTAAAATTATTATTATTTTATGATGCCAGAACCGAGATATATACACAATCTTTAACTTAACCTAATTCCATTAATTTATATATATCATTACAGAAGCTAGAAGCGGACAGACAGACAAACAGACAGACGGACGGACAGAGCTAAACAATAAGGGTTCCTTGATTATTACGGAACCCTAAAAATGTATTCATACAATGATACATTTTGTCGAAATCACAATTTCTTAAAGTAATGTTGGCGCTCTAGTATATTAAATGAATCTAGAAATTCTTATGCGAACAGAAATGAGCGAAAGTTGAACATAATTTTATTAATTTCCGATGTGAGCGCCCAAGTTGCTATCTACCCCGGTCATTGAACTCAAAAACTAGTGAAGATAATTTTCTATACACCAACAATGTCCTTTCTAAGGATTCATGATCCTTAAAAGCTCCCACAGACGAGAGGCCGATCGTTTCAGTTAGAACTGACGTCAGTTCGGCCTGAACGGATTCGAGCACATACACGGAGAAATCGCATCCGACCGCCCTTAGATCAATAACGCCTAGATAGTCTTCAAACAAACGCATCGTACAAAGTGAAGCAAGCAACAGATAGATGGAGCCGTAAGCATTACATACCGACACGCACCTAAACAAAACTAAAGTTGTGGAGTGTGTACTCTTAAAATTGGAATTATTGTATTTGTTTTTCTTAATATCGTGAGATGTAAAAATATAACTTATATTTCATTTTAAACCATCTAAACACAATTTGTGAGCTTTATTTATATTAAACTGATATTAAGGAATATATTAAGGATTATCTTAATACTGGCATTACTTTAAATTGATAGTTCAAAAAATCATAAAATATTATAAAACTTAGTCTTAGTTGCAACTATTAGTTAGTCATGAAAATTTTGATATAAATTTATTTTTACTAGTAACACTTTCACAATTACCCAATAACGACATAAACCGTCATAATGCTTTTAATAGTCGGAGATGTATGCACTAGCGCTTGACCTTGACAACTGACGAGTCGTTCGAACAAACTGGCCGATATGGCTCAGTATGATTTACTTCACTTCAAATGCGCGTACTCGGTTTCTAGGCATTTTAATCTAAGGTTCGGCCTGAACGGATTCGAGCACATACACGGAAAATTGCCGCGAGCAACGGTCGTGTTTTTAGGGTTCCGTAATACTTAAGGAACACTTATAATTTCACTCTGCCCGTCCGTCTGTCTATCCGTCGTTCTCCTAGCTTCTGTAATAACTTTATGAAAATAACTTTTGTGGTAATTCAAAGAAAACCTATTGCGCGTTGATAGTTTTGGAACCCTCCTTAGACATGTCGTGACATGCTCTTGGTCAGTTTAGACTATTATTTCATTTATTAATTGTATTTTGCTGCAATTGTAATCACGCTATCGACGAAACCGAATTATTGTGTCATACATTTTTCTCGTTGTTAAATAGTAATAGTCTTTAGATTTTATCAACCATAGTGGCTCTAAAGTTTTAAATACTTTAATGACCTTTAATAAATTTCTTTAGACCACGTGCCATTTTTAGGGTTCCGTACCCAAAGGGTAAAAACGGGACCGTATTACTGAGACTTTGCTGTTCGTCCGTCTGTCGCCGGGCTGTATACCTTCTTACACCGTGATAGCTCGACAGTTAAAATTTCCACAAATCTATGATGTAGGTATTTCTATTATAACAACAATGCCGTTATTGCCGTTATAACATCAAATACTAAAAACAGAATAAAATAAAAATTTGAGGCATACATACAACAAACGTGATTTTTTCCGTTTTGCACGGAACCCCTCTTGCCAACTGGCACTTAACCTGTTTTATTTTACACTCGAATTTTATTACCGTTCAGTCCAATTTTATTGCCGTTCAGTCCATCCGTACAGGTCAGAATTAATGTTGCCAACTTAGTTGTTTTACAAAGTTTTACTACTAAATTTTGTATTTTATTCCCTCATTAGTAGGAATTTAGTTGTTAGTAGTTGTTTTGTAGAAAATAGGTAGACATATACAAAATGGCCTGCTTCTATGTGCTATTATGACACCTTATCATAATAGCACATAGTAGCACGCATCCGTAAGTCGCTTAAAACTACCGATTTATATTTTTACTATATTTTTTTATATACTATATTTTTGAGATACTATATTTTTTTTATTTAACGGTTAAATATTAAAACTGAAAATGTATGTATGTTTGTAAACACAAAATCCCTAAAAAAACTTTTAGGGATTCCTAAGTTTAGTAGCTTTTTTATAGTTATCTTTGAGTAGTTTTTAGTAGAAAACGACGCGAGTTTAGTAGTTTCGCAAAAACAGAGTTGGCAACACTGGAACGAATCGCTTCAGTCCATACGGCCGACTGATGCGATCTCGAAATTGCATACGACGATACGATTTTCCATCCGTTCAGGCCGAACTGAAGGAAAACCGGACCGTGTATGGTGGCCCCTAAGACTGCCCTAGAACGCATCACATATTTAGGATATATAATACCTATACATTTAATAAAATACGTGTAGCACTCGGGGACTGCCGCGGTAAAGCTATTGCATAGTAAGTCTACACGCATACGTCTAGTCGCACGCACACAAACACCGTGCCGAAGTCTGCCGAACTGAAACGACGTTAGACGATGCACGGCTTTCAACGCCGCACCGCTGTGCCGGTCGGAGTATTGGAGGAGGTCGGGGGGTGTTAGGTTTATATTCGTTACGGAAATTCTTGATTTCGCCGCGCTCAAAGCCCGCGATAAAAGCATATAAAAGCTATGCATAGCTTAAAGGGATCGTCCTGTCTCCTAGTCGCGTGTGTTAGTGTCTCGCTCCGCGTTTCGTGTCGTCTCGCTCTAACTGCGTAGCAGTGACTCGCTCACTCCGCGTTAGTGTCGTCTCGCTCCAAACGCGTCGAGTGTCTCGCTCACTCCGCGTTTTCGTGTCGTCCCGCTCTATCCGCGTAGTAGTGATTCGCTCACTCCGCGGTAGTGCCGTCTCGCTCGGAAACGCGTCGAGTGTCGCGCTCACTCCGCGAACGTGCCGACCCTTTTAGTGCAGTGCCTATAAACTCCTGATAGCGACCGCAAATTCACACCTTATTCATTAGAATGAGCTGTGGATTTGCGCCTTGCTGGGGAGTTGCCCTGCTCTTGGCCTCCCGTTGAGCTTCGGTTCAACGTTGGGTCACGAGGAGACAGCCCCCCTAAGTGTGTGTACCGTCCTCGTGTGCGTGCACTTAGTGTTTCGTGTTTTTGTGAATACCTTTGTGTTGGATGACGTACACTTGTTGCCGTCAGTTTTAACTGTTGTGTGACTTGTGTGTTTTTATGTTTGTACCACCCAGTACAACATGACGGACCATGATCCGTGGCTACCACGCCACGACTACCTGGACTCTCGTGTGGACTCCGAGACGACGTGCAGCCCGGCCTCATCGAGGTCCAGCTCACGCTCAGTCCCGGACCACACGCGCCACCGCTCACTCCCCGAACCCAGCTTGTGCGGACAGGACACCGCTCGCCCCGGGTCGCCCTCGGCATTCTCGCGGGGGTGTACTGGTACCCTCCTGCCCCAATGCCTTCCGACGGCGGCCTGCGGCGAGTCTGGGCCCCCGCCCGGCACAGCCGATCAGGGCTCGGCTAAACCACGGCGCTCATCGCGCCGTACTGCGCAGGCGAGCGATCTTCGTCAACCTGCTGCACACCTCGGACCTTACAACGTCCAACAGGCGGACACACTCCGCACCACCGCGAGCTCAGCTCGCCCCTCGCCGGCCCCTCAGCCGCGACAACACCACGCTGCGCCGGCTGCTCAGCCGCGCGGCCCACACCAGCCCACCGCGAGCTCTCCGCGCTCGCCTGACGTTTCGCCGGCCCCACAGCCGCGCGATGACCGCCGAACCGCACCTTGTGCGGCCACGGAAATCCGCCCTAGCGTGCCGCGCGGGTACCGTTACCGCGCGCCCACCTTCCCGCCACCACTTATAAATTTCTCACCTGTTTTCAGCCGTCGGCTGTCATACGCCGAGGTGAGTGCCTCCAGCCCTCCACACGTAGACAGCCACAGCCCCCTTATACCGGCGCCGTCGGTGAGTACGACGCCGCCACCCACTAAAAGGTCTACCCCTCGCTACCCGTCCCTGGTCGCCGAGCGAATCGACGACTGGGTACGTCACTTCCGCTGTCTTCGAGACACACTGGGGCACATACCTAATGCCAAATATGACGGCCGTGTGATTCGCTTCTCGCCCCAAAGCGAACAAGAGTTCACGGTCGTCAAGCGTTACCTGACAGACCTGGAGAGGCGAGGACAAGCCTCCTGGTTCATCCACTCGCCACCAAAGGAAAGGACAATCAAGGTAGGTATCAGGGGCCTACCTTCTTTTACAGACACCGGAGAGATCAGGGCCGGTCTCGCCGGATTGGGATTCGTGGCGGAGCACGTTTCCCTGATCCAGGCGAGGTCTGACCCCGGTGCCTGCCTTTTCTTCGCCCTTATCGCCAGGGCCCCGGACGTCGTACCCGGCATATACAAGGTGCGTAATCTTTTAAATATGCCGGGAGTTCGCATCGAAGCCTGGCGGGGCCGAGGCGGCCCAGCCCAATGCCACCGATGCCTCCAATTCCGGCACTCTAGCCACAACTGCCACCGGAAGGTGGCCTGTGTCCGGTGTGCCGGGGAACACGCTGTGCGGGACTGCTCCCGCTCCCCCGCCGAGACGCCCACCTGCGTTAACTGCAGGGGGGCCCACCCTGCAAACAGCAGACAGTGCCCGGTGTACCGTAGGGCTGCGCGGAAGCCGCGAGCCGATAACGCCCGCGCTCCCCCCCCTACGTACCTGCCGACTCGCCTCTCCCTGTGCCAGAGGCCCCTCCTCCTCCGCCGACTCATACATCACTCATGGCGGAGGCAAATGACTACGTACCAAGGTATGTACCTTCCAGGAGGAGGAAAAAGCAGCCGTGCCCCAGGAGGAAAGTTGCCACACCCCCTGTGGCCTCCCCCTGTGATGCCGTCGCTATCCCAGATAGCCACCAGCAGGAGCTGGAGCCTTCCGCGCTCGCTCCTCCGCAGCCGGAATTCACGCGGACCACCCGGCGCTATTACCCCGCGCCGTCTCAAACCGGCGCAATGCTTCTTTTTGTGCGCCCGGAGTGTGATGTGGGGCAGCCCTATTGCCCACACGTCAGCCCCGTGGCAGCCCCTTTCCCCCCCGACATAAAAAGTCTGGGGCTCGGGAAATACCCTTTCCCCCCCCCCCCCCCTTCATTTCCCCTGGTCGGTTGTGTCCGTGGTCGACAAAAGCGGCGCGTGTGGGAGTGGACCCATACACGCTTCCTGGTCCCCGGACCAGGACCCCACGCGTCGTCGGAGTCGACCGCAGGTCTTGGCCGCCCACGGCCCTTGCTACCGCGTCATTCCCTCTGCCACCTCGGGATTCCCCCGCGTTCTGCCGCGGGGGGTCTTCCCTTAAAACCGACTTTTTTGCGCCCAGTATTCGTACTGGGTGCATCGTCCACCCCAATTAGAGGGGCTTAGCCCCTGGTATTGGTTCCCCGCCCAAGGCCCTTTTCAGGGGCCCGGCGTGCGAGGAGAAGTCTCCCTCCTTCCGCATAGCTTAAAAATATATTAAATATTTGCAAGAACCTTGTACAGATTGCGATGTTGTTATGTTAATTATAATCCAAATTTATTTATTTTATTTATTAATATTTATTTTACAGCCATAAGATAAGTAAATTAATCATAATCATTCATAACTATTGACTGAGTCTATGTATATATGGACTTGAAAAAAATAATTAGTTAATGAAATCCTTTAACTGCACAAATAAATACAACAATAGAACGCTACAGTATTTAAAAAAAATGTGCTAAATGGCGGTACCTATTAGGTACTTCTCAAAGCTCATATAATATAATATAGCTATGAAAATTAATATAATCTGAGGGTTTTTTACTCAAAATTTTACCTTTTAAATTAAAAGTAAGTACCTAAATAGTATTATTTAGCATTCATCAATTATGCCTACATTTACACACCTACTTTAGACTGATTTCGACGTAGGTTGAAACCAAACACCTTGAAAGACTAATTTCCTAAATATAGAAGCAATCGAAATGCACACAAATAGTAACAGTAGGGAGAAGAAATTATTGGATTACTGGGAGTTGGCACTGATGTAACTTATTGTGGGTTCGGGAAGTAATTCGGCTCGGGATTAGACCGTTTATTACCTGGTCCTCTCAACTAGGTCCCGAACGTTATCCTGATTTTAAGCAATTCAATTGCTCAAAATGAGGATTTTATTGCGCTGTATTGCGCATTTAAACACGGAACTTCTGTATTCATTTTAGCCAGTTGTCATAAAATATCTTAAATATTAAAGAGCAAAATTGAGAACAATTTTCTGAAATTGTTGTAAAAAATCTTAAAATACGAAATAAGTTGGAAAGAAGAATTGATGCATGCAGTTATTGCAGATGTAGTGTATTGAGACTTATAATAAATATAAACACACGCAATGCGCATGCGATTCATCCGTGCCGAAGCATTGATTTTCCTCTATAAAAAATAAAAAGTATTTAATAAGCATAATTCGTGATTTTAATATATCTATTAAAATCTCGAATTAATTGAAAACAATCCGATCAAAATCTAAACTCCTTTATCATAAAGGTGTTTAGATTTTGATCGGAGCGCCAGGGTGAGAGGTCACATGTTTCGTATGGCCTCATAAATCTTAATATTAAGCTTTTAAACTTAGCTCATTAAATATCGCTTATCCGAAACGCAACCGGATAGCTCCTGAGTATCAAGAAAAGTGTATCAACCTTTGAAGTGCGCCTCACGCCCGATACATAATGTGTTTAGAAGCACTGATTAATGACGAATATTGTTCAGTAAAAGGTAGGCTCCATAGAGAAGACAAAATATTTGTTTGACCTGCGGGTCAAGTCTGGTGAGATTAGAGGTAAGTTAAAGCTTTTGTGACGTGAAAGACTAAGCCCTATTCCATCGGTTTGGAAGTTGGAACACTGTAAGAGAGTTTCAAATTATTGACTCTTTTCTTTCCACAAGTCAACTTTCTGATTTGAGGTTCAACGTAGAATTTATTAAAAGCTATGTAATAAGTATCTATGTGTTTGGTCAGTTTACTTGGCTGGGCTGAGTCAAGTTTTCCCATTTTAATGATGAAAACTATGATCATGAGAATCAAACAGTTTTAATATTACCCAGTAATACCTGTAGGTAATGTAGGTAGTTATGTAGACTTAATTGAAATTTATAATAAAATTAAAATCTTTACGCTAAGGGTCCGTTCACACCGTGACGATACACGACGCTGCTATTTTAACATAGCTATTTAAATATTGATTTCTTATGTTTACGCGAATATTGTTAATTGTTTTAAACACTTACGGATTGTGTCGCGATGCACTTTTCTCTTCCCAAAGTTTCGGCTACTTTCCAGCAGCCATGGTCAGTCCTCCCGTGACCACAGCTGCTGGAAAGTAGCCGAAACTTTGGGAAAAGAAGAGTGCACCGCACCCTAATCTCCAAAATCAATCAAACTCTTGACTATTTTTGCATTGAGAATATATGAAAATCTTTAGAAAAATACTCGGGGCGTGCACCTTTCAGTTTTCCAATCTATTTCGCTATAAATATACCGTAATAAGAACACGAAAACGACTACCTATTCATAGCAGATCGACTTCTCTCACTGTCCGCGGTTCAAAAACCTTTAAAAGTGTTTGACATGATGACAAGAATGCCATATTGACAAGTTTGACAAGAATGCCATACAAATACTAAAAGTTTTTTCATTACAGTTTGTATAGATTTCACCCAGGGATTTTAATAAAGAAACCTGAAATAAAATTTATTAGAACCCTTAAAAGTTCCACACAGCATATATTCGAAACTTATCCTATAGGTACTCTTATATAATGTTTTCGCAAAAAAATAATCCTTCACGATTTTCGTGGCAATCAGTTATAAAGGCTTGCGTAATTTTTTTTTTTAATCAGTGGGTGAGCGCGTTGATGCTCAAGCGGAGGTCGCGGGTTCGAATCCCGCCAATAGAACGAAAAAGTTTTCTGTGTGGATGGAGAGTTTTCTGCATGTGTATTAAATGTGTTAGTAAAATAATAAAAATCTTAAATATAATATGTATAGTGTTAAAAATATGAGACATATTTCCGTTGTCCGGTACCCGTAACACAAGTTCTTCGAGAACTTAGCGATCAGATTGACGTGGTGTGAAAGCATCCATAGATATTTTATATTATTATTATTACAATACAACCTCAAGCATAATATAACTTCTCTGTTAGTACTGAACTTAGGACTTATGCAATATAATAGTATCTTCAGGGCAAACGAACAATCTCGCATCTGTTTATTGAGGGTTAACTTTATAATGTTAACACACTTTAGTTCGGTGAAGTAGCCTCCGTGGGCCAGTGGTTTAGAGATTGGCTCTCGACTCGGGTCGTGGGTTCGATTCTCGCGTTGGAACAACAAAAAATGTTGTTTCCAAGTTTGGTTAGGACAATTCAGGCTGATCACGATTGTCTGACAAGAAAGATGATCCATGCGTCGGATAGGCATGTAAAAAGTAGAACCTACACCTGATCTCTCGAGTAGTAGGGATTCGTGCGTTCTGGCTCACGGATCTGACTCAACCCCTCCCATTTTCGCTCTCCATCGGCTAAAAAAAAGTTTGGTGTCAAAATGGGGGTTTCGGTCATGCCTGATCGATCTATACGGACTTGGACTCGTTGGCATTTTAGCTTTTGTGCCAGAAAAGCTCCAATAGGGTAATTAAGTTATGCTAATGATCTCCTCGGTTGTTAATGACATTTTGATGTGCGTCGTCACAATTAACAACATTCCTTTGTCATGTTTTCAAAAATTGAAGCGGGGGTTTAAAATAAAACTTTGGTTCAATTTCAAAGAAATCGTTTTTTTCGAAGTAATCTTTTAGTAACATTTTTAATCCCTCATAAAACAAGATTTAAACATCAATCATTTTTATTTAATTTTTGTATCGCTACCAAATTCATTTTGAAACTCTGGCAATGACTTATTATTAAACTTATATAGTAAGTACATTAAACAGTACTCTCCACACACTGAAGTCCAATCATTGTGTAGCCTACTATTATTGAAACCATTAGAGCTCCGGGGCCGTTTGATTCGCACTCGAGAGAGTGCAGGTTCGATTCCCCGGTTTTGGCGTGTACCAATGAGACTTTTTCAGATCTCAAGTACGTTATCATCATACGGACGCTCTAACGGCGAAGAAAAACGTCGCGAGGAACCCGCACATTGTTGGCCCCAGACGTATTGGCAATCATTACGTCATTCCTCTGGAATAGGCTGACTATGTTGTGAGAATGCCGTATGTGCTTAGGCAACCATACGACATTTAAAAACTAACTGTCCCAGGCACTACAGTATTTCGAGAGTGGTATAGAATACTGTATAAATCATCCAATAACGGATGAAAAGTCCTTTTATTATTAAAACGCCATTCCTTACATTTCTATTCAAAAACATTTTCACAAATCCGGATAACATACCCACAGAACCCCAGGCAGGTACCAATTCAGATAACGTATATTGTAGAGCTTGTCAAAAAGAACAGAGTAAAAATGATACCCATAACGTCGTTATTCGACGTCCATCGCCTTGAGGGTAGAGCGTCTGAAGTCTCGCCACAAGGTTAACTTCAGTTCCCTTGTAGTGAAAGTGCCGACGCATCTTTTGTCGACCTTCGAGGTGGAGGAGTTCTGGTCGACGGGTGTGGTCTACCGGAGGTTCCGGGGGAGACTCCGGAACGAAGCGCGAATCATGTCGCCGACAACACGTGATAAAGTGTAGTTTTTAGGTATACGAGGGCTGATTGATAAGTTTCCGAAACGACAAAGAAAAACTTCAAAAATCTATTTAAAATAAATTTATTTCTCAACGTAGTTTTCTTCTACCTCGATGCATTTAGTCCAGCGCTTCTCAAATGCCGTTACACCAGTTTGATAAAATGTTTTCTCCAACCCCTCAAAATACTCGTCCACGGCAACAATGACTTCTTCATTTGATGAAAATCTCTGGCCACCTAACCATATGTTCAGGTTTGGGAATAAGTGGAAGTCGCACGGGGCCAGATCCGGGGAATAGGGTGGATGCGGTAGCAATTCGAACCGCAATTCATGGAGTTTGGCGACTGCAACCATTGACGTGTGCGCAGGTGCCAACTCATGGTGGAACAAAATTTTTTTCTTGGCCAAATGTGGTCGTTTCTTCTGGATTTCTTGACTTAATTTTTGCAGCAAGCTTGCGTAGTTCTCTCCATTTATTGTTTTTCCTTTTTGCAGATAATCCACTAAAATAATCCCTCGATCATCCCAAAAGCAGTCGCCATCACTTTGCCGGCCGACAAAACCGTTTTTGCTTTCTTCGGCGCAGGTTTTCCGCTCTCAGTCCACTGCTTAGATTGTTCTTTTGTCTCGGGAGTATAATGATGTATCCAGGTTTCATCGACTGTTACATAACGCCACAAAAACTAATTAGGATCTCGGTTAAACAGCGCCAAACACTCCGATGAATCGTCCACTCGACGTTGCTTTTGGTCTACAGTGAGCAAACGCGGCACCCATCGCGCGCAAAGCTTTTTCATTCCCAAATGTTGGTGCAAAATATTAAAAACGCGTTCAGATGAAATGCTCACCATCTCTGCTATCTCTCGCAACTTTAAGCGCCGATCATTCAATACAATTTTGTGAATTTTTTTGATCATGTCCGGATTCGTGACTTCATTTGGACGGCCAGACTTGTGGGCGTCTTCGCAGCTCTGTCTTCCACGTTTAAAATCAGTTACCCAAGTGTGAATTGTACTCAATGCAGGAGCAGAATTACCTAAAACACTGTCTAGCTTGGTTTTAATCTGGGTTGCTGTTTTCTCTTTTAAAACGTAAAACTTTATCACCGCACGAATTTCGTTTCTTTCCATTGTTAAGAAAATTTACGACAGAGAAAGTTCTACGTCATCTCAAACAAATTCCATCAGTTCGATTAAATTCAAATTTGGCGTTCTATTTTCAAAAAGATGCCAGAATATAATGTTATATTCCTTTTTTGCTTATCATTTTTTTAAGTTCGTCGTTTCGGCCAGTTATCAATCAGCCCAGGTATAATAATAATATGTATGTTAGTCAGTATGGTATTTATAATATGGGTCTATGCTGCCCGAAATAAACGTTATTTAATAACACTTTCGATTTTCTTAGTAATTTTACAATTTTTCACGGAGATGACTTAGATATCTTTTTTGCCTCACTGAGTAACTTTAACGAATAAAGTAAGTAGCTTTGAGAAAAAAGACAGTGGATAGAGGCTCAAACAAATTATAAGCTTGGGTATGAATGTTAATGTCTTGGTGCCACTTCTTATATTTAGTTAGCAATTTGAGGTTTATTTTCTATTTGTTTAGTATTTTGTAATTTATGTGGTTTTATCGTAAATATGTTTTGAATATTTTTTAATATCCTTAGTTTTAGTTCCTTATATTCTAATGTCATAAAATCAACCGTTTACTAACATGCATTTCTGACACTGTCATAAGCTTAATCTCAGAATATTTTTTGTGAATTAATATTATCATTTGTAAATATATTTGTTTATAGTTATATATTTATATATAATACTTTGTAGTTACTTTTTTAACTCCATTGTATTATTGTAGTGTTTAGTTTAAGAACCAATAAAAAAGTTTTAAAAGGAAAAAAATACTTATTGTTTTCTTGGATCTCGTCTAATTCACACGTAAGGAAAAATGAAACATTTTATTCTTCCATTTACTGCAATAGTTGCAGGACCTAGTGTTTGTGGAAAATCAAATTTTATTACGAAATATATTAATAATATGGAAGAAATATGTAACACATATTTTTCCCAAATAACATGGTGTTTTGATGAGATGCAACCTTTATACAATTTGAAAAATGTCAATTACTTTCAAGGATTACCTGACTTAAGCCTGTTTGATGATAAAGAAGCCAATTTGATCATAATAGACAGATAGAATCTCAAACGATAAATTGCATTGTTTATGCAGAATTTGATAATGTTATTGAAATAGATAAAAATCGCAATGTAACCGTTGACTATGGTGGCTAAGAAAATGAATATTCTACTATCTACCTAAGTATTATAAAAGAGATAACTTCTTTCTCTGTAATATGTATATCTGTAATATATGATTATTTTGAAGTTGTGCTTTCATTTGATATTTTGTAAATCCCTGTAAATTGCATGTTAAATGAGAAGGTCTCAGCTTATTTATTTCACTTGCGTGTGATAGAGAGAATTAATGAGTCTTTTTTAAAGAATGATAAATACTTTACAAATAAAATCATACTTAAAAAAGATTCATCCAAGCTTACAAAATAACGTGTATGCTGTGAACCGATTACCAATGTATGTTACTCGACTCGGACTCGAAACCAGGTTCTCACTGGGTAGCCATCCACATAGACAGTCATGGCGTCGGTGAATATTTTGATATGTATGGTCGCGTTCCTACGGGGATGCATAAAATGTTTTTGAATATAAATGCAAGAAAATGGCGTTTTAATAATAGTAGGCTACAAAATTATTGGACTTCAGTGTGTGGAGAGTAACTACTGTTTGATGTACTTACTGTATAAGTTTAATAATAAGTCATTGCCAGAGTTTCAAAATGAATTTGGTAGCGATACAAAAATTAAATAAAAATGATTGATCTTTAAATCTTGTTTTATGAGGGATTAAAAATGTTACTAAAAGATTACTTCGAAAGAAAGGGTTTCTTTGAAATTGAACCAAAGTTTTATTTTAAACCCCCGCTTCATTTGTAGAAAACATGACAAAGGAATGTTCTTGTTTATGACGACGCACATCCAAATGTCATTAACAACCGAGGAGATCATTAGCATTAGCATTAGCTTACCCTATTGGAGCTTTTCTGGCACAAAAGCTAAAACGCCAATGAGTGCAAATACGCAAAAACGGACCACATAGATCGATCGGGCATGACCCCCATTTTGATATCAAACTTATTTTTAGCCGATGGAGAGCGAAAATGGGAATATTCAGAGATTCATAACTTTTTATTCCCAAGTTCTAAAAATATAATATTATTTTTATATAATTTTATACTTTGAACGACACGATCTTGTATATACCTGGTGTTTTTCCAGGCAGTATCCAAACTTTCAGGAGTGAATATACTCTTGAATATAAGCAACTTTTACTATGGGATCAACTTTCCTACTTGAAAGAAAAATCTGCTGTTCATGCAAAAGGGCTACAGCATAGATAGCATTTTGTAGGAAACAGATGTTTTTTTTTAAAAAAAAAAAGAAAGATGATCCTATAGTAAAAGTTGCTTATATTCAAGAGTATTCACTCCTGAAAGTTTGGACACTGACTGGAAAAACACTCGGTATATAATTGGTATCTCGACAACGGCTTCAAGTATTACCATGAAATTTAGTATGTAGGAAGTTTTGGGGGAGAAAAATCCATCTAGCTAGGTCTTATCACTTAGAAACTGAGTATTTTTATGCAATATATGTTCTTTTATTTCGTCGTGCAACAATATATCAATAATTTCGACTTTCGTACGTCATTGTGATTGGCAGCGTACGTATAATTTTTGCATTGTTTGGAAATTCGGAATGTCATCGATGGGTTAGAATCCCGGTAAGATAAATATTTTTGTGATTCTTATTATTTTTTTTTTTAATTATTTTATCGTTCTACTAAAACACCGAGCAAAGCTCGGTCAACAAGGTACTATCTTTTGAAGTACTATAAAACCACATATGTTCGAAACTTGGCCGCTCTTGGTGGAAAATCGGGCAGGATTCGCCAGTGTCATTTTAATCGACATTACTTTTAAAAAATACCTACGCATAAATTATAGCTAAAAGGTAAGTACTAGCATGGACCAATCATACTCCTCCATGGCACAAGGTAATAATGACTGTGTTCCATGTTAATATTTTTATATCAATGCTTAAAGAGTGCGAGTGCTAAATGTATTGATACTATTGAGGTAAAATGTAAAATCGCCATCCCTAAAGTAAGTAGGCTCTGTCATTTATATTCGCTACTTAATTGTAATTCTATAACTATTTGCTCGGTTCTTAATTAAGCGGTTCGAAGAGTGGCCTAGTATTTGTAGAATGAGGTCGACCGTCAAACCGAAGTGTCCTCCCCGCAACCTAAAACCTTTTTCTAAATAGTTAAGTTGCTATCTGAAAGTAATCTAAAAGTGTTTGATTTTTTTTAATGAGCAGTACAGTTTATCGGTGATCTATAAATTAACTTGAGCACATAGTTTGTAAAAGAAACATGACGTCACTTCAAAAAACAATTGAAAATTAAAAATTGTACACCTAGCGTCATCTGTGTATTGAACGGTACTTAAGAAAGTTAAGTTATTATATTAGATGTAATATTAGCTTCCGACAGATGATGTTATATCCAATATCATTGCGTTATATCCAAAATCATGACGTGGTGATGCGTGACGTGACCTTTAAATTTCACACTCAACGCTCCTAAAATAGTTTCACTTCAAAAATAATGTATTTTTAAGTTATGTACTGGCTTACCAGTTTCGGAACTGTATTACTAATCAGTATTTTCACTTAAAATGAAAAATATTATTTCTAATTAGGTTAGAAACTTACTCTTTTAGTGTCCTACGCGATGACCTAACACCGATTCGGGAACTAACCCGGCGAGAAGAACCGGTCGCGGCGTAAGGAACTAAAAAAACAATGCACTTCTTTCAATTTCACTTTCAATATCTTATTTATTTGGTACATCAAAAGTGTGAGATACCTCGCGGATTACAAGATATTATGGCATATCATTATAGGGGTGACATAGGGTCAATAGCCTTTTACCGCACTCCAATTCCTACAGATTGAGCGGGATATTCTGAAATCCATCTCCATAAGCACGTATCTGATTGCAGAACTCATTCTATTCAAGGACGTGTCTTAAAGTGTTCCCCTTAAATATTTATTTCATTCTGAACCCCAATTCTCGTAATTTGCTTAGATTCTACTTTTATTGCATTATAAATGAAACTTCTTGATATCATACAGTGACTTTTATATAATTTATCAGTTGAAAAGATTTCGTATGTAACTCTTTAGTTCACTTTAAGACACGTCCTTGAATAAAAGAAGTTCTGCAATCAGATACGTACTTATGGAGATGGATTCCAGAATATCCCATACAACCAACGTGATTTTTAGTAGTTTTGTAAGGAACCGTTCGTGCGCGAATCCACGCGAACTTGGTCGATTTTGTCGAAAGTTCGATTCCAGTTATATTTGATATCCTAGTAGTAATCGTCCTATTACCTTATCGTCCAATAGTCCTGAAACTTCCAACCACGCCAAAACAAAGCCTGCCATATAAAACTGTTGACGCGGCTTACAATTCGGGAGCATCCGAGTTTTATGAGGGTAGGTAATAAAATTGATGGTTATCCTGCGACCCGTGCCCGCGTGACCCATATTCCACTATCGGATAACAAGAACTCCCGCCTTAAACCGTGTTTGACGTTAGTGTTACCCAGGAGATATATTCGCAAATATTTTTAATTTTACAAGTCATCGACTCGCGATTAAACTTTTTTATTTATTTAGCTACTCGTATTTGCTGGAAAAATGGCTTATTTTGTTTTGTTTATGTATAGAACCTTTATTTCCTTAGATAATAAACACACCGGCATATTTAGCGGAACACAAAAAAAGGTCCATAATTAAAAAAATATGGTTTTATTTTAAAATCTACTTACTACACTTCTTTTGTTATTTAAAGTTTCATTTGTTTTACTTAAAATGAGATCACATTAAGAACATATTTTGCGAGTAAAGGCTATTTGTGAAAAATGGTACATTTTTTGAACTTTTCATGTAACCGGGAAAAGTGAAAATTAATATTAAAATAACAATTAATTAAAATAGAAAAATGGTGATTAATATCGCGTATTTCCTCCACATGCTCTTATTAAAGTTTCTACCCGTCTAGGCATACTGAGAATGGTGCTATCGATGGTCTCCTGGGATAGTCTCCGCCATTCCACAACTACGGCGATTCGCAGTTCACCCACGTTGGCAGGAGCTGGTATTCTGGACTTAACTTTTCTTTCAGCAAGTCCCAAACGTGCTCTATTGGGTTCATATCCGGTGATCTCGCCGGCCACTGCATAACAGTGATATTCATATCATTAAGATAAGCTTGAGTTACCCGAGCGGTATGCGGCCGAGCATTATCCTGCATAAAAACAAAATCGTCACCGATATATGGGGCAAACGGTACGACATTTTCTTCTAAAACTTCTCTGATATATCGGTCTGCAGTCAGACTCCCTCTGTCAATCACTACCAAGTCTGTACGAGCTCCCAAACAAATGCCCGCCCAAACCATTATTGATCCACCACCGTAGCAACTGTAGTTTCAAAATTTGTCTGAATGTATCGTTCTCCTTTGCGTCTGTATATTCTTTGCCTGCCGTCAATTTGATTTAAGAGAATTCTGCACTCATCACTAAACAATACCTTACTCCATTGATCCGCGTTCCAAAGTCGATGTTCCTGAGCAAAAGTTAACCTGTTTCCTTGATGATTTACCTCGAGCCTCCCCTAGCTCCCTTGGCGGGCACAAATGAACCCAAACCAGCTTCTTAGAACCTTCTTCGTACCGTACGCTCTCTTACGGTTACACCCCTCACTGCTTCTAACTCATGTCGGGCTTGGACAGCCGTCAAACGGGGGTTCTTACGTACACGAAGCCGAATGAAACGATCATCCCTACTCGAAGTGCGTCTTTTTCTGCCTTGTCCTGCTCTTCTCACATAAGTACCGGTCTCCCTGAACCGTTGGATACTGCGATGGATCGTTGAAACTGGTTGACGAAGATCTCTGGATATCACTCTGTAGGTCTTCGCATTTCGAGTGCCCTGGCAATCTCCGTTGGGGCTAAGTCAGGCATAATTCAGTCCTTAACTCCAAAAAGATACGCGATTAAAAAAAACTAACAAAAAACAGTATTTCAATCAAATTTTAAATCAAACTCAGAAGGAAGAAATACTCGAAGTTCGCTCCAGATAAGGTGTATTTGAATAAAATTAAAACAATTGCATAAAATGTGATGTTCAGCATTGAGTTATAATGTAGTACGTAGTACATTATAACTCAATGATGTTCAGTTGTTTTCTTAATTTGAAAATATTTCTTTTTAAATTAAATGACGTATAAACCAGCCAGAAACCTTATATTATACTCATATCAAACCTTTATTTTATGTTCCGCTAAATATGCCGGTGTGTGTATGACGAGTATTTTAATTAGTTAATATAAGTTAAATTATCTATAAATTAGTGTTGAGTTTGAGAGGAAATACGTTGATTAAAAGACTGTGTAATGATCGTAATTTTATTTTCAGGTATTGAGTCGATCAGGTTGTGTTAACCCTCGGCACCTCCCGACAGTCCCGTATAGTTGGGTTCAAAGAAGAAGCACTCATGGTGTTGGCTGCCTACAACCCCCGTAAATTTTGGCTCATGGTTATAAATGACGTATTGGTTTTCCTCGGCTTCGTCGGCAAACGTGTGTCCACTCCTACGACACTCCTTCACAAAGAAATCCATGAAGTATCTGTTTGCTAGAACTGCGTTTATACTGTGAGGGTACTGTTTGGACCGCTTCCATTCGAAAGAACTCTTCTCCGGATGGAATATGACCCCATAGAATGGATACCTAGAAAAAAATTTGTAATGCTTGCATATTTGTAGAATTCTTATGTAATTTGATGTTGTTTGAAGTACAATATCGACAAGGTTCCTCTTCGTCCAGTTTCTAAACATTTTCCTTTGCACTAGGTCATCTCAAAGTATTTATACACACAAAGGAAGTGACCGCAACGACTGCATACTTCTTTGTTAGGCGATTATCATCTTGTGCGTGGTCGAGCGGCAACTTGTTCGATAGTACATTGCTATATATTTTGTTTTATAGCTGTTGCTTACAAATACTTACTTACATAAATAATTGCATAAAGTAGAAAAAGTCGTTACGCATTAAACATGTTAATATGTTGTTCATGTTTTTGCAGATTCCTTAGCAATATGACGTCACAGTCGCGGTGATTTTTGTATGGGGCGTTTTCGCAAGACTTACAAGTAACAAGAATGCTTCAAACAATCCGTTGTTTCTTTGAAAATATTGTTTTTCTTCTTATTTTCCAGAGCTCAATTCATTTATGATGTTCGTGTATTAATAGTATAATCTACTATTAAGGTTCATTACCTCTTATTTTCAATACTGGCTATGAAGGATAATCCGAAATCATCAACACTGTAGGAAGTCGGATGCCATTCTTTGTCTAAGTTGTATGCTTTCAAATTCTGAAAGGACAAACATTGCAAAAGAACAAAGAAACATCTTTATAGTAGTACCACAGAGTAAAATTATATACTTAGTTGTACCTTATCTATAACGTCAAATGTACATATTTTTAATTATAATTATATCTATGGACGCTTCACACCACGTTAGTGCCAGACTAACGTGGTGTGAAGCGTCCATAGATATTATTAGTGCTAAGTATCCGAAGAACTTGTGTTACGGGGAACAAACAACGGCAATTATATTTAATACTTTTATACTATACATATATGTGAGACTTTTATTATATTATAAACATATTTAATGCACATCTGAAATCCATGATCCGGAAACATTGAAAACTTTTTTCGTTTCCCTCGGCGGGATTCCAACCCGCGACCTCCGGCTTGAGCGTCGACGCGCCACCGCACCGCTAACCACTGATCCACAGAGGCCGTCTAAGTTATAGTTTCATCTCATCGATAGTAATTATACTTGCCTCGTCAAAAATACAAAACTGATGAGCATTCACGGTAACATTTTCATTCGCAAGAATCTCAACAACATCGGAGCTGGCTTCACTAAACATCTTGCTGGTGCGAAAATCTAAAAGTATTAATGAATTAATACTAGCTTTTGCCCACGGCTCCGCCCGCGTAAGTACAGTATCCCACCAGAACCGTACATTTTCCCGCGATAAATAGTCTATGTCCTTCCCCGTGGTCTACTCTATATCTGTGCCAAATTTCATGATGATCCATTTAGTAGTTTTAACATGAAAGCGTAACAAACAACCAAACTCACATTCACATTTATTAGTAAGGATTTTAAAATTGTAAGTACAAAGGTATTTAAAAAGATAAAGATGATTTTCCACCCAAACCGTTCACTTTACAGGCACTATACACGTGGAAGAGCCATGCTTCGGTACGGATGGGCCAGCTCGACAAGACAAACACCACGGCCTCACAGAAAACCGGCGTGAAATAACGCTCGCGTTGTGTTTCACCGAGTGAGTGTGGTTACCCGAGGCCCAGGAGAGGTTGGGGATCTTGAGGACCGGTAACGCAAGTGCGCAACACTAAAGGAGTTATAAGTGTCTCTCCTCTCTTCCTCTCTCCTAACTCCTCTGGTGTTGTGAGTGTCCATGGGCGGTGGCGATCGCTTATCATCAGCCGATCCATCTGCTCATTTCCTGGTCGATTTCATAAAAATAAACAAATTGCAGGAAATGAGACCTAACCCGGTTGCTATAAAGTGCTAGTTGCACTTTATAAAGGTGGATGATTTATATGAAAGAAAGAAAGAAACATTATATTTACATATTCAGGCACCTTCTGTAAAATGTAGAGGTAGGTTTCTGAACGACCAGCACGTTCCCCGGTTCTCCTTGTCACCACGACCTGATTCTAGAATCACTATCAGTTGGAGTCCCAGACAAGTTCCAAATATAGGAAAATAGTCTCCAGCGTCGTTCAGCTCTTTGGCAATCTCAAGAATATGCTCTCCAGCGTCAGCGTAGCCATTGGATTGATTGAAATAAGTGGCACCACCAGGGAAAAGAACTCTAGAAAATATTGAGAATTTAAATAGGAAATAGGGTTGGTTAGGTTAACTATATTAATAACTCGCTGATGCCCGCAACTTCGTTTGCATATAATTAACGGAAACGGATCCCAACTTTTTAAACGGAACCCTAAAATAAAAGTAGCATATATTAGACCTTTTAACATCAGCTATCTGCCAGTGAAAGTCCCGTGAAAATTGGTCCAGCCGTTTCAGACAGAAAGACAGACAGACAGACAAAAATTTAAAAAATATATATTTTACTGTAAGTACTATTCCGAATTTTCGAACATAGCAAAAATTTTACATACGCATACCAAACTGCCAATCGTACTGACATAATAGAGTCGAAATTATTGATATATTGTTGCACGACGAAAGAAAAAACGTATACTCGTATATAGCTTAAAAATGCGCAGTTCCCTAGGGATAAGACCTAGCTAGAACAATTTTTCTCCCCCAAAACTACCTGCATAGTCTGTGGCTCAGTGGCTCAGCGCGTTGGTGCTCAAGCCGGGGAGTCGCGGGTTCGAATCCCGCCGAAGGAACATAAAGTTTTTCTGTGTTCTTGGGTCATGGATGTGTATAATATAATAAAAATCTTAAATATATGTATAGTATAAAAGTATTAAATATACTTCTCGTTTTCTGGTACCTGTAACACAAGTTCTACGGATACTTAGCACGGGGCCAGATTGACGTGGTGTGAAACGTCCATATATATATATAATATATATGGATGGATATATATACTAAGTTTTTATATTATTATACTTGTAGAAACGTATATATATATATACAAGATTGTCTCGTTTAAAGTATAAGATGCGATACGAACCAGAGAGTTACTTACCCATTAATTTTACTCATTAGTTCTCTATAGTAGCTGCGCTCCTTGCCGATCCTAAAATAGTCTGTTAGTAGTAGTAGTCCTAAAATAGTAGTTAAGGGCTGATTTTTCAATCGTCAGTTAACTTTTACCTGAGGAATAAATATGTGACTCTGGCAGATTTTTCATACAAAATTTCAGGTAAAAGTTATCGGATTGTTGAAAAATCAGCCCTTAGTCACATCCTTATTCTTTAATACTTAATTTATCATGAAATCAGGCAATTAAGGGGAATTTAATTTAAGCTGATTATTTCAACGATCAAATTGTAAAATTTTATTTATAGAGTAGTACAAAATAGAGCACTGGACACGTAAAGTTCGGACCGCCGATCGGAACGCAGTCCGATCAGCGGAGTGATCTGTGCGGTTTGAACTGCGGATCGAACTGTCATGCTAATTACGACTAACGCTAAGAATGCGTCACGGTATGGACTGCCGGCGTCTTACATAATACGTCAAAATACGTCATAGCGCGCGGCTTAAAATGTGGAAATGCGCTGTCATCGACATGTCAGATCGGACTGTTGGCCCCGCGCATTTACACTTTCGGTTTGGAGCGCGGGTCGGAGAGGCGCGGGCTATTTCCCGCTATCAGAACTGTACGTGCGGTGGAGATAAAAAAATAAATTACCATGGGTAATTCATAATTTTTCGAAATAAACGACCTGTTGGAAACCTTTAAGGCTGGGACTATATAATCCGGAATCCGGCGGGCCCGGTAAATGCAGAGCACTGAAAATAGAATTACCGCAGAGTTGTATTTTCAGTGCTCTGAATTTTCCCCGGCCTTATGGAATCCGGGAAATATAGTATAACATTTTCTTCAATTACGGCAATATAGTATACATACATGATCGGCACAACCCTCGCTCCTGACTTTTCCACGTCTCGCACATACGAGGCTGCTATGTAGCTAGTGTAGTTTTCCTCCGGGTATTTAGTGTGGAGGTAGTGGGATTGCTCCTGTGCAAGCACCCCAATGATGGGCCTGTCATTTATAATGACGTCACTTGCCAACACTCTGTGCACAATATACACCAGCACCAGTGTGAGCTTCATATTTCCCACTATATGCAAAAAGATATCAGCTGTATTTTATAGTGAAATGTAATCACTATCAACATAATCACGTGCGACATCTAAGCAAATCGTTTGTGATAATCAATAAATCGTAACGCAGAGGGCTGATACGGTAATTTACAATTAAAAATAAAAGAGTTAAATTCATCGTCTTATAGGTATGCCCATTAAATCTATTGTAGGTATTAAAAACAAAAGATAGGCCGATTATTATTTAATTCAATTATAAGTTTTTTTTTTTTTTTTTTATTTCGATCATTCGTCTTTTTTGACGCCAAGGTAAGGTAACATACGTTAACATTTTTAGTGTTAGGGCCTGTTTCACAATCCTACTATTGTATATGTCAAAGTTAGTGAGGATGGATGGAGGGATGGATGGATGGAGATTTGGTGGCACTTTCACACAAAAACTACTGAACGGATTTCGATGAAATTTGGTATGGTAGTAGTTTAAGCTCTCGATTAACACAAAGGCTACTTTTTATCCCGAAAAAGTAGAGTGTTCCCGTGGAGTACTGTATTTACGCGGGCGAGCCGCGGGCAAGAGCTTGCCTGCTGATAAGTGTCGGATAGTTTATTATCTCTTAAGGTCGATATAAAGTAAGCAGCTATGAAACTTCCGAATAAGTTATCCGTAATTCGACACCTATTAAAAGAAACTTCCGAATAATCTATCCGAGACTTATTAGAAGATTGTGAAACCGGCCCGTAATCTGATATCAAGTATCAAATAAGCAAACGCTAAAAATAGTTCTGCACTTGAAATGAGGATTTAGGACCAACAACTTGGTAGGATTGAAACAAAAATCCCGTATATACTAGTCTTATATTATTTATTTACAAATTGGTTCTACTAATAAAATTGTATTTCTATTTTCCTACAGTTCCTCTGGGCTCGAAAAAGTAGCACTGCTCGTAACTGCTTCCCAGATGTCCCGTAAACTCTGGGCAATAGTTGTAAATTAGGTGCCTGTTTTCTTCACTAGGACATGCGAATGAATGATTGTTCCTCCGACACTCCTCCACGAAGAAATCCATGAAGTAGCGATTCGCTTCGACGGCCTTCACCGAGTGCGGGTAGCACTTGGAGGCTTTCCACTCGAACGCGGGTTTTTCTGGATGAAATTGAACGCCGTAAAAAGGATACCTGCTGCGCAAATAATAATATCTATTGATTAATATTATCACAGTACTTTAGAAGCCAATCACCTTAGTATTGTACCAGGTATCCGGTAGAACGTAGTTATTTCGTGAAATATAAATGGGGGGTGAAGTCAAATCATTAGAAATGAAATCATTAAAATATATCATTTTTTTACCATATATATTTTGTGTACCATATCATATATTCACCATTTTGCAATTTTGTTGGCAGGTTTAAAAAAAATGTTTGAAAATATCTTGTAGTCTATGGTCGCAGTAACTTAAAAGTGCAATTAAGATTATACAGATGTGTTGTAAGTTACGAGAAAGACACAGAGAAGACTGAACTTAGATTAGTCAATCATACTTATTTTATTTTATTACGACGAAATTAAAATAATTGGCGATTGAAACGGTTTTCAGTGCTTTATTATGACCCCTCAACCCCCGGATCTATATTTTACGGATTGTCTACGTTCTTCTAAACACCATGTATAGTCTTTGCCAGTAGTTTAATGTGTATCGCCTTACATAATATCTACTACTTACTTTAATAATAATTAGTGAACTATTACAATAATTCACTAGCATAATTTCTAAGTGCATATTGCATAATAATAATAATTCTATATTATGACTACTATATGTATGTGTTATGTGTATTGTCGCTTTAAACTTACGTATTATTTAGGTCAAGATTTTTTTTTGTGATAGAATTCAGAAATAAAATAAATCACCTTTTGTGTTCGACGCTTGAAACAAATGATAACCCATCTTCGTCCTTACTATGTGATGTGACCAGCCAATCGTTTTTCAGGTTATATTTTTCCAGATTCTGAAAGCAATAGGAATAAGTGTTTTAAGACTTGATCTTTTAATTCTTTATTTATTTATTTATTAGGTATAGTAACAGACAACCGAGTCGACTTATATTACATACTGAAAAAAAAAACAATGAAAAAAGCATTTTACACTAATGTAAGTAAGTACAACAAGGGACGGATGAACATAATGCGAAGCATTTGTTTGATTTTTTTAGACCCGTAGTAGGTGTATCTCCTACGAATAACATCCTAGACCTTTTCATCCGTTACTAGATGATTTATACAGTATACAGTATTCCCCGAGCGAAGTAACCACTCTTGACATACTGTAGTGCCTGGGACAGTTGGTTTTTAAATGTGGTATGGTTGCCCAAGGACATACGGCATTCTCACCACAACACAGTCAGCCTGGTCCAGAGGAATGACTGGTCAATACGTCTGGGGCCTGCGAATAACAATGGTTATACGTTATACTACGGCCTACGTGCGCACATTATGCAGAATTTAAATTTTTATAATCACTTTAACGTAGTTTTTAAAGTGGTTGAAATTTCTCCATACATATATACCGGGTTACCTTTTAAGTCGACCTAGATCCTTTATGGGGCTGTAGTTTAGATCATTTCTAATTGATTTGACTATGAAACACCATAACCTAAACCCAACGGTTTTCAAGATAATCTAAATTTAACTATTTTTTTAAAAAAGGACATTTTTTTGTCTTTTGTTTTATCTCTTTTTTGTAATTTGAGCCTCTAGTATGTTCGTTTATACCAGGAGTCTCCAAACTACGGCCTGAGGGCCACATCCGGCCCGCGGACAGATTTTGTCCGGCCCGCAGAGAGCTAGCATACTTGAAAACTCCTTTTAGAGAACATATTTTTTAAAATTAAATTTAGTTTACTGAAGTATTCTAATTTTAATATGAAAACTTGAAATGTATTACAACTGATGGAGGCAAAAACATGAGTGGGAAAGATAAAGGAGTGGTCGCTCTTGTGTCAAAACCATTAGTCTTACATTGTATCATTTCCATTCATTTTTCATTATTTGTAAAGAAAACCACTCAACATGTCCATTTTTGTCGAACAGTTGAGAGGATATATTTTCAGCGATGTTTTCTACCCTTAGAGCCACAGTGTTTGCTGACATAGTTACTGACAGTTTTTAATAAATTTACCTTTTCAGGGCACATTTCTTCGGCTACTGCAATTATGCATTCTTTGATCATTTCTCCATCGGTGAATGGTTTTCCACGTTTTGCAATTTCAAGAGCCACACGAAAGCTGGCACGAGTTGCAGCCTCTTGTTCAGTTTTGAGTTTTGTAACTGAAGATTGCTGAGATTTCAATCCGCGCTTCATAGCTTCGAATTATTCTGTCCGCAAACTTCCTGTATATTTTGAGTAATTTTGAAAATGTTTTGTTTCATAATGACGTTTAATGTTATATTCCTTGAGAACGGCTATGCTTAGCGCCTTGTTACTGGACTCAATTACGAAATACTGAATGTTCCACTGATCTTTGAATTTTCTGCATTCACTATCAATTTTTCGTTTCTTTTCCATACTACTAAATCACACACAAAAGCAACAATTCAAATCAAAATACTGTTACAAAGATGTCTTAAACTTAAACACGCACACACACGTTTTAAGGAGGTACGCACTATTTTATTTCACAACAGTGTCATAGGAACTGACTTGTGGTTGCGCCACTAGCCTTCTTATATATTCCAATTACTGCCATCTAAAAGTGAGTGGAAGACACCAGAACTTTCTCGAACCAACGAGATTATTCTGTACGTGCTATTAGCGCCATCTGTTAGCGATAAAAGGTACTACCTATTTCCGCTTGTGTCCACCAGATGTCGTGTCACATTACTCCTCATGACTCGTACTCTACGACTAATCTAGAAATTACAGATAATGACAGGAAAATTAATAATATGCAGTGTTGCCGTTTTGCGGACTTTAGTCCGATTTACAGCCTTTTTTAAACGTTGCGTACTTTTTCGGACTTTTTTTTTCATCAGTGGACTATTTCACTTTTTACCACCGGCAACAATGATAATATGGTTTTGGCCCTCGGAACTTACTGGAGTAATCAGTATGGCCCTAAGGCTGGAAAGTTTGGAGACCCCTGGTTTATACGTTTCTTTTAGAAGATGAATTGCTCTATCCATTTTAACTTAAAAATCTGTTTTCAGAATAAAATGAGTCGTAGAAGATGATGAATAGTGAGATATGAAACAAAAAAAATATTAAAACTAGTTTTTCTTTCCGGAATATGACAAAAAAAACTATGGAAGTTAGATTGCAGATATTCTCATAAACATGTCCATTTTGTCAGCTTTCCAAAAAGGTATAACAATTTAGGATAACATCAGACCTCATAATAAAAACTTAGATAAAATAACCCCAGGTAGCAAAAAAAAACCGGTCCTTCGTTACTGTCTTTAATTGAAATGGGGAGCGTGCGAGCGGGATGTCATTCGTTTTGTGTAAGTGTGAGCAAGAAAAAAGATAGTTTCAGTATTTTGGATGGTCAAACAAAAGATTATTTGTTTAGTGTGCTCATGCGATTCGTCCGTGGTAGATACGGTTCTTGTTCTGTGCTCTCCATTTTAATTCGACTCGGCTTGTATGTCTGGACTGTTCTTGAATCTTTCTTTTTCGTGACTGTGCTTGCTTATTGGACTTGGTTTTGTGCTTCTGATTTGGAACTGTTGAAAATGACGACTCGAATTGGATTTTTTTCCAAATTCCAATGCTAACCAAGCCGCCAACCGGATTTGACATTAAGAAATCGAAATCACCTTATTAAAAGAAAAAACATAATATATAACTTTAAAATGCGCAGTTTCTTAAGGATAAGTCATAAGACCCAGCTATTTCCTTTTATCTCCCCCAAAACTCCATGCAAACTAGATTTCATGGAAATACTTGCAGCCGTTACCAAGATTCCGATTATATGTATATATACAAGATTTGCTCGCTTAAAGTATAATGATCATATTGTGATAGTACTTACACTATCTAAAATGCAATACTGGTGCGCATTTGTAGTGACGTCTTCGTTAGACAAAATATCCACAACATAACTAGGAACGTCCTTGTACATCTTGCTTTTGCGAAAATCTGAAATTTTTGACGTGATATCGTCTTATAAATTGATGGAGCCGGCTGCACGCACGAAAAAACATGACTCATGCGTTACCTCGCTAAATATGACGCATTGCCGTTACCTTAGCTGGCCGCGCCTTAGGTATGTGAGCGGTGGGACGGAGAGGCGGTGGCGCTTGATGTTATTACTCAGTTCGGCGCCGGACTTCGCGGCGGCAACACGCCTACCTAAGGCGCGGTCAATTAGTTCCGCGCGCACTATAAACATGACGTTGTCACGTTCAACTATCGTCAGTAAGCCGACTTTACAGACAACCGATTTTTTAGGTTGTTTGTATAGTAGCAGGATCGATGTAATTTCGATGTAAAAAAGATGGTATTGAACAAAGCATAGACCTATATATTATAGATAAGGCGTATTATAGACAAGGCGTATTATAGACACTTAAAATGGTTACTCCTATGTACTGTTGAACTCTTGTTATGTAGCTTTAGTCATAACATTGGTATACCTTTTTTATTCTAAAAGAACAATATTCCATCTTTTTGGCCCCGCGCGAGTTTCTTACGCCGATTCTTCTCGCCGGGCTAGTTCCCGATATCGTGGTAGGCATCACGTATACCGACGTTCAGAAAGTATAGAATAATTCCAACTGTGATTTTTCTTTTTTTGATTTTGTTACCTACATGTTTAACATTAACAATATGTAATCTATTTCTAAATGGACTTTGATTCTTATAAGAAAAAAAAAGTACCTTCAGTAAAATTCAGACGTGAATTTTTATAGGAATAGCATTTCTCCCTGTTCTCTACTTTCCCCCGACCTGATGCAAGGATGATGAGCAGCTCGAACCCCAGACACGTCCCGAAGATTGGGAAATAGCTGCCGACGTCGTTCAGTTCCTTGGCTATGTGGTAAATATGCTCTCCAGCATCAGCGTACCCATTCGACTGATTGAAATACGTCGCTCCGCCCGGGAACAACACCCTTGAAAAAATAGTGTTAGATGTACCTATTACGTACTCACCTATTACTGTATCTACCTATTAATATTGTTACATGTACTACTTACATTATTATTATTAATTTTAAGACATTTGTTCTATAGTATTTTTTTTCGCAGGGGAAGGTCATTACGCCTTCCCCGGTATGGGTGTCCCGGAAATATGTGGGACTCCCGGCGCTGACGTCGGGTTACCCACTAAAACCATACCTGCGGATTGCCATCAGCCGCTATGAAAGGGAGTCTCCCGGGTCTGTCTAACACAGGACACTCCCCACGACTGGCCGGTCTTCCTCATGAGGGACCGAACTTCCAACTAGAATAGGGGGCACTCCGACAACCTGAAACGCCCCCCTCGGGCCGGGACTGGCTAAGCCGGGGAGGTTCCCATCCTCTCCCGGAGCCCCATTAGACTGGAGGCAGGAGGTTCGCGTAGCGATGCACCGCACTCCTGTACTACGCCGGCGGAGCGAAAGAGAGGATGGATTTATCTCTCTGTACCGCTCCGAGGCCTCTTTCTGCGAAATGAGGGATTCGCAGAAAGAGACTGCCGCCTGCCAGGCCTCATCGCTATCGAGCATGCAGCGCACTACACTCGAGAGCGAGAGGTCCCGCCCAAGCACTGCCACGAGATCGTGGCGCTGCACGGCCCATCGGTCGCACACCTCCAGGGTGTGCTGGGCCGTGTCATACGCAGCGCCACATTCGTGGCTTAGGCCTTTCTGGCGTAGGCTAGCGACCTTACACAAGTACGCACCGAAGCATCCGTGCCCATGTGAGCACCTGTGTAATGCGGAAGGTGAGGGGTTTTCTGGAGGGGGAGGCGCATCCACGCCGCAAGAAAAAACCCGGACGAAAGGACACAGTGCGTCGGCCGTACGTTGGCCGTACTGCGACTGCGCCAGAACCTCTCCCCACCTCCCTAGCAACCACTGCTCTCCTAGCTTTCGGAACTGCCTGAGCTCCTCCCACGAAGGGACCTCACCACGTGACCTCCCCTCTGAAACGAGGAGGTTTAACTCGGCGAGGACCCTCGCCACGAGCTCCCACGGCGGCTCTCAGGCCAGGGCAGTGGCTGCCGCCTAGGAGACTGTACGGTAGCCCCTATAACCCTTCCAGGGTGAGGTTATGATATTTGATGGTGGCCCTAACTCACCCTGACCTCCTCCTCTCCGACCTGGAGTCGTGTGTCTGGGGGGAGGGAGGGGCTTCAGTTTTTTCGAATCGAACCCGAAGCTCCAACCTCCTAATGCGGCTAGCCACCAGCGATACCGCCGATTCAGCCAGCCGCGCCACCTCTCGATACGTTAATCCCCGGGATGCAACGAAGGTGTCGTCTGCATAGCAGGTGACACTCATCCCGGGGAGGCGATGACATTGCAGGGCCCAGTCAAAGCCAATGTCACACAGGAGCGGTCGCAGTATTAACACCGCACCGCACTCGACACTCCACCGCACATAGGACCTCTCCCGGTCCTACCACACGACTACCCTGCCAATCCAGGCAGGAGAGCCAATCCTTTACCATTTTACCTTCCGATATACGTGGGGACACCGAAATACTCGAGTGCCTCCAGTATCACGCTGTGAGGAAGGCTGTGAAAAGCGTTGGCGATTTCGAGCGACACCCACAACACCACCTCTCCCTCGTGTTCCACCTCCTGCGTCACTGGCCGTAGGCGCCTGATTGCGTCAACGGTAGATCGACCTGCCCGGAAACCGTACTGACTATCGGACAGTTTCGATCCCGGGATCTTCAAGTGCTGAACGAGTCGAGAAGCCACCGCACGTTCCTTCCCAACTTCGTTCAGCAAAACGATCGGCCTAACCGCCAACGCCTGGTCCGGTAGCCGGCCCCCTTTTGGCAATAAGGTAAGCCGACCCTTCTTCCAAGTCCTCGGGAACTGATCCAACCGAAAACAGTGGTCGAACAGCTCCCTGAGGTTATTCTATAGTCTGTTAGTCTACTCTAAGTATATTTGCAAAAATTCAACAAATTCGGTCCAGTAGTTCCGGAGCCTATTCAATGCAAACCAACAAACCTTTCCTCTTTATTATATTGCTATACAATATTTGCTAATTGCTTAAATTGCTATTAGTATATAAATATATAATATATACATTGTATGGACATAGATTGTATGGATCTAATATTTTTATACCTAACAGTGAAACAAGGAGGCATGCATGGTGAGGCATTGTTTTGTACTCACCCATTAATTTTCGCCATTAAATCTCTGTAGTAGTGTCGATCTCTACCGATCCTGAAATATTTTTTCTCGTATAAGTATAACAGTAGTCAGTACATATTATAATAATAATTAAGATCGCATCTTCTATTAGATTATATTATTGTTAATTTAACTTATTTATTACTTAGATTATAGACAGCACATAACATTTATTAAGGTGGATAATCATCTAACTAATCCATCACCAAGCAAATTCCTATCACAAAGCATAAAAGGGAAAATAGTTTCGTTCCAGCTAAGTACTACTTTAGAAAACAGATTGTTTATTGTTGTTATCATTATGTATTTCGTATCTTTAGATTATCTTAATCTTATCAGCTGTTGCAAAGCGACATCCGTCATAGCGTCAGTTCACACTTTACACCGAGAAACGACGAAAATTGAACTTTTCACACATAAGATACACCTTTCATTGCAAGAGTCTCTTATGTTATAGATTTTGTCTTTATTTCCTCAAGATATTTTTAACGTTTTCAAGTCAGTTACTCCATAGTTACATCACAATACTTTCTCATATAATTTCATTTTATCATTAGGTAGCAATTTCGTTTCATATTATATTACCTACAAAGTCTGTTATTGCCAATTTTGAATCGCCATCGTAAAAATGACGCGCTGCGTCACGTCTTGGTGTGAGCTGACCTTTAAGTAATAGATTTAGCCTTCATTATTTTGTCAAGAAATTAACATTTTCACATCATCATCAGTTACTCAATAGTTAGCGCAATATATTTTATGTATCCCACGGGAACACTGTACTTTTTCGGGATAAATTAGTGTAGCCTATGTTTTAATCCAGAGCCTAAACTACTACCATACCAAATTTCATCGAAATCCCTACAGTAGTCTTTGCGTGAAAGAGTAACCAACATCCTACCATCCATCCGTACATACATACATTCATCCTCACAAACTTTCACATTTATAATATTAGCGGGATATTATCGTTACATTTCATTATTTGTTACCAATTTTGTTTCATATTAAGTATATAATTATATGAACAACAAAGTATGTTATTGCCAATGTCGTTATATAGTGGAAATATAACTTTGTAATTAGTAAGGCTATGAGTAGGTATAATACTATATTATAGTATAAGTAAAGAGTGAAACGTAGGTATTTTATAATATTATAATATCATACCACCTACAACGACCAACCGTTTTAGGTGAAAACTTTGATGAAATGAAAAGCGATAGCAAATAAAGAGACAAAGATATTATAATAAAGTGAAAGCTAATGAGATGGACATTATATTTTGGAGGTTTCACTTCTGTCGCGTATAAAATGTTTATTTCAGAAATCTGAGTATGAACTGAACGTTTACTTACATGATTGGCAAGACTCGTGCGCCAGATGTCTCAACACTCTTCACGTAAGACGCCGCTATGTAGCTCGTGTAGTTCTCCTCAGGATATTTTGTATGGAAATATTTCGACTGCTCCTGAGAGAGTATCCCAACGATGGGCCTGGCGTTGATGACGTCATTGCAGTGTGCCACTACGGCGCTGTCGGTGTACATAAAGCACAATGCTGCGACTAATGTTACTGCTTTAAGAGATAGCATGATCAAATCACACTCATATGATTTGTGATTTGATATATATCCACCTGAAACTTTTCATAGGTAGTTAATATTAAATTGACACTGACCGCCTAATAAGAACATCGATAATTTCATGTAATCGTGCTACTATGATCCTAATACGACGACAGCTAGAGACTATAATGAAATCATGCATCTGGCCACAAACAAATCCTAAAAATAAATCGACACGGAAGAGTATAAATATAGAGTGCGCGCTTAAAAGTAGAATAAATAGTTTTATCTGAGTTTTTATTAATCCCAAAATTAGCCTTCAATTAACCAAGAATACCAACATGTGGCACCAACACTTGCAGGCTCGGATCCTTTTCTTTTACCCATTTAGGTCTAATTCCGAAAAAAAAAGCAATACCAACTCGCTTATTATTATAACTACCCATTAGCCATTGCCCAAGGAGCCAGATTTTAGAGCCAGTTGTAGCTTAAGCATTTATAGGTTTGTAATTTATATTTTTAAGGTATAGAATAAGTTCGACAAACGACAAAAGATGGATCGTTTATTGGCAAGCGATAACTCCCGAGTCCCGGTTTAGGACTTCCCCACCAATTCTCGTAATAAGTTTACTACAATATGTAAAATGTTATGTTTACTTAACTTATATTATGCAATAATTTCGGATTTATTAGCAAATATGTAACTACAGGAACGCGTGTTGTCAGACTTTTGTATGGAGCGTTATCACGAACTTACGAAATTCTGTATTACAATTTCGCTGTACCATTGCAAATATTGATTTTTAAAAGTAAGTCATATTTAAGAGTTTTTCATTCATTCAATTCATCCAATTTAAAATTCGCAGTTTCGCCACTGCTGTACAAGGCGGCAAAGTTAATAAGCCCGGGGCGCCAAACCTTTAAAATGTACACCTCCGCAGACTTCACAATATGTCTTAAAAGATTGTTAGCACTAAGACTTATCAATGATTGCTAGCCGTCTCAGACGCGCAGATTTCGTCACGATGTTTTCTTTTCCTTCATCGATAAGCGTCTGTCCAGTGTCCATACATAGGTATATAATAATACGTCCGTTGGGAATAATGTCAATGATGCGCGTCACCACTCACCACCACATCGACTCTGCATGCTTTCGAGTGCAAGCAACAAGTATAATACCTATAATAATACCTGGGCAACAGAGCTTTGCTCGGAGCTCTAGTAGATTTAAAAAAACTATAACCCGACTACGTAAAAAGGGGGTCTAAAAAGGCCGAAACAAAAAATAATTCAGATAGAAATCCAGAAATGCATAGGTACAAAAATGGTCAAGCTAGAGCCGTACGAATTGTACGACCGCATTTTAAGCGTACTTATACCTATTATGACTTAAAGAATATGATATAACATAATATCTGTTGCCGGCGGCTCCGCCGCGTATATACTATATCCCACGGGAATACTGTACTTTTTCGGGATAAAAAGTAGCACATGTTTTAATCCAGAGCTCAAGCTACTACCATACCAAATTTCATCAAATTCCGTTCAGTCGTATGTCAGAATCTGTGGTACCATTTTCGAAATACAACATTTTGAAAAAAATTATACAGAATGCTTGATTATGGTGATATATATAATAACCGAGCACCTGTATAGCCTATGTTACCCATGGCATCATTTAAATCTATTGACACCTCATTTATCAAAATCGGACCAGTAGTTTAGACGCTGCGATGGAATAAACATATATACATACATAGACTGCCAAAATCATTACCCTTCCTGTTGGCTTTACCGTAGTCGGATAAAAAATAAAAAGAATCACAAAAATATTTTACCGGGGTTCGAACCCACCGAATTTCCGAATAACGCAAAAGTTAACCAAACAGCCAATCGAACTGACATTATTTGAAGCGAAATTATTGATATATTGTTGCACGACGAAAGAAAAAACATATATAACAGAAATGCTTAGATACCCAGGAATAAAACCTAGCTATAGGTACATATCAATTTTTCTCCCCCAAAACTCCCTGCATACAAAATTTCATGTAAATACTTGCAGCCGTTTCCGTGATTAGGATTATAATATAATAATAAATATACCTACAAGATTGACTCGTTTTAAGTATAAGATAAGATAATTATTATTATTATTATCATAGACTAATCATTGGTCTCACTAGGCAGTCGAGCGAGCGAGACCAATCCAATTTCTTTGATCATTATGTATGCAATTTTTTAAATAAAATAATTACTTTGTTAGTTTAACACGGACCTATCAAGTACCACGGTAGGTAACGTACCTTACCTAGCACATTTAGTGGGCGCTTTCTAAATAATACAACATAGTAATAATTTATTAAAATTAGCTGTCAATTTGTAAACAAATTTGTTTAAAAAATGACAGCTAACCAAAAAGAAAGGTTCTTAGTTGGTAGTTTACAGCGCATGAGCTAAAAAGAATTCCCGTTCGTCGGCGAAAGAAAGCACACATTGTTAGGTTTTACGTTTGCTTTACAAATTTTACATGAGTCAATGTTTACTTAGCGCTCATATTAAATACTAAGCAAGTACTTATTAAAATTTATAGTAACGAAACTTAGAACTTACCTCCATATTTTATGTTTCAGGAGTTAACAACCTTTCTAGAAGTGAACAAAATAAATTTGTTTACTAATTTAATATTTTAAAACAACGTTTTTTAACAATAAAAAACAATTTTAATATATTAGTCTTACGATTTACCTACTTTGTTTTTAGTGTCTCAGCTTTCTGAGGTTTTCTATACGAAATTTTATTGAATAAAGTGGCGCATGCGCCATAAATTTTATTGTTCAGGTCACACAAACTTGATGGTAGAGTAATTTTCACTTAGAGCATTAATCCAACGATTTTCACAAAAGAAGTTCTGCCCGAGAAATGATACTCAAGGTAAAGGAGTTTTGTGAAGAAGAACAGCAAAATCAAGTTATTCTGATACCCATAAATAATGCTGGCCACATTTTGTTGCACGATATCAGCGCCGCGTCTAGGGGACTTCTTTCATGACAAGGACTTTAGTCAACTTTGCTTTGATAACTTTATAGTATGCAGTAGATAATATTATACATAATAGTGTTTTTAAAAGCAAATAAAATTAAGGTTGTGGTTTAACCTTACTTAAACCACAACCTTAATCTCATCTCAATATAAATCATGTTTTACTTATTTCATAAGATAATCATACCTAAACACTCGTTTTGTAAACAGACAAATCGTTACAGAATACAGTTATTAATCTGAGCTTGTACCTACTTATAAATTTTATGTTGTGTTAATTACAATATCTTCGCTATTTTGATTTTATCTAAGGCTGTATCTATCCTCCGATTTTGTCCCATAAATAAGGTTACGCGACAGCTATATTTCCAAAGTAAATTTTAAAATGATAGTTATTTATGAAATGATTGTTACAATAATCGTTACAATATGTTAATATGGCAAGACATTCTTGAATACTAATAAAAACAAAAAGTTAATTACCACATAAAGTACCATTCGGTGCAGTACACCGTACGAACAATTTCTCATTTATCAATGCGTACGAATCGTAGGAATGGTCATTAGTGTCAAAAGTATCAATCATTTTTAATTATCGCCTGCAAGTCCGCTTGAAGGTCGCGGTCTTAGATTTGCAGACTGGATGGTGAGTATGGTATGTACCCTTTAGAATGTCGGGCAGTCCTATGATCTGGTCTTGTCCGAAGTTATTTTTTTTTAAATTAATAACAATCTTGTATTTGATGTATTTTTAATCTGTATTAAAATTCTGGCAACACTGAGAAACGTCGCCAAAAAAGAAAAATGCCGCTGCAAAAAAAGAAAAGAATCGTAATGATAAAGGTATTTTGTTAATTTTAAATTTGGTTATGAAATATTTATCTCAACAAATGAATAAAAATGTTAATAAGTTTTTCTTCAAACTTTAGTTTTATTTTTACTCTAAAATACATTGTGTTTTAGGTTGGTTTCCTGCGTTGACAGTGGAGTTCACGTATTTTCCTTTAGAAGTCGAGTTTAGTAATCTAAAATGTTTGAAATGGTTAGTTATCCTTTATAAATGTATCATAAGAAATACTGCAATCTTTATCTTACTTTGTTTATAATTATTATACAATGGAAAATGACCTCTATTTTCAGAATACGGCGGAACCGATGCAAGTGGACGTACCACTTGAAGATAATGAAAACAATGAAACTGAGTGTTATGTGGTCGAAAATCCCACATTAGATTTAGAAACTTACGCTGCGGCATATACAGGTTTCGCAAAATTGTACAGATTAATGTTTGTGGCTGACCATTGCCCTTCTTTAAGATTAGAAGCACTTAAAATGGCTATATCGTATGTTAATACAACTTATAATGTAAGTCTCTATCAAACCCTACATAAGAAACTTGCTGAGGCAATAGCATCCGCCGGTCTACCTGATGTTGCAGTGCAGATGGGATCACAAGACATTCCTGTCCTGGACACAATGTGGGTAGAATCCAAGACAAAAAAAGCTGCAATCAAGCTGGAAAAATTAGATACAGATCTCAAAAACTATAAAACAAATTCTATAAAAGAAAGCATCAGAAGAGGGCATGATGATTTAGGTGACCACTATCTCGACTGTGGAGATCTCACCAGTGCTTTAAAATGCTATTCAAGAGCAAGAGATTATTGTACAAGTGCTAAGCACATAATAATGATGTGTCTAAATGTGGTAAAAGTATCAGTGTATTTGCAAAACTGGGCTCATGTTCTGAACTATGTGTCAAAAGCAGAGGGCACACCAGATTTTAATGATGTTCACGGTAAAGATTCTAATCAAGCCATACTGACTCGTTTAAAGTGCGCGGCCGGCTTGGCGGAACTAGCCACAAAGAAATATAAATCAGCTGCCAAACTCTTTCTAGGTGCTAGCATTGACCATTGTGACTACCCAGAACTGCTAAGTAGTAATAATGTTGCTGTATATGGAGGTCTGTGTGCCCTTGCAACCTTTGATCGCTCAGAGCTACAGAAGCAAGTCATAGTTAGCAGTTCTTTTAAATTATTTTTAGAACTAGAGCCGCAATTGCGTGACATAATATTTAAGTTTTACGAATCTAAATATGCATCCTGCTTAAGGTTACTGGATGAAATCCGGGACAATTTACTTCTAGATATGTATTTAGCACCACATTTGAATTCACTTTATATGCAGATACGCAATAGAGCCCTAATCCAATATTTCAGTCCATATCTCTCTGCCGATATGCATATCATGGCTGCTGCATTCAATCGCACAGTGAATGCCCTTGAGGATGAACTCATGCAACTTATTCTTGATGGGCAAATTCAAGCACGCATCGATTCACACAACAAGATTTTGTATGCTAAAGATGTGGATCAGAGGAGTACAACTTTTGAAAGGAGTCTCGCAATGGGTAAAGAATACCAACGGAGGACTTCAATGCTTATTCTTCGGGCTGCCATGCTTAAGAATCAAATACATGTGAAGGTAAGGCTGTTATTCATTTCCTGCATGTCATTAAGAATTACACTTGACATATTATACTGTACTTCTGTTACATGCAGATTTTAGAGATGCTTTTGGATTTGATTGGAGAATGTTCTTAGATAGGTTTTAATGATAAAAACACACCAGGGGATGTTTCAGAAAATATTTGTATTTGTTTGTCTGTGTGTCTTAAACGAAAACTTATCTTCCGATTTTGATGTGATTTTCAGTTTTGGGTTTAATAGGTGCCTATTTCTAGGTAGGTATTTAAGAAAACAGCTCAAGGCGGTGCTGCAGTAAAAGTTTGTTTATGCAAAACTAAAACTATGAGTTTGATTGTGATGCGGTTTTAGTGATGGGTTCAGTTTGATTGGTGAATGTCCTTAAATAGACTTGTTACAACTTACAATAACAGTTCACCAGGGGGCCTAGTCAATAAAGTGTTGACAAGTGACCATATTTATTTCAATTTTTAAATGAATATTTACTACTCTAAAAATATGTTTTATGCGACATACCTGCTCACTCTCTTGACACACTGAATAACTTTGTTTTCTACATTTCTTAAGTGTTTAATTAAAAAACAGTTGGAATAACGAAAAATTCTATAGAATCAAAGTTATAGATAATTTTATAGGCTTTTATTTCATCTTAGACCATTTTTTGCTACAATGCACCGTTTTTTAAATATTGTCAAAACCTAAAATTGGAATCTTTATCCCTTCCCCCCCTTCCCCCCCCCCTGGCTCGCCTCCTAGACGTCAGGACTTTTAGTATATTTTCTCCCTAAGCACCCTGAATAAATTTGTGAAGAAATCGCTTAAGTTCCTGCTCACGCACTTTATACCCTCTTTTGAGTCATTAATTGACTGGACTACATTGTAGTAAAAATTTGTGTATAATGATGTGTGTGATTATGTGTAAAAATCATTTTTTCCGTCATACCACCCTACATTCCGTCATTACAACTCGGACCGGGTTTGATTTTCATAGATAGGTGTTACAAAATCAGCTCACTAGGGGGCGCTGCAGTAAGAATTTTGGCGCAGTTCTAAAATTACGAGTCCGATTTTGATGTGATGTGAGGTCTCAGGACTTATAATAATTACTATTTAATAATGTTTATAGACATTTAGCACCTCTCTCTAAAAAGTTTTAAATAGAAATCAAAATTAGAAATGTACAACGATTATAACGCAATTGAAAAAGGATAAAATAATAACTTGGTCAACTGTCACTTGAAGTGTTTCTTTTGTAATTTTCAGAATGTTGGCCGAGAAGCAGGTCCTCAAAGCGGGGAGGCTCCGGGATCCAGCACAAGTCTAACAGCACGCACCTTTACGCATGATACTGTACCCTTGTGATAAAATACCTTCTAAGCATTTTTTTACATGACAAACTAAAGGCAATGGTAAAGCAAGCTCACACATTTTCCAAGGATAGTGTTCTATCTGTTCAAGCATATTTATGTTGTCTTTCTTTCGAAGAATAAATATTTTCGACTGTCCAAAATCTACCTTTAATGAAAAACAGGTATGGCACTGGCAGGGCTGTCTTAACTTTTCTTTTTGTCTAACAAAACACACGAGAGTTTGTGCAGCTCAGGAAAACATTTGCAACATTGTTTATATACTGCATTATAATATGTAACCACAAAATATTATGTCTACGTAATTTTTAATTGTAATATTAAAAAAGTTAATGCAAGTATTACTTTTTTTGCAACTCTAACTTCACAAAAATACATCTCATAACACTTCAGGCATTGTACTAAACCGTAATGCTCTTGTGTCATAATAATTGTTTGAAAGTAAATTAATAAAACCAAGATATGATTAATATCCTTAAATACTTTAAAGACCTGATCTTTTTAATACTTATAATTATAATTTATAGATTAAACCATCATCATCATCTGTATTCAGAATAAAACAGTGAAAGCAATGTCAAAAATGATTTGGTGATTAATTACAATATCATTATTATAATATTTTCAAAATACATATTTTTGTAGCACTTACTATTTATAGTGCCTACTTTCGAACCAGTAAAAAAACTTACTAAGGTCTCAAAATTATTAAAGCTGTTGTTTTATCTGTTATGTCAATATTATAGGTACTAGGTTTTACATTTATAATACTAATTCTTACAAATGTTAAAGTTTCAAGTGCCGGCAACGCACTTGGAACTTATCTGGTGTTGCGGGTGTCCCTGGGGGTAGTTGTATTTCATTTGGCGATCAGTTTGCTCGTTTGGCATTATAACGCCATATAAAAGGCATTTATCAAAAAATAAACCTCGCTGTAAGGAAACAATATTCTCCTATATATAGGAGGTTTAATATCCTGCAGATAATGGTAGACGACAACGACGAAATCTAAAACAAATGCGTTTAGAGCTATTTTACACTATCCAATATCGGACCTAGAATATTAGAAAGACAGGTATACTGTTTTTCATATTGAAACACACCTGTCTCAACGCTCAGGAAAAAAAAGAAAGTTTGCAAGGATAAAATAATAATATGTACGTTAGTTGCTCTCCCGCAACTGTAAAGGCACTATACATGGAACATAACAATGGAGAATGTTACTAGGTATGTAAAATCACTTGCAATTTTGTTACAGTAAAGCTATTATGTATACAGATTACAGATACACTAGTTTTTGTTTTATTTAAAAATATTATTTATAGTCATTGTAGCAACAGTGAGTCACACTTTTTTAGATGTTAAATTCTAATGAAAAAAAGGTAGATTTCTTGGTTGCATTTTGGTTAAAAAGGTTTTTAAATACATTTGCTGGTTTTTTAATAATAATATTATATTGATCCACTGTGTCCTTAGGTGGGTACACAGTGGGTCAAACCTGAGGGCACAGTGGATCAGGAGGATATTGGAATATAAGAAGACTGGTATATTTTTTTTTTTTAATTAAATCCGTGTTTTATGTTACACTTAATATAATAATATTGCAATTTTATAACAAAAAACAAATTATTATTACAAATTACAGCATACTTAGCTTTTAAAAGTAATTTACTTAGATTAATTAAAAGCTAAGTACTTTATTAATGTCATAATACGGAACAAGTTGCACATTTTCGATACTTGTGGATGCTATTGCTTCGGCTGCGTAACGCTGTAGCGTTGAAAATGGAATATTATTTTCCCGTACTATAACACGTATCTTTTTTCCCGATGTAATTTCTAGACGAGCATCTTTCATATTTTCTTTGGTGTGGTTACCTATTTTTCTACATAACGGACGCTTCTTTGGCATTCTGTAAAATAAAAATATAATTATGGTAATTATTTTCGTCTCAGTGGTCACAGTGGGTCGACCCACTGTGCTGACTTTAGAAATGACCCACTGTAGGTATACCACTGACGCCATTATAATTTTATGACGCAATAACAGAAACGTTTATTGTGTTATTAATCCTTACTGTACTGTCAAATGAGGCCTTAATAACTACATAATGCGTTAAAATTATAACTCAGGGGATAAGATTAATAGATACGGAAAAAGGAAGAACAAGAACAAAACTTATGTACGTATTTTTTTTTCCTTTTTCGCACTCAAATCACAAATTGTTCTCATTAACGTACACTACAATTCAGAGCGGCGTACTGACTGGCGTGGTAAGGCCAGTTATATCCGAGCTCGTATCTACCGTTAAAGAGACATAACCATTGCCTTACTCTTTCTGTCCAATATGTCATTGACTCAGTGTGCCCCTTTGACCCACTTGTGCCGCAATGACCCACCCTACTTATGAGTTTACATGCGTTCAAAGTTCCAAAAATGTTTGAATCCGGAGTTCGAAGCGTAGGTACGTCTCACCGCTTAGTCGCAAGTTACCGTCTGGGCCACTTTAAACTTAAATATCTTTGTAACTAATTGATGTATCGAAATAATTGTTTCACGAGTATTTTTTATTTTCCACGGAGAAAGCTTGACATTTAAAATTAGTGAACATTCCCCATTTAGGGGCAAATCCACCTACATATTTAAGGGCATGCACACATCCGAATGCGATCCAGGGTTTAAAAGACCTCAAGCACTATCAACTCCTGATTCACATTTTTTCATAGTGTGTGTGGTACATCCGACTATGTTTTGTGAGATTTGTTGGTGAGGTACATTAATTTACTTCAAGAAACTTATGTCCAAATCTGGCGGTATTACTACTAAGATAGGATCGTTTTAATTTTCCAAATTATCTATCGCCTTAGGATCTTCATATTTTTTTGTTTCTAATCATAATATGTCCAGCAAACACTTTCATAATATTCTTGAATTCAATTTCTTTCAAGATTATAATAATAATAATAATAGCTCCCCACACCGATCCGTCACCAGACCAGCTACGCAGGAGTTATCTTTATAGTGCCCAAGTGTGTGCGCAGTACACAAAATCACTCTCTTCCTTTACTCTCGAAACCCAGTGGGACGGATGATTGACACGACTGGGGAGAGATAAGGCGCAGGATCGACTTTTTTACATGCCCATCCGACGCATGGATCATCTTTCTTGTCAGACAATCAGGTGATCAGCCTGCATAGTGCATTGTCCTAACCCAACTTGGAAACAACATTTTATGCTGTTCCAACGCAGGAATCGAACCCACGACCTACGAGTCGAAAGCTAAGCTCTAAACCACTGGACCATGGAGGCTGTTTCTTTCAAGAAATTAAGTTTCCCAAGCTCCTAAATTATCAAAATTATTGAAAGTCACAAAAATCATAGATTTATGAAAAAACTAAAAAATATTTTGAGCTTTAAAACATTTTAAGTACATAATACTCTTTCCAATGATATGCTATATGTGGGCAATGGTCATTCAATAAATGATGAAAATAAAAATTCAAAGTGATTTTCCACCCAAACACCAATGGTGCGCCAGACTACTCTTAGATTGTTACTGATAAAATATATAATATATTGTAGTATTAGTGTATACAATGTACAACGCATACCTCTAGTTTGTACCGTGGTGGGCCCATTTTCAGGTACAAGCGCTAAAGTTGAGGAAAATTGTAAAATTGTACCAAATAAAATACAAGGTGGGAATTTTGAAATTCTAATAGAGGACATCAAAATCTATAAAACTACTAATTTTCAAAACTCCCACAAACCCTTCCAGCCTCCAGGATTTTCACGACCAAATGACTGGGGTATTTTTTCAGACTTTTATTTAGGTACTAGCTTTTGCCCGCGGCTCCGCCCGCGTAAATACAGTATCCCACGAGAATACTGTACTTTTTCGGGATAAAAAGTAACATACTATGTGTTAATCCAAAACGCAAAAGACTACCGTACAAAATTTCATCAAAATCTGTTCAGTAGTTTTTGCGTAAAGATCCATACATCTATCCTCACAAACTTTCACATTTATATAATAAGTAGGTAGTAGGATTACATAATATTAAAAAAGAATTTGTAAAGTTTTATAATCTTTTAAGTCATATCCACATAACATGATTGATGCTAAATTAACATCACAAACCTTATTTAGATGTGTTTATTAAGTGTCTCTTTTTTTTTATTATTGAATTGTTACAGGGTTAGGTGAGACGACTGCATAAAAAATATTTAGATTATTTAGTTATTTTACTGAGTAAGTCTCAGAAATATTATGGTATTAATACTTGATATACGTAAAAAATTATATTTTATAATATGTAGTTTAGTAGGTAGTTACATCTAAAAATACTAAAAAGTTTCATTTTTTTGCTATAAATTAGTAAAAATAACTATATTTTTTTATAAAAACTATAACCCAATTATGTAAATTATATTATAACCTATGTTACCCGGGCTATAGAATCGATAGCCCGGGTAACATAGCGAATATAACGAATCTGTAAATATTAATAGATTTATTTATAAAAAAAATAATTGTTAGTAGGTACATAGTTTTATCACCATTAAAAATTAATTAGGCATTCTGACTGCTGTTTGTGATAGCAGCCTCCTCCATCTGCTTCCATTCTTCTCTACATAGTGCTACTCTACTCCATAGTTTTCCAGCAAATTCTACAATACCCTTGTCTCATCTGTTTGTTGGTCTACCTTTTTTCCTCTTCTTGTATATTGGAAACCAGTTTGTCAGTGCTTTTGTCCATTTATCGTCCTTTATCTTTGTAAATGGACTATTCAATTAGTTTCTAAATTCTTTTTACTGCATTTGTTAACTTTCTTAAAGCAAACTCCCTACACAACTAAAAACTAAAGCCATAGAAATGTGCTTACTTCCCTGTCTTACCTATGCTTAGCTAAACTTGGACACCGACAAAGAGAAAAATGAAAAGTAAGAGTATGTCAATCAGGTAAAGAAAGAAGTTTCCTAGGACTCAAAATATAATATAAGATAATAAAAAACGACAAATAATGAATGTATTGACACATAATTTATTAAAATCAGATCAGTTATCTAGCCTATTAGCTGTCTTTCTCACTACATGCAATTGGATGAAGACATGTTGGACAATTTCCGTTTGCAACTCCAAAAGCTGGTGGTCTTCCTCCTTCACAAGCAACAAGCCACTGTAAAAAATTACAATGCAAAGTATAATTGGAAAACAATATTCTAAATAGTTATATTAAAAAACAAATATTGAATAATACCTGATATAAACAAAATTTATGGAAGTATACATCACAGTTAGGATTTTGGCACAGAGGTTGAGGCACACCAGGAGTGTCCATTAATTCTGCACAGAAACAGATTCCACAAGTAATTTCTTCGTTACCTGTTAGAGGTTTGGATTCAACAGGCAAATGTTTTCCCACTTGTGATACACCTGATAGATCTGTAAATCACTTAATATTAACCATAAATCTTTCATCGTTATTTACATGTAATCTCTATGAAATTAAACTGAATTTTTTACCAAATATATCCATAACATTTTCCACAATGCCTTTGTCATGATCCCATCTCAAAAGACTTTTGTGTAATTTGTCCTGCCACACATCTGACTGAGCAATGAGATGAATATTAGTTGCCAGTCCGTAGTGAGTCACTTCTATATGAAGCCATGTTCTTTCATCTGAAAATAGGAAGTTATAAAATGTATTCTGGAAAATAGCAGATTTTTTTAACTACAACATATTAACCAAACTGACCAAGAGCGATTCTCCTATAATCATCCTTGAACGTTGGGTTTACAGGTTCCATTACAGTGAAATGTCTGTCAATACTTTCTAATTCATGAAAATAATTTTCTAAACTATTAATGTATGTCCTAAATGCATCAGCAATTTCTTCTACTGATTTATATTCTCGATCCTGTAATGTTGAATGTGGAAGTGCGACAGAGCCTATAGCGAGCTTTTGGGGTGCTACATAAGTAACATAAATTTCATGCTGCCTTATATTTTCACTGTCTGATAAAGTACACTTTATATCTCTTAGAGATTTACCAAATTCCAACCTTATATTCGATGGTAAATCTTTAATTTCTTCTATTAGTTGCTGATCAATTATTTTTGATGTTATTGAATCAGTTTCTTTTACGGTAGTATCTATAACTTTTGAATACAAATTATAAAGGAATGTAAATAGAGGGTCTTTTTCGGTATTTTGCAATCTTAGAGGTAAATTAATCATGGTAAATAAAATACCAACAAAAAACAAAAATTCTTTGAGCACCAAATTGAAAAATGCGCTAGAAATAAAAAACAGTACGCTCTGTTGTGAATATCATATTATGTCAGATTTCTGAATTCTGACAGATCAGATTCAATCAGAGAAATCAGATTTCAGAATAACATTGAATAACTAGATCAGTATGACGTAAGAAAGTATTTTTTATTTATTTATATATGGCATCGGCTTATACCATTTGCCAGTGTAAAGTTAAAAAGGCGGGAAATAGAACTTTCGTTTCAATTTTCAACACCGTATTCCTATATCATCAAGTCTAAAGTCTATTCAAAGTCCAAATATATAGTCAGTACAGTACATCATACATGAGTTATTTCAGTCGATTCAGTAAAGTGATAGAAGCTTGACTGAAAGTTCCTAGGGAGTTTTGGCGGAAAACACAAAAATAGCACGTTTTTTGACGACGATGTACGTATGTTGTATGTTGTACGACTTGCCCACACTTGTGCACGTTAATGAATATTTAAGTTAGTTTAGTTAATATTCTACCAATATAACACATTAAGAACCGAATTAACACAAATTTAGGAAGGAGATACAAAACCACAAGTCACCAATTGAATTCCCCGGCAAAACTCCTACTCTGTGATCTAGATACCGTAAAAATATGGGTGATTCCAATGGATCTAGTAGTTAAACTGGATAGCAAACTCCGACTTTTGTACTTGCTAAAAAGAACTGTATCACAAGGTAATAAAGTGCATTTCACAATATACGTAACACGGGCTAATCCGAGCCGAGCGAGATAGCCAGAAGGGAGGCCGTGTAACTCGTTCTTGCATGTTGACAACCAAAAAATGTTGGTGTTAATAAAAAATAACTTGAAAAATCTTAGATAAAACGAGTATTCTTTATTGTTATTTTAACAAATGTTTATTACTTTATTATATTTTAAATAAAAAGTCAGACTTAGTTATTTAATACTAAATAAAAATGCATTTTATTTTAAAACCTCTTCCTTCTTTTTTTTTAGATGGTATCATTCGCAAGACAATAGTGAATAGATACACCGTTACACATATTTAACGCTGAAAATCGGATAATTTTATTGTAAATAATGTTTTTATTAATTATTTGATGATTTATCAGTCAAAATGGTGAAAATATGTTGTGTATATACTTGTCGATGTGAAAGTTATGCTGGATGCAATATTTTGTTCCATAAATAAGTTAAAACATTGCATAATTAATCTATTATTTATGTGTGTATATATAGATATAGATAGTTTATATGAAATGAAGTGACTTTATAAAGAGTTATCTGTACTACGTTTTTGTAATAAACTAGAGACTCGCCAAGAATAGGGATGTTGCCTAGTGTGGAATATCACATTTTATAAATTAAATTTTAAAATTGTTCATTATAGATACATAAATCTAAAATAAATAGGTATTCAGATTGACGCGATTAAAAATTTTAAGCAAATAAAAAATATTGCCCATCTCTTTCTCGCAAGACTATTTGTTACGTCACAAGTTGCTACCGCCAACTATTTTGTAATGACAAATGTATGGCGGGTGCAACTCGTGACGTCACAGGCCGATATATTGTAAATTGTAAATATTATACTCTTTCATATTGTAAATTTAAATTGCTTGCATCTTCGTTATTTTTTAAGATAATATATGAAAATGGGTTCTAGATTGTTTATTATATATATATTGTCTAACATCGAATACCTAGACGAAAAAATGTTTTTTAGGCAACTTGCCTATAATGTAGTGAGTACTGAGAAAAAGACGTTGTGTGTAGTCGAGTCAGGCCCCTGGTTATTGATAATATTATACTGTTTTAAAGTTCCCAACAATTAAGAAATACGACAAAAATGGCTCAATAGTGTATACCTACCTATGTAAGGCAGAGAATTGCAAAAAATTATGTTGTATGCAGCCCTCACTTCGAACCTTCATGCTTTTACACTATTCAATCTCGTCGACTTTTAAAAGCCATAGCTATAATATGTCATTCAGTGTTTCACAATATTGGCTTTGTAGTTCGTCTCACATAGCAGAAAATATTGTTGTCCTGTATGTTATGTGTTGTTGTACTGTATAATTCCACAGGGTTTCAACCGCCGGCTCAGATTAGACTCGAAGATAGCAAGGTTACACCGATTTGGGCAGAGCCGGAGCGATAAAAGAACACTTATTTGAGGAGAACGATTTTTACTTTTTTCGTCTTCCTTACCTAGCTCATGGCAATGCCGTATAGAGAGCCGCGCCCGTACGCCTCTTTCGGGCCGATTTGTTATCTCACTTTTGCCTCTCCATACGGCTATTTTCCATAATTTTCCCTATTTTCCATGAGCCAGGTGAAGTAAAACGCGTTGTGTGAAATTCTTTATTGGTATTCCCAATCACATAAATCCTAATATACTAATAATCTTATTCCATATAAAAGATATTCATAATCTAAGGTACACCATGTATGAAATCTTATGTATTTTTACCATTTTTTGCCTAATAACTCCGTATCCATTTATTATATAATCCAAACTATTATTTTTCCTATTAGATATTATGTTTATCTATATAAATCAAAAGAAACTACGTTAAAATTCACTACACTTTAAAATATATAAGCAAAATAATCTTAAGTTCATAAAACACCATTTAACACGACTTTTTGCACACTGATGCTATAGAAATCTATACATATATAGTCACTGATTGTTCACTATTATACTTTATGTACTGTTTTAAATCACTTGTTTATCGTTCACATTTCAATTCACTGGTATAATTACGTTACGAGGCCGCTGTCCTCAACAGTCACCCTACTAGAAAGGGACACACGGCCTCTCGTCCAACCGCTCACGCTCGGCTCATTTTTTGTCTCACAGTATTTAGTCTAGTTATTATTCCTACATCTATGGTGATTCCTCGGAAGACGGATATATACCTACATGGAAGTAAAACTAAAATATAAGCCGTAGGTAACTATTTGTCTCACAAAACATCAAAGGCAAAAGCCCAAAAGAGTGAAAGAGGAAGCCATCTGCATGTCTTTTTGTTTTTTTTTTTAAATTGGCTCCACAGAAGAAGGGGTAGTTATTAATCTGAGGGATGATTAGAATTCATGGGGCCATTATAAGAAAAAGTGTGAAGTTTCATCTCTATGATACATAGTTCACTACAGTATGAAATTACGTATTTTTTATATAGGGTAGCGTCGATTTTATTATGGCAACACCGTATTTGCAGTGAAGTGTCCCTAAGGTTGATGACTACATCTACTTAGTTTCACTAATATACTCAGGTAAACTCAGGTACTTGGTAAATGTAAAAGAAAAATATTTTATGTGTGTGTAGTTTAGTGATAAAATTAATTAATTAATTTAATTATTACATCTAAAAAGTACTAAAAACTTTTATTCTAAATTAGTAAACAACATTTATAGCAAGTATGAATTTAAACGCACAATTAACGGAAATATTTACAAATAATATGTTCCTGCGGCCGTATACTCCATACACTAACCTAGGCGTGACGTCACAACTACGTACGACTTTAGTATGGAGCGTTTTCACGAGACTTGCGAAATTTTGTATACAAATCGCTGTACCTTTGAAAATATTCACTTTTGATATACTGTTTCTTCTGAGAAGTTACTCATATTTAAGACTATTCACTTATGTAATAAAAAAAAATAACCATCTAGCATATTGCATAAAATTGTATTTCAAAATCACCAGTTGACGGTTGCGATTTCGAAGTGTGTAAACTGGGGGCCTAGCAGGAACATTTGACTGCGGCGTTAACGTAATGTTATCGATTATGAATTGTATGAAATTCTGTCAAAATCATGACAGCGCCCATACAAATATCATTCGTTTATCGTTACGTTAACGCCGCTGTCAAATGTTCCTGCTAGGCCTCCTGATGTAAAGTTTTTCGTACTATTGTTTATTTATGATTTAAAGTAAATATTGATTTATATACCTTCGTATATAAACGTATACATACAAATAGTTTTTCTTCCAGCAACTTCTTGCTGGAAGAAAAACTATTTGTCTGTTAATTTAAATAATAAATACGCATTTAAGCTAAATAAAGTATTTTTATACTCTCAAAGGCATAAAAGTTATATTACGCGGAAACTCGAATAGTTTGGGGTGAAAAGAAGATGCGAAAGGGGTACGGTACATAGAATAGGCTACTTGACCTTGTTTTTATTTATGTCCTAAACGCTTCATAATTATTTCATTACACACAAAAAAATAATATAACATTATTTTGAAACCTAAAACCCTCAAAAAATAAAGTTTAGAAATACATTTTTTAAAAACCGCCGTAAACACATTCGCCATGTTCGTTGATAGATTATCTGTACTGTGACGTCATACTAGTACTATTAATTGTAATCTGTGCTATAGTATAGTCCGTAGTAGTAAAATATCGGTGTTACGTTCCGTTTGACGTTTTGACATAAATAACTTTAAATGATGTCATGAAGTATTTATTTACAAAAACGTTCCGTTTCACCACTACATGTGTTTAGTGTGTTTGTGTCGTCACATTCTTGTCGGAAGTTACTTCGAGGTGTTTTCATTAGTAGAAATTAAAAAACAAAAATATATATTTTTAAATGAACTTTATTTATTAATCTTAAGTTTTTAATTTATGATATCGCTAGAATACGTTTTCCTAAGCCAAGTACTAAAGGATTTTTATACATTGAAGGAGGACTCCTTCAATGTATGAAATTAAATATAAGTCAAGTGCCCTATTGAAGTATGGGGTGAATAGAAGTGCCAAAATGCTGAATAGAGACACGTTAGGTGTAAATAGAAACACATCTGGGGTGATTAGAAATTTAATAGAGGGTTGCTTCGTACGTAAAAATGTTCGTTATTTATTTTTACCCTACTACAGCGATCGGTGAAGCCAAAAGGAAGGGTATTTTGGCAGTATATGTATGTATCTTTGTTCCACCGTAGCGTATAAACAACTGATCCGATTTTAATAAATGAGATGTAAATTGGTTCATAATAGCCCGGGTAATATGGGATATTATATAATCAATGTAGTCAGTTTATATTTTCATAAAATTATAGTTAGATTATATTATTAATTATTGATTTAATTGTTTTCAACAGACAATTTGCCAAAATGCCGCGCGTTTACAAACCAGAGCCTGGCGCAAAGCGGTATATGAGAGGTACGACCAAGATTTATTAAAGAAAACAGTAGAAGATTATTTGACCAATGTATCTATCAAAACAGTTGTCGCTTATATAATATACATCCATCGGTTTTATATCGTCACAACAAATCGTCAAATATGAAAGCACAGGGTGGTCAACCCTATCCTTAGAAGCGGAAGTGCATATAATAACATATTTGAATATTTGTTCACAATAGGGATATCCATAGGATTCCCTTGATTTAAGGTACATCATTATGATGTACCTTGACAAGCTTGGAATCGCCCATAAGCGATTCAAAAATAACTTACCTGGTCCCGATTTAGTTCAAGGATTTTTGAATAGGCATAAAGATTAAATATCCCAACGAATATACCAAAATATCTTTTGAAACGGTTGAAAAATATTTTGATAAACTTAAAGTCTGGCGGAAGTACAGCGAATATCGTCAATTACGACGCAACTAATCTCGCTGATGACCCTGGGCGACGCAAAATTATAACCAAATGCGGCACTAAATATCCCGAACGTGTCATGAACCATTTCAAGGCTATTTTTTAGTGTCTATAATGATAGCTGGATCGGCAGAGGGACAGCTTTTACCATGATTTAAAGCCTTGACTAGATGTGGTTTAAAGCCCAAAATGTATACAATACTTGGATCTCGCATGGTCTACAGGAGCTAGGTACAATCGCTCCCAATCTGGTTGGTTCGATGGCAGCATTTTTGAAGATTGGATGCAATCTATAGTTATTCCATTTTTCTCTAAAAGCCCGGCAAAAAGCTTCTTATTGGAGTTATCTTCACATTTGTCGGTTGAATGATCCGAAAATGCAAAGATCATGAAATCGACATTTTTTTTTCATATTAACTACCTAATTTAATTACCACTACTACAGTGCTGATAATTGGGTAGTCCGGTGCTAATAATTGGTGATGAGGGTGCTAATAAATTGTGATTTCACCCTAGTTTATGTAGGGTGAATGCACAAATAATCAGCATATTTTTACGAGATAGTCCTAATTAAACCCCGATTATTACAGAGGAAAAAACTTTTTTACCCACAGGGAGTTTTCTGGGTCCATTATTTAATAAATGCCTGATTTTATTTCATAAAATAGTTTATGTTTATCCCCATTTTATAAAATAATCATAAGTAAAAATTACCCTGTCACCATTTATTAGCACCCTCATCACCAATTATTAGCACCGGGCTACCTAATTATCAGCACTGATAGTGGTAATGAAAATAGGTAGTTAATATGAAATGAAACAATGTTTAGAGAATAATCTATTTTTTATACCTTGCCTGATACCTTCTTATTAATCGGTGATAAAAAAAATATAACCTTAATTCTTATTAATTAGCCAAGTCTGTCTCATTATGCTTAGTTTATAGGTATTCTAAGTTTTAAAGTATTCTTAATTATTTATATTCCTAAGTCTTAATGAAGCATCAAAGAAAATGACTATGGTAAAAATACTGGTAATACATATGGGAAACTGGAGACACTTGATCCCTCCTTTTGTTTTTTCCACTTATTTTCTACATATTGATGTAGAAGTTTATACGCGTACTGTAACTGTACGATGACGTCACGTTTCGTTCCGCCAGTAACTATCATTTTTTGAAATTTAAGCGCGATTTAAAAAAAAAAAACGCTTTGATGATTAAATTTCACTATCACAAAAACATTTGTACAGGTTTAGTGTTTTTTAGCTATAAAGATTAAAAATATTTTATCCATTTTGGTGTCACAGTCATATTCACCCTACATAATTAATGTTTATGCCGAAAATATGGTCTCAAAATATTTAATCTCAAACATTTTAGAAGGACAATAATAAGTCATTAGTTATTATAAAACAGCTTAAAGATTCAGTTTCATTTTAACATAAAATAAAAGTTTATAAGGGTTTATAAAGTACTTTATAATTCCATAAATGTAATAATATCCAATAGGAAATTTATTCTAAATCACTATTTTTCATTTTATGATGTACTTAACCAAAATGATTCTGGTGTGGTTTAGGCCAAGCGCGCACTGGCGGCCACCGAAATGTATGCATTGTATCATCAGTGCGCGCACTTGGCCGCTTGCATAATTGCATTCGGTGGCCGCGCCGCCGAGGCCTGGCCACCAGTGTGCGCTTGGGCTTAGTGTGTAGTGAAGAAAATATTTTTTCTATCAGTTAATCCACCGCATAAATATTTTTTGGGGCTAATTACAAAACAGTTAACATGTGCTATCGTGTTCGTGGCACCAGTTATCATCAAAATTTATTGAATTGAATGGATAATTTTACCTACAAATAGTTTTCCAAATTCCAAATACAAAAATTTCCAAATTCCAAATCTTTATCTCTACAATACAATAATTAATAACTTAAAAGGTTTAGGTGACACTAGGACTAAGCTTATTCAGGGTTTAACTCTGTATTTATAATAAAATACACTGCTGCATAGTGCGTTATTGGTTTATATTATGTTATTTCGTTAGATTTTAACAATTTCAAGATCAGCAAATCTTAGTAAAAAATTATTTACTGGCAAAATACTTTGTATGACAGACGGCTTAAATTTAGAAGATTTTCATAAACCAACAACAAGATTCACTGCGGAAGCGGAAACAGACAGAATAATCTTTAAACTATTAGTGCATTATAAATAATATTTAACATTGACAGCTTTTATATTATGCAGTTCTATATTTCTGTATCTTTTGTATGGGAATCTGGAAACAAAACAAAACTCAAGTTTGAAAATTGTACTCAATAATTTAATTAAATAAAGGCGATACGGATTTAAATAGGAATTAGGAATGAAATTGTTCAGGCTCGATAGAACATTGTCAAGCAAATAATTAAATGCATAATATTTGACAAACATGAAATGCTTACAAATAAGCAACTAGTTAAAGGCTATGTTATGATGTACATCTTCTTATTAATAAATGTTTATAAAAACATAAAATTAATGCATTAAAAAAGGAGAAATAATAAGTTATAGAAAATATTACAAAAAATGACACAATTCCATTAATTAAATAATGCATAATATGAATATTGGCAGTCACTTCATTTAAAAGTTACTAAAATTGATTGTCCAAAATTGATCCAAAGTCGATAGAAATCAAATGGTTGCCAATGTCAAATCAAATTTGTTGTCACCAAAAGCACAACCCTGAAAAAAGCCCTTTTTCTTTGTTTCAAATTTCTTGCTCATAACTTCTATACCCGGACAATTTCAGGGTATTGCCCCTTTGATGCCATCAAATACGATTTTTCATCAAGTATGAATTTGGATCATGTCCTATATACAAAGTACATTTTTTATAATATTTTCATAATAGATAATAATTGGCAATATTTTCAAACAAAAGTTTGGGCAAGTTTTAAGGATGAATGAATTATTATTTTTGTTTACGATTAGAGTAACATAATAAATATTATGGAGAAAAGCAGTGTTTCTGTAAAAAAATGTCATAGATTACTACTACATTCCGCACAAGTCAAATTAAGCTTAGGGTCAATTCACACCGAAACGAAATGTTACGCGACGCGGTGCTGCTTTTTTAAGATAGCTATTCAAAATTGAACTTTATTCATTACACAGAAGATACACATTGCATTGTAAGAATTCGAATGTCAAGTTGCACCGCGCTGCAGAGCGCATTTGCAGTGTATTACTGATGTTATAATATGAGTCGTGTATAAAGATAATAATATTATTATCATGTAGTTTATAAAGTTCAATTTTGAATAGTTATCTTAAAAATGCAGTGCCGCATCGCGTATCGTCGCTGTATAAATCCTTAGGTAATCTGAAATTTATGTGTCCTCAATTTCTAATAATTTTAATAAATATTGCTAGGTCTTCCCAATTTAATAAAGTAATTATTATGTTATTCCTATTGATACAAATAGTCAAAAATCTTCAAATGAGACATTTCTAAAATTTTACAAAATATGCACGTAATATTATATAATATACTCCTGAATATTTTAGTAATTTGGCTAAAAATTCAGGAGTTAAACATTTTTAAAATTTTAATCCTAATATTATTATGAAAGTTCGTCATGTAAAATATGTATTAATAAAATGGATAAAAATATTACACATTGTAATAGTTAGTTCATTGGCCGCTTAAGCTTCGTCTCGACTTTAACCATATCATCACCTTTGAACATTTCAACTTCTAAAATAGAAAACACTTCTATTACTTGCTTTACAATCGGCAAATTCTCTATGGGGTTCCATTTTATCTCCATCTTAGATAGCTTTGAACCCGCATCATTTTTTATACAATTGCATTCTCCAGGAAAATCCTGTAAACCAAAAATAGTATTCAGAAAAAAATATTAAAAAAAAAATTGCATTATATCAAACAATTTTATCTCAGGTGAGTAAACAGGCACATTGTAATCAAGGTGACAAGTTTTTCTATTGTTTAATATTGTGACAAAAATAATATGCGGTTGGTTAAAATAATATGAAATAATCACAAATTGATTTTTGCAATACAATATTAATAAGTAACAAGTATTAAAAAAATATTTTATTTTATAATAAAATAATACTTAATACATTTTATAATTTTTGTATATTATAATATTGTTATACACACGCTGGCATATTTAGCGGAACATAAAATAAAGGTTTGATATCAGTATCATATAAGGTTGCTGGCTGGTTTATACGTCATTTAATTTAAAAAGAAATATTTTCAAATTAAGAAAACAACTGAACATCACATTTTATGCCATTGTTTTAATTTTATTCAAATACACCTTATCTGGAGCGAACTTCGAGTATTTCTTCCTTCCTTTAAAATTTCATTGAAATACTGTTTTTTGTTAGTTTTTTTTAATCGCGTATCTTTTTGGAGTTGTGGACTGAATTATACCTGACTTAGCCCCAACGGAGATTGCCAGGGCACTCGAAATGCGAAGAAATGGTCAAACCTACAGAGTGATATCCAGAGATCTTCGTCGACCAGTTTCAACGATCCATCGCAGTATCCAACGGTTCAGGGAGACCGGTACTTATGTGAGAAGAGCAGGACAAGGCAGAAAAAGACGCACTTCGAGTAGGGATGATCGTTTCATTCGGCTTCGTGTACGTAGGAACCCCCGTTTGACGGCCGTTCAAGCCCGACATGAGTTAGAAGCAGTGCGGGGTGTTACCGTAAGTGAGCGTACGGTACGAAGAAGGTTCGAAGAAGCTGGTTTGGGTTCATTTTTGCCCGCCAAGGCTCCAAGGCTCGAGGTAAATCATCGTAGAAACAGGTTAACTTTTGCTCATGAACATCGACTTTGGAACGCGGACCAATGGAGTAAGGTATTGTTTAGTGATGAGTGCAGAATTCTATTAAATCAAATTGAAGGCAGGCAAAGAATATACAGACGCAAAGGAGAACGATACATTCAGACAAATTTTTAAACTACAGTTGCATATGGTGGTGGATCAATAATGGTTTGGGTGGGCATTTGTTTGGGAGCTCGCACAGACTTGGTAGTGATTGACAGAGGGAGTCTAACTGCAGACCTCTATATCAGAGAAGTTTTAGAAGAAAATGTCGTACCGTTTGCCCCCATATATCGGTGTCGATTTTGTTTTTATGCAGGATAATGCTCGGCCGCATACCGCTCGAGTAACTCAAGCTTATCTTAATGATTTGAATATCACTGTTATGGAGTGGCCGGCGAGAAAAGTTAAGTCCAGAATTCCAGCTCCTGCCAACATGGGTGAACTGCGAATCGCCGTAGTTGAGGAATGGCGGAGACTATCCCAGGAGACCATTGATAACATCATTCTCAGTATGCCTAGACGGGTACAAAACTTTAATAAGAGCACGTGGAGGAAATACGCGATATTAATCATCATTTTTCTAATTTAATTAATTGTTATTTTAATATTAATTTTCACTTTTCCCGGTTACATGAAAAGTTCAAAAATGTACCATTTTTCACAAATAGCCTTTACTCGCAAAATCTGTTCTTAATGTGATCTCATTTTAAGTAAAACAAATGAAACTTTAAATAGCAAAAGAAGTGTAGTAAGTAGATTTTAAAATAAAACCATATTTTTTTAATTATGGACCTTTTTTTTGTGTTCCGCTAAATATGCCGGTGTTTATTTTATTTTATAGGCGACCTCCTAAAGAGTAGTTTCAACTGGGACTAACTAACTCTACCTGACACAATACATCCAACAAATCTGCTCAGTTTGTGGACTGATAGCAAAATTAAAAAGATACAAAAATAAATTGTACGTATTTGTGATACATGTTATGACAACCTCTGTGGCTCAGTGCCAGCTCAGTTAGCACGTTGGCGCTTAATCCGGTGGGTTGCATATTCGAATCCCGTCGAAGAGAAGTGTGGGTCTTGAATGTGTTTAATAAAAATCTTAAGTAGTACAACAGTATTAAATATATTTCCATTGTCTGGTACATTTGATACAATTTCTTCAGATACTTAGTACAGGACCAGATTGATGCAGTGTGGAAGCGTTCATAGATATTATTACATGTTAATATTGTACTTACATTGTTCAAAAATATCCTCCTGTTGAGACCCATGGCTGTGATAATGACATCCAAATATTTTTCTCTAACGTCAACAACAACAGCCTTGGTCACAACTGGTGAATTTAGTTCTATATACTTCAAAGTATACAGTTCAGTGGAAGATTCTCCCGCCTTTTTAGCATTGTATTTCTGTTGATTGCATCGCGCCGCTATCATACGCACTTTGTCAGTCTCCCATTTTGGCACTTCTGAATATTTTAAACTTGCTGACAGCAATCTGAAACATAACAAGTAATGACTACCTCTGGATTTAAAACAAACAAGCTTTTCTTTCGGAAAATGAAAATCTGTAGACTGACACATTATTTATTTTTTAAACTGTTATTCCTCTCATAAAATGAACAAAACTTGTAATAGTTATTATAATTATTGAATTAATTAATATTTATTTGAATTATCTACAATATATACCTGTGCACCATGATATCTGCATATCGTCTGATAGGGCTTGTGAAATGAGTATATAAAGGAACATTCAGAGCATAGTGCGAGAATTCCTCTTCATAGGAACCGGCACAAAAATATTTGGCCCTCGTCATTGGTTTGGCACATAGCATATTGATTACTATTGCCCTTCCAATGTTTGTATTATCGGGTCCGACATACGGCAGCAATGATTTGTGTAGCTCACCAGCAGATGAGACATTTAAGTTGATACCCATTGGCTTCAAAGATTTGGCCAACTGGTTTAGCATATATATACTTGGTGCTGGATGACATCTTAAAAATGCTAATTTTGGGTGATCTTCGTAGATGCGCTCTGCTACTGTCATATTGGCAAGCAACATGAACTCTTCAATAAGCTGGTGGCTTGCTTGACTTTCATATACTGAATATGATTCTGGTAATCCATTAGCAGGACTCAGTATAAAGGTAATTTGGAGTTGATCTATTCTTAGAGCACCTCCATCGAATCTTCTCTGTCTAAATATAGATGATAAGTGACCCAAAACTTTTATAGCTGTATGTATGTCTGTGTATTTAAAACCATTGTATATTTCAGCAAAATTTTGTTCTGCGTCCTCTTTATCATCAAGTATAGCCTGAGCATGTTCATATGCCAACTTAGAACAAGAATTAATAACTGTCTTTGCAAATCTGTTCTTTAATACTTGAGCATCTGGAGTGATTTCCCAAAATACAGAAAATGCTAGTTTATCAACTGCTGGCAGTAAGGAACATAACATACACAACTCATCAGGAAGCATATGGTAAGCTTTTTCTACCATATATACAGTTGTAGCTTTATCTGCAACCTTTTCATCTAAAGGTGTGCCCTCAATTAAGTAATGTGCGACATCAGATATGTGAACTCCTATTTCATAGTTTCCATTTTCTAATTTTCTACAGGAAACTGCATCATCTACATCTCTACAATTATAAGGATCAATGCTGAAAATGCACAAATTACGACAGTCCTCTCTTAATTTTATTTCGTCTTCAGTAACAACATAATCTAAGCTAGGATATAGATGTTTGAATTCTGACCCATATGGTGTCACATCTAAGTCATTTTGCACAAGAATGGCCTTTGTTTCAGACTGCATATCCCCAGCTGTCCCTATAATGCAATTTATTTTACCTAGAGCAAATCTGACATCAAACCAATCTATGATTTCAGCTAAGAATAAAGTGTTTTCATATTCTTCTGCCTTCTCATAAAAATTGTCTGGCCAATAGAGCATGGATATGTTTAACCTAGGTACCCTGTGATCTCTGGGTAAAAATAATGCCCTTTGTTTATTTTTATCTGGCATAAGTCTCAAAGACCCAATACACATTCTCCTATGTACTTTTTCTTTGATAAATACGACTTTACCTAGTTTTTGTTTGCTCTCATTATTCTCACTCGTAGAATCTTGATCATCAATGTCAGTTACTTGTACAACTACAATGTCTCCTTCTAATGCTCTGTTTCTGTTTTTAAGACTTTCTATGAGCACATCTTGCTCGCTTTTATCATTACTGGCAACATATGCATGTGTAAATTGTCTTGTGTTTATCCTCAGTACACCTTCAATGAGGACATTATTTTTCAATCCCTTTTCAACTTCCTCTATAGACATGTAGGGATCAAATACCTGTTCATTTTTACTCTTACTTCTTTTCTTTTTATTCTTCTGACGAGATTTCTTTTGTGGAGTATCATTTGACTGACTTGAAAAACTGTTGGATTTAATATGCTGTGAACGAACTTGATTTATAATTTCTTGATTGTGCTTCAATAATGGATGTTGCATAACATTTTGTAAGTATTTAGGCTCTGGGCTTTTAGCATAATGTTGTGAATTAGGTGCACTAGCAGCTAATTGTCTTTGGATGATATCTCTAAAATGATGAGCTGAAATTTGATTGAATTTTGGGTGATGGGCTAGATTTTCAAGATATCTCGAATTCGTAACAGCATATAACGGAGTTATTTGACTCAAAAACATATCATGAACAGGGCTTGAATTAACATTATGAGAATTGTCTGTAATCTGCGTTGCGCTCTGACATTCAGGTGCTGAAATCTGTAACCTCTTTTTCTCTTTCCTCTGTGCATTTTTTGATTTTGGTGAAGCTGTTGGCGGTTCCTGAGATTTACGACCACTTCCACCAACGTGTACGTCAATGTTTAAGTTATTAGCAAGTTTAGATAATTCTGTACTTGCATAGTTAAATGGTCCTTGTCCATGATTTTTTTTACTTTTTACTAGATTAGAATTTTTATTGGAAACGTGTGTTCCCGTTTTTTTGGACAAAGAATTTGAACACGAAGGGTCACTCATTTCATATTTCACACAATTCTTTATCAAATACCACAGACTATTAAGGGGATACTACGTATCAAATACTTTAAAATTTAAAATCATGAATGTCAATAAAAAAGTACAAACAAATTTTGTTTTTCTGCAGAATAGAAAAATATTTTGTAGACACTACCTAGTTAGTAGAGTGTAAGTCAATAGTCATTGACATAGATGTGTATTACTACTGCTAGTAATACATGGATACGATCACACTGCACTACTACGTGACTTAGACTGGAATATATGCTCCGGAATCCGGAACTCCGGAGAACACAAAATTCCGAGCACTGAAACTAAAACTTTGCGATATGGCTGGGACTATACTACCGGAATCTCGGAGAAAAAGTCCGGGTTGAGTGGCGCGTAATTTATTTAGCCCTTTGGTCACGTTCGACAGTGTTACCAACTCCTAAAAATATTTCTCCACAAACTACTTATGTTTGACTCACAAAAACATTGAAATAGCTACAATTACATGAAATCCCCCCTGAATTATTTGTATGATTAAGAATTATATAAATACTAAAAAATTCAATTAATAATGATAAACAAATAATAAAAATTAATATTCTGTATTCAGCATATATTTAAACTTGAGAAAAAACTTCAAATATAGGATGTGAACAATTATATAGGTCCTAATACAATTTCATATTAATCCATTACAATAATTTAAAAATTAACTAAAACTAAAATAATTCAATTTAGAGATTATAGGACACGTCAATTGACTTAAATATTACTATTGACGGAATCAAAATGGTAGAAGTGAATTTCGCAAAATTTTTAGGAATTATTGTAGATAGGCACTGTAATTGGAAGGATCACATAAACCACGTGTGTGAGAAACTCGACAGTTTGTATACGCAATTAAAGTGTTACGCTTAAAAGTCTCGACCGAAGCCGCACTATGCGCATACCACAGATATGTGTCGTCTGTGCTCTCGTATGGGCTATTGCTGTGGGGTAACTCCGTTGAAATTGATAAGGCATTTAAGGCTCAGAAGAAGTGTGTAAGAGCCATTTACGGAACATGGCCTTTGGATAGTTGCAAATCATTGTTTGTGAAATTGCGGATTCTACCTTTGATATGCTTATATATTAGAGATATTTGTGTTTTTGTAAAGCAACATACGCACTACTTTCCAAAAAATGCTGATGTTAATAATAGAAGTGCTAAACCAAGACATTTGTATAAATTGTATCTGCCACAGTGCCGCTTTGATGTCTATAAGAAAAATGTGTACATCAACGCCATTATCATTTTTCATTAACTTATTAAAAATGATAATGGCGTTGATTTGTTGGCGACCATTTTAAAACTTTAAACGGAAATAATTTTAAAAGAGAAATAACAAATTGGCTCTTAAATAATTGCTTTTACACATTAAATGAATATATGACATTTAAATAATTAATAATTATAATGTAATGAATTTGATTTATATTAAAAAATCTGACATGACATTACAACAATAAATACCAATTTAATAACACCAATTATTATAAAAAATTATATAACATTAATAAAGTTGGTACTCTGCTAAGCTATATTGTAAAATTTTTAAATAATTCATAATTTCTTGAGTTTCAATTTCATTTTTAGTTTTATTTTGTAGTAATATTGCATATTGCACGCAATGTTAGAATAATAAGTAATTTTTAAGACCACTGTACCTACAACATTCTAGCAATAAAAGGATTTGATTTGATTTGAATAATATTACTACTATACTAATTTTGCGAAAGAATGTTGACACAAAAAATACCGCGACTAAATACATACCAGTTTTGTTAACTGGATATTTCAAACCGGCAAAGCGATATTATTTTAAACAACTTAAGAGGACAGGTTTTTAGGCTTTTGAGGATGCAGTTTACAAAAAAATATTCATTTTGGAATTTAAAAATGGTGGCAAAAAAGTCATCCATTTTGAATTTCCAAGATGGCCATATTTATTTTTTGTAAAATTGATATAGGTGTCGTGTTCCAAGTTGCTGGGACGCTGAATTCAAAAATGATCCTCATTGAAGTATGGTGAAAAAAAGGTGCCTGACATTTGAAGTATGGTGATATCCAATATGGCGTAACTTTTTACTGTATGAAGGTTTTTTCTGTCAAATGTATGTCATAGCCTATCTTGAGTTTTGAAATCTTTGCTCAAAACCATGTAAACCACCTATATCAATTTTATATTATTTTATATATTTTAATAAATATCGCCATCTTGGAAATTCAAAATGGATGAATTTTTTTGTAATCGGCACCCCCAAAAACCTAGAAAAGGATACCCATATTAATTTTAATCAAAATAAAGGTCCGCCTTCTTGGAATTTTAAAATGGATGTTATTTTTGTATTCAGCACCCCTAAAAATACATTTAGACGAGACCTATATCGATTTCATAACAAAATAAATATTCGCCATCTTGGAAATTCAAAATGGATGACTCCTTTGTAATTAGCCACTAGAAAAAGGATACCCATATTCATTTGAATAAAAATGAATGTCCGCCATCTTGGAATTTAAAATCTTGAAGTCCCCTAGTTAAAGTCCCCTTAAATTAAAATTAAAGTTAAAATCCTAAAAATCTTGAAGACGACACCTATATCAATTTTACAAATTATTAAATACCCTCAACTTGGAAATTAAAAATTGATGACTATTTGGTATTTTATTAAAATTGATGTAATTTTCGTATACATAATATTAGATCTTTGCTTATGAAATTGCCGTTTTGTATGAAAAAAGTCAAACTAATTTTTTTCATATATTTTTTATTTGTATTAATCGAAGTAATCACCCATGCAATCAATGCATCTTTGCCAACGCAGTGGCAGTTTATTTAGGCCCTTCTTAAAGAAATTAGCTGGACGGGAGGCAACAAATTCTTCAAAGGCATTTTGTACTGCCTTTCGGGTATTGAATTTTTTTCCCGCCAGGAAGTTATCCAAATTCTGGAAAAAGTAGTAGTCTGTAGGCGCAAGGTCTGGTGAGTAGGACGGATGACGGAGAGCTTCCAACCCCAGTTCTTGCAACTTGGAGACCGTATGCTGTGCAGTATGAGGTCGCGCGTTGTCGTGCAAGAGCAGCGGAGACGAGCGATTGACCAATGCTGGTTGGAGATGTGCCAGCTTCACAGTTCTTCACAGTACACATCTGCAGTAATGCTCACCCCGTTTGGTAAGAAGCTGTGATGAATCACACCAGCGCTAGACCACCAAACAGTGACTATCACTTTTCTAGGGGTAAGTTTTCGTTTAGGGTATTGTTTAGGTGCTGAACCAGGATCCAACCAACTTGCTGAGCACTTGCGGTTATCAAACAGAATTCATTTTTCATCGCAGGTAACAATGCGGTTCAAAATTCCTTCATTTGTGTGTCTGTTGAGCAGTGCAAGGCACGTCTCGACGCGTACTCCGCGCTGGCGATCATTGAGTTCGTGGGGCACCCATTTGTCAAGCTTTTTTACCTTGCCAATTTAACGCAAATGAACCAATATTGTTTTGACGCTAACGTCGAAAGCTGCTACTAATTCAGCCGTAGATTGTGTATAATCAGCTTCCACCATCGCCTTTAATTCGTTATTGTTGACCAAAGTCTTTGGACGACCGCGAGGTCATTTTTCAGGTCGAAATTTCCAGAACGGAAGCGAGCAAACCGTGGTGGCGCAAACTAACAGGTGGTGTGCTGGTATGTAGTGTTAGCTCCGTAAACATTGTTGATGTTGCGTGCCGCTTGTGCCGCGTTGCTGCCACGACGGTACTCATATTCCATAATTACTCGAATTTTTAACGTATCTATGATGACGAAAAAGATTGAAATGCGATGAAAATGTAATACTAATCAATAAACAAATGACTACTTTTGGAAAAAGAATTCCATGTTTTTAAAATAAAATTAATTTGAAATTAGAATTCTTAGCCAAACAAAAATTATTTTGATTTGAAATGGTCAGTACTGCAGAACGGCAATTTCATAGGTAAAGACCTATTATTATTTCGTATTTTCCCCCATACATTTTGGCAGAAAACCGCTAAGTTGGCAACACTGTCATCTGAAATGAACGTAATTCGTTGTCATGTAGTATATCTCCATACAACTGCATACAATATTCATAAGCTCCGCCCCTTTCGCCAAATAAAGTCCGACCGGGTACCCGGCAAGAACCAGGACGTGTGCCGGTTGCTTCCGGGGAAATTTCCGACCCGGAAAGACCCGGCGGCACTTCGATACAGGAAAAATTCATACGATTGTTTGACAGACTGATTGATACCGGAACTGTTTTCTCTCCGGAGCTGCGGATTCTGGTGCCGTATGCTCCCAGCGTATTACAATGGAGTTAAAAATCGAAGTGTCAGGTGTCAAGCTGTCATATATGACATTGACATTTGACTCGACACCTAAAAAAATCATTGTTATAAATAATGAAAGGTTTCATAGATCATTGTAAAAAATACCCTGTCGAGCGTCGCGTCCCGTGTGACTTTGACAGATCGGACAAAGCAAGCGTCGCAAGTTTTGCCGCCATAAGAAAACGCGCTAGGTATGTCTCCCGCGGTTTTTAGCGTAGTTTTATTTTAAATACTCAGAATTTCGTAATCGAGATATCGGTGTTCCGGATTCCGGAGCATATAGTCCCAGAGGTGAAGCGTATATATTATCTATTAGTATTTTTTTGATAAAAAAATTAAGGTTGTATTCATTCAAGAAGAAATCCCATATACACTATGATCCATTTCATATGGTCGGGTTATTTTACAAATAATAGCTGTCTTGTTTAGACCACAGATAATACACAGATACGTTCGGATCAATCATCAAAGAATACAATGGACTTGCCCTAGATAATATGACAAAAACGTGTCCAATTTATCAGCTGATTGTGAACTTAAAATGGCTGCCGTACTAGAGTTGTGATTATGTGTATACAACAGTATCGATATTTTAAATTTTCGTAAGTTCTACAATAACTATTACATGTTTACGTAAATAAAAAACTTATTTTACTAATGGTATTGTACATTTAACTACTTTTGTCAATCACAAGCATCTTTTAACCGACATCCAAAAAAGTTTTCGATGATGCGGATAGTTTTATTCTGTTTGCAATTCCAAAACAGCTGGACCATCAAAATTTTTTGTAGTACCTTTATTAACCCTAGAAAGATAACTATATTTTACTGTACGTTAAAGATAACCATACGTCTTGATTCGACGTATTAAAGAAAAATACTAATATTTTATTTAATACATTAAATCTAGCGGTGTAAGTAGTATAATATGATTAAACGTTTTATTTATTTTAGGATAAGTGAAACAAATAAATTTTATTTATATTTTTATTAGAGAAATCTTTACAAAACGAAAATAGGTACTCTTTACCTCTACAAAACTAAAAAAAAGAGATTCTTAATTAGATTTACAATTTCAACAATAAACTTATAAAAATCAACTTTTATATATTTGATAATATAATTAACGCCAATAGGAACAATTTTTTATCCAATTTGACCTCAAAGGCACTTTGGGCAGGCACTCGACTTGTGCTCTCCACAAATAAGATTTTTGCACTTGTCGCACCGTTGACTTTGTCATCCTTCTAATTTTTGAAGGATAAAATGCACAATACTTCCTTTTCTTCGGCTCAGGTACATCTCCAGCTTCTACAAAAGATTCAGCCGGTCGTTTAGGAATAATAGTTGCTATTTTATCTTTTAGGTTTGTAGGCAAATTAAGCATTTGCTGCCTAGTCAAGATCAATGGAGGCATCAAACTATAACTAAGGTTTTTTCATATAATTATCTCTCGTCTCAATGGTTTTTCTTCTTCAGATATAATGTTTTTACAATAGAAAGAAGTTTTCTGCCTTTAGTAGCCGTCCAACGATGATTATTCTTACCTCTAAGAGTTTGATTCTGTGGCATAATAATCTGGCTTGTAACACTGCACGATGTACTCTCAAAACTGTCTGCATCTAATTGTGACACGTTTTCCGTATTCGAGGGGAGTTCAACTGGCGGTGGACCTACTTCGCAATCTTCAATATCACTTTGTACCTCATCTTCATCCTCAATCTCTTTTTTTTCTTCTTTTTTTTAAAAGGGTTTGATCACTTAGTGATTAAGTCACCCTCGTTGCAGAAATCATTATACAGAAATCAACTTAAAACTAAATTCTATCATACTAAATACTACTCAGTGTGCCTACTCTCGCAACAAATTTTTACCATTTTATGTAACATTCTGACCTTATCTGATGAGGGGGAAGACAGAATGCTATTAAAAACGCCAACGTTATAATTATTTAAACAATTATTGAAGGATATAATTTTCCTCCTTTCTGCCTCATTCCGGGGACACTCCGCCAGAACGTGATGCACGTCTTCTACTTTGTTACATATCGAGCAGTTTTGGTGACTCCACTTTGCCCATAAGGAAGGCAAAACTGTTCAACGGAATGTGCCCCGAACGAAGCCGAAGAGCCATTACAATCTCTGGCCTGCTCATATTGGCCTGATCGATCCACGGTACAGCCGAAATGTTGGGTTGGATGGTTTTATACCAAATACCTTTTGTGAGAGACCTCTTATCAAAATATTCTGACCACATTTCAGTACACTTCATCCTCATGAAAGGTATAAGATCCGTGTAGAAAGGAATACAATTATATTCTACCCCGTCAACCAAAGCTTCTTTTGCCAATTGATCCACCTTCTCTTTCTCTATCAAGCCAATATGAGCTGGAATCCACTGCAATGTAACATTTTTATGTATGTTTTAAAGAATTAATGTAGGTAAGGGCTTCTGATATTGCTATAAGTTCTGCATTTATAATATTTATATTTGATTTAATATTCAACTTCATAAAACCATTTTTATTAGGAACGCAGCGCAGCTCCGACCCTGTAGCGGTCTTTTGACCCGTCAGTATATATTTCATAAAAATTTAAATAATTATCTTTTATATATTTAACACACAGCTGATTTAGCAAATTACTATTATATAACTTTTTTGACTATTTCTAAGCTAGGTTTAATGAAATTATATACATCAATATAACTAACCCAAGCATTTAATGTGTACGTTTCTAATTGAGAACTTGTATGTACTGCAATCGTGCTATAAGATTCAGTAATCGTAACTAATAATGGTTTTTGCCTACTTCTCCTGGTCGGATTCCTGATATTGTTGCTAAGATAGTGTATTTCATTCAATAAAGATATTATTTTATTGTTTTCTAATGATTTAGCTTTCAGCCAATATTTACCTGCCAAGTAGTGTCTACGAATAAACAGAGGTTGAAGATGTAACTCATTTTCCATAACATGTATTGCAGCACATTTTACAAACCTACCAATAAGTCTCAACATTTGATTTTGAATTTTGTCTAATTACTTAGATGCGTATTACTCGCATTGTTGTATAAAAAGCTGGCGTAATCCAAACGACTTCGTATCAATGACATGTATAAACGTCTAATATGGACAGGATGCACTCCCCGATTTGAACCAACAAGAATTTTAAAAATATTTGTAAACCTTGAAATTTTATGCCTTAGCTCATTTAAGTGTTTAGACCACCTTAATGACCGATCGAGCCATAGACCCAAGTATTTGAAATTATCCACTACTGACAATGTTGCATCGTTAACTGTAAGAAATACGTTGTCACGCTTATATCCTCTTTTAAAAATGCAAACTTTACTTTTTGTCGAAGAAACTTCCTAACCTATCTTTTGTAATAACCATGATAATTTATTTAGCACTGCTTGTAAAGCTTCCCAATCCCTTATATTGGTGCTATCAGTCATATACAAAACGAAATCATCTGCGTACTGCGATACATTAACGTTAGTAATTTTCTTACACATAAATATAGCAACATTGAACAGAAGTGGTGATATTGGATCCCCCTGTGGCAATCCTCGCCCTGTACTACGACATAAAATTCTACCATTAACATTAATTTTAAGATATCTTTCTTTTAGGTAATTCCAGAAATATTAGTATTAAGCTAGGTATAGCTATGTTGTTGTATGCATCATTAATATCAATAAAACACGCTATAGTTGATTCTTTTTTTTAAAAACCGATCTTAATATTCATTGCAAAATAACTTAAATTATCCAGTGTTGAGTGACATTTTCTAAACCCTGTAGTATTCTCGGATAATAAATTATGTTTTTCAATAAACCATTCTAACCTATACATTAGAATAGAATGAAAAACTTTACATATACAGGATATCATTGAGATGGGCCTATGTGACGATGGGTCATTGAGGTCTCGTCCAGGTTTAGGTATTGGCACAATAGTTACATCCCGCTATTGTCTAGGTACAAAACTTCGCAAAAGGAAACTATTATAAAATAGAAGTAATAACTGTTTACCGTTATCTGGAAGATGACTTATCATTGAATATGAAATATTATCGTAACTCGGTGTTGTATCTTTAGGCCGAATTGATCTTTCTAATTCTTGTATTGTAATTTTTTTATTAAGTGTAGAGTTTTTAGACACGTAAATTAACTCAGCTGGCATGACAGAGTCTGGACTTAAATTATGTAGCAGTTGGTTAGCTTTAACAGAATCTACGTGATTTCTATTTTATACCCTTTCAGCCATTGCATTTTTTTCCAAATATCATTCGGAGATAAGGTTTAATTTAACGAAGAACAGAATGATTGCCACGCTGTACTCTTAGGGTTACGTATAAGTATCTGGGCTATGAGGGTTTTTTCTTGTAATAATTCAAAATTTTGTGGAATAGTGTTCCGTCTAAATTTAGAAAGAGCTAATCTACGTTCAGCGACGCATTTAGTTAAGGTCATATTCCAGTAAGGCTTTGGTGCAAAATTACTAGTTGGATTTGTGTCAATTTTTACAAAGGGTATAAATCTATTAGCCACTATATTTAAAATATCAATAAATCCATCATAATTAGTGTTTTGTAAATTATTGTGTAAAAAATTGAAATTTGTGAAAACCCTAGAGAGTAAAAGAGTATACGAATCCCAGTTAGCATTTTTAAAATTCCTCCTTAAATTATAATTAAAACCTAACTCAAAAAAATTAATAGATAATTTTATAATTAAATGATCGCTGCCTAGCGTCTCATTTAAGGTTTGGCATTCGTTTCTCATTTAAGGCCCAATGAAACTTTAAAGCTACATCTGAAGAAACTATCGAAATATCTGGAGCTGACTGCTGTAATCCGCTATTAACTAAGTTTATCCGAGTGGGTGCACCACTATTTATAATAATATATTCACTTTCTAGCAGGGCATCAAAAATTTGACAAACGCGGCCATCCGACTTATATGACCAACTCACATGATGGCCGTTAAAATCAGCTAAAATTAAGATATTTTTTTTGGTATAATAGAAAAAAAATCTTCCCAATCGGATTGTGTTGTACTAGCAGAAGGAGGACAGTAAACTGAAATTATACTTTCTACATCTGTGCAATTAAATAATTTTATACCCAAAACCACAATTTGAGAGTTTCTAACTCGCACGTTCAGTGGCTGACTCTTAATTGATGCATGTACAAGAATACCTACACCACCATAATTATCATCTCGATCCCTTTATAACCTTCAAAAAACTCTGTGGTTGTAACCATGTTTCACATAAAATAGCTATATGAATTTTTTCTTGCGCTAACAAATTTTCTAAAGAAACTAATTTAGGACGTAAACTTTGAGAATTCCACTGTATTATGTTAAGCTTTTTACAATGTTTCTTATCCATTTAAATATTCCAATATTTGATTCAACACCGGCCAGTCTGATGATACACTATCGACTACAACTAATACCAACCACTCAATACAACACTTTATTACGTTTTTAAATCAAGTGACGTTTTATAGAGTATCTGTACTGCGTTTTGTTTTAAACTAGCGACTCGCATAGAATTGTAGTGACTACTGAGAAAAAGACGTAGTGTGTAGACGAGTAAGGCCGTTAATGATAATATTCTGTTTTTACAGACTTCCCAACAATGAAGAAATGCGACAAAAATGGCACAATAGTGTATATGTAAGGTAGAGAATTACAAAAAATTATGTTGAATGCAGCCATCACTTCCAACCTTCATGCTTTCACACTATTCAATCTCGTCGACTTTTAAAAGCCACAGCTAGAATATTTCATTCAGTGCTTCACAATATTGGATTTGTAGTTTGTCTCACACAGCAGAAAATATTATTGTCACTCTACTAGAAAGGGACACACGGCCTCTTGTACAACCTCTCGCTCGGCTCGTTTTTTGGCTCACAGTACTTAGTCCAGTTATTATTCTTACGTCTATGATAATTTCAGGATAAGTTTAACCGCACATAGTTTATTGTAATAAAGATTATGGAATTTAAACAAAAGTTTGATGAGTATAATTGAATAATATTTTTTTAATAATTTGCAAATTTTTAATGTGTTTAGTGACATGATTTACGCTGCTCTTAAAAACTCTTCTAGTCCTTTCCAACTCGGCTTTTTAAGAGGTCGTTCAACTGTCACAAATCTAATACTTTTCAACGATTTTATTACAGACGCAATTCTTAATGGTAACGTATAGTAAGGTAAGATTGACAGCGTATATACTGATTATAGCAAAGCTTTTGACCGCATTGGCCTTCTAATACTCAAGCTTAGCAACATCGGAGTACGTGGGGATCTGCTCAGGTGGTTTTCCTCCTATATTGAGAACCGATCTCAGGCTACAGTGCTTAGTAACTACATATCTAGCTGGGTTCCTATTCCCAGCGGTGTGCCACAAGGCTTGCTGTTCGGGACATTACTATCTATAGGGTACGTAAACGATATTGATTCTTGCTTAAAGTCAACAAAACTATTGTGTTTTGCAGATGATATGAAAATCTACACCACTATATCATCACACGCAGGCATTCTAGCTTTTCATATGGACATTACCTTACTTGAGAATTAGTGTAAAGCTAACAAAGTCGATCTTAATCCTAGCAAATGTTTTATAGAACATTTGCTAGGATTAAGATCGACTTTATTATAATATCGTTATTATAAGATCTTTTTTATAAGATCGTTATTATACCTAATATTATTATATTCTTTATTATAAGATCGTTATTATAATAACTTATACCCAAAAGCTCAGTCATCACCGCTAACTACTTATTGGGAGGTCAGATATTTTATGAACATGATTAACATGATCAAATTGTATCCGTGATCTGGGTGTGTTTCACGATTCCAAATTACTGTTTGATGCACAGATTGAGGCAGTCATTAATATAGCTTCCAAAGTTGTCATGAGCATGTCAAATTGTTTTACCGAAGCGAAGACACTCAAGATTTTGTACTGTACGTACGTTCGCAGTCATCTCGAGTATGGGTCGCAGGTGTGGAGTGCTACCATAAATACATAGATCGTGTTGAGATGATCCAAAGACGCTTTATCAAATACATATGCTACCATCAAAGGATACCATACCATTCTGACAACTATCTAACCCTATGTAAAAAAATTCATATCCTGCCTTAAAAAGTCAAAGCGAGATAGCTGACTTACACCCGGTTTCTGAAAGGCTAATCAAATATTTGATGAACGTTCGTTGCAGTAGCAGCAGTCGTTGTTGAGTTAACAGGATTGTTAAATCAATTTGCATTTCTGAAACGCTAATTAGTGAAAAATTTACTAATCATTGATCATTTTGACATGACACATTTACGCCTTATGTAGCTTTCCAGAAACCGAAAACAGCGTTTGACATGTAGTTTGACCATGAGTTTGACATTAGTTTTAATAAAACATGTTGATCAAATCAAACGACTGATCAAACTTTTTGCAACTCAATTTACACCTGACAAGAGATTTTACCGCTGATTAGTTAATTTTGCTGTTGATTAGCCTTTCAGAAACCGGGGGTGTGTCTTATTGATGAAGGCGATGACTAACGAGCTTGACTGTTCACACATATCAAAATTATCGTTAAATGTCCCGACTAAATTTACCAGGTTTAAATCCACCAATAAATTAATAATCTGCCTCCACTCTAATTACAGACACAACTCGTATGTCGTGAGAGCTAGCCGCAATTATAATAAATTATGTAGGGATCATGATTTTGATGTTTACACTACTAAAGTGTCAGCAGTAAGGAAAAGCTTGAGCTCTAATTTCTTTGGCCATTCAAAGCTTTAAATTGCAGCAGATTTTGTTTTTGTTCTTTTATTTTTGATATATCTTAGATTAATTTAGACTACAAAACCTACCTTCTACCGAGACTGTCCACAAATGCATTTTTTTTCAAAAGTGAAATCTTGTAATTGGCTGACTAGATACTACATTAATAACTATACAATTAATTTAGCTGTAAGTTTTCTATGTAAATAAATAAATAAATAAAATTATGAAGAAAAAAAAAATTGTAAATAGTATACTAATTAATTTTATGTTTCTTTATTTTGAAACAGTAATAACAAGAACGAATATGAAATAGAAATTTTATAAATGACTACTTTTAAATATTACCCTATGTTAGGATCTTGTACGATTCAGTGGCAACTTACTGACCGAGAATTTGTTTTAGATTTTTGCATAATTATTGAATTATTTGTTACTATTTAGACAAAATAATACATACAGATGGAAAGAAACGTTGTCCTTTTGTTTAATTTTAGTTTGGAAAGATTGACCTTTCAAAAATATAATTTCTTTAAGTCTAGACAATAGTTCAGAAAAGTGTACTTCACGTTGCTTGTCATCCTGCAAAGAATCTTCGTTACAACAAGGATCGGCAGTATTATTTTCATTTTGAACTATTTCTGAATCAAAATCCATCTTCGTATCCGTGGGACCTTGCCTTAGAGGAGTTCTTTGTCTTCCCTTAATTTTTGGACGAGAAAAATATTTCGAAGGCTCTGGATTATGTATTAACTTACTGTACCGTAATTCAAAGCCAAATAATGAGAGTGGCAACACTATTTTTCGTATGTGTGGCGGAAACGGTACCTAAACGACTTCAACATCCTCCTACGTCAGCTGATTTCTGTCTCCCTATTGGCTGCCGTTTAGTTCTAAGTTTCTCCACCAGGTGGCAGAGTTGAGCTCTTTAGGGCGCAACTAATTTGGAACCATTGGCGGTTTATTTTTCGTGCTGTGCGGAAGAATATTAATTTACGTGTAATTTTATATCCTCGAATTTATAAGCTACAGTTTTTAATATTGCACATAATAATAATTTTATAGTTACGGTTTACCGTACGACTTCTAACTGTATTAAGCATAATGGGTTCGGATCAAAATAATAGTAGTTCGAGCTCTTCCTCAAGTTCCGAATCCGATCCACCTGCTGTAAGAGGCCGAAACAAAAGGAAGGCTGAGACTTCGAGGCTCAGAGATCAGCGTAAACGACGTAAGACTTCTAATAATGAGTTAAGTAAGCTCACGGAACAGGTCAGTAATATTCAAATTTTTTTAGCTCAATCAACTTTTCAACCGTATCATAACTGCCCCATTGGGCAAGTGCCCTTACATAATAATGGTGATGATAACTTGAGTTTAAATGTTAACGGTGAATTGTTTTCCGAAAATGAAAATGACGATTTATCCGCGGGATGTAAACCGGTTGACAGCTGTGTAAATTTTTCCATTAATACTATATTTAAAGAGCCCTCGTTACCAAGGTCATCTCAAGATCATTTAGATTTACTAAAATCGGCTCAACATTTCGATGCCCCCGAGTCGGGTGACGTACGTTATTCAAATGTTCAAAAATTATATTGTTCTACCCCCGGATTTGTAGAACTCGAATGTAATGATGAAATAAAACCTTTTGATAAATATCTAAGTTTGGGTATTGCCGAACGCAGTTATGCAGCTATTACGCAAGCTATATTAAAACAAAAAGATGCCGCGCAGGCAGGTTTTGAAACGCTTTTAGGTTGGTTTTCTGAGAATTCTAGTGATTTAACTGTGTCGTCTATAAAAGACAAAATTAATGAAGTTTTTGTGGAGGGTACGTACAATAAAATTTCTAGTGATATGTTCCAACTCGCTTGTGGGCACAGGGCAGATATAATAGAACAACGACGAGATTCGATGTTAAGATCTGTAAAAGATAAGTTTTTACGAGCAACCTTACGTAAAATACCTCCTACTAGTTAGTCATAACTTATTTAACAAGGAACTGTTTTCGTCAGCTATTGAAAAAGCGGGGGGTAGTAGTAAAATATTTTGGCCGGTACGGCCTGTAATGCAAAGAAACGCCGCGCAGGCTAGCTCAAGTACAAATTATAAAACACCCGCGCAGGGTGGCTGGTTCCCACAACAGAGGCGATCATTTAACAGGTATACACCTACTTTTGCACAAAATGTATATCCTTATCAACCGATTCAAGCACCACCACCTTTGGGACCTAATTTTCCTAAGTACCCATATTCTAACTACCCACTGCAAAAATATACACAAAACAAGCGGTTCGCGCAGAACCAGGACAAGTCAAGGTCGGACACAAACGGATCTCGCCAGAGGTCTAATTTTGACAATATTAAAGGTCAGTCTAAGACCACACAGAACAAAAATTTTCAATCAAAACGTAGGTTTTGACTCGGACAATCGAGTTGCCTGTCGCTTGGCGAATTTTGTTCACGTTTGGGAAAATCTTCATGCTCCAAAAACTGTAATAAAAATCATTCAGGGATACAGAATCCCTTTAAAGCAAAAACCACCGCTGTGGGTACCATCCTCAAGTTGCCAAAAATTTCACACTCGAAACTCGTCTCAGATGTCAGTTGCTGTAGATACCTTAATAAAGGCCGGTGCTTTGGAAAAAGTGCCCAGTTCCCCGAGTTTTATCTCGCCAATGTTTTTGACATCCAAAAGCGACGGCAGCTTAAGACCAATATTCAATCTCCGATTATTAAACAACTTTGTAATTGTGAGCAAGTTCAAACTAATAAATATGCAAAAAGTTCCCAATTTCTTACAACCATACGATTACCTAGCAAAGATAGATTTATCGAATGCGTATTTTCATGTTCCCATTGCGGCTTCTCACAGAAGGTTCCTACGGATGGTGTACAATCAAAATTTATATCAAATGACCTGCCTTCCTTTTGGTCTGGCGACAGCGCCGCATGTTTTCGCAATGTTAAGCAATTGGGTCGCGCAGACCTTGCGAGACAAAGGCATAAGGATTATTTCTTATTTGGACGATTATCTAATTGCCAATCAAGACCAGACTATACTTTCGAGTCAAATCCAGTATACAATCAACTTACAGAAAAACTTAGGTTGGCAAATCAACTTCAAAAAATCTATTCTAAGTCCTCAAAGGGGACTGGAATTTCTCGGAATCTGTTGGGATCCATGGCTTGGCCTCAAATGGCTTCCTCCAAAGAAGACCGAATCTATTCTCGAAAAAACTCGACCTATACTGCAGAGAAAAACTGCACATCTACAAGAAATCCAGAGCCTTGTTGGACTAGTAAATTTTGCCAGCTTTGTGGTCCCTCGAGGCCGTTTGAACTTCCGAGAACTGCGTCGATTTTGCAATTTTCTTATAAAAATCCGTTCCTGTCGTCGCTACGCAGTCCCAAACGTAGTACTTCGCGATCTAAAATGGTGGATAAAGAATTGCAATGCTCGGTCTTACCTACATCATCCCCCAGCCAAACATTTTCTCTCTACGGATGCTTCTGGAATTGCATGGGGCGCCCGAATAGACAATCACGAAGCTTACGGTCCCTGGACACAACACGAGCTGATCTTGCACTCCAACCAGAAGGAGATGCTGGCAGTACTTTATGCTTTAAAAGATCAATGTCATTACCTAGCCAACTCTTCAATTATGCTTCAGACCGACAACAGAACTGTTGTTTCCTATTTGAAAAAAGAAGGAGGCTCAAAGTCTCCCTCTCTTATGTATCTCGTTCGCAAGGTCTTCGCCCTTCTCGACTCCTTGAATATAAATCTCATAGTCCACCATCTACCAGGCAAAATGAACTGCGAAGCAGATCATCTTTCTCGCTACCAAGCAGCTCCGGAATGGCACTTGTTACCAGAGATAACTCAAATCATTTTCAACAAATGGGGAACCCCCGAAATCGATTTGATGGCATCAAGTTCAGCTCACGTCGTGCCATCTTACGTGAGCCTCGATATAAACGACGAACACGCAGTGTTCCACGATGCTTTCAGCCAACAATGGAGTTTTCATCTGGCGTGGGTGTTCCCACCCCCTTTTCTCATGCCCAGAATTCTGACCCACTTGAATTCGGCCCAAGGAATCTACTTAGTCGTGGCTCCTCTTTGGGAAAAAGTGTTCTGGAGGCCCGACATCAAACGACGAGCCTTGTCTCCACCCTTCACAATTCATCGTCTCCATCGAGTACTAGTCGACACAGCAACCGGCCAGGCCCCTACGAAAATCACCGAAATGACCCTACAAGTCTGGAGATGTGGGGGTGGACATCAACATTAAAAGATTGAACATCTGATCAAAAGGATCTATTAAAATCAGGTTGGCGACCTTCTTCTCTTAAAACTTATGAAAATGCATGGAAAAAATGATTAGAATGGTGTAAAATCAATAATTTAAAAACTGCTAGCAATCTTACTGGTTCACAATTGGCTAGATTTTTGTCAGATTTATTTCAAAAACATAAACTATCTTATAATACAATTTTAGTATATAAATCAGCGATATCCACACTTTGCAACCCTGACCTATCTGAAAGACTCAGTTCTCATATACTTGTAAAGAAAATTCTTTTATCTATTTCTAATAAACAACCAAAACAGATCACAAAACCTCCCATCTGGGACGTGGATGACTTGAGCGCATGGCTCCTTGCCAATGATACGAATCATGATAATTTATACCAGTGTTCTAAGAGAGCCGCAACTCTTTTGCTACTTTGTTCTGGACGTCGTGTCCACGACTTAACGCTACTATCAATTGATAATAATCACTGTGTTACTTCAGATATTCCATCGTGTTCTGGCCTAGGTTCGGGTCGAAGACTGACAAGTCCGACGTTAGACAATCTGGGTGGCGCCTAAATGAAAATACTCAACATAAAAATATCGATCCAGTTTATTGGGTAAGACAAGTCATAAGATTATCAGCGAAAAGAAGGACGAAGTGCAACAGCAACAGTTTATTCATCACAGCTTGCGGCGAGCCAAAGCCAGCGTCACGCGCTGTGATCGGTGGATGGGTGCGACGGCTGCTACAAGAGGCTGGAATCAAGGCAAGTGCTGGCAGTGTTAGACCCGCAGTGGCATCAAAAAACTGGGTATTAAACTGTCCTTTAGACGAAATACTAGCTAGAGGGAATTGGCGATCACAGGAAACTTTTAGGAAGTATTATTGTCGTGAAATTAAGTCAAAACGAAACCAAACAAATGTGGTATCTGCTATGTTTTCTCCCATAACAAATTGAATACTTGTTTGCTTAATTTGCACATGTTTATTTTAAATAATTTTCTTTATGTTTATTGTAGAACTGAATAGTATGAAATTCCTTATTATAGCCAACAGTTTAATTATCTTTTTAGTTTAGGATTATATAACATCCATAATTATTCTATTTTGATATACATAATATTATATAATATATATTTTATTGTGTTTAATAATTTTCGGTGAGTAGTAATTAATCTTACATTGCTGGTTTTATACAAGCGTTGTATATAATCTATTTTAATTTATCATAATGTATTATCATGCCATACGTCTTACTTGGAAATAAATGGTATGTTTTTTATTGTACATATTTCTTTTCATGTCCTATTTTATTTAGTTATCTAATAACCAATAGAAACCAGAATACCATAAGTTAATGTCATAAATTAAATAAATAATTGATATTGTGCAAGTTTATGTATGCCAAGTCCTTAATGGTTTCAAATAGTTTGAACATACATTAAACACATACAAATTACATAACATACAGAACATACAAATTTCTTTTCCACCAGGCGATATCAGACAGCTCTCATTATTTGGCTTTGAATTACGGTACAGTAAGTTAATAACAGCGTTTTACCCTGCAATAAAACGCTTATTAACTACTTACCTAATTCAAAGCCAACTTCAAATTCTGCCTGGAATTTTAACGCAATGGTTCCAAATTAGTTGCGCCCTAAAGAGCTCAACTCTGCCACCTGGTGGAGAAACTTAGAACTAAACGGCAGCCAATAGGAAGACAGAAATCAGCTGACGTAGGAGGATGTTGAAGTCGTTTAGGTACCGTTTCCGCCACACATACGAAAAATAGTGTTGCCACTCTCATTATTTGGCTTTGAATTAGGTAAGTAGTTAATAAGCGTTTTATTGCAGGGTAAAACGCTGTTATTATTGCTGTAGTTTTAACCATATTTGCATAAGAAGCACTGGGCGTAGGTGCAGTTGAATTAAGTTGAAGTACTATGTTTTATGTCATCGTTTAGTACCGGCAAGGGCTCTTCTAAATTTAGTTTTTGGTATTCAATATACAGTGCAGAGTTAGGATTATCGTTAATCGGATACATCTCTAAAGCCTTTCGATACGTGCAGTTAAATTCAGCCATAAAATCCCTCAATTTCTTCTCTCTAAGAAAAGTAGGACAATTTCTAGCCAATGCCATGTGTTTACCATTACAATTGATGAAATTAAATGTAAGAGTCTCACAATTAACATGATTATTTCCACATTTAGGACATACTACCGATTTGGATGAACATAATTTCGCGAAATGGCCAAACTTCCAGCATTTCGAACATTGTGTCACTGGGAAAACGTATGGAAATACTTTTATACGTAACTCATCGATGTAAATATACGCTGGTGTGTCGAGGTGTGTATTAAGGCGTCGAGATGACAATAACTGAATATCATTCGGGCAGATTATACTATTACATAATAAATATAATCCTCGGAAGTCTCCATATCTATGTCTTTAATCACTCCGTATGAGAAACTTTTTTCCATAGCCCTATAAAATCGCCATCCTTGATTTATAAATGACGTCGTTTAACTCCAACTTTGAAGCACTCAAATGGCACGAAAAATCAATACGTAATCTATATTTATTAATGTATTTAATATTTGTAATGTCCATTGTATTTATTCCTTCTCTTTTTAACAATTTTGCCAACGCAAGTTGTTTAGGCACACCTTCTTTACATGACACATACATTTGAATTTTCTCCTCTTTTCTTTTCTTTTCTTTCCTATCTTCTACAACACTCCAATCTGAGTCTACTAATTCTCTGTCTCGTTTCAAAGGTTTTGTAAAACTTTTTATTTCTTCTTTCGTTCCCATCTCGGATTGTATCTGATTCTCTTTTTGATAAACTTGCAACTCTTCATCTATCATTTCATGGTCACTTATGGAATTATCACTCAACATTATATTGGTATAACATAATTGTTTAGAATCGTATTCATTTGTATCTTCCGTCATCTATAGAAACGCGCGGAGCGCGCCGGCATACCGGTTTGTTACCGTGTTCCCGGGCGCAACGAGCGCAGTGTTATCGCTGCACTTCAACCCTCAATCTCTTCATCGTTTAATTCTTGTAATAAGCGAGCGATATGTTCTTTTTGTAAATAACGTTGCGATGTCATTTTGTGGTAAAAACGTAACCTATAACAAAGAAAATAATTTCATTATAAAATAAATAACATTGATAACACCAAAACGTAATAAAAAACTTGAGAGGTGTCAAGGGACACCCGGACGGTTCGAAATTTCGATTAATTAGTGAAGAATTGTAATTAATTATTAGTGAAGGAATTGTATAAAATTTTATTTTTTTAAAGTTATAATAATATTTTTTTATTATTAACAAAAATAATGTAATATAAACTTAATCAGTAGGCTTAATTTTATTAATAATTGGCTTGTGGTTAAAAATTCAAGGGAATTTATAATTTATTCCACGCGACACGGCTTATAACTACTTACAACTATAGCAAAAAGTGTCGTTACAACTTTTGGTCTTAATTTTTTCCGTCTAGCCCCCTTTCGCAACGCGCGATAAGGAACTTCGTTCCAAAAGTAAATTTCCTAGTCGCAATATAGTTTCAAAAACTAACGGAAAAGATAACCATACTCCATTTCGACGTACAGTAGGCATTTAATTACGAAAGTAGCGTACTTACCCAAGCGACACAGGCGTCACCGTACTTATCATCTGAGTTGGCATGAACGGCGAGCGTAGTGCTGCCATTAACGATCGATCTGTATCGATTTTTCAATATCGATTACGTCGATTCGACGTAGGTTATCTTTCTTACGACGTAGGGTATAATCATGGGAGAGTTACCTTTATTAACCATATGAGAGGAAGTACCATTTCTTTATTAAACTCAACACGCATAAGTTTTTATTAGTTATAGGAGCCAGAGGTTATAATTTTAGTGTATATTGGTTATATATCTTATATTTTAAACGAGACAATCTTGTATATATAGTAATCGGTAACTCGAAAAGGGCTAGAAGTATTACCTTGAAATTTAGTATGCCGGAAGTTTTGGGGGAAAAAATCGATCTAGCTACGTCTTGTCCCTGGAAAACCGCGCATATTTAAGTCATATTTTTTTTTCTCTTCCCGTGCAGTTATATATCAAACATTTCGACACTACTATGTCAGTCCGATTGGCAGTTTTGTATGCGGATATAGATATAATAAATGAAAATATCTAATTGCGTTGCAATTATTTCTCTAAATATTTATATTATTGCTTAAAACCAGCTACTAACCTGTGTAAAGACAATTGAGGTTGATTTTTACTCTTTATTGCATCTCACCTTGCTATATAACATTTAGGCATAATAATTATCACTTTTACAACATACAAGTAAAATTTTAAAGGATAACTTCTTTTATTCTCCTGGAAATTCATAATTATACAAAACATATACAACCTTTTACAGGAGACCTACCACAAAAAGTGAGCTGAAAATGGCGGACCGTGCCACAATTCGTTAATCGTGACAGTTTCAAAGTCAAATGTATCTAAAATGAGGACCAACAAGACTATTGCTATCTCTTACTGAAAATTATTGCATTAGATAGAAAGAGACCAAATGATATTTCACCGTCTGTGTCATATATACATCATATTTATTTATGCGATAGTATGTATAGAACTATTAGGGCATCTCCATATATTTTACACCTCGATGGTTCGGATACACGTAAATGTTTTTAAAGGTACATTACACGGTTTGTGTGAAGAATTTACATAATTTTATATTAATATTTTACATTGTCTTTTATTTAACTAAAATATTACATAACTAAACCAAAGAACAACATTGAAAGAAAACATATTTTCAATTATAAATGTCAATCGCTTATAATTTTTCCAGTCGTAAGCGGCATACTCACGGTTCAGCCTGCAAATCCAGCACCGGTACTAATGGCTGTCATTAGTGTTAATAATCTATAATTTTTGGCTCATGGTGTAGCCTGCAAATCCAGCATGGTACTGGTGGCCATTAATAGTAACAATCATTTATAATTTTTGCCTGACCCGGCATACTCACGATCCAGCCCGCAAATCCAGCAGCGGTACTAATAGCCGTCATTAGTGTCAATAATTTATAATTTTTGCCTTTAAGTCGGCTTCAATGTCACAGCCTTGGATTTGCAGACTGGACGGTGAGTACGGTGCTATAAAGTCCACTTCAAGGCCGTGGCCTTAGATTTGCAGGCTTGACCGTGTGTACGGAGCATAATAAATAAGTAATTGGTTGACGACCTTGTGGACGACCGTTCATGAGATAACTGGCTGTTAACAAGTAGTCATCACAGGTTTTTGAGCATAACACTAACAGTGATAACAGGTAGTGAGATTGACCTGTTATAACCCACCTCTACCGTGACTACGACGCAGCTTTCTTAAGTTAGCGGGCGCGTATTAATTTTTTCTATTTTTCTATGCTTTATTTTATTTTTCTATGTTTGTTCGTGATTGTTCAATCAAATTTGGCGTTTGTTCGATTTTAGTATTTATTTTGGTTACAACAATAATTATCAAAAGCTGTTATCTTATTTTAAAATCACATATATCACATTCAGAATGTCTTTTGTCCTCAAATATTAAATGACATCACGCCAATTTAATGATTATAATTATTTCTCTTTACCGATAACTATTACAAACGGTACAACACTTTTCAATTACGTAAATAAATCGAATGACATAAATGCAAAATAAATAAATTAAAAAAAAGCCTTTATTATTTCCTAATCTTTTTAAAATAAATAATTTTAAAAAACAATATTAAAATATCGAATAGGCTCATAATTTAATTAAAATCAAATTAATTTAGGACTAACTTACATAAGTATCAAATTTATTATTAATTAATTTATAAATCTCAATCAATATAAAATTAAATTATTATCTAAGTCCTACCCATGCATATTTATTTTATTTTAATTTAAATATAACATGTTTTATAAAATTTAGATTTATTTTGTCATTATTATTATTATTTACTTTTTGAATGAGACCTCTTTGTAGGGTAAAGGCCTCCTCTATTTTGGTCCATTCCTCTCTATCTTTTGCCTTTTCTTGCCACTCTTCTCCTGCTATATCTTTAATATCGTCGGCTCATCTTCTAAACGGTCTGCCTCTTTTCCTTTTCCCTTTTTGCCCTTTCCATAGGATAACGACCCGATTTGACCATCGAGAGTCCTCTGTTCTGGCTACATGGCCTGCCCATTTCCATTTAAGTTTCATGGAGTGTAGGAAGTCTATTTGTTTCGTCTTTTTTCTTATCTTAGTGTGACGTACTCTATCTCTTTTACGGGTTCCTAATATAGATCTTTTCATGGCAGCTTGGCAAATTCTAATTTTTCTGAGCTTGTTTTGTGTATACCCAGGTCTGTGAGCCATATTATGTCAAACAGGGAAGGATACTGCTGTCCATCACTTTTTATTTCATTCTAAGCGGCATGTCACCTCTCAGTATTTCTCTGTGAGCTCAGTATTTTTGCCATGTTATATTTATTCTTCTAGCTATTTCGTCTAGGTTATTCCGATGAAATGAGACTTGTTTGCCGAGATAAATATAGGCGTCCACATATTCCAGGTTGTCGTTTCCTATCTTTAATGGTGTTTTAAAGAAGTTGGTCATTAATTTAGACTTTTGTAGGTTCATTTCCAGTCCGACGTTTGCGCTTTCTTTTTGTAGATGTTGTATCATTATATTTAATTGAAATCCTTTTTCAGAAAATAAGACTATACCATCGGCGAAGCGCAGATGGGTAAGGTATCCTTTATTTATTAAGATGCCTAGGTTTTGCCAGTTAAGTTTCTTGAATATCATCTGTAATACAGCAATTAAGAGCTTTGGAGACAATGGATCGCCCTGTTTTACGCCTTTTTTGATTTTTATTTCTGGACCGCTTGTTTTTTATAATACTGCTAATGTATATGTTTTTGATTATACTGCAGTATGTGCTGTCTATGTTGTTAAATTCAGAGCTCCCATATATAATTATGTGAAATAGAGTCAAAAGCCTTATGGCAGGCAATGAAGGCTAGGCAAGAGGTCTTTGAAATTCTTTGTACTTTTCTATTATGCTATCCAAGGTTTGGATATGGTCTACGGTAGAAAAACCCCTGCGAAACCCCGGCTCCTCTACAGACTGATTATCGTCTATTTTTGCAGATATCTGGCTTAAAATGCATTGCGGAAACAGTTTGTAGTGGCTCGGCAGTAGACTGATGGGATGGTAATTTCCTATTTCGTTCGGGTCACCTTTTTTGTAGAGTAGATAAATATTTGATTTCGTCCATTTTTTCGGCACTCTCTCCTCTTTAAGTATAATGTTAAATAAATAAGTTATTATAGGTATTAGCAGGGTCCGTCCTAACTTGAGTGCATCGTTAGGAATTCCGTCGAGTCCTAGGCTCTTGAATGATTTCAATTTCTTTATTTCTCTATCTATTTCAGATACGTCCCACTCTATGTTTTCTTTATTTTGAGGGTTAAAGGAGATGATAACGCTTTTATAGTCTTTCTGGTCTTACTAATGGTTTTCATAGAATTTAGTTGCTAGTTTGTTTATTGAACGTGGGGGTGGAGTTTTCTAATAAACTTGGTATCCAGGTTCTGTGTGTATTGAGCTCTTTATAAGCGCGTTTGCAACTTCCACTCCAATCCAATTCCAATAATAGAAAAACATTTGTTAAGTGTTTTTCTATTATTTTGTATCTGTGATTTTTGTAATCTTTTCTTAAACTTTTGTTGGTTATTTTATAAATAGAGCTTAATCTCTTCTTATCTTCGTGGCTTTTTGTCTATCTAGCTAAGTTTGTCTGTTTGTCTCTCTGTGTTCATGCTGACTAGTATACACTTTTCAAGTTTGTTATATAGGGTTTGACCTGTATAATATGTTTTGTCTAATTCTATACATTTTAAATTCTTTTCTATGTTTTGAAGATGCAATATACAGGACTGTTAAAATGAAATATACGTGGATATAAATATAATAAACAAAAATATCTAATTGCATTGCAATTATTTCATGAAATGTTTATATTATTGCATAAAAGCGGCTACTAACCTGCGTAAAGACAATTACCTCAATTGTATTAACGCAGGTTAGATTTTTATTCTTTATTGCATCTTACCTTGCAATATAACATTTGAGCATGTTAATTATTACTTTTCCAACATTCAAGTGACATTTTAAAGGATAAGTTCCTTTATTCTCCTGGAAATTCTTATTTATACAAAATATAAACAACCTTTTGACAGGAGACCTACCATTACCTACGTAGTATAAATTCTCTTTGACAAAAAGTGAGCATAAAATGGCGGACCGTGCCATATTTTGATAATCGTGACAGTTTCAAAGTCAAATGTTTCTAAAATGAGAAACAACAAAAATATTGCTATCTCTTTTATCACAAAAAATTATTGCATTAGATAGAAAGAGACCAATGATATTTCACCCTCTGTGTCATGTTTTAATATATTTGTAGTTATTGTTAGCGCTAGTATGTATAGAACTATGTGTATATCTATTTGGGCCGCTCCATTTATTTTACACCTCCAGGTTTTTACTTAATTCCTCTGTCATAGGGGGTCCACTTTGAAAAAATATCGATGTGTTTTTCGATTCCATATATCAGAATTGTACATCGATGTCTGTCGATGTATCCGGTGAAAACATCACTATTTTGTAAGCATCGAGTACTTGTTTAGGGTTTCGTTTATCACGAACTGTGATATTTAGACAGTTGAAATTTTCACAGATTATGTATTTCTGTTGCCGCTATAACAACAAATACTAAGATATAGATATATAAATAATAATTAGACTTCACAGGACATAGACCAGACTACTTCAATACAATTTTTCATGCAAGCAATCACTAATTCAAACATTGTTTTATTAAAAAAAGTACAAGTCATGCTCCTCCGGTTCCCGTACAGTGTTAATTTGTGAAAGACATATACTTTGTACTTTTTATTGTGTGTATTTAATCTTTTGGAATAATTTTAGACTTTTATGGGCTAAGTCTAATACTTTATATACTTATTTACTTTAGGCTAAACTAGGCTAGATAAGTTAGTTATACTTTTTAATGTTATTGTGTATTTTAAGTTAGTGTGTTGTTCACTACAGCTTTCTTAAATCTGGACAGACGATTACGGCAGATATCTATTGCCAGCAAAGCAAATCATGATGGAAAAGCTAGCTGTTAAACAACCGAGGTTGGTCATTCGCTCTAGGCCACTGCTGCTTCAGGACAACGCTAGACCACACACCGCACAACAGACGGCTACCAAATTAGAGGAGCTTCAATTGGAATGTCTAAGATATCCACCGTACTCCCCGGACCTTGCTCCATTTGGATAACTTCTTGCAAGGGAAAAAATTCAACTCCGATGGGTCAGTCCAAAACGTCTTCAAAGATTTTATTGTATATCTGGCAAGATTTATTCAATATTATCAACTCTTTATGTAAATTCCTAGTCACATGTTACAGGAATTGTAACATGTGACTAGGAATTTGTGACTAGGAGTATGTCACATTGGTCGCATAGTTTTAGTATGTTTATGAATTAAAGATAGTTTAAAACTTGGATTATATTAAAAAATTATATAAAACCGAAATATTTACTACAAAACTTAAATCTTTTTTGATCGTAACATGTTCTCATGTTTTTTTTAATTCTCAGCAGTACAATGCCATTTGTATTTACTGATAACACAAAAAGATTTACGGATTAATTTATTTTATTGCATATCATTTATTCAATAGTGCTAAGAATGTAAAGTTGTAAACTCAGTTCAGACCCCATTTAATCTAAACGTAAGCAAAATGTTTAAATTCCACCAAATCATTGTGTGCATTTCTTTATTGGACGGAAAATAAGTGACATTTGAATAAGTAGCTTTATAAGTATTCGCTGACGTTTAAATCAAATTGGATAACGTGTTTAAACAATAATAATTTTCGATTATCATATGTGAAAATAAAATATTTTACCTTTTTGGTTAAGTTTTGTTTCGTTCTGTTTTATTGTCGGATTTTTATGTTTCAAAGGATTTATTTTTGAATTAAGAATTGTGTATTTGCTAAGGAAACTTAACAAATAAACACTGTTCTTAAGAAAATCAAGGTCTTTGAAACATAAAATTCTGACATACAAATCCCGTAGATTTAGCATTATATTGAAATCTATACATATATATAGCTATGTAGTGCAACTGCATCTTAACCAGATAGCGCTAGGAGTTACATCAAACCTTCATTTTTGAACCGTCAAACAGGGGAAGGAGAAGTATCTACTTCAGTAGTAGTGCTTATCATCTAAGTCAATAATCACTTCATCTGTCAATCAATTGCCAGGCTGATAGTAAGCGCAGATATCCTAGCTTGAAGATTTGGCTAAATAATCATAAAAATGTCTTCTAAATCCATTGCTACTCCAATAATTCGTCAAATTACGGTAAATTCCAAAGAAAAACTTAATATCTAAAAGACTATACCTTTGGATTTGACTCAATAAAATTTCGTCCCTTCTGTCAAAAACTGTTATGTAAAACTGCTTCATGCTACTTTGAAATATGTATGAACGTTAAAATATGATTGTAGACTCGAGGATACGCTCAAGCTGCGCCAGCAAGGAAAGATGTCAGGATACAATCGAGTGTTTTACCTAACAAAATAATTGTGGCTGGAGTAGACAATGGTTCCCCTGTCACTAGGGTTACTGTAGCATTCAAGTAAGTAATTCAATGAATAATAAACTTATTATCCTTTTTATTTACTTCTTCTTTAGTATATGTTAAAATGTTCACTGTTTTCAGGGCCGGTTCTCGTTATGAGCCACAAACTGACCTTGGCTTATCCCATGCTCTTCGGTCAGCTGCTGGTCTTACAACTAAGAATGCCAGTGCTTATATGATTTCACGTAAACTTGCCCAAATTGGAGCAACATTCAATGCATCTGGTGATCGTGAATTCATTTATTACACATTAGAGGTAAAATTTTTTACTCATAATGCAGACTTAATTATGAACTCTTTAGGTGTGGATGGATCATTTATCTAGAAGGTTAAAAATAATGATGCATTGCTACTGTTAGTAGAGCAAAATAGAATGGTACAAGGTGTAGACAATCTAGAGATTTGAATTATTCAACAAAATTTTAAACTATATTTTTTTAAATATTAAATATAAATTTATTATTATATTTATACCTATAATATATTTACAGGCAACTCAAGAGAATGTGGATGAGGCCATCCAATACCTAAACAACATCATCTCTAACCAAGAGTTCAGACCGTGGGAGCTCAGTGACAATGTTCCACGCTTGAAGTTTGACATTGCCTCCCTATCACCTCAAGTAAAACTTGTTCATTTTTGTTTAAAAAATAACCTACATATTCTTATTTGAGAATATATTACAAGGGAGGTATTGTTCTTAAGAAAGTAGTTTTTTAAAGTGCTACTTGAAAATTAAAAAGGCAGACAATAGTGTGTTAACCTTTGCATTAAAAATAGTTTAGTGTACCCATAAGTATTATAATATAATATTAGTGTCTGGTTGACCGATGTTTGCTCGGTCTGTTAGTAGAACGATAAAATAATTAAAAAATATAAAAGAAACATAAATATAATGAGAATCACAAAAATATTTATCTTACCGGGATTCGAACCCACCACATTCCGAATTTCTAAATAATGCAAAAATTATACGTAACATACCAAGCTGCCAATCAGACTGACATAAGAGAGTCGAAATTATTGATATATTTTAGCACAACGAAATAAAATCATGCTAGCTAGATCGATATTCCCCCCCAAACTACCTGCATACTAAATTTCTTGGTAATCATTGTAGCCGTTTACGAGATACCGATTATATATACAAGATTGTCTCGTTTAAAGTATAAGATACTTAGATTATATATTATAGGTTAAGTCCATGTGGATCCTTTAAGGGATTTTAGTTCCCAGCATTTCCACTATTTTCTTCAATAAACCCCATTTTCCAAAATTTTAATAAAATTTAATTTTTAAAAAAGTAAAAGTCCAAATTTTTTAAGATTTTTATAAAATTGATGACTTTTTTCTCCGCCATATTTTGCCAAAATTTGTGCCTTTATTTGTTTTTGTATTTTTTATGGAGCTATTTCAATGTTTTTTATAGCGTTATTCCCTGCTAACTATAAAAACTAATTTGTACTAGAAGATTGAAAAAAAATCTATATCTAAATCTATATTCTTAATTTTTTCTAGTTTTTTATTCTAGGAGTATCTAAAGTCAAAGTCATATTTTTTTATTCAAAATAGGTATTTATATACACTTTCTGAACATTGATCTACATCAGGGGTCTCCAAACTACGGCCCGAGGGCCACATCCGGCCCGCGGACAGATTTTGTCCGGCCCCGCGGAGAGCGAGCTTACTTGAAAACTCCTTTTAGAGAACATATTTTTTATAGCAAATTAAATTTAGTTTACTGAAGTATTCTAATTTTATGTTGAATAATTATTAATATGACATCTACATTGATATGGTCATGGGCTAACTACTCATAACATTGTTGTAGGCTTATTGTTATTGTTTTTGTGATAAGTTGGATAAAGAAACACAGAATTGTAACGAGTAAAGACATATATAATATTCAGAAAATTTAACTTCAGTATATAATAACTAACAAATTATTGAAATGAATCCAACTAACTTTTTATACATTTTAAATAAAAACATAACTTATAACAAGCATAATGACATATGAAATACTAATGAGATTTATGTAATTGAGATTTTCCACTGACAATAGTTTGTAGTTGTTGACTAATTTTACTTGTACCAATTATTAAAAGAGATTTAAGATGCTCATCAGTTAATTTAGATCTGTAAACATTTTTTGTGTACTTCATTTTGGAGAAGGTCTTCTCACACAAATAAGTAGTACCAAAAACAGAAAACAGCCCACGAGCAAATTTATGCAAATTATCAAATTGTGTCAGTGGAAGACCCTTATAAAATTCTAACAAAGATGAGTTTTGATATTTGTTCTTAATTATATCACTGCACTGTAGATCAATCATTTCCATTTGAAGTTCCGGGGCTAGGGTTTCAATGTCAGTATCAAAAGGATTCTGAAAAATCTTAATTTGATTCGCAATGGCATCAAAGTCCGAGAAACGAGTATCAAAATTTATAAGCACTCAAAAGTTTCGATTGCAAAATCGATAGGAAACTCAGTCTCAGTGGTGTGGCTGAATATTTCACATGTTTTAAAATGTGAAAAACATTTACTTCGTAGTTGTGATTGAAACAGTATCAATTTCTTCCGGAATGATTTGATATTAGTGTATAAATAAGGAAGATGCTGGTTTTCTCCTTGCAATCTCAAATTCAGTTCGTTCACATGTTTTGTCAAATCTACATAGAATGCTAACTTCCACAGCCATGCGTTGTTTTGTAATTCAGTAAGAGGGCGAAACTTTTCATTAAAAAAAATTTCGATCACTCTTCGAAGTTCAAAAAAGCGCTGAAGGACTTTCCCACAACTAAGCCAACGTACGGCAGTATGATAAGGTAAGTCATTTTCTCCAATCTCTTCAATAAATTGTCGGAATTGTCGGTGATTCAGCCAAAAAGATCTGATAAAATTTAACAGTTGATATGACTGACAGACAGACATATCCAAACATTTTCCGCACAAAGACTGTTGATGAATGATACAATGTAAGACTAATGGTTTTGAACCACCGTCATTTTCTACAGCCTTTGACACAAGAGCGACCACTCCTTTATCTTTCCCACTCATGTTTTTGCCTCCATCAGTTGTAATATATACTATATTATATATATATATGTTGTAATAACATTTCAAGTTTTTCCATCGAAGGTTCTTTTGATTAATGGCCATTTCAACTCTTTTAAAAATATCTGTACCAGTAGTTGTGCCATGAATACTATACATATCAAGAAGTTCTTCATGCACTTCATAGCTTTTATCTACTCCTCGAATATAAATCAACACCTGAGCAGTATCTGACACATCCGTTGACTCATCCAAGGCCAAAGAAAACCACTAAACATGTCCATTTTTGTCGAACAGTTGAGAGGATATATTTTCAGCGATGTTTTCTACCCTTCGAGCCACAGTGTTTGCTGACATATTGACAGTTTTTAATAAATTTACCTTTTCAGGGCACATTTCTTCGGCTACTGCAATTATGCATTCTTTGATCATTTCTCCATCGGTGAATGGTTTTCCACGTTTTGCAATTTCAAGAGCCACACGAAAGCTGGCACGAGTTGCAGCCTCTTGTTTAGTTTTGAGTTTTGTAAATGAAGATTGCTGCGATTTCAATCCGCGCTTCATAGCTTCGAATTTTTCTGTCCGCAAACTTCCTGTATATTTTGAGTAATTTTGAAAATGTAATTTTGTTTCATAATGACGTTTAATGTTATATTCCTTGAGAACGGCTATGCTTTCATTGCAAATCAAACATAGCGCCTTGTTACTGGACTCAATTACGAAATACTGAATGTTCCACTGATCTTTGAATTTTCTGCATTCACTATCAATTTTTCACTTCTTTTCCATACTACTAAATCACACACAAAAGCAACAATTCAAATCAAAATACTGTTACAAAGATGTCTTAAACTTAAACACGCACAAACACGTTTTAAGGAGGTACGCACTATTTTATTTCACAACAGTGACATAGGAACTGACTTGTGGTTGCGCCACTAGCCTTCTTATATATTCCAATTATTGCCATCTAGAAGTGAGTGGAAGACACCAGAACTTTCTCGAACCAACGAGATTATTCTGTACGTGCTATTAACGCCATCTCTTAGCGAAAGAAGGTACTACCTATTTCCGCTTGTGTAGACCAGATGTCGTGTCACGTTACTCCTCATGGCTCGTACTCTAGGACTAATCTAGAAATTACAGATAATGACAGGAAAATTAATAATATGCAGTGTTGCCGTTTTACGGACTTTAGTCCGATTTGCAGCCTTTTTTGAACGTTGCGTACTTTTTCGGACTTTTTTTTTCATCAGTGGACTATTTCACTTTTTACCACCGGCAACAATGATAATATGGTTTTGGCCCTCGGAACTTACTGGAGTAATCAGTATGGTCCTAAGGATGGAAAGTTTGGAGACCCCTGATCTACATGATGCCTACCACCTGTTCGGGAACTAGCCCGTCGAGAAGAACCGGCGTAAGAAACTCGCACGGGGCCATCTTTTATCAAAAAGATGGAAAATTGTTCTTTTAAAAATATAAAAAATTATGACTAAAACTACATAACAAGTGTACAATAATATATGTAATTTAGAAGTAGCCTTGCAGGGGGTCACCTCATTCCCAAGGTGTGCTATCATTCATAAAATCATTAACTTTATAATAGGCTTTAGCAAACAAACGTTCTTTAACTACTTTTTTAAATTTATTGCTTGAAAAATTTTGAACGCTTTCTGGGATCTTATTGTATAGGCGTATACACTGGCCTTTAAACGAATTCTTTACTTTACTAAGTCTAGTCACTGGTACATGAAGCTTATGCTAAAAAAATTATATCACAGCTACTCTACAGATATGTAGAAAAACATATACGCTTCAACAGCTATCCAACAAAATATAACAACCAAACTAGTGTGCCAAACCAAACAGTACATATTTATCGAAGAATTGTCACTTTTTACAACTATCTGAAACAATGAAAGAAGAATTGTGGCTTTTTACGACTATCTGAAAGAAAATACTAAAGTTTAATCTGCAGAATAGCTACCATTTAATTCTAAAATTTATTTAAAATTTTTCAATCTACTAGTTACTACAAAGTGGAAAATCACGTTGTAGTAGTAAATAACATTATTGCCGCTAACTATAAAAATATAGTTAGCGGCAATAATGCTATTAAAAATAATAAAACAGCATAAAATCTATATAAAAAAGTATAAAGTAAAAGTATAAACACAAATTTAAAAAAAAAATGGCAGAGACAAAAAGTCGTAAATTTTGGGATGGGAACTACAACCCTATAACGGATCAACATCGGCTTAACCTATCCCCTGTATATCAGATACTTCATACTGCGCAAAATGTAGCTACATTTGCATGAATCATGATCATATCAATATGATCAATTAATATAAAATATTGTGTTTACAGGTGCGTGCAGTTGATTTGCTGCACAGAGCTGCTTACAGACGCGGACTGGGCAATTCTATTTTCATTGCATCTAAGAGGATTGGAAGCATCAGCTCGGAGTCTTTGCAACATTTCGCTTGCTCCACACTCCAACCTGGTCGTTGCGCTGTAGCTGTTGTGGGAGACAGCAAGGTTAAATATAATTAGTCCCGCACTTGCCTTTGTTATTGAAATGATGACTGTCATCAATTCTACTCATACTGCAACAGGACTAAAATATATAATGATATACTTATCTATACTGCTTACTTCCAGGCTGTATTTAAAGTCTGGATATGAATACATCACTGTTGCTTATAATTTTTGATATCAAAATAAAGGGACAGAAGCCCAGTAAGGTGTTTTAAAAAAATCTAATTAACTTTTAAGTGCCTCAATACATTTAAAAATCATAATAAATGAAACTATCTTGCAAATTGTAATAATGACAACTTTTTCTTGTTGTATTCAAGGACAAGGCTGCAATTATTGCTCAGGCCCTCCAGCTGCCCTCAGGAAGTGAGACCCAGTCTGCTTCCAGCAACTACTTTGGTGGCGAATTGAGGTAAGTGTAAACTGTGAAACATATTTCATTGGTGTGGTTAGATTTTATTTCGTCATGTATGTTTTGTTTATAAATGACAATGACAAAAACAGATAAGTACTATGTATCCTTAAAATAAGAACTAAAGTACAAAATGTTTAAAAAAAAAAAAAACAAGAAATTGGTATCATTACAAAATACAAGTGTTGGTATGCAGTCGTAAAATTTTCTTAAAATTATTTTGTACTTATCAGGAAGGAAATGGGAGGAGACCTCGCGCATGTTTCCCTTGCATTGCAAGGAGCACCGGCTGGCTCTAAACAGAGCCTTGCATTGGCTGTCGCCGCTAAAGGTTTTTGTATATTATTTCTCTTGAATAAAATATAGATTACAGTCTTTATGTTTTCAAGTTTTAACTTCAGTTTTATTGTTATAAAGCCAAACTTTAATTAGTCAAAAACTAATAAATAAAAACTAATAGTAATTGAAAATGTTTTTTTAGCCCTAGGCAATGGTCCTGTCACAAAATGGGGAGCAGACAACACACCCCTGGGAAAAGCTATTGGCAACATCGGACCGTTCGCCGCAGCTGGATTCAATGTGTCATATTCTGACAGTGGTCTATTTGGAGTTGTTCTTTCCGTGCCTAAAGACGAAGCTGCTTCGGTAAGATAACCAATCTTAGATTTTTATCTGTTAAAGTATCTTCTCAATGTTTTTTTGTTAGGTTAGGTTAAATTTTGGTTATAAAAATTATTATTTGCATGACTCTCTAAGTGTAAAAGTTGTAAAAGTCTAGTTACTAGTACCTATGCCAAAAATTTTGCAGTCTGTATTCAATAAGGTATTTTCCAAGTTTTTGAAAAATAATATATCATATTGTTCATAATAACATAATACATTTGCAATCTGAATCATTCTTTGCCAATTTCTTTCTTTTTGATTGCAAATCAGCATAAAAGTTTAAATAAATAATAAAGCTACCATTATTTTTTACACAAAAAAATAAACTGATTTCGAAAGTAAAAATCCACAAAAATTATGAAATTATAGCCTTATGGTCGAGCGTTGGTAGGCTAATGCTAAGGAAATGAAACAAAGAGTTAACTTGAACACAGCAGCTACATTGTCCGATTTACAGTAACAGTTTATATGGAACGAAAGCACAATAATCATAAAGGCATTTGAACTTCTATATAACTTAATTACGGATAACTAGCAAGCGCGTGCGCAGCCTCCCATTACGAATGGCTAACAAGCGCGCGCGCGGCCTCTCGGCGTCGCGTCTCGGTTCGCATTGCTGAGACTGGGAAAACCGAACGCGCACCAACTCACGCTCGGGCATTTCCGTCGCAGGGGCGCGGGTGGCCCGGGCGGCGTATGACCGAACGCCACAAAATAAATCTTATTTTCTAAATAATTCGCCTTTTAAATTCGACTAAATTTTTTTATTTCTCTACACAATCTTCGTAATTTTGAAGTCGGTACCAGCCCAAACAATATCCTGATAAATCATTATTTTATAGAGCTCACGTTTAAGTTGGTTGGTACAGACTTTTAACATTATAAAGATTGAAAGGTAAAAAGAAAGGTAGGTAGTTAAAATTTTTGCTGAATTTAAAAGGCGAATTATTTAGAAAATAAGATTTATTTCATACTTTTTTTGTGTATTTTCACTTCGAAAGTCGGTATAATTTTTTGTTTAAAAATAATATTTTTTCCCTTTTTAGTGATATTTATTAAATTATTATTAATACATTTTAAAAACGTTAAAAATAAACGATCGAATGTATAATTGAATGCGCGCCAAGCTTCCATTAAGTATTGTGAATAAGATGATGATGATGATACTGTAAGTTACATAGTGGCATATGCTTGCAGTTCTATAAACAATGCCGAAATTTCCAAACGCGTATTTTTAAAGACTGAAGTGTTTAGTTCAGTGCTTTTGGATCCAGTAGGTATACCACCTTGGTGCAAAATCTTATTTTATGGTAGCATATGCTTGTGTTACTTCAGAAAGGCGTGTATTTAATCTTGCGACAAAACAATAAAATTTTGGGTATGAAAAAACCGAATATAGAATACTAAATTACCAAGTTGGCGAAAGAATGTAAGAAAAAAAAAATCCAAATCTGGAGACTAAATAATTTTAAACCAGTTTTGTTTTGTAAACCAGTTTAAACCACTTAATAATCCAAACTGGCAGACAGATGCTATTTTTGCGAACAAATAACCATCTTGGTGACAATTTGAGAGTTACACTTTTATTTAAGAATAGGCACATATGTATGTATTAAGCAGCAAAACAATCGCACATAAAAATAATGTAAAGGAGCGTACAAAATTCCCATTTTTAATTTTTCTCTGTTTCGGGGGGTGTAGTTTAAAAAAAACATTCATTTTGAAATATTATTATATTTCAAATTATATTATTATTTTATTTTAAGTAAAATTGATATGGGTGTCGTTTACCAGGTTTTTTAAGATGCTGGATACGAAAATGACATCCATTTTGAAATTACAAGATGGCGGAGATATTTAATTTTATAAAAAATTATATGGGTGTCCTTTTGTAGGTTGGGGTTGGGTCTGGGGGTGCTGATTACAAAAAGTCATGTATTTTGAAATTTTAAATTGCGAATATTTAAGATATATAGTAGTAATACATAATAGAAGAAAATTTGCTCCCCTTTATATTATCCCTGCAACCACATATTTTGTTCATGATGGGAGAAAAAGAAATTTGAAAATCCTGAATTTTCCAACATTTCTATAGTTTTATACATCATTCGTATCTCAAAGTAGAGCATTGCCATATATATTTTTTTGGATTGGAAAAATAATGAAAATTTCCTCCCCCTTAGTAACTCCGCAACCACATATTTTCTTCATGAAGGGAGAAAAATAAGTTTGAAAATCCTAAATTTTCCAACATTTCTATAGCTTTATACATGGTTCGTATCTCAAAGTAGAGCATTGCCAATTTTTTTTTATCTATAATCGCTTCTATCTCGAAAATGGTGCATCCTACTGAAAAAATAATTAAAATTTCCTCCCCCTTAGCAACCCCGCAACCTCATATGTTCTTCATGATGGGAGAAAAAGAAATTTGAAAATCCTGAATTTTCCAACATTTCTATAGCTTGTTACTATTGTGTCTCAAAGTAAAGCACTGCCATTTTTTTCTATAATAGCTTCTATCTAGGAAACTGTGCATCCTACTGAAAAAAATTATGAAAATCCCGTCCCCCCCAATCAACCGCGTAACCACGTATTTTCTGTATGATAAGAGATATTTTTGAAAGTCCTGAATTTCTAAAAATTACTATACCTATAACATATCTGGTATCTTCGAACTACATAAAATACTGTGACAATAATCATCAATCCTAATCAGCATCCCGAAGAATTTTTAAAATAGTACTCATGTCAATTTTACGAAGAATAAAAAAGCCTGGAAAACTACATGATTTTCTGCTTGGTAAAGACGTTTAGGAAAAAAATATTTGTCATACTCAAAGTAAAAAATCATCTCATGTATGGGTGGACTCTCCGCTAAACGCAAATTCGCCCATATAAAGAAATACTATATTTTTCGAGTAGGACAAATATTTTTCTGCCTAAACGTCTTCACATAAATAGTAAAACGTCATGTGCCTGAAATATCCGTAATTGATTTTTCTAGACCTTATATATACACACACCGGCATATTTAGAGGAACATAAAATAAAGGTTTGATATCAGTATCATATAAGGTTGCTGGCTGGTTTATACGTCATTTAATTTAAAAATAAATATTTTCAAATTAAGAAAACAACTGAACATCACATTTTATGCAATTGTTTTAATTTTATTCAAATACACCTTATCTGGAGCGAACTTCGAGTATTTCTTCCTTCTGAGTTTGATTTAAAATTTCATTGAAATACTGTTTTTTGTTAGTTTTTTTTAATGGCGTATCTTTTTGGAGTTGAGGACTGAATTATGCCTGACTTAGCCCCAACGGAGATTGCCAGGGCACTTGAAATGCGAAGAAATGGTCAAACCTACAGAGTGATATCCAGAGATCTTCGTCGACCAGTTTCAACGATCCATCGCAGTATCCAACGGTTCAGGGAGACCGGTACTTATGTGAGAAGATCAGGACAAGGCAGAAAAAGACGCACTTCGAGTAGGGATGATCGTTTCATTCGGCTTCGTGTACTTAGGAACCCCCGTTTGACGGCCGTCCAAGCCCGACATGATTTAGAAGCAGTGCGGGGTGTTACCGTAAGTGAGCGTACGGTACGAAGAAGGTTTGAAGAAGCTGGTTTGGGTTCATTTGTGCCCGCCAAGGCTCTAAGGCTCGAGGTAACTCATCGTAGAAACAGGTTAACTTTTGCTCAGGAACATCTACTTTGGAACGCGGACTAATGGAGTAAGGTATTGTTTAGTGATGAGTGCAGAATTCTCTTAAATCAAATTGACGGCAGGCAAAGAATATACAGACGCAAAGGAGAACGATACATTCAGACAAATTTTGAAACTACAGTTGCATACGGTGGTGGATGAATAATGGTTTGGGCGAGCATTTGTTTGGGAGCTCGCACAGACTTGGTAGTGATTGACAGAGGGAGTCTGACTGCAGACCGCTATATCAGAGAAGTTTTAGAAGAAAATGTCGTACCGTTTGCCCCATATATCGGTGACGATTTTGTTTTTATGCAGGATAATGCTCGGCCGCATACCGCTCGGGTAACTCAAGCTTATCTTAATGATATGAATATCACTGTTATGGAGTGGCCGGCGAGATCACCGGATATGAACCCAATAGAGCACGTTTGGGACTTGCTGAAAAGAAAAGTTAAGTCCAGAATTCCAGCTCCTGCCAACGTGGGTGAACTGCGAATCGCCGTAGTTGAGGAATGGCGGAGACCATCGATAACATCATTCTCAGTATGCCTAGACGGGTAGAAACTTTAATGAGAGCACGTGGAGGAAATACGCGATATTAATCACCATCTTTCTAATTTAATTAATTGTTATTTTAATATTAATTTTCACTTTTCCCGGTTACATGAAAAGTTCAAAAATGTACCATTTTTCACAAATAGCCTTTACTCGCAAAATCTGTTCGTAATGTGATCTCATTTTAAGTAAAACAAATGAAACTTTAAATAACAATAGAAGTGTAGTAAGTAGATTTTAAAATAAAACCATATTTTTTTAATTATAGACCTTTTTTTGTGTTCCGCTAAATATGCCGGTGTGTTTATATATAGCCGAATGTATTAGGTGTATATGAGATTGGCGTTTTTTTTTTTGTACTGGCCACTTTGATCTCAAATATATTTTCTTTGGTTAGGAATTCCAATTTCAAATTTATATTTACTCATGCATTTGTGTTTCGAAAACCGTAATTCATTTGTTTTTTCCTCTTTTGGTTTTTTCTTTGCGTCACTCTGTTTACAAAGTGGAAAACTTGAAATATTATAAAAAATTGAAGTATTATTTTCGAGTACGAGTTCCACCGTGACAACAGTGCTGCAGAAACGGCTCGAAGGATTAATGATGAGTATGGCGGCGGTGTCGCAAAATAAAACACAGTGCGATTTTGGTTTCAACGTTTTCGTTCTGGAAATTTCGACCTGCAGAACAAGCCCCGTGGACGGGGACCAAAGTTGATAATGAAGAAGTGAAGGCTATTGTGGAAGCGGATCCCTCGCAAATCACGTCCGAGTTAGCTGCAGGCTGCGGTGTTAGTGGTGATAAAACTGTTTTCATCCACTTGAAGCAAATTGGGAAGGTGAAAAAGCTTAAAAGGTGGGTACCTCATGAATTGAGTGCAGCAAAACGACAAACGCGCGTCGACTGCTGCGTTACATTAAATCGAATCATTACCTGTGGTCAAAAGTGGATCCTGTACGATAATCGGCTCTAAATGCTCTGCTGCAAAATCAAAATGCTCATCGCAATGGCTGAACCCTGGCGAACCAGCCAAGCGAAAATTAACTCAAAAAAAGATAACTTGTGAGCGTTTGGTGGACTAGTGCCGGTGTCGTTCACTACAGCTTTCTTAAATCTGGCCAGACGATTACGACAGATGTCTATTGCCAGCAACTGCAAATCATGACGGAAAAGGTAGCTGCTAAACAACCGAGGTTGGTCATTCGCTCTAGGCCATTAGTGCTTCAGGACAACGCTAGACCACGCACTGCACAACAGACGACTACCAAATTAGAGGAGCTTCAATTGGAATGTCTAAGACATCCACCGTACTCCCCGGACCACCAACTCCAACTCTGCAATGCTCCAACACATTACCATTATTTTCGAAATTTGGATAACTTCTTGCAAGGGAAAAAATTCAAATCCGATGGGGCAGTCCAAAGCGCGTTCAAAGATTTTATTGATTCCTGTCCGAATGGTTTTTTTAGTAAAGGAATATCAATGAACTACCTATGAGATGGCAAAAGTGCATATATACTTTGATTTAATAAATATATTATGTTTAAAAAAAATCGAATTTATGTTCCTCCTTTACACACGCCAATTTCATATGTAATAACATAATATAACAGCCGCCTTTTTTAGAAGCCGGTTAAAAACGCTAAAATGTGTTGTCATGATGTCACCTTTTTGTAAAAACCTGTCAAGTATCAAATCACACTAAACAATATGTCAAATCCTAGAATGCTTGGTGTAAACTTTGCTAATTTTAATATTTTAAATATACCATAAATGGGATTAGGTATGCTATTAAAAAAAAGAAGAAGTACAAGTTTGTGTTTTCAGTTTGTGACATCACTTTCGCTTCATAGAAGTAATTGGTAGTTTTCCAATTGCAGCACGAAAGCGCGTTATGTGGCATAATGCTCAACGTTGAATGTTTCAACTACAGCAACGCTTCGCACACTCTCCAAAGTACTGCTTTCGCATGATGCGTGCAATCGATACCAACTCAGTGGCAGAAAATTAACAAGTGTTTTTTCTTTAAGTTGGCATTGATCGAAATTTTATTTATATATTATCGTTAGTAATATTGTTCATTGTTGAAAAAAAATTAAAGCTTTCGTTTCGTCGTAGTTTTTTTGGAAATAATAAAAGTTAATTCAGACTGTGCTAAAACAATAAATATAATTATGGATGAAGGTACAAACATTGACTATTTTTTTTATATTCCACCATTGATAACTAATAATACATCTACGTATTCCACATTTTTTTTCAACACTGAACTTAGCGCACTCTGCTGGTGCATGTGAAAACTAATTCACGTTTCAATTAAGCATCAGCACAATTCGGCATTGTGCGCCACTGAGTCGCATTATGCTCTATAATTGGAAAACTACCATTGTGTTCTGTGTTCGCTTCAGACAATCTTGTGCGTTTATAATCAGTGCATGAACATGAAAAATTTATTATTTTATTTTTGATATTTCATAAAAATCATATATAATTTATTGTAAAGAGTTGGTTAAATTAGTTTTAAATAATGTAAGTTGTTAGTTTACAACAGTTTGATGTAAATTTTCATCATAGGATAATTGTCTATTGAATGTATTAATTCATTGGAGGTTGCATAATATATATTATTTAATTTTAGGCTGTCAAAGCAGCAGCTCAGTCTTTGAAAAGCGCGAACTTAAGTGGAGATGCCATTAAGGCAGGAAAGAATCAACTGAAACTGCAAGTTCTGAGTGAAGTTGACTGCAATGTTCAGCTCACTGAGTCCATTGCTGCGCAAGCTCTGACCACCGGAAATGCTAAGTCTCCACTTGATCTAGCTGCAGAAATTGATCAACTCTCCAACAGTGACATTTCACAGGTAAGTTTTGATTTTTACTATGAAATAATAAAAATTAATGGTTGGTTTTCAGTTCAATATTAAATAAACTGTACTATGTGTCTGGTTTTAATAACAAAGGAAAATATTAAGAATTTAAAAATCTTAAATGTCCATTTAAGATTTTTAAATTCTTAATCTTTATCTTGAATCTTGATCCATTACTGTTTTCAGGCTTTGGCAAATGCTTCAAAATGCAAGATGTCAATGGGAGCGGCCGGCAACCTTGCATTTGTACCTTATGTAGATGAACTATAAATTTAAATTGTAGATGGTACCTTACAGCCTCAAGTATCATTTGTAAAATCACCTACCATTTTTGTTGTAGAATGTTAATATTATAATTTATTGTTTAATGAAAAATGTCTTTTATTATTTTCCAACCACTACCAGTCTTACTTAGAAAAAAATGATATGTCTAACAAGCTTTTCAAGAAGTAGTTCTGTCTACAGCAAAAAGATGGTTTGTGGGATAGGATATGGGATAATTAAGTTGTCATAATATAGTGAAAAAACATTGTTATTACAATAAGTTTATTTTAGTACTAAAAATAAATCACCATTTTGTAACATAGGTAAATTATAAAGTACACTGTTCTAGATCTCACTAATATAAAATTGAATATAGCTGATCTAACATTCTGAGTCCTCAAAGGAGTTAAACAAGGGGACCCGCTCTCTCCCAAACTTTTTACAAGTGTTCTCAAAGAAGTATTTCGATACCTGGCAGCTCGATGGGCGACAAGGGGTATTGAAGTTGGCAACAGGAGACTGACAGTCCTTAGGTTTGCTGACGACAATATTCTCTTTGCACCTACAGCCTCAGAATTAGAAAGCAGCATGCATCCTGATCGCTGGGCAAAGATTTACTACAGATTGGGTACCTGAAGACAGACGACGACACCGTGGCTGACCTAGAATAAGCCAGCCATACCAGCCAGTCTAGCCAATGGTGGCATAGGAACGAGAGGAATGGAAGACTTTGGGGTAGGCCTTTGCCCAGCAGTGGGACACCATAGGCTGCTAAAAAAAATAGAATTGGGGCTGTTAAGAGTTTATAAAAATCTAAAAAACCGTTAAATATACATAATACACTCTTATTGTTAGTGAATGATAATTATTTAACATAACTCAAAACTATTTTTATAACTTAGTTGTTACTGTACTTCTGCTTCTGTTAACAGCATATTTGGTATTCCTTTAGATATTGGGAACTGTCTTCCAGACTCAGGACATGTTAAATGACCTTCTTCAACTTCTACTTCTAAAAGGACTTTATGGACTTTCTTGAGAAATTCACTATCTTCTTCAAATTTAGGTTCAATTGTTTGTGGTAAGCCCTCGCTGTGTCCTATGCTGTCAGCGGCTCTCCACAAGACATCCCAATCCAGTTTAGGAATTACTCGTGAAATAAAATCGGGATTGAATTCTACTTCATTCACTTTAATGTCGGTGGCGTTAATGGCAAGAGGATAACCCGTTACTACGCCTTTAAGGCATTTTGATGTAAGCATATTATGTGTAAGCAGCTTCATGGTTATAAAATAATACAGATATTGGTAATCGTGATGATTAATAACAATCACATAAAAGTATGTAAAATAGTTTACCTATAACAATTATAACTATTAATTTTGTAATTAGAAAATGAACTTTGAGTATCTCAATTTCATTAATTCGTTGATATTATTTAAACGTGGAGTATTCTCCTTACAATTCTTATAACTTAGAGCCTAAATTAACCTGACTTTTTACTATTATTGACATTTCAGTTTTGCATTTGACTTTTTTTTTTTATTTATTTATATATGGCATCGGCTTATAACCATTTGCCAGTGTCAAGTTAAAAAGGCGGAAAATAGAACTTTCGTTTCAATTTTCAACACCGTATTCCTATATCGTCTAGTCTAAAGTCTAGTCAAAGTCCAAATAATATATAGTCAGTACAGTCTATAAGTCATGTCAGTTGATTCAGTAAAGTGGTAGAAGCTTTACTGAAAGTTCCTAGGGAGTTTTGGTGTGAAACACAAAATAGCACGTTTTTAGAAGTTGTAGCACTTGCCCACACTTGTGCACGATAACGAATATTTAATGGTTAATATTCTACCTTAAGAACCGAAATAACACAAATTTATGAAGCTTTACAAATTCCACAACATCACCCATTGAACTCCCCGGCAAAACCTGCATTTGACATTTGTCGACTGTTACGACATTCGTAGTTTTAAATTACTTTTTCTTTACAAACGTATCATTTTATAAATTGCCATAAGACGTCACATATAAAAATAAACACAAATAAAACGTCCCGGCTACCGTAGGTATGTACGTCGGTTTTGTGGTAAATAAGGCTACGTTCCCAATAGAGCTGAAAATCGTGTACAGCTGTCAAATCTGACACTCGACATTACATTAAATTCAGCTGTAATGTATTAGCGCAGAGTTCTATTTACAATGCAGTTTTTTTTCGCAAACAAAAAAAACCCTCGTGGGAAGGTCGCCTTATTGACCACAAAACCGTCGTACATACGGTACGACGGTACGGACGGCTACGGTAGGTACGTCGACGGGACGTAGATACCACGGTCCAGCAAATCCAGCACCAGTACTAATAGCCGTCATTAAAGTGGAGTCATTTTAATATGTAACATTTGAGAATTCATCAAAATTCAACAACGTAACCTTGTATCGGCGGCCATAAGATAATATGTTTTTTCGTTTTGTTAGAACTCCACAATTGCATAGCTTTTTTCAATTACGATTACATATTTATTGTATTAATGACCGATACGAGTAACTTTACGATTTTCTTTTACTAATAAACGATTCTAAACATAATAAACAATTTCTGATCTAAAGAACTGAACGTCGTTACAATGTTGTGTCAGTTAAACCTTTTTCTTTTTAAGCACTAGGGCTGTACTCTAAAAATCGAAAGCTGATAAGTAGAATCGAATGCAATGATTACTTGTGAAGAAATATCGCCATAAATTAATAACCATGTTGTCATTATAATAAAACATAATTATATTTATTATTCTTTTAACTATAAAAATACAAGAAGAAATAATTTTACAAGATTTTGAACGAGATGTGAGAATAGACAATATTATTGAAAATGAATTAATAATATTGCTGACAGCGTGATGAAGATTACAATACTAATAACAGTTCTGATAGTTCAACTAAATAAATGCATTTTTTTTGTTAAATTATGTACTTGTCTTATTTTGTTCCTTAAATTTACGAAAGAAAAAATAATAATGGGACCTGATGATTTTTAAAATTCACATATGTTTCAAGTCCGTAGCGATTCATTCGATTTAATCGATGTTTTTAACATCTATGAAGATAAAACTGACAGACGTCAAATGTTACCTAATAAAAAGAGTCTACTGTAGTGTCACTAATTTATCATTTTTGCCTACAAGGTCGCGGCCTTGGGCTTGTTCGCTGTATGGTCAGTATGGTCCTTTACTCCATTTTACTAGCCAGACTTTGAAGTCAATAGTTTGTGAAAAGTTAGCTTAATCTCGAGAATTTGTTCCTCATTAGGAAAACTTACTATCAATCTCTTTTTATGTAAAGGGTTGAGAAGTAGTGCTTACAAATATTCGAAAATTTTAAGATTGACGAAAATAATTTAATCATATCATTCAAAAATTTTTAAACTACATAAATGTGAGCTGTGAGATGTTACTTAGCTTAGAACGAACTGAGGGCCTAACAGTATCAGTAAAGCAACTGCTACTTTTATTTGATTTAACTATATCAATTTTAAATTTTTCTTTAAGGTTTCCAAAACACCTACACAAGCTTTCGCCTTTATAATATTAGTGTGATATACAAAGTGACTACTAGAGAAATAAGGCTGGGACTATATGCAACGGAATCCGAAGGACGTGGGAAAATTTCGATCAATGAAAATAGAACTCTGCGCTAATACAATAGAGTACAAAATCGAAGTTTCGAGTGTCGAGTCAAATGTGAATGTCATATATGACAGCTCGACAACTGATGCTTTGATTTTCAACTCTATTTTAATAATGCATAGTTCTATTTTCAATGCTCAGGATTTTCTACGGCCTTCCTGATTCCGGTGCATATAGTCCTAATATAGTATTATAAAAAAAAGTTTTTAATATTACTATTTATTTATTTATATATTAATTATAACTCCTTTTTTCAGTGTTATCGTTTATTTAATTTTCTTTGTTTTATTTAATATTTTGATTGTTAAAATTCCTACACACCTAAATTTAAAACAATTTTTTTTTTATTATTCGAATAGTGCCCAAAAAAGTCGAATATTCGTATATAAAAATTTTCGAATATTTGTAAGCCCTACTTCTAACCCTTTACATAAAAAGAGATTGATAGTAAGTTTTCCTAATGAGTAACAAATTTTCGAAAATAAGCTAACTATGGAATGATTTACCTGAATCTATTCAAAAATCAAAATCTATTGATATTTTTAAAAAAGCTTGTTATGGAATATTATCTTCATCTGTCTCAATAATTTATTATTAGTGTACCTATTATCAAATATTATATTTGTGTAATGTTTACGCAGTTTATATAAAATAATTAATATTTATTTTAAAATTATACCTAGTTATATATTATGTAACATGTATGTAGTATTTTCATCGTATATAGTTTTTTTTTTAATTTTACATATTTTATTTTTTAGGTTGTCTGGCAGAAAATGCTTTTTTTTAAATTTATTTAATGTGTGTGTGTTTTTTGTGCAAATAAAGAGTTTTCTATTCTATTCTATTCTAACTTTTAACAAGCTACTTTATTGATTTAAAAAATATTTATCTTCATGTGTGTCGTCCTTTATTACTTTGCGGGATTTGTACCATAACATCAACACTATCAAAGCGCAATAATACAAATGTGTTTTTAAATACTAAATTTCGATTCCTGTTTGGGACATTAATTAAAAAAAAACTAAATGACGGTGTTTTACCTGTAAATAAAACACATATTAAATACTTACCTTACTTGAAGCTTACTGATATGAGATGGCGCGCGTGCTCGACCTCGTCTTGTCTCTTTCCTTCTCGTACACTCTCGCTCGCACAGCTACCTTGAGAACACCACCATGGCGACGCCACAAGCAGTGGCCTAATTTAATTTCAAATCATTGAGTCGAATATCACCAGGAAGTATTAAAAATGTAAGCTTCAAGTAAGGTAAGTATTTAATATGTGTTTTATTTACAGGTAAAACACCGTCATTAAATACTGTACGCATACTTGAAGCTTACTGATATGAGACCCGTTTGTTTTCGCCTGGTGGGAAAAAGACGCCAATGTGAAGGCATATTATACATAAGAAGAGCTTAGAAAATAGGAATGTAAAAATACCTTACTAAGATCAATAGATTTATTGATTTGTACTAATTAATAAAGTATAAATTAATTACAGAATAAAGTATAAGTAAATATAAAATCAGTTTGTAGGGCTAAATAATTGAGCCAAACTTGTTGATTTACCTGTGCGACTTTACTTCTCTGCGATAAAAACGCGAGAAAGTATTACCTGATCGCCAGTTTCCATTGGCCAATATTTGATCAAGAGGTAAATTATCAACCAGTTTTTAGACGCTACGGTAGAGCGAATACTTCCTGGAGGGGCAGTAATACCTGCTTCACGAAATACAGTTTTTTCCCAACCAGCAATAATCGTTCTGGAGGCCGGCTTAGGGTTACTTCTTAGATTAATGAAAAGATTATGTAAATTACATTCTTTCCGTTTTTATTTTAATAAACCAATGGTCCGCTTAACCCAAAAAACAGGATCTAAATTTCTGGAACTATTTTTTGAAAATATCTTCCATCCCGACTGTCTGTAGTTCGCACTATCAGTTTTAGATCCGTAAAGAGGCCAAAAACAAATCGAGTCTTCATTTACAGTGAAGTGAATCAACCGCTAATAATGTCAAGTCATGGACTCTTCGGCCTGAGCATAAAAGGAGCAAGGTGGCTGTATGTCGACAAGTTTGGAAAACATTATTTTTATCGATAATTTGCTTTTCCAAATGCTTCAATAAATCGTTTATATCCCATACACTTGTTTTTCTAGAGACTGGTTTATTTGCAGCGATCGACTTAAGCATATGATTTACCAGAACATGTGAAGATAATTTGCCCGCATCTTCAACACTGCACAATGTTGACACGACCGACTTATGTACTCGTACTAATATAGTATTGTAAGCTAGACCATCAATAAGATGAAGATCAGCTAAATATTTTGCCAGAACAGATCCCGACGGATGAGTGGCATTTTCTTTATTAGTGCGGCACCATTTGAGCCAGCGGTTCTACGCCACTTTGTAAGTTTTTAGTGTCGGTGGACGCCAATAGTTTTTTAGGAGATTAAGGTGGTTTATATTCCAGTCCTTTAGCTCCTCTGTCCAACCCCACATTTCCACACCTGCAATTCCATGTCTTGGGTTCCTGCTGGGGGATGACCTGTCGCAATGTCTTACAGAATCTACACCTGAATTTAATATTCAGGTGTAGATTCTGTAAGGTGAACGGGGCTGCTACTGCTCGGGTTTTTTGGTCCGCCCTCCAAAATACTCGTTCCCATCTCGGGACTACCAACAGATAGAACCCTGTCGCCTTGCTATTATTAAGAATTTGTTGATTTTCGTGTAAGTCGCCGATGTCTTTTCACAATAGTTTATAAATTTGTGAAAAAAGCAGTGATTTTAATAAAATAATAGATTTTTTTTCTTATTTGAATAGTGCTTATAAAAAATCGAATATATATTTCCAAGCTCTACTTCCTTCCCTTTTCATAAAAATATTTATATTAAATTTTCCTAAGGCTGGGACTATATGATCCGGAATCCAGAAGGCAGTAGAAAATTCTGAGCACTGAAAATAGATCTTTGCGTTAATTCAATAGAGTTGAAAATCGAACACGTGTCGAGTCAAATGTCAATATTTTAAATGACAGTTCGACGCTTGAAACTTCCATTTTCAACTCTATTGTATTAGCGCAGAGTTCTATTTTCAATTATCTGAATTTTCACCGGTTTTCCGGATTGCGGAGCATATAGAGTCCCAGCCTAACGAGGAACAAATTCTGGAAAATAAGCTAACTTTTAACAAACTACTTTCTGACGTTAAATTTACACAAAGCTTGGTTTAAAAGGAGTATTTTGTTTAAAATAAGCTCTTTCTTCATCTGTGCCGTCCTTTGTTACTTTGCGGAATTTGTGCTACAACATCACGACTATCAAAAAGCGCAATAATACAAAATGTATTTTTAAATACTCGGTTTCGATTCCTTTTTGAGACATTAATAAAAAAAACTAAATATGCAGTTTTATCTAAATAATAGTAGTCATTCATGCCATAATTATATAGATTAACTAGCTTTTGCCCGCGGCGTCGCCCGCGTGGAATGTGTACAATTTTGAAAATGTTTTTTAGGGTTTCGTATCCAATGGGTTAAAACGGGACCTTATCAAGTATCACCTCAACGCGCCGTGCGAGACAGCTTGATATATATTTTTCGCGCTTGAATATAAAGCGTTTGAGTATAAAACGTAGCCCATGATTTAATTCAGAGCCTATTCTACTACCATACCAAATTTAATTAAACTCCGTTCAGTGTTTTTGCGTAAAAGAGTAAAAAATATCCATCCATTCTCACAAAATTTCACATTTATAAAAGGTAGTAGGATTGTTATTTTCCTCGCTAGAGAGCTCCGATAAACGCATGCGATCGCTGCTAATAAGTGGTATAGGACGAAGCACGGTCTTCGACGCAGCCGCTATGTCCCTGAATTTTAAATCTGTAATATCTTCGAAAATATTCATATAAATTAAATGCTGTAAAGGGCCATATTGATCTATACTAAATGCAAAATATATTCAAGGTACTTAATTGGATTAGGATTAATGCTGTATTGCTTGAATTTCTTGTTAAAAGTAAAGGATAAAAAATGGTTATTGTGGACTATCCCAAAGAGATAGACGTATATCATAGCGGACTTTTTTGTAGAACTTTTTAAGGTGTACAATACTGTAGTATATTATTTTGATCTATCTCGTAGGGTTCAGCCAGCGTTTGCAATGTAAGCGCAAAAAAATGTGTTTATTTACGACGTTAGAAACCTCTGAAATTATCAGTGTTTCTCTACTATATTATGCATGTTTTATACACATGAACCTTCCGAATCACTCTATCTACTTCTTCTTCATGAACCTTTTAAATCACTCTATCTACTAAAAAAACCCGCATCAAAATCCGTTGCGTAGTTTTAAAGATCTAAGCATAGAGACAGACAGAAAAAGTCACTTTGTTTTATACTATGTAGTGATAGTGATCTTACACAAAATGGTTATTATAATATATAATTTAAATAAATTACCTCTTAAAATTGTCAAATTACCGATACAACTTATTATCTTAGAATTTGATTTTTTGTGTAAACGGTAATAAACTAATTACATATTTTTTTTTAATTCTAAGCATGTCGTCAAAGGTAAATAACTATGAACGAAATATAAGAACAGGTGAAGAACAGGTGACCCTTCTAACTCTAAAAAATTATCGACCTATATCACTAGGAACTATCATAGGGAATATTTTAGAAAGGCTGATTTACACTAATGTAAATAGGAGTGCCAAAATTGATGACGCACAGTTTGGTTTTCGTCCCGGTCTCTCAACGGACTCGGCAATCTTTGTCTTTATCTTAAATCGACAGTCTTATATTATAAAAAACGTAACACATCCGTCTATGCTTGCTTTTTAGACCTTAGTCGCGCTTTCGATCTTGTAAACTATACTTTACTATGGCGAAAGCTGCTGAAATCAAATGTTCCATCAAAAACTGTAAGTCTGTTGATATACTGTTACGAAAACCAAACTAACTTTGTAAAATGGGGCGACGCAACCTCTAATGAATTTAGATTAGAGTGTGGGGTGCGCCAAGGGGGGCTAACCTCTCCGGACCTATTTAGCCTGTATGTTAACGACCTGATTGAGGAGCTCAGTGCACTCGAATAGGTTGTCACATAGTTGCAACGCCCGTTAACAACCTAAGTTATGCTGACGATATGGTGCTTCTGAGCCCCTCAATCAAGGTGTTAAGGCGGTTGCTAAGCATTTGCGAGGACTATGCTATAAGACATGGCCTTAAGTACAATGCAACAAAGACGCAAATGATGGTATTTCAGGCTGGAAAGGGTCCGCAGAGGGTCCCATCGGTTAGCTTAGACGGACAAGAGGTAGAAAGGGTCGAGCAATTCAGGTACCTGGGGCACATCTTAACCGAGGATCTCTCAGATAATGAGGATGTAGTGCGCGAAAGACGGGCACTGGCTGTACGGTGCAACAGCGCGCAAAACGCCGTGCAAGCATGCACGGCGTTTTGCGCTCTGTAGTGTTGAGGCAAAGCTGACGCTCTTTAGAGCATATTGCCAATGCTTCTATACGTGTCAGCTTTGGCTCAACTGCTCCAAGGCCACGAGAAGCAGTATCAGGGTTCAGTACAATAATGCATACCGTACCCTAATGAGACTGCCAAAGTTCTGTAGTGCTTCGGGCATGTTCGCCGACGCCGGAATCCCAGACTATTTCGCGATTATTAGGGCGCGCGTCGCAGCATTTTGGTCACGCATTCGCTCTTCGGATAATGAGATCCTTTGTGTGTGTGCCGGGTGCCCGGAAAACTCGATCCCAGCCTACTGGCTTTCGAAGCATCGTGGCAGTAACCTTTTGGTTAAAGTTGAAAATTTAAAGTTAAAGTTAAATCTAAAAATTGTCACTTTTGTGACAATTTTTAGATTTTAACATTTTAAATGTATTTTTATTTTAATTTATATTTTATTTTATATTATTTTAAACTTGTCACTTTTTAACTTTTACTTTAAAATTTATATTATTTTAAACTTGTATTGTGTTATTTTATGGGTCTATTGCCTGAATTAAACGATTATTATTATTATTATTATTATAATTAATACGCATTTTGTACTTTCTGTATCGTTCACTATTCTTTGGCAGGGATTCCAAACTTTAGGGCCATACTGACCATCCAGCCTGCAAGCCCAAGGCCGCGGACTTGTCGGCAAAAATTATACATTATTGACACTATTGACAATAATGACGGCTATTAGTACCGGTGCTTGATTTGCTGGATGGGCTGTGACTATGGCGCTTTTAAATGTGGAAGTGTGTGTAATTGGTAGTGACAAACACTAGTCAACTTTTTCTTTGCTACTGAATGAATGCCATCTCTTTCACGAATTTTTGCTGTGTGAGAGCGACACATATTGTCACTTTTCATTATTGTTACAGAAATGTAACAATAATGAAAAGTGCCAATGTGTGTCGTGGCACAGAAACATTGTCAGTTTTATAAGCATATAACGTATCTATGTAAGAAATAATCAAAGTGTAGAAAACTTAAGCGCCATACTCAAGATTTAGCCTGCAAAATTGCGTTTTAAATGAAATATCTTTTTCCTGCCTTCTTAGCATGACATTCCCAATTATTTCATAATAATTATAAAAATATGACGGAGTTTTTCCGTCATATTTTTATAATTATTACCGAGGAATTCAATGACGTTGTTGTTTTTGTATCTCCTCCATAAAATCAATCCAAATCCAAAAAAAAGGAGTGTAATATTGGTAGAATACTAACCATTAAATAACTTTAAAATCGTGCTATTTTGTGTGCCCTACAAAACTCCGTAGGAACTTTCAAAAGCTTCTACCACTTTACTGAATCGACTGACATGACTCATGGACTGCACTGACTATTTATTTGGACTTTGACTAGACTTTAGACTTGACGATTTAGGAATACGGTGTTGAAAATTTAAACGAAAGTTCTATATTTCCCGCCTCTTTAACTTGACATTGGAAAAATGGTCATAAGCCGATGCCATATATAAATTAAAAAAAAATTATATTGACAGTTGAGTGGTTGACACATGACAATCTCAACATACAAAACGTTAGGCGCCAACGCAAGATTGTAATTTTCTACGTTTTTTATAACTTATAACGTTGAATGATATATTTTCCAATATAATTGTACTATGAAGATCTTTTCCCATACTATTTGTGATGGATAAAAAGTGACTGAGTCTGAAATAGGTGCAGTTTAAAATGTTTCAAAAATGTACGTACCACAATTACATATTTGTATCGAATGTCTTTAGTTATGATAAAAACCATTTAAAACCCAAAGTATAGTGTAACTAAGTGTTTCCAAATCTTACTAAATAGTAATAAAATAATAAAATTAAGGAAATTTGATTATTTCAGACAAGATATGTCCTCTTCTTTAGAGGTAACTCATCATCAGCATTCTTCCAAGTTCTCTATAGAAAAGCTAAATACATGTCCACAAAATATATTAAAAGCGAAAGAAAATATATTTAAATCAAAATGTAACAAGGCTTTAAAAAACAAGTTAAAAAAGTATAGACTAAGGAAAGATGGTAAAGAGGATGATGATATTATAGATGTCTCAAAAACTTTGATATCGTCACTAAAAATCAAGTCTCCCAACGGACAGGAGGAAAGATTACCCATTAAGAAAACAGAACTTGAAGAGAAGCTACCAAAAAATTATCTTTTCAAAATGGTAAGAAAAAAAAATGAGACTATGAAGACTACAACAGAAAATACTCCAAAAATTTTGGACAATACATTATTACCTATATTACCAGAAGCAGAAAGCAATGAAAGTAAACACACAAATGCATTTAAGTTGCTAATGGACTCAAGAAACAAAAGTATAGGAGGAAATTCTCCAGGTAAAGATAATCACTTAGAAGTCACTGATGAAACTGAGCTGATTAGAAAGAAAGAACTAAAAGCCAAAAGGAATTTAGTTTTGCAACAAATGGCACAAAAAAAGGGACTTGCAAAGAATCAGGAAAATGAGGAATTTATAGATGAAAGTATAAAGAGAAAACTTGAGAAACGTGCTGATAGGCTCAAGGAGATGATAACTCAAAATATTTCTAAAGAAGAAAATAAAACAAAACCAAAAATTGGCGATATTAAATATAAGTCAAATTTAAATAATGGGATGAATAAAGAAGAAAGAACAATTGTAAAGACTAGCAAATTGCAGTTGTTTAATTTTCTAAGCGATGACGAGAATTCTGTTACTGAAAATCATAATTGTAATAGTAAGATGTCCAATGAAGATGACGAGTTTTTGAAAAAACTTGGTCCATCTATTAGGAAAAAAGAAAACATGTTATCATATTTTCAAAAATTAGAAAAGCGAGATACTTCAGGCTCTGGCCATGAAATAGAAATAAAAGATAATAACAATAGTGAAAATTCTATTATTAAAGTGAAATTTGTAGCTAAACATAAAAAGAAGAAAACTAAAGTAAACTTAGCAAGTGATCCTAAAGTTAAATTTGATAATGTGATCTCCAATTCAACTCATATTCCTGAAACTGTACCTGATGACGAGCTAAACAATTCTAGTATTAATAATACACCTACAAGGAAAAGGAAACGAGAAAAAACTTCTTCTTATAGTACTATTCCCAAAACAGAACAAATTGTCCAGATTCAAGATGAAAATATGAACAGTAGACCAAAACGAAATACTAAGAAACCTATTAAATATTCAGAGGATGTTTTGTTATCCAGTTCAGATGATGAACATATATTTACGCCTATTAAGAAGAAAAATGTAAATAAAAAACTTGATTGTATACCAAACGAAGTTGCAATTGTGCCAGAAAACAAAAGTAAATCAAAATTAAAACTCAGTAAATCAGATGTTAAATCTAATAAAACAAGCATCAAAACAGAAATCAAAGTGGAAAGTAAAAAGCCTGTAAAACTAGCACCAATATTTTCTACTAAATCAAAATTAACGCCATCAGAGCAGGCAGCTAAAGAAAGTTTTTTGAAAAGTGGAGTCCCTGACAAATTAAAGATAAAACATAAAGGAAACACGAATGTCGTTATATGGAACCACTATTATGCCACAGTTCATGTTCAACAAAATAACAATAAGGAATATAAAGAAATGGAAAACATAGATTTTAAAAATGTTGAATGGCTTGCTACTGTGGACTCTGATTTAATAAATATTGGATATGATGATCATAATTTTTATTCACAATTGATAAATGTGCCGGGTGAAGAGACTAGCAATATAAAATTTTTATTAAAACACAAACCAGAAGACTTACTAAGATACATGAAAAAGTCATATTCAAAGTTTCCCGTGTACAGAACATTTCACTCATTGAAAACAAAAAGTAAGGCTGAAATAAAGGAGAATCATGTATGCGAATTAGACAATAGTATTGAAATTGTTAAAGAAATTGCTGATTTTAATAATGATTGTCCTGATAAGCTATCTTGGAATGAGAAGTACAAACCAATGGCATCAAAACAAATTATTGGAAATTTTGATAGCGTGAAAGAGATAAAGAGGTGGCTTGAGTCTTGGAACGAGAACCAAAATATGAAAGGCAAAATTGATGATTCAGATTTGTCTGATTTTTGTTTTTCTGACTCTGACACCAACAGTAGAGACCCATTTAAACATACAAACAATGTACTCATTATATCAGGTAAATCAGGAACGGGAAAAACTTCATGTGTCTATGCAGTTGCAGCGGAATTGGCTATTAAAGTAATAGAAGTAAATGCTAGCAGTAAAAGAACTGGCAAAATTATGTTACAAGATCTACAAGAAGCTACACAATCTCACAAAGTAAATAGAGGTAACAATAAAAAAGACAGTTCTCAGAATTCTCAGAGTTCCCAAGAAAATTTTATGTCATCTAAATTGTTTAAAAAGCGTGGAAGACCTAAAAAGACATATGAAAGAAAATCAAAGTGTATTGAGTCCAAGGATGTAGAATTAAATAGTTTAAGTCAGCAATCACAATCTAGTAGTCAAGAAAGTTGTAGAACAGAATCATCTCTAATATTAATTGATGATGCTGATATTGTTTTTGATCAAGATGATGGTTTCTGCTCAGCTGTTTCTCAATTAATAAATTACTCGAAAAGGCCAGTTATCCTAATAACATCTTCACTATCATGCCCCCACCTGCAAAAATATATATTTTGTGGAAAAATTATAAAAATGAATCCATTTTTGCCGAGCATGCTTGGCCCCTGGTTGGACATTATGTGCTTAGCAGATACAAACACTTGCTGTCCTGGTTTCGGGTGTAGGATATTGGATTACTTCAAAGGCGATATTCGAAAGACTATAAATTTTCTGCAGTTTTATATGACATCAAACAAGCACATCAATGAAATTGATGATGAGTCACAAGATACAGATTTCAAAATCAACATTGATGATGAGAACTCTAGTATGTCTTGGGCAGACCAGGACTCTGAAGACGTCACCAAAGAGGTAGATGATAAGGAAATCAATAGGATAGTTGATACGCAAATGCTATCATTAGATTTGCATAATTTTGATCCATTTAATGTTTGGTGGAATATATCTAATCAATCCGATAATCAAAGGAGGAATTTAGACAAAGATAGCAATACAAGCATAAGTCTTGATGTTGCCAGCCTTATATTAGACAATATATCGTTTACTGACTACATTGATAATAAAAATGCAGGTGGGAAGGCCAACATTACTTCTAAGCCATGGATGTCATTTCAAAGTCCTAGTGTAATGGAGAAAGAAAATATGGACTCTTATAATGTTATGAATGAACTAGCCAGAGAAATATCTAGAGACATAATAGAAAAATCCACTTCCTTAGAAAATTGGAAAAAGACCCCAAAAAGTTCGCCAAGCATGTCTACACAGAGGTTAGTATTATTTTTCTTTGATTTTGCATCAATTAAAAATATGACTGAATGGGGTAGAATGAAAATTTAAGAGAGCCACCCCTTAAATATAAAATTATTATTATTTTATGATGCCAAAACCGAGATCTATACACATTCTATAGCTATACAAAATTTCATCAATTAATATTCATACTTACAGAAGCTAGAAGCGCGGACAGACAGACAGACAGACAGCAGATGGAAGGACAGAGCGAAACTATAAGGGTTCCTTGTGTACTACGGATCCCTAAAAAGGCGTGTAGTTCAAACACCATAGAAATATTTGTTTTTATCTAGCTTTAAATCACAACAATGTTACAAAGTTTTCATTTCAAAAGTTTTAGCAATATAGTTATTACTTTCGTCTTTAATTCCGCATTAACATTATATTCTATTTGGATTTCAGGAAACGAAACAAAATCGTTAGTCAACACAATACTCTCAGCAAATATTTGAGTCCGTCCTCTACATTAGACAGAAGAGCCCTAGCACTAGACTATTGGTCGTCGTGTAGAACAATTTGCAGATTAGAAAAGAACAAAACTGACAGTAATTTGAAAAGGAACAACAGATTTTGTCACTACCTAAAGTCTCTAAATATTCTGTGTAAAAATGGAAATTTCGATGACCTATGTGAGGGCTTAACTTAATGAAACTATAAGTATACAATATACAATATACACTGGACAATAACATTAGGTAATTTTTTTCCATACAAAAATCGTGAAATGGTAGAATGGCTACATATTTCATATGATTTCATCATATTAGAAAACATAAATTTTGACAATTTTCAATAGAAATGCGTAAAATGGCGCACATAATACGAGTTGAAAAAAATATATGAAACATAATATGAAACCTGGGAAAAGTGGCCTTTTTAGACCCCCTGCCGTCTGGCCTATGAAAGCTAAAATGTTTTATGTGATCCAAACAAACATGTTTTATAGAATACAACCCAGCAATTAAGTTATAATAACAAACATGCTATAAATTATATTTTTCACGTTTTTCGAAGGTAAATATCGATGAATTCATTTTACACATTTGATTTTGTACTATGGAGAGTAGATTTTGTAAGTTCCTGTGATGTCGATGGTTTGTGGCAAATAAGTTACTAATTACTGTATTATCTATAGCTTATGTGTAAGCTCTATATTCGCTTTCATACCAATATTTAATGAATTAAGACTTAATTTATGTCTAATAAATAGGAGTTAAGCCGTTTAATTAATTATTTGAGAAAATCCACTGTTTGACTTAGTAAAGTTAGTTTAGCATAATGTTATGAAATTATTTAATAAATAAATATTTACAAACTATTTTCAATTTTGTTTAGGCATTACAATTATTAAAGATTTACAAATCACGATTGTTTATCAGAAAAATAATTACTTAAACCAAAAAAATTGTCTTCAAGGGCAGGACTAAAAATCCACAAGCTTATGTTTTGAAACATGCTTATCCTTTTAAGTTTTAGTTAAGACCATGTCTAGGTTTAAGAGTTCAATGCTTTGATTCTTGGACTGCAGAAGAATCAACTATGCAGAATATAAAAATATAAAAGGAAAGGAAGCATAAAATTAAAAGGTTAGTCAATACATATATATGATTTTTATTTAACAGAAACACTAACACATAACATAAATAATCAGTAACCTTAATAATAAAATTGCTTTTGTAGTTAAATGTATATAACTTACTAAAGTAATTAATCTATAGGTGTATTATGTTACATTTATAACTCTCAAACAAGTATAAGTAGTTTTATAGATAAAACACCGCCAAAATACCTCGGAAGCCATAAATGAATTTGTAGAAAATACTTGTTTATAAGAGTTATAAATGTAACATAATACACCTATAGATTAATTACTTTAGTAAGTTATATAAGTTACTTGTACTCACTAGAAGTGACTATTTAGTATCGCTCCTGATTGAATAACGCGTTTGCGTTATCAAATCAAGAGCGCTATTGAATAGATAAACTATAGACATTTTTTTTAATGAAATGGCAGACGATGGCAGACAGACGAGAGGAGGATCGCTTGATTGTAAGCTGTTGCCGCCGCCCATGGACAGTCGAAACACCAGAAGAGTTACAACTTAATAATTATCTAGAAATTATACTAAAAATGATTATCTAGTTTAATAAGACGTTTATAAATAAATATAAATTTTTGTCACCTGGGGGCAATTCTCCTAATTGGGTATTTTCCTACATGTAATTTTTTTTTTTGTATTATGAAACAACTTGATAAAGTAAAAAGAATTAAGATTTTGTGTTTAGTTTTGTAAATATATGCATTTCGAAGTCACAAAAAGTTGAAATATTTTTTTACAACATTAGTAGTAAAAAATCTATATATATAATTAGTTTACTTACATCAAATAAGCATCAAATACAAAAATATTTACTGTGGTATGTATGAACATAAGTGTGCAAACTTCGGAGATATCAGACATTTTGTGCATATGGCCATACATTTCGTAGCAACATTAGTAGCGTGTGAGGTCACCTGCTTGTACGACTTGTATGCGGCGTGACTCGCAAGACTCACAAAAGTACTTCAAATAATGTAATCTTCAAAGTGCTTTCAATATCTGCGAAAATAATGATTTTAGTATACTTTTTACTGTAAAATTTGCGGGCATTTTACAGTAAAAAAATTCTTATTAAAGTTAAGTTACGAAGGACCCCTTTTTGTTTGTAATCTCAGGTTCTTAGAGCATTACGCTATATCTGATACTTTATTGACCGTTGGCGTACTCAGTATTTATACAAGTTTGCTGAACTTCTCGACGAGTCTTGTGACGTATTTCCGTAGGATGTCCTGTCGTGAGCGGCCCACGTCCAGCACTTCCTCATGGTTGGCCTCTCCGTCGGTGTCGTAGCAGGTCACGCACTCGTTGGTAATAAGAGACATGCCGAACACGTTCATGGCGCAGTGGTTCGCTGTTATTACCTAAAATGATGAACAGCTGGTTATCATTCGAAATCGTCTCACGTCTTGACGACAAGCTTAATAAGGTTTGCATTCAATTTTCAAAACTTTCGGAGTAAAAGCTTGTAGACGTAGGGGACGGGACTAGGCGTCTGTCCAGACTAGGACATTGCTAAAGAAAGTTCGGGGAACACTACGATTATGCGGTTAGTATTTTAAGTAGAGACATATATGTCCGCCGCTCTAACTTTTCACGTACCCACAGCTTGGCAAAGAAGAGTAGACGCGGTGACAGTAGGTATCCAATTTTTTTTTCAATCATCTTTTATTTTTGATACATTAGAATGATATAATAGTAATAATATCAATGGACGCTTCATACCACGTCAATCTGGTCCCGTGGTAAGTTCTCGAAGAACTTGTGTTGGGCCAAAATACTTTTCGATGCCTAAAAAGTGGTCTTTTGTAATTAATAAATAAATAATATTTGACCACAAAAATATGTTATTCAAAAATCACGGTAACAACGTTGTCAATCACACAGTAGATTTTCATACAAAACAATGTTGTCCCTGAGCGTGTGTCTCAAGCAAGGCTTAGTAATTTTTCACAATGTTTATTTATTTTATATTATAGGCGGCTTTTATAGACATTTTATACATTAATTTTATATATTACATATAATTTTATAGACGGCTTTTATCTTGAATACCTTTATAAAAAAGTAAGTTTTGAACCTTATTACTATGCCAACAGACATTATTTACGATAGTAATTTATTGCAATAAACAATAATTTTGTCTGTGTCCCCAACAAAGAACAAATTCGTTACTACCTTACATTGCTATATGAAAATAAACTTTAAAATAAGTGGATAACATCTTTTTGTACTTGATTCGGTTCGACTTGTAACTCAAACAACGATTCATAGCAACTGCTAGCCGAATCGTTCGCGCATCATAATTGTTGATAGAGGTGCGTGGCCGATGAGTTACTGTTGTCTCGAAAGTATGTACTGACGATATTTCCATTATTTTTATTTTTATGAGCAGTTAGTCATGTATATGTTCTGTCGGTGTTAGAATATTTGCATTTTGTGATTTTATTTAGTAATACAACATATGGTATGTTGTATTACTAAATACTACTACATACCAAATATTTACAACTGCGTAACTGCTACACCGTGTTACTTTTCAGTAACGCAGTTGTTGCATCGGTAACACAGTTGTTGTTAGTAAATTTTTAATGTTAGTAATACGTTATTAAAACCGAAATAATCGTTACGAGGCGTTAACGAACTCAGAAAAATAACGTCGCTACAGGCTAAAATTAAAACTAGCAATTTTTTTCACAGTGTCTACCCTGTAACAAAATGTGTGTTCCTCTGATAATTATAGTATTTTAAGTAATACATAGGATTTTATTTAATTTAAATTAATTAATTTCAGTCGTTAGTTGGCATTCATTATATAATATTATATATTTAAATTAAATATGTAATTAAAATGTATAAAGGATAAAAGATGATACAGTCGAAAATGTTTTTAGTTCCTGCTGTCACCGTGTTACACTCTTTTTTGCCAAGCTGTACCTACTACCTAGTAATCAATCTCCTTCACCATTCAAACACACTGTATCGCTTACATATCTTCGGAAGTACGTACCTCATGCACAGTGGACATGCCGACGGCGTCGACCCCGACCATCTTCAACATGTTCAGCTCGGCCACGGTCTCGAAGTTGGGACCGCCGAGACAGGTGTACACGCCCTCGCGCACTATGTCCTCTATGTCCAGCTCTTTGGCGACCTGATAATAAATAAGAGGAAATTAATTTAGAAAGCTCGAGAAAGGTATACCTACATAAAGGTGTAGGCAACACCTTTAACGGCCGGTTTCAATAACCTATCTACCAATAACTATTTGTTAAAAACGTCATTCATTCATTTGCCAGTTTTTTGCGATACAAATTTGACGTTTCTAACAAATAGTTATTGGTAGATAGGATATTGAAACGGGCCGTTAGTAGGTATGTTTACCTACATAATGAAAACATATATTATGATGGGTTGAGCAATGATTTGTCTATGGTACATTGATGACAATAGTGAATTATTCCTCGTAGGTATAATTTCCTCGTAGATAACACTTTTGAAAAAAGTTCGCCTTTATTCCTTAAAGATCCACTTTTCAAAAGCCAATGTAGCGTTTCCTTATTGATACACTTTTGGCTACTTTACAGGGCGAACTTTTTTCAAATGTGTATCTACGAGGAATAATTCATAATAGTTAGATACCTATTGACAGTATTATACCGTAACTGAAAAAATATTGCCGAATATTACATTTTTAGATATTTATTACTTTTCTTATTTGTTACTTTCTCGAGTTAAAATCTTTAATAGCTCTATAATACTACGGCTTTCCGGACTTTCTGTCAATAATCTAAGAATGATTTCTATTCATGGACAAAGCGAAATTATGCGCATTAACATAAATGACAGAGTATATCTCCAGATGTTTCATCATGATCGACTTCCTTTTCCTATTCAAATCTTGACACTAACATACGACCTGAGATAACCTTCTACGTAGGCATGCAAATGAATTTCGCTTGTTTGTCGAATACGTCAATATATTGTTATGATGCTCGCCTTATCAAAACTCCAGCTTAGGTATATTATAATATGTATATGTAATAATAACCACACCGATTTCGGTGGCGGTGGCTGGTTTCGTTGAAACCAGTGCAGCTACGCAGGAGTTATTTTGTAGTGCCCAAGTGTGTGCAGTACCCAAGAGCACTTTCTCTCATTTACTCTCATAAGTCATAACCCGTAGGACGGATAACCAACAGACTTTTTACATGTCCATCCGACGCATGGATCACCTTTCTTGTCAAACAATTAGGTGAACAGCCTGCATTGTCCTAACCAGACTTGAAAACAATTTTTTTTGTTGGGAAATGAATGATGTCTATGCAACAGTAGATATGTATAGTTTGCGCATTATAGGGGACCGAATTTCACGAACGAATTTCAATTAGTTCACCTAATTGTTTGACAAGAAAGGTGATCCATGCGTCGGATGGACATGTAAAAAGTCTGTTGGTTATCCGTCCTACGGGTTATGACTTATGAGAGTAAATGAGAGAAAGTGCTCTTGGGTACTGCACACACTTGGTTTCAAAAGTTAAAAGTTTTCACTTAAGTACATAAAAATCTGTAAGTGCCTTCTTCGTAATTAACTATTATTGTCTTTGTCTACTAGAACCAGTTCGAACTAGGCCTAGCATAGTTTGAACTGGTTCTAGTAGGTAGACAAACTATTTTTGATCTAGGTACTGATGGAACAGTCATAATGTAGATCTACTTTGATCATTCCATCTGATCTACCTAAGTATAAGACTGCTAATTGTTGCAAATAAATATAAACTAGGTTATATATATTACCTCTTTCGCGATGTTTCTGTACTTGTAGTTATAAGCTTTGTTCATCGGCGGGAATCGTGGACCGAACCTCTCGTCATTGGGTCCATGTAGGGGGTTGTTGCCAGCGAATCCCATCAGGTTGATGTGGTCCTTGACGATCATGAGGTCTCCGATCTTGTAGTTGGGGTTAAGACCTCCAGCCGCGTTGGTCGCTATCAAGGTCTTTACGCCCAACAGCTTCATCACTCTGACTGGCAAGCAACACTGAAATAAGGGTGTAAAAATGTATACACGTATATTTTAATTTATTAACATTAAATTTAAGTATTCTTATAGGCTCTTATAGGTCTATATGAATGAGCTATTCATTTGATATTTCTATGTTATTGAGCAAATAGCTACAAAATGTGGTCAATGGTTACAAAACAAATATAAAACAAATATAAGTTAATTCAGCATTAGACCAGAAAATGAATAACGGCTATACTTAAGTAAATTAATAGTTGTAAGTAAAAGTAGGTAGTTATTGGTCCTTCGCTAGTAAACAGGAATTCCCTTTCTGTTGATATATTTAATTCAACTATTCCTTGGCTTTGAACGATAGCGGTTATTGACAAAAGTATTGGAATATTTATCGTTGTAATTAATGTGTTTGTGTAATCAGTGGAAGGTTTGCTCTGATAAACCCTTCGCTGGGGGTCGGCGACTATCTCTTACATCACCTTATAGAGTGCTCCATGTTGACTTAAAAATAGTAGGAAAAAATCTGGGGCACGGTAGTCAATGCCATGCAAAGACAATCATCCAGTCTGAAGTCAGAAAAGCTATTGACACCCAAAAGGAAGAGAAAGCACCTGGGCCAGATGGCATTACAAACGAAATTCTTAGACAAAGCAAGGCAGTACTGATACATGTCCTCACATATATGTTCAACGATATCATAAAAACCGAAATCAATCCCCAGCAATGGACAGTCTAACATGATTTTACTATATAAAAAAGAGGACAAAAACGACATCGGAAACTATCATCCGATCAGCCTTATTTCAAATATATATATATATATATATACATATAAAAATAATAACTACTCCAAAACTTAAAATGCTACAAAACAAAGAAATCTCCCAGGTCGTTCCCACCAGGCAGAGTACCTAGAAGGCTCAAAGAGTTTCCTCGCTGGATTGCGATACTTATTCTCTGGGCCAGGTAGGTGCCGGCTCTGGGGTCTCGGGTGGCCTCAATGAGTTTTTTGGAGATTTCTCCGAAAAGTTTGTGCGCACCCAGACCCCATGTACCTAAGGTTTCAACCCCAAACGGTTCAAATATGAGATCCCCACTAAGGTTCTCATATTTGCGCCGCTTGAGGTTTTCCGCCTGATTGGCGGCCGCACCTGCAGAACTCGAGGTGCCCTGGACATGGGATGGAGCAAGTGTATCGACGCAAGTAGCGTCCCATACAAGAGCCCGTCCCACTCTCCAAGGGACCAGGGTCATACCGTCTGGTCTCTTGCCATCGTCGCGCGCCAAACCAGAGGGTTCTAGCACAGCTGGCACTCCGGCGGTGACAAGAGCCCGACGGATGAGATCGTTCAGGCAGTGATGTCGGGAGATGCGGCCGGCGCTTCGTTGACAGGACAGCCCGTGGTGTCCGAGGCTGTCCACATTTGCACCACAAACACAGCGATGGGGGACGACGTGGGGGGTGCCAAGACGCAGGGAAGTGGCTAACCGGAAAGCTGTTCGATCCAGCAATGTGCCCGTATTGGGTGACGGTAATGCTTGTAGCCAAAGGCCCGACTCCCACTTCTCCGCAGCTAAGAGGCGAGCCTGCTCCACAGGACTGGAGGACGTATTAAGAAGATTATTCCGTACCAGTCTGCAGAGTGGCTCGTCCCAGAGCCTTTGGGAAAAAGTATTGTCAGGCAATTCGCTACAAACACTAGTTACACTCCAGGCGTCCTTGGCCTCGTCCAGAAAGGTAACTGTATTGGAGTAGGATGGGTGATGTAGTATTTTGGAGATAAGACTATGGTTCGCGTGGACTGAGGACAATAAGGCCGGAAGCGATATGTCAGAGGGCTTTCGAACACCCAGGCCACCGAACCTAACTGGAAGCGTTGCCTGAGTCCATGCGCGGTCATCGAAATTTGTATTCAAAATAGTGGAGAGCGTTTGTCTTATGGTATCATCCAACTGTTTGAGAAGTTGAGGGAACTTCCACAGTTGACAACACCGTAAGACATATGTCAATTTAGGTACGAAAATGCAAAAACGGATTAGGGTAAAGGCCATGTGACAGTTAATTTGGAGGAGGCGGTCTAAAGTTTCATTAAAGTTTTGTAATTTGTTATCTAAGAAGTCCGGGAGAGATTCGTCTAAAATAGGTGAGCCCAAAAGGAAGAGCGAATCCTTTTCAATGACAGACAGTTGTGGAGCTATTTCTTTAAAGCTGGATATAATCGCGTTTCTATCCCCACAACTGTCTGGCACAAAAAGTTCGCACTTACCTAGGTTCAGCTGCAGACCTATTTTTTGGAACTCGCGGATCAGAGTGCGGAAGTCTGATAGTACAGTGGGTGCATCGCTTCCAAGGGTCCCATCATCCAAATACCAAACATTAAATTTTGAATTTAGAAGCTCGATGACCGGGTGTATACCCGGTCATCGAGCTTCTAAATTCAAAATTTAAAAAAAAAAGAAGCTTCTAATAGCTTCTCGATAGCGCGATCTTCTAAGCTTGCTATACAGCAAGGCTGAAGATTGCTGGACCTAGAGGGTCGCCCTGTTGGCAGCCCACTTCGGATGAGATGAGGTGGTCTTTGTAAATGAGTTTGGTGGGGTCGTTGTAACACTGGAGCATAAATGGTAAAATGGCAGGTGCTTTAGATTTAATTTGGGCCAACAAGGCGCCTCGGTCAACTGAGTTGAAAGCGTTTTTGATATCGACCTTCAGAAACACATCATCGCCTTGATTGTGGATAGCTGTCCTGAAAGAGTGAACGGCGGCCTCACAACCTCCTTTGCAGGCAAAACCGAGCTGTTTTGGCTGGAAGTATGATGCGAGGGAAGTTACCGATTTGCAAGCTAGTTTGGCTGTAAGGCGCCGGTATGTGGAGCCGACAGCAATCGGACGAATGCCACCATCTCTCTTCCTCAAGGCGCAGAGGTTAGCTCCATACAGAATGTCTACGATATCTGATGCGACCCCTCCACTTAGCATCAGGTTGCACAGATTCGTAAGTTCATGCAGGAGCTTCTCGCTGGTCTCCCCGCAGCCACCGCTGGTGAGGTCCTTCAGATGCTGAGGGGTGAGACCGTCGAGGCCGCCAGCTGAACCCGGAAGAAAGGACATGACGGCTCCGCGTACTTTGTCTGTCGACGTTTGTAGTGGTGGTAATGCGTCATTGGAAGCTGCGAAAGGATTTGATTGTGATGGATGTTTGTTTTGCAGGGCGATGAGAGTTTCTGGGCAGTCGGGGGCGACCATGTCATTGGAAAACAGGAGCCGCGCTGCACCCTTAATGTCTCCCTCACTTATTTTATTTTCCACAGTTTTCACGATGTTATGTTTGACCGTGGAATGTGAAGAAAAATTTGGGTTGAGGTTAATGCCCGAAACACAATTCTTTTTGATTCTTGAAGTCAGGGAGGCATTGTTGAGCGGATCTCTAGTGATATGCAGAAAACGGTAGGGAAAGGTGAGTAGATTTTCCCAGGCTTGCCTCGAGTTCTCCAGCACTGTGTGGCGTATCGTCTCGGCAAGCTTCTGGGCTACAGTCACTCTGGCACCCCTAGGGATCCGTCTTAGAACTGGTATAAAACGTTTAAATTTGGATATTTCTTGCCAGAAATTTGTTTGATAGATTGGGTTCGGAAGTGAATAGGTTATTGGGGGAAAGAGTGTTAGAAGCTGTTTGTGGCATTTGCCTACGTGGATGTTCGAACCCCGCTGGCTTTTAAAATATCGGGAGCATTGCAACTGATTTCCAAAGGACACGGTCGAAATATTAGAGGTCCCTGCATCCTGGCTGCTATTCATAGGTTGATAAAGATAAACTATAAACGATAACTTATATAATAGAATAAACTATAGACAAAAATTAAAAAATTGCTTAACTAATATAAAAAAACCTTGAACCTCTTGGGGTGCAAACTGCTAAAATATAATATCCTCCTTCTAATGGTGCTCGTTTGGTCATTCACCTTGATAGCTCCGATCGCAAGTTATGGTGTCCAACAAGGTGTAACTAGGAACCGTTGTTGGTTACTGAGCTAAGGCTGTCCTAGTCCATTCACTACTCCAACCGCGTACATCGGTGTTATGGTGTCCAACAAAACATCCAGTGCGTATTTGGGGTGTAAGTAGGAAACACCGTTTACTCAACTTGGGCCGTTCCAAGCCATTCACTGCTCCATAGTTATCTGGTCGGTAAAATAAGTCGGGGTCCAGGCGTTGGCAAATCTTGAAAATTACTCGTAGAATTTTATGAGGTGTTCCAAACGTAATTGGTATTGTTTTATACAAATATAACGCAATAAATATTAAGAAATAATTTAAAAATTTCGAGACATATTGTTGTTGCTCTGACGTTCAGTTCAGAGAAAGGTAATAAAGGTAAAGGTTCATTTTTTAAATTCAGTATTATTTTTTTAGTACTTACCTACTTTTATGGTACAATTGATTTTGTATATATATATAATATTTTTGCTAAGATAATCTTAAGACAGACTGAAGACACTCTGCACCAACACCAACTGATCGAGCAAGCAGACTTCCGCAAAAACTACTCGACAGTCGACCACATCCATGTTGTACGTCAAGTCTTATAGAAATCTAGTGAATACTAGTTAACATACTATATTGTATTTACCGATTACAGCAAAGCTTTTGATTAATTAATTCACGACTACAATTGGGAAGCACAACTTGAACAAGGAATTGAGCAAAAATATATTCGATCATTGGATTCGATTTACAGTCACATCACAACAAGAATACAATTAGAAAAACAAAGGAGTACCTTTTAGAGTAAAAAATGGCGTCAGACAAGGTTACCCCTGAAACTTTTTACTGCAGTACTAGAATTCATCTTCAGAAGACTAAATTGGGATCATCTTGTGATTAATGTAATGGCGTACTGCTGTCGCATTTAAGATTCGCCGATTATATAGTACTACTGGCAAAAACATCAGATGATTTTATTAAAACAAATTAAAGAACTTGCGACAGAAAGTGAGGGAGTAGGGTTGACATTGACACGAGAAGGCAACAGAAAGAGAGGTGGACCGCAGAAAAGATGGGATGTCGACATCAGGCAAGTTTTTTAAGGTGGTGCCCCGCCAAGAGAAGTCATTTTTATCTATGATTATTATTTGAAACAGTTTAGATCAGACCATTCAATTTACATTTTATTTAAGTTGCTCTATCAAAAAATATGTCGTTGCCCGACTCGCATCTGAGCGCATACCTACGAATAGAGGTGAAAATTGGAAATTTTGTAGAGATTTTCATTTATACATATAATAAATTCGTAACTGGTCGCTGTCTGTACTTGGAAGATATATAAGAAAAACTATTACAAGGGGGCTTTATGAACGAAATAGAACCCACAACAATGATTTTTAGAATTTTTGTCTGTTTGTCTGTTTATCTGTTTGTCTCTTTGTCTGTACGCGCTAATCTCGCAATCTACCAATAGATTGTATCTTTCACGTAATAACAACTGAACGAATTTTGACGAAATTTGATATGGTAGTAGTTTAGCCTCTGGATTAACACACAGGCAACTTTAATTCGCAAAAATAAGTACGGTTCTCCAGGATTTATATTTCACGTACGAAGTCGTGGCTAACATCTGGATTATGGACTATACTAATATTATAAACAGGTCAAATTTGTTTCTTTGTGAGTTTGTGACTTACCGAGATTGTAAGGTGCTAATCTCTGAATCTACTTCAACCGATTTTTTAAATTCTTTTACCAATAGAAAGCCACATTATATTTTGAGTGTCATGTTATATTAACCCGAAAAATGTTAAGTCTTTTCCGTGGTAGCCGGATTTACAAAATAAATCGATAATAGCGTATCCTAAAAGAGCATATTGTCAAGGCATGTCTAAGGACGGCTCCGTAATTATCAACGCGCAATAGGTTCTCTTTTAATTCAAAAGATACTGTCCGATTTCACTCAAAATAATTTTCCTAAATAATTTGTAGCATTATCTATCAGTATGGTAACTTACAAGTTTATATCTCCTATAATTTAGGAATGCCAGGGGCGGGGACCAACTTATAAACCGCTTTGGAGGCCGATTACTCGAAAATGGTTGACTTTGTAAAAAAGTCACGTATAGAAGTACTATACATGACTTTCTAGATTTGTAGAAACCTTACTTTTATTTTAAAATACCTATTGAACGATACCCCACACGATGGCGTAGAATTTTTCACCCCCACTTCACATGTATGGGAAGCCAACCCTGAAGTATAAAATTATTATTATTTTATGATCCCAAAACCGAAATCTATACACAATCTAGAACTATACCAATTTTCATTCATTTATATTCATGATTAGGTACAGTAGCTACTCGTAGAAGCGCGGATAGATACACAGATAGAAAAAACAGACAAACAAACGGACGGACAGAGCGAAACTATAAGGGTTCCTTATGTATTACGGAACCCTAAAAAAACGGGCGAACGAAATCGTGTTTGAGAAACGCTGCCTTATCGATGAGAGATTTATTATTGAGTTTTACAGAAAAGTTTTCGAGTTTGATAGTGCCTGCATAAAAGTCAGTGACAGCATATTTAAACCATAAAAAGATGATTTTTATATAAAAAAAAATATTAAATCGTAAGATGATATGTTTTTGTATCAAAATAATATAATTTATCGTCTCAAGTGTTTAAATTTTAATCGTAAGATTATGTTTTAGTATCAAAATAAGATAATTTATCGTCTCAAATGTTTAAAACATGAGATCATTTCCTTTTACTTCACATAATTTGGACTAATGGATAAAGAGCTGGCTTGGCTGCGACTATATAATCCGGAATCAGGAAGGCCGGAGAAAATTCAGAGCGCTAAAATAGAACTCTCCGTTAATACAATAGAGCTGAAGTTCGAATACACAAGTGTCGAGTCAAATGTCAATGTCATATATGACAGCTCGACACTCAACACTTTGGTTTTCAGTTCTATTGCATTAGCGCAGGGTTCTATTTTCAATGCTCTGAATTTGCCCCGGCCTACCGGATTCCGGACAGTATAGTCGCAGCCTAACGTCGTGTTAACTAGCGTGGCGGGCCCGGACAAGCAGCGGACCTTGGGAAAATTAAAAATTTCGAAACGAAATACGCACACTTTCGACTTTTCTCAAAAATTTATTATAAATTTAAGTCGCCCGTCGAGTCTGTCTCTCTGTATGTTCGCTTTTGCCCGCAGCTTCGCCCGAGTGGGAAAGTGTTGTTGGCAAAAAACTTCTTTGGCAAACAGTGTGCAAAAAAATTCTGTGCTATTATTATATTGCAGTAAATATAATAATAATAGCACAGAGTAAAAATATATAATACTTACGTAATAGTTTTTTTTATTAAATTTATTACACAGTATATACTATATATTTTTAATCTGTGCTATTACTATGTAAGTACATATTTTGCTAAATAAGTTTTTTGCCACGAACACTCTCCCACGTGGGCGAAGCTGCGGGCAAAAGCTAGTTAGAATAATTATAACTACCATGAGAGACGCATGCTTCGACACAAATGGGCCAGTTCAACCGGACATATACCACGACCTCACAGAAAACCGAGTGCACAGGAAGGGAGGAGACCGGCAATCGCTAACAATCAGGATAATATTATTATGTCTGATCGAATTGACTACATAATCGTTTTCATTTGATTCTTACCTTCCAAAGCGGGTATCCCTCGTAATAATGGAATCGTCCTTGCATGGCTACCACAGGCACGCTGCCGAGCCGGCCGAACACAAGCTGTCCATGATGACCCTCGACCGTGCTGACGGGGAAGTTAGGAATGTCTTCGTATGGGAAGTGGTTCGCGTCTGTTATGCTCTCTGCTAGGGATCCTGTAAAAAGTTAAAGGTCCTTTAATTCGATACCTACCGTGATGCAGTTAATATGGATTGCGAAACGACTCAGTTTGAACTAATTAATGAATAAATGATGAATGATAGTGCACACTGCACCTTGCGGTATCCGACTGTGCCATTAAATTATATGAATGATGATGAAGTGCGCATCCAGTGGCAAACAAAACAAAGCTTAACCTGATGGTATGGAGTCACATTTTGATACCGACCTTACGAGGTGTCTTACATACCTACTTTTTCGAAAAACCTTTCTGTTATTATATTGGATGTGCATCAGAAATTAAAAACCTCTTCCCATTAGGGCGCGCACTCAGAAGCACAGAGTAGAAAATATATAATATTATACATAGGTACGTACAGAGAAACTCTTTTATGGGACGATCCAATCGATTCAAATTTGATAATTTTGACGTCCCCTTCAATGGCCCACAAATTTTCTACACAATCGTGGAAACACCGTGTGTTTGTAGAAGTGCAATCAAACCGACGTTAACTATGCAGCATAAATAGTATGTAGATAAACATATCTGTTCCTCTTTCTTTAATCTGGGGGTCTAAAAAGGCCGCTTTATATATCTATCATATATATTCTTCCATACAAAAATTGTAAAATGACTACATGATTCATCTCATCTCAACATATTAGAAAACATCAATTTTGTCAGTTTTCAATAGAAATGCGTAAAATGGCGCACATAATATGAGTTGAAAAAAATATATGAAACATAATATGAAGTGTGGCCTAAAGTGGCCTTTTTAGACCACCAGTGCTTATTCATATTTTATCAGCCACTTGCGATTTTAAATGTGCGGTGGCTGCTGCCGCTTACGCAGACAGCCTTATTCTATATGATTGCAATGGTTAAAATATGTAAGTACCGTCTTTCCAATACGCACCCATCCCGGAGCCGCAGATGATTCCGATGGTGGGCCGGATAGGAGTTCTGGCGAGCAGGAAATTCGCAGTCTCCTGAAGCATTTCATATGAATACCTGAAACAAATATAATTTATTCAATTAATTGAATAAAAACTTACTGCGGCGATTTTAATTGGGTGAGAATTGTAAGCTCACTAGGACACCATCGTGATGCAACCGGCAACGAATGATCTTCTGGGGTCGCCAGCAATTCGAAAATCTTAGATGACGCAACCGACATTTTAATGGACGCTGTGCTTACCTAATCTAGGCCTAAGGGTCAATTTAAACTGAAACCAAATGATACGCGTTGCTGCGCTGTGCAGCGCAGTGCAACTTGGCATTCGATCTCTTACAATGTAACATGTATCTTCTTGTGTAAGGAATAAAGTTAAATTTTCTATAGTTATGTATATTAAACATCCAGGGCCCCGTCGTGTATCGTTTCGGTGTAAATAGACCCTTAGGCTTTATAAATCCCATACTTCAAGGCCTGATTTAACTCTCATCGACACTCAATGAAACACTGAGTACTTGAGTAGGTACTGACTAATGTCTATCTTTCCTAGAAGCAACCGGTTCGATTCTATAATAACTTGCTCCTCAATACTAGGCTCATCAACTCAGGGACGTGTTTTTTGCATTGGAATGTGCTAAATATATGGTGCAGCCGTGCAGTTTAATTTTTTGCTCGTTAGTATATTATGCAGAATATAATTATATTATATTCTGCATAATATACAATCTACATATATTCCTATAATATAATATGTAGATTGTAGAGCTTTATTTGATTGTTACGTTCATTATGCTTACTTGGCCTTAATTCTCTATAGTAGGTTACTACTTATTACTTAACCTGGGTTGAAAACAAAACTAATGCTGTTGGAAAGACTACGACTACCCACATACAGTTGAAAAGCTTCCACGCCTAATTATAACGATCTTAACACTTAAAATAACTAAACGCAAAAAATCCCAGCGTTTCAGATTTCCGCATCAAATACCTACGATTCGTACCAAAAACATTTTAAATATCATATGAAGGATGTTTGTTGAATATCTGAAAATAAATCGTAAAATTAAGGGGCCCCATATAAGGTCCGGTTTTCCTTCAGTTCGGCCTGAAAAAAGCTATTCAACTTAGAAATCCCTAAAGCCCCCAATAAACCACTGCATTTTAGGTTTTGTTATATTAAAATTTTATTATTTATCGAATTATATTATATTAGCATTACCGTCACCCAATACGGGCACATTGCTGGATCGAACAGCTTTCCGGTTAGCCACTTCCCTGCGTCTTGGCACCCCCCACGTCGTCCCCCATCGCTGTGTTTGTGGTGCAAATGTGGACAGCCTCGGACACCACGGGCTGTCCTGTCAACGAAGCGCCGGCCGCATCTCTCGACATCACTGCCTGAACGATCTCATCCGTCGGGTTCTTGTCACCGCCGGAGTGCCAGCTGTGCTGGAACCCTCTGGTTTGGCGCGCGACGATGGCAAGAGACCAGACGGTATGACCCTGGTCCCTTGGAGAGTGGGACGGGCTCTTGTATGGGACGCTACTTGCGTCGATACACTTGCTCCGTCCCATGTCCAGGGCACCTCGAGTTCTGCAGGTGCGGCCGCCAATTAGGCGGAAAACCTCAAGCGGCGCAAATATGAGAACCTTAGTGGGGATCTCATATTTGAACCGTTTGGGGTTGAAACCTTAGGTACATGGGGTCTGGGTGCGCACAAACTTTTCGGAGAAATCTCCAAGAAACTCATTGAGGCCACCCGAGACCCCAGAGCCGGCACCTACCTGGCCCAGAGAATAAGTATCGCAATCCAGCGAGGAAACTCTTTGAGCCTTCTAGGTACTCTGCCTGGTGGGGACGACCTGGGAGATTTCTTTGTTTTGTAGCATTTTAAGTTTTGGAGTAGTTATTATTTTTTTAGTACTTACCTACTTTTGTGGTACAATTGATTTTTTTATCATAACTAGTTTTTAATTCTTCTTTTTTAATATTGTAATGTGAACCACTTTGTTAGGTGTACCTCTATTTATTATATTATAAATTTTATCGTTAATTTAAAATATAATAGGAAATATTACGTAGGTATATAGTAATTAAACGGGTAGTTTAAAAAAAAATACGGACGAATGCTACTAATATATAATATAATATAATAATAAAATAATAATCATAAATTATAGGGATATTTTTTTGTAAGAAGATGGTACGACTACGACTTGTGTACATTCTTTACGTAAAGGTCCAATAATAGTCAGTTCAAGAACGAAATAACGTTGATAAGTTTTGGACATTGGAAATGAATTTTCGTTCGCTCCGGTATAGGCCCCGATTTCACGAAAAGGTGCGATCCCCTCATTTCTCGGTGAGTTTTAAAGATATTATATTCAAAAAGGTTCAAAAGATGCGTATTCACGAGAGCTGTCAAATGCAAAAAGAATAATTCCAGAAAATAAAAAATAAAAAAAAATAATGAAAAAAAAACGAATATTTGAATTGGTGCTCGATATTTTGGAAACGAAGAATGATATCAAATATTTGAGAAAAATTCCTCTGGACAATCTAGTCAGCTACAATTTGAGCCTAAAACAATGACGATCGGGTTAAGGGTTTGCCCAATAGCCTAACCTTTTTGAAAAAATAATGAAATATACTTTAAACGAGACAATCTTGTTTAAATATAATCGAAATATCAACAACGGCTACAATTATTATTAACATGAGTATGCAGGGAGTTTTGGGAGAGACAAAACGATCTACCTAGGTCTTAACCCTTAGAAACTGCTCATAATAATCAATTATGTGTTATGTGTTTTTTTCTTTCGTCGTGCAACAATATATCAATAATTTAACTCTCTAACTTCAGTCTGATTGGCAGCTTTGTATGCGTACCTATCTATGTATAATTTTTGCGTTGTTTGGAAATTTGGAATGTGGTGGGTTAAAATCCTGGTCAGTTAAATATTTTTGTGATTCTTATTCTTTTTATATTTTTTACTAGCTGGTGCCCACAACTTCGTTTGCGCAGAACTAACGGGAGCGGAACTCAATTTTTTTTAAACGGTAAATTTAAATTCCTAGTTCCTTCGCTTTAATTAATTTGTATAGATATTTATTTTTAATTATTTTATAGTTCTACTAAAACTCCGAGCAAAGCTCGGTCTCCCAGATACTCTTATACTTTAATCGAGACAATCTTGTATATTATTATATATAATCGTAATCTTGGCAACGGCTGCAAGTATTTACAGGTTACTAGGTTTTATCCCTGGGAAACTGCGCATTTTAAGCTATATATGTGTTTTTTATTTCGTCGTGCAACGTGCAATATACCAATAATTTCGACTCTATAATGTCAGTCGGATTGGCAGCTTGGTTAATTTTCGCGTTGCTTGGAAATTCGGAATGTGGAAATGTGGAAATTCGGTTCAAACCCATTTGAACCCCGGCAAAATATTTTTGTTATTCTTTTTTTTTAAATCTACTAGAGCTCCGAGCAAATCTCGGTTACCTACGTACTCTTCTATTATATTATAAAGTAACATGTCCTGACTGACTGATTCATGAACGCCGAGGCAGAACTACTGAAGTTAGAAACGTAATATTTGTACTGCGGCTTCCTTTTGTGACGTATATGTCTACTAAGAAGATATTTTGTGAAACTCTTCCCCCAAAGGGGTAAAAACATTTACATATCAACTTCTGTATGTAACTTTTTTGTTTGTGGTCAGATCTGTTTGAAATTTCGTGTTATGGCTCTTTGACATGATTTACTAAAACTGTAATTCAATATTTTCTAAAATTCGATCTATTAATTGGTAAAAAGGTTATTAAACTTTGTATGGGGAAAAATATTAAATGAGCATTTCGGCTTGGAACTTTGTAAATGTAGTCCTAAAAGAAAATAAGTAAACACGTATTTCACAATTTATGATATTCGACTTCAAAGGGGTGAACAGGGGAGGGGTATGAATGTATTTTTTTCAGAGTCAGACTCATGCTTGACCATTTTACTATATATTTTATATATTTTTGTAATATTCTCTTCAATTATCTTCTCTTATTTTGATACCCGTAGTACCCAGGGGCACACGAATGTATGAGGTAAAGTCGTGTTTAAAGTCATCACTCATCATACATGTGAAGTCACATACAAAAGCTCGCTTTAAAAAAATATAAGATTCCATTTGAGAGGTGAATAGTCTGCTAAACAGTTTTATGAATTGTTGCTTAAAATAGGAAACGGCGATTACCCTACAATTGATAGTCAAATTACTATTCCGCTTTGGCAACAGTAGTGACATAACTTACAGAACTCACTAGCGCAGTTTACCCTGATGTCACCAATCTCATAGAAATAGAAGGGTTATATTGTGTGCGTGCCATTTTGACTCCCAAAAATGAAAACTCAGCCACAATAAATGAACTTTTACTCAATCCATTTGAAGCGGATGCAGAACAATATAAGTCATTGGATTCAGTAGTACAAACTGATGATGCAGTAAACTATCCCGTGGAGTTCCTTAATACTTTGAACCCAACAGGTCTTCCCCCAGATAATCTCCGTTTGAATATTGGAGTACCAGTTACGTTATTAAGAAAAATTTAGTCTCCAAAATTGTGTAATGTCACCAGACTCACTACAAATAAATGTTCTCCATCGAAAATTGTCGAGGCTACTAATTGTACTGACTAGATGTGCTCAAGGGGAAACTATTCATATCTAAAATATATGATGTAATTCTTTATTTCTTATTGCACCAAATCCTAATAAAAACATACAGTATAGTAGTAGTAGTTTCGTTAGTACTTTTAAGGAAAAATTGTCCTTTAATTAACGATGATACAATGCCACAAAAGACGCTTTCGCTCTATAAAATTCAAGTCTTGCTATTATATTTTGCGGTTTCTGTCTGTTATACCTATTATTATTATTATTATTGGGTGGGACTAAAATACTTTAAAACGAAGTTTAGACAATTACATCTTTAATTGTCCTGTCGGCTGCGTGGAATTAATACTATCTACTTAGTAATTAAAACATTGACCCTATTGAGCGTTTGTGTTACCACAACTAAATCCATTGAAGAATATTAAGTATGATAAAATTATGGATTTTTAAACTTTGATTTTCATCATTTAAGCGCATTGAATATTTAACCTACTTATTCATGGATAGAATTAGAAAATCTAGGGCTTTAAACGAATTTTAAATTGTTTTATTTATCATCCAAATATCTATGTGAGTACTTAGGTACATGCTCAGTGAGTATGTACCTAAGTACTAGACCGCTGTAAAATGAAATAGAGCATTGATTGCACGTATTTGACCATTAATTCAGCTAATTTTTTTTACAAAACAAACCAATTTGATGAATTTATTTAAAGCAATCTAGAGGTGATTCTATACCTATTTATAACAAGTATTTTTTAAACTTGCGAAGTTAAGCGACGTTAGACAAATCTCAATATAAATTCTATTTTGAATAGTATCTATAGGCACATAGTGCTGTCCCAGTGTTGGGCAAATCGCGTCTTTCTTTCGCAGAAATGAGATATCATTGTAAATGGTACTTAATTAGTATTTGTTTTTGATTATTGTACCTTAAAAACGTTAACGTGGCGTCATAAATACCTTGCTCTTTTCGAAGGCCTAATAACGGATATTGATCTGACCTTTAATCAACAACATTTAACTTAAATTTAAATATCACATGTACCAATTGTATCACGTATAGATCCACCATAACTTCTTAGATTATAATCGCAATTAGGTTAATAATTTTGTTAGTTTTATAACCTAGTTCTGAAACTGAAAAAATACAAATAGTCTTAATGCTCTGAGACATTTCTAGTAAAAACTATGTAGGTACTGAGGTTTATTAGTCTGTTGATTTTTAAAAATTAATTCGTGTCACATATTTTTATAAATTATTATTATCGGTATCATATCACATTATAATTTTTAAGAAAGATATGAACGTTAGAAGAATTAGATATGTATATTTTATCTCCTTTACGCAAGGGTCATGTCACGATATTGTTCCAGCCTCTGAGAGTCCATTATCACAGCTAGATACTTATTGTTAATCTTTCTAGAACTTATGGAATATATTTTTAATCTAAATTCTAAACTAGAGCTAAGTTAAAGTTTTTTTAATTGTTTTAAAATTATTTTTATATTAAACAGTTACGGAAAAGTAATTATCAATTCTAATTAGAGATTTTTTTTTTAAATTGGCATAGATAGTATTCTCATCGCATTAACTACGTCCATTCCAATATTTTAACCGAAATCTCTTATTAATCGAAACGACATGTAAACATTTCTTGCACCCGGTAAAAATGCAACCACTCACCTTTTCTGTCCATTCTCATCAGTATCCACGACCTCCGGCAGGGAAACACCGTTTCCATTGCAAACCTTTGCGTTAGTGGGGGACATGTTTAATGCAAATTGACAGACCACTGTGGCTGATAACTAATAAATGAGACACACGGGGTATCGGGCGCCCGCTTTATAGGCGAGCGTCGACAAAATAATATTCTTATTTATTCTTTATCTACAGTAACTAAGTATCACGCAATAATTTTTATTGCCTCGGATTTTTCTCGATCACAACAATTATTTGAGAGACTTGTGACAGTGTAATTAATTTTGAATAATCAATACTTCGAATTATTACTTTGGCTTACTTCTGTTGATGTTCTGTTGATGAAAGTTTTGTTTATATTCTTTTGCCGCTATAACAACAAATACTGAAAACAGAATAAAAGAAATATTTAACAAACGTAAACCGCCCCATACAAGAAACGTGATTTTTTTGCCGTTTGATACCAAACCCTTCGTGCGCGAGTCCGACTTGCGCTTGACCGGTTTTCACTACACATCGTCACAGTATAAAATGTTAAATGAGTAAGTGATGATATCTGTGGCTTAGTGGTTAGCGCGTTGGCGCTCTAGCTGGAGGTCGCGGGTTCGAATCCCGCCGAGGGAACAAAAAGTTTTCTATGTTCCTGGATCATGGATGTGTATTAAATATGTGTATAATATAATAAAAATCTTAACCATATGTATATTCCAGTTTTCTGTTACCTGTAATACAAGTTCTTTGGATAATTAGCATAGGGCCAGATTGACATGGTGTGAAGCGTCCATTAATATAAAAAAATGTTATGACAGTAGTTAGTTCCTGCAGTAAAGTAACGGCCAATATATTATTTTGACTACGGTGTAAAGTTTGTAAAAGGGCATGTAGAGTTAGAAGATAAGCTCTACATTAATGTTTTGGTGGGATGTATAGAATTTTGCACGATAACTTAAGGTTGAATATTATTAAAAACTTTTTGTGTCTAGAATCTACTAATCACTATTAACTACATGCTTAAACTCATTAATTGTTAATAATTTTATGTTGTTGTAATGAATAACTCAGCATTAAAACCTGTGAAGTGAAGCGAATGGTAATGATGATGAATATAAATTTGGGAATAGCAAATGTTCAAAGATATCGATATCCGTGTCATACCTATTTCATCATATGAAGATGTATCCAGGTGTGATGATGGTGGCGATGATAATGATGATTACTGTAAATGGCATAGTAGCATATGCTTGCTGTTCTTCAAACAACGCTGAAATTCCCAAACACGTATCTTTAAAGACTCAGGAGTTCTGTTCAGTGGTTTTGGATCCAAGGTGTACCTTGGAACAAAATCTAAATTTTTGATAGCATATTACTTACTTCGAAAAAAGTCGAAATCACTATAGGCGTCCTTATAGATTTCGAAGAGTTCCCTCGATTTCTCATGGAATCCATGACCAGGTCTACCATTGGGTGACAATAGGACTAACTTAGAAATAAACCTATTATAACAAAAAAAGAATAATCAAAATCGGACTACACTGTCTAAAGTTATGTGTGGTCATACATAAAAAAATACGAGTTGGCTTGAGGCCCTCCTCCGGTTAAAAACATCCCCACTTTACGTGTGGGGGAGGTACCCTAAAATATTTTTTTCGTGATTTTATTTTAAAAATTTTTCGATGCAGTAAATACACATATCCATGCAAAGTTTCATCTTTCTAGCACTAACCGATTGGACGGTAAGCCGAAGACGGACGGACGGACGAACGGACGGACATGACGAAACCTTAAGGGTTCCGAGACGTAAACTACGGAACCCTAAAAATTGGTGCTGAGAGAACGTTCTGACCTTACTTTTGACTTTACCGACTCTAAATAAGGAGCCTAACATAAATATTAAATTTTTTAAACAGTTTTTACTTTTCATAACTTTTACATTTATTTATACAATATAAATTTTACAAAATTCAAATTCTGGTAGAATTGAATAAGTAAATTAAGTTTTGTTGGTCATGAAAAAAAAACACCATAATAGACCGGTAGGTAAAGAACTGGCAATAATATAGAAAAGAGGAATACAGTTTTGGACCTTTATTTTAAACCTAATTTCTATATCTACTGGTGCAGGTATATAAATAACATTCTCAAAAATATTAAGCATATTATACTATGTTGTATGCAAGGATTTGTATATCAATGCACATAAGTACCTACCTTATTAAAGTGATACCGCTAATAACACCAATCTTTCTTCAAGTAGACCGCGATAAAATCGCTGCTTGAGTACCTACATTCTATATGATATTATTTACAATAATATGACATTTTTTCGTCATATCCGTCCGTCCGTCGGTCTTCGGCTTACCGTCCAAACGGTAAGTGTATGATGATATGTATGTGTAATTACCACGCCGACTAAGTGCTACAATAAAATCACGAAAGATATATTTTTTTTGGGGTACCTCCCCTATGCGTATAGTTGGGATAATTTTTTGTCTTGCGTCTACCTCATAGTTGCGTAGTAACTACTTATTAATCTGTGCCCATAGTGCGGGGTATAATTAGATAGCTGTTTTAATAAAAACATTGCGCGAGGTTGATAAGACGACATCAAAAGATTTTGGTGTCCGTTTGCAAGATTTTCAACTTTAAAGTGAATATTTTTTTAGGGCTTATAAATGCGTAACTTGTAAAACTCCGTACAAAAATAAATTAAAATGTAAAATCCTACTACTATTATAAATGTGAAAGTTTGTGAGGATGGAAGGATGGATGTTTGTTACTCTTTCACGCAAAAACTACCCAACAGATTTCGATGAAATTTGGTATGGCAATGGATTAAAACATAGGCTAATTATTATTCCGAAAATGGTACTATATTTACGCGAGAAAAAGCTAGTATTAGTATAATGGTACCGGAAACCCTGGTGCGCGAGTCCGACTCGCACTTGGCCGGCTTTTTGTTATTTCTTTTTGTCGCGGTTTATTTTAGCCAGACCTACCAAATTGTGACCGAAGTTGATCTAACTGGTCTATCGACGACGTACCCAGGAGGCAGGAGGCACTCACTATACAAACTTAAAAGGTTACAATATTTTTAGATGAAATAAATAAGGTAATTAAAATTGTTAAAATTGGGGTAAAATGTTATAATTATTCGTATAAGTTAGTTACCTATAGTAGGTTCTTATTAATAATAATTTATTTTCCTTGAAGCTAAAATTAGCTTCATGGAATTAAGTAAATACCTAAGGAGTAACTAGATTTAATATTGGGTAAGTGCACAACTTTACACGGGCAAATTGTTATTTATTTACTTAAAATTACTCATAGTTATTATAGTAGCCAGAAGCCATTAGTTTAAATCGGGGACAGAACATGGCGCCAGGGTTATACATCCACCTCAAGCATATAATCGTAATAGTTTTCTATGAAGCCTTAGCTGCATTATATAACTTACTATACACTTTTTCATAACTTGTTAGGACATGACGCGCAAAACAAGACCAACCAACATCTGGGCACTGTTGTTATACTTATCGAACTCTATCGATGTAGAGAATCGATATTCTATAGTACTAGAATGTTCTTAGTTTCTTTCTAAGTTATAACTTGGTATTCGAGTGGGGTTTGCGTTTACTAGGTAGGTATATATGACCGTTTCTTAAGACTGTAAATTAATATTATTATTAACAAGTAAGTAAGCTATGTTACTTTATTACCCAGTTGCAAACAAGAAAAGTTTTAAACAATATCTGCATAATTTTTTATCATTGCTATTGTTATAAAATCAGGCTGCAAACAAGGAAGCAACGTCGAAAAAAAATCCCGATTTCAGGCCTCTGGAGGAATTTCCTACATTAAAGCAAATTTAGTCAAGTTTCTTTATATTTGGCCATCTAAAACGTACTAAGTTCTTCAGGAAAAATATTATTTAGTAGCTAGGTAACATAACAGAATAGGTTTACAGATCAAATCTTAACTTCTGTAAACCTATTCTGTTAATTAAGTATAAGTTTCTTAGGACTATTTGGTTTTAAGTTGCGATGATCTAGGTACTTTGTAAATTCGCATACCCTATTTTGGAACAAATTACGATTGTTAATTTTGGGGTTTCGTACTTTTAACAGTTAGCAACCTAACCTAACTTAACCGTCAGTTAGGTACTTACAACATTTTCCAACGACAACTCATTTTGTTAACAACGAAAATGCAATTGCAAATTATCACAAATCAAAGGAATGACAAATATTTATTTTTTTCGGTCAGACCTATCAATAGGCACGCCTATAAAAGGACTTACGTCAATTATTAGATTAGCAGAAAATAAAAAACGGTAATGTACGAAGGGTAGCAACTTCCCCACCACATCCTATAAGGCTCGGATGAGACTCAATGTCGCTGAACTGATTTGAATAACCCATACACATGAATGGTTGTAAAGCCATAAGCCACACACTATTGTTACTCGTTTTGTCATGAAGGCAGGATGTGGGTTTTGTTCGTAACTGTTTTAATAGTTCTACTAATTCATAAAAGTTTTAAGAAGCCAAAATCGTATCCCCCAGGTAAGTATTTTGAGATAGTTAAGTAACAACAAATCATCTCAGATTTTTTAGTGATTTTCCAAAATACTTCTCCTATTATTTATACTCGCCGGATACCTATCCATGCTAAAATTTTTCCATCCAACCTTACTAGCAAAGTCCAGCATAACATTACTTATTATAATACGTTTAAAGTTAAAAAATATATTTATAGGTCCTAATGTATTACCCATTTTCGGAAACTTACTATCGGTCTGGCTAGCGTTAAAGAAATATAAATTACACCATGTTGTGTGGAAGAAGTGGTCGGAGAAGTATGGAAAAATTATGGGTCTGCGTCTTGGTGTACTCGACGTCGTGGTTGTGACCGGGAAAGACCTCATCACTGAAGTATCTATGAGGGAGGAGTTTGATGGAAGACCAGATGGACTTGGCTTATTGATGCGGTCTTTTGAGAAGAAGCTTGGTAAGCATTCTTGGTTTACAAACTGGTAAAAGCCGAGACATAAGCTTTTGCATTGAGTTCTTAAAATTTTGTTGTTGTTAAAACGATAATTTCAAATGTAAAAACTGCGTACGGTTTTAGGCGTATCTTTATATTTAATACTCATCAACAGGTTTAGTATTCTCGGAAGGTAAAACATGGAACAAATGCAGGAAAACTGTGGTCAAGTGCTTAAGAAGCTTTGGCTTTGGATCCCGTTCTATGGAGTATCACATAATAGAAGAGTGCAACGCATTGGTGGACTACTTGGTGGAAACTACTGGAAAACCTATCAAAGCCAATGATATGTTCAATGTGACAATTATTAATATTCTGTGGAAGCTGGTAGCTGGAAAGCGGTATTTAAACCTTTAATTTGTTTTGTTGAGTTCTTTTTGAGAAAAAGTTTGGCATACGACCAGACAGATAGCAAATTTCGTCGCAATCAACACTAGAGAGTTACAGATGCGTGGCCGGTCTGTTAAATCGCCAACCCGTTCTCCAGTAGAACCAGCCTATTCATACTTAATCATGTTCCTACCACGATCAATTCTGTAATGTTAGATACTATTAAATAATAGCGTCCGTGGTCCAAAGTTCGAAATGAACACCCACAACTCCACAATGTGTTTAAACTACTTATGTAGATATACCCGCTGAAAACTTTTTGAATTACCTACATTTGTTCAAACGAGAACTAGGTTCACACCGAAACGAGATGATACGCGACGTTGCGCAGAATTTTTAAGATTCAAAATTGAACTTTAGTCACAACTATTTTCAAAATGCAGTCACGTATCATCTCGTTTCGGTGTGAGCTGACCCTTAGAGTCATTTCACACTGAGACGCGATTCGGTTTTTGACGTGACAACGTCTTATGATTCGATGGAGCCGGCTGCACGCACGAAAAAACATGACTCATTCGGCGTTACCGGCGTTACCGTCGTTACCTCGCTAAACATGACTCATGCGGCTCTGTTCCATTTCTTATGACGTTGTCAGGTTCAACTATCGTCAGTAAACCGACTTTATAGACAACCGATTTTTTTTCTGTTTTAGCTACGACATAAAGGATGAGAAGTTGAACCAGCTGTGCGCCCTGGTGACTCGGTCTTTCAAGTCCAACAACATGACCGGCGGGCCCATCAGCTGCCTGCCCTTCCTCAGATACGTCATACCAGACCTCATCGGGTATACGGAGTCCAAGGAGATACATAAGGAGTTACACGATTTCTTTTTGGTAAGTACGGGTCGCTTATTTGAAACTGGTAAGCCATTAATACTGACGTCCATAACCAAGCCCAACATCAGTGGAGTTACAAGTGCGTGAATGGTATTTCAAATAACTTGAATTTTTATAAAAAACTATAACTTCACTACGTAAATTATATAGTTTATGTTACCCGGTCTATTACGAATCTATTGACACCTCATTCATTAAAATCGGACCAGCGCCTTTAGTCAAGATGCATTCGATAATTTCGACAGCGTGCTTCGAATCAAAAATGTATGGGATTTGACATAAGTCAACTCATGTCGAATCCCATACATTTTGTTTTCGATCTTCGCCATATAATTACAGTTATTATATAATATTATAAATACATATAGTACTTATTTATCTATTGTAGGTATAATATTATATTATTTTATCGTATCAACTATGTATGTGTTTTATATTTGTTAAGTATGTATATTTTGATAGTTTAGTGAGGATATAATAATAATAATATTATTTAAGTAGCGTATTTGTAATTGTGCACGTCCTATCTGCTGTCTTTTATCCCATCTCTCTCCGTAGGGCTGCTGTAAGAAATTTCTTTTTAGAAATAAGCAGTACATTTGTGTCGTCTTTCTTTGTTAAATTGTAATGTTATAATTTTTTCTTGTGTGTTAAAAATTGATAAATAAATAAAAAATAATAAAGGCCCAGTAGTAGTAAGCGCTACGGTGTAACATACATACGAGGGCTGATTGATAAGTTTCCGAAACGACAAAGAAAAACCTCAAAAATCTATTTAAAATAAATTTATTTCTCAACGTAGTGTCCTTCTACCTCGATGCATTTAGTCCAGCGCTTCTCCAATGCCGTTACACCAGTTTGATAAAATGTTTTCTCCAACCCCTCAAAATACTCATCCACGGCAACAATGACTTCTTCATTTGATGAAAATCTCTGGCCTCCTAACCATTTCTTCAGGTTTGGGAATAAGTGGAAGTCGCACGGGGCCAGATCCGGGGAATAGGGTGAATGCGGTAACAATTCGAACCGCAATTCATGGAGTTTGGCGACTGCAACCATTGACGTGTGTGCAGGTGCGTTGTCATGGTGGAACAAAATTTTTTCTTGGCCAAATGTGGTCGTTTCTTCTGGATTTCACTTCATTTTTGCAGCAAGCTTGCGTGGTACTCTCCATTTATTGTTTTTTCTTTTTGCAGATAATCCACTAAAATAATCCCTCGAGCATCCCAAAAAACAGTCGCCATCACTTTGCCGACCGACAAAACCGTTTTTGCTTTCTTCGGCGCAGGTTTTCCGCTCTCAGTCCACTGCTTAGATTATTCTTTTGTCTCGGGAGTATAATGATGTATCCAGGTTTCATCGACTATTACATAACGCCGCAAAAACTCATTAGGATCTCGGTTAAACAGCGCCAAACACTCCGATGAATCGTCCACTCGACGTTGCTTTTGGTCTACAGTGAGCAAACGCGGCACCCATCGCGCGCAAAGCTTTTTCATTCCCAAATGTTGGTGCAAAATATTAAAAACGTGTTCAGATGAAATGCTCACCATCTCTGCTATCTCTCGCAACTTTAAGCGCCGATCATTCAATACAATTTTGTGAATTTTTTTGATCATGTCCGGATTCGTGACTTCATTTGGACGGCCAGACCTGTGGGCGTCTTCGCAGCTCTGTCTTCCACGTTTAAAATCAGATACCCAGGTGTGAATTGTACTCAATGCAGGAGCAGAATTACCTAAAACACTGTCTAGCTTGGTTTTAATCTGGGTTGCTGTTTTCTCTTTTAAAACGTAAAACTTTATCACCGCACCGCACCGCATTTCGTTTCTTTCCATTGTTAAGAAAATTTACGACAGAGAAAGTTTTACGTCCTCTCAAACAAATTCCATCAGTTCGATTAAATTCAAATTTGGCGTTCTATTTTCAAAAAGATGCCAGAATATAATGTAATATTCCTTTTTTGCGTATCATTTTTTTAAGTTCGTCGTTTCGGCCAGTTATCAATCAGCCCAGGTACATTATACATACATACATAGACTGTTAAAATCATTACCCTTTCTTTTGGCTTCGCCTTAGTCGGGTATCAAACTCAACCACAACTTGTAAGCCAACTGAATTGGATAAATATGCCGTATGATAAGGCAATAGGTATTAGGTACAGAACTAAAGTTTTATTAAAATATGTTTTGCCGACCAAATTTCCAGCTTGTGCCTGAAACGATAATAATTCAGTTGTTTTCACTAAAATGCCTTTATGCCTCCAACATGACGTCCGCGTGACGCGCAATGTTGAAAGAAAACTATCAATAACTAGCTGTCCCGACACTGTTGTTCTGCCTTAAGAGCCAACAAATCTGCACTCTGCGAGATTAGGTACTTGAAGCGTTCCCGACATTTCGCATTTTGTAGTAATTTTGCAGATGTATTTATCATTTTTATTATTGAAATAGGTTAATAAATTAATGCTTTAAAATTATAAAATCTTTATTCCTCATGAGGTAACAATTGTTCTGGTATAAATTTTGCTTAAGAATATTATCGTAGATAGGAGTAATTCACAGTTAACTTAAAGTGATTTTCGATGTTTTATTTGCTTAGAATAATATTTTTTTCTATATTAAGTCAAAGATATTTCAAAATTCTAAGGCCGCTACGAACTTTACGACTACGATAACATTCTCATTTAATTATTTCATTTGCTTAGAACAGTAGTTCAATCCAGCAGCTCAAAAAAGTGCCTTCGCGTATTTTATGAAAATCTTTCTCTGCGATTTTGGATATAATTAAAATTTAATTAAAATTAGGCCAATAGCTATTCTGCACTATTCAATATGTCAAAATTGTTAATGTATCTTTGTTTCTGAGATCAAGAACGGCATAATTGGCCATTTTACGCAAAAATCACAGTCGCCTCTTAACTATTATCAGGAATAAATAAATAACAAACAGTTAAACTGAAGGCAGCTATAAATATTTGACAGTCAAGTGACAAATTGAACACGGTGAATAGTTTGTATGGGAAAATTCAATCGTCGTTTTTAGTATTTTCCCCGCAGTTATTTTCGCAAAGTTTAAAGCATTTTACGCAAAAATCACAGTCGCCTCTTAACTATTATCAGGAATAAATAACAAACAGTTAAACTGAAGGCAGCTATAAATATTTGACAGTCAAGTGACAAATTGAACACGGTGAACAATTTGTATGGGAACATTCAATCGTCGTTTTTAGTATTTTCCTCGCAGTTATTTTCCAATATTTCTCACCGTATATACCTTTGCTAAACTTATATTTCTTAATATATTATACCAAAAAAAGCCAAATCAGTCCAGCTGTTTTCAAATTGTAAAATTTCAAACAGACACTTTAATTTTATTTAATAAAAATAATATATATTTTATAATATATATTATATTTATTAATATAGTAGATATATATATGAAGAAGATAATTAATAGCCTTTAAGACAGGTAATTATGGGTATAAATTACTAAAATGTAAATTTTCCTTTCGCAGGAGACGATCGAGGAGCACAAAGCGAACGTCGATCCCAAGAATCCGAGAGATGTCATTGACATACTTTTGGCAGATATGATGCAAAATAAGGAAGATACTTGTGAGTTCTTTTGTGATCTTATAAGCAAGAATAAAGGGTCAATTCGCACCATAGCGAAACGACAGGCTACATGGAGCTACATTTTTAAGATAGCTATTCAAAATTCAACATATTCATTACAAAAGAAGACACACGTTTCATTGAAAGAGTTCGACTTTTCGTTTCACCATCGCTATGCAGCGCGGTGAAACATGACATTGGTGACATTGTAACATCGTTACAAGAGGCTGCTGCTGACAGCTATGTTGGTTGTGGTGGTGGTGGCAGTCAACACCGTGGTCGCCCTATTGTCGGATGGAATAAGTATGTTCGTAACCTCACAGGAATGCTAGGCAGAAATTTTTGACCTGGGTCTGGTACGGTAGACCCAGTAGTGGTAATATATATCTATGTATAATGAAATGCATTTTGTTAGAATAACCAGGATTTAATTAAAATTAACACTTCGGTAACTAAACATAAAAATAAAGAATTTAAAGGTTTTTGAAAACAAACAAAAAAGTTAAACACAAATCCTAGCGTTCCGATGAGTATTAACGGCATCAGTGATGCGAAATATATCGCGAATCAGAGTGCTAAATGTGACTATTTCTTTTCGCATTCGATCGTGAGCGCGTTTGGCGTTTACTAGGAATTTTTACAGCGCCACCTAGTTGTAAAAGCGACAACTAGGTCAAATACACATACAAATTCCTAGTAAACGTCAAACGTGCTCACGATCGAATGCGAAAAGAAGAACTCACGTGAACATAGCACTCTGTTTAGATGTCACTTTCAAGTGGAGTCTCTGCTGAATAGTGAGCTTGAGAAGACCAGGGGTGCAGAGGCCGTAGTGTTAACGGTGCCTGAGCGCGTCACACCAAAACAAGTTGCTCTAAAAATAAAAGGTATGACACGAGGAAAGTCGCCCGGACACAACGGCCTCAGCATAGAACATTTTCAATACGCGGGGCCACATCTCCCAAGGCCCTTGGGTCTGTTATTTACGTTATGTATTAGGCACTCCTACCTGCCAAACGAGCTGATGAAGATGGTAGTAGTTCCTATAATTAAGAGTAAGACTAGAGATAGCTCCGATAAGTGCAACTACCGCCCGATATATATTAGCTACAACCACATCTTAGGTACTTGACAGCATGCTTGAGAGACAACTTGAAAAACATCTAAATTGCATGATGCACAGTTCGGTTTCAGGTCAGAACTCTAAACAGAATGTGCGATTATGTCTCTCACGCTAATTGTCAAGTATTACACAGATGGAAGTACGTCCGTGTATGCAGCCTTTCTTGATCTCTCTAAGGCATTTGACCTGGTTAGGTACGATATCCTATAGCATAAATTAAAAGACGCAGGTGTGCCGGGTGAGTTAATTAACATTCTTAAATATTGGCATGAGCACCAAACTAACCGTTGGAGTGTGGAGTGAGACAGGGGGGAGTAACGTTCTGTTATCACGGATCGTTCTAGGGTCTTTTTAAAAAGAAACTTTATTTACTTTTACCTAAAGATTTAATTACACTTTAACATAGAAACAGAGGAACTAGTAGACTTAGAAATAACGATAGAGACCCAACAACCTGGAACGAGAGCGACACACCAAGTCACTCGGAAGCCCGCGTGCTTGTGTACTTATACCAATAAATACTGCTTTGTTCGCTGTGTGTCAGCGACTCTACATACTAGCAAGGGTTATAACAACCCCCCCCCCCCCCATAAGACTGAATTTCAGGGATGAAAGTGAAATTCAGAAGGTCCCTTTAAGACGCGGTTCAGGAAGTGGTGAATCTTCGGTAACATTCACGACTTCTTTTAATTCTACATTCTCGTTCTGGGTTGCTGTATTAATATTCAAATTAATAGATTTCTTACGATATGTGTTATAAAGTCTTAGAACAATGATGCACACAATAATAATCAAAGCTATAATAATGAATGAATTAATAGCAAGATAGTGGGTTTCGTATTTTACCAAAACTGGTTCTTTATCGATAATATCGTTCAATTTTGAAATAATTCCATCTTGTTCTCCATTTAATTTTAAATCTTCTAAAATTAAAATTATCGTTGGGTAAAATATGGGATTGGTTGCTTAGGTCTAACATCTTATTATTAATTTTACAACAGGATACATTGACTAAACTAAAACTTAATCTAGGGTATGTTACATTTATATTTCGAATGATTTGTGTACAAGTAGGCACTATTAATTTTGTTTTTACTGTATACACAACGTACTTTTCCGGTGTGTTCAGTACACCAGCACCCGACACTATTATTTCGCGCACGTCTTCTTCACATACACTTTAGTTGGCCGGAGTTGTATATACAACCATCGATTGTTTGTGATTAATTGCCAAATATACAATTCTCCAACAATTATTTTTACAGAACACTGGTTCGGAAGATTATTTGTGGCTTTAGTTAAAAGTTCACTCTCACACGTTGGATTTTCATTCACGATTTTAATCAGGGACACTTGGCATATGAACTCAGAATCCATTTCTTTACACATCTCTAAATTGTCTAAACTTATATAATTAATCTTATCATAGGAAATAGCAACATATGGACTAGTTGGTTGTATCATTTTGTATACATTTGGATCGTCCAATCCATTAGGAGTTGGTAAAGGAAAACTATGATATAAATTGAATTCGTCATTAGTAATTAATGGAATTTGTATTCTAAACACTAAATTTTTCTTAAAATAATAACATGCAACATTAGAAGTACTTATAATTCGATGAATATTATCTAGATTTACAAGTAAAGGAACTCTAGTGCCTCTTGAAAGATGTTGAATATTTTTAGACAACTCTTGATAAAGTTGGTTAGGTGTTAAAATACTTGGATGAAGTATGTTCTGTTTAGTCAACATGATAGCATTTGTCAAGTCTTCTAGTTGGAAGGACACCGTCATCTGTGAGCTTTCGAGGATGTTAAGTAATGATAAGGTTTGTACTTCGATTTCTACTGTATTTAAATTATTGGATAATCTATTTGTTATGATAAGTAATTTTGTTATTTCTGCGTCTAGATATTTTGATTGGAGTTTAATTTATTGATGTTGTTTTTAAATGATTGTAACGTGGTGTTGGTAATTAAAATATTTTCTTTCATTAACTGAGCTAAGTTCTTTTCGTCGTTTTGAATTGAATTAATAGCTGTGGTCATATCTTATGGCGTCATCTTCGTCTAAAGTTCCGAAGATGTGTTTAAACGCTGTCCCTACGATACCGAACCAGGCTTAGAAAGTAAATGAGATATACATAGTAGATATGTAGATTCATAGTCTCGAGATAGATCGTCATATCTCGTAATTAAAGGAGATTTAAGCATTGTTTGAGAAATGATTGTCTACAAATGAGTTTAATTGCGTTAATAATATCTCTTAGGTTATCAAGCTGAGGATTTACATAGGATATGTCTATGTAGCTAATTACGTTTAATTGTCCATTTATTACTTTAAGCTTTCGCAGGCCATCAAAGTAGATCCCTGTGCTGGTATTTAATGGCTGCATAATATTCGGCTGTGCACCGGTCTAGACGCTGAAATAAGGTGAGTAATTGTTAGATATTACGGGATTAAACAAGTAAGTAGATTATGGAATTTATTCAGAAATTAGAATAGATAGATTTTATTATTTAATTGAGATAGCAATGTTGTGTTGTTTCAGCTGGTTTCATTTGGTCAAAGTGATGGGTAATATGACGTCTATTTATAAGAAGGGTGGCTGTGTGATTATTATTAATTCTTATGATTTTATATGGTCCTTTCCATACCGGTGATAGGGCTTTTCTAAGTCTTAAATGATTTTTGACAGAAACAAAATCTCCTGCTTTGTATCGGGGCGGTGTTTTAGCGCTATTGTCGTAATATAATTTAGAATTTTCCTTTGATTTAACTATGTTTTCCAGCGCTTTTTCTTGGCTATACTTGAGTTTATGTTGTAATTTTCTAATGTAATCTGAGTATGTTGTGCCTGTTGCGGTTTCGTAGAGAGAGTTTGGGAGGTGAGGTTTGTGTCCAAATACTAATTCATATGGAGTGAATTTTGTGGTTGTATAGGTAGTTGTGTTGTATGTTAACATAGAGGTATATACATAAGTTGGCCAGTTGTCTTGGTTTTCATTTACAAAAGATTTAAGGTATTCTTTTAGTGTGGAATGGCTACGTTCTAAAGCTCCTTGTGTTTGAGGGTTGTATGGTGATGACCAGAGTAGTTTAATTTTAAAGAATTGACAAGTAGTTTTGAAAAAATCGGAAGTGAAGTTAGTGCCTTGATCACTTAATATGGATTTGGGAATACCGAACAGAGATATGAAATGAATGAGACAGTCGCTAGTTTCTTCTGCTGTGGTGCTACGTATAGGATAGGCTACGGAATATTTAGTGAGATCGTCTTGTAGGGTTAGTATATATTTAAGTTTTGCTGGACCTGATTCTGGAAGGGGACCTACGATATCTAAGATTACGCGTTGAAAAGGGGAAGTTGCAGTAGTCGTTATTTCCATTGGAGCTTTGTTTATTTTACGTAGTGCTTTATTCTCTTGGCAGAGTTTGCAATTTTTTACGTAAGTCGCTTTTCATTCCCTTCCAGTAATATTGTTCTTGTATACGATTATACATGCGTGTAGATCCTAAATGCCCTGCAATTGGGATATTATAATTTTCACGAAGTATTTTACTTTTCTCACTTAAACTAGGGTAAATTATTTTATTAAGGTAGACATGTATATTAATTTTTGTGTTGTGGAATAGATGTGTAATTATATTATAAATTTTGGTATATGAATGGTTATCAAAAGGGTTTTTAAAGTCGGACATGGCAATGTCTTGGCAATTTTCTGCCACTAAGATTTCGTTTCTTATACGTTTTAACGTTGTGTATAAATTTGGGTAAGATAATGATTCATCAAAGAGATGTACTTTGGTATATAGTAAATATATAACTTTATCTTCTTTGTATATAATTTTAGTAAATTAATATAACTCTTTTTCAGAATTAATGATTTCTTCTTTGTTGTTTATATTTGACAATACTTCTGTTATGTAGGGATTTGATTCATCCAAGTCTATTGACGCCGGAATTAGCAGGACCTTAAACGGTGATTTTAACAGATTTTCGTTATGTTCTTTTAATATAGTGTTATATACAATATTCTTATTAGAGTTTTCAGGAATTTAGAATAATCGCTGTTATTCGTCTCTGGTTGGTTGTTTCAGGAGTAAGGGTTCGTAATAATTCGGAATCGGTGTTGAAATCAGCGCTTTTTGGACTCTTTCGAAAATTCCAAGATCTTCTAAGTTAATAAGGTTGAGGTTCCTTGTCTGGTATAGGGTTTGTTTTATGAGGGTTAGTAGGAATTATATTGGGACTTAGGAAATCTTCTGCGTCGAAGGAGAACGGGATGTGGGGCGGCAGGTCCATTAAAGGATCTAATAGAGGATTGAAGGATTCATTGTCTGAGCTTTGAGTTTCAGGGTCCAGAGGATTCCGTGTATTGTTTTCTATTGGGTTGACAGGAAATCGAGATAGTGCGTCAGCGTTTGTGTTTGTCTTTCCTTTTTTATAAACAATATTATATTCAAATTCTTCTAGTTTTAGGCGCCACCGGACTAACCTAGAGCTAGGATCTTTGCAATTAAATAGCCATTGAAGAGGTTTGTGATCAGTTACAATTGTAAATTGGTGTCCATAGAGATAAGGGCGGAAAGCTTTTGTCCCAAAGACAATAGCGAGGCATTCTTTTTCTGTTATGCTGTAGTTAATTTCGGCTTTATTTAATGTGCGAGAGGAAAAGGCTATCGGGAGGTCTTTACCGATAGGTCCTTGAGATAGGATAGCAGGTACGGTGAAATTTGAAGCGTCACAGGTGAGTATAAATGGTTTAGAAAAGCCTGGATATGCTAAAACCTGGAGCTGTTGTGAATCTGTTTTGTAGTGTCTCAAACGCGAGTTGTTGTTGGTTATTCCAAGCGAAAGGAATGTCTTTTTTGAGAAGTGTTGTTAAAGGTTTGGCTAGTTTTGAGAAGTCGGGAATGAAACGCCTATGGTATGAAACGAGACCTAGTAAGCTTTTGAAATCTTTAGGAGATTTTGGGATTGGAAAATGTGAGACAGCTTTTATTTTTTCAGGATTGGGTTTTACTCCTTCACTATTTATTAAGTGTCCTAAGTATGCTACTTCCTTGCACATAAATTCGCACTTGTCGGGTTGTAGTTTTAGATTAAAGGTTCTGAGTCTGTCGGAAATAGAAATAAGATTTTTCACATGGGTAGGTAGGTCCGCGGAATATGAAACTATATCGTCTAAGTAAACAAAACATCGAGATCCTTGAAGACCGGATAGGCACGCATTCATTAATTTTTGGAAAGTGGCTGGAGCGTTTTTGAGGCCAAAAGGCATTCTAGCGAACTGAAAATGACCTTGTGGTACTGAAAATGCAGTTTTAGCTGCGTCTTCGGGGGAAACTAGAATTTGATGAAAACCCGATGCTAAAATCTAGTGTGGTGAAATATTGGCTCTTACCTAATTGGTCTAATATTTCTGTTATTTGAGGAATAGGGTATGTCTCGCTTATAGTGATGTCGTTGAGCTTCCGGTAATCGTTTACGACTCTCCATTTGCGCTGGCCTGAGGCATCTTGTTTCTTAGGTACAGTCCAGATAGGCGAGGACCAAGGTGAATTAGAACGAGATATAATGTTTTGTTCTAACATTTTGTTTATTTGAGATTCTACTTCCTTTTTGTGACACTCTGGGAATCTATATGATTTAGTATGAATTGGGACGTCTGTGTTAGTTTTTATATTGTGTTCTATAGCTGTTGTATGCGTGAGTTGGTCGATCATGAGATGGAATATGTCGGAATAGTCAGCGCAGATTTGAAACAGAGCTTGTTTTTCTTCGTCATTTAAGTGTGAGGTCCTGAGTTGTTTAAGGACTTCTTGTGTTCGAGTTGACGCCTTTTGGTGAATAGTTGAAATAGGAATCTGTGTTTGTGGGTAGGCCTCGTATGGTTCTAAGTTAAGATCTAGGTTTGAGTCGATAGTGACTGGATTCTCTGAGGTATTGGCTACAGTGATGTTTATACGGCCATTTTGTTTCACTTTAACTACGCAATTTGCTATTAATAGTGAATCTGAAGTGTGTTGATCTACGATAATTCCCTCTGTGGCGTCTGGGTTTTTCACAGTACATTCTATTACGATTTCTGATCTAGGAGATATTGTGTATAAGGGTTTAGAAAATATTAGGTTTATGATATCATCGCCCATTCGCAACAAGCCTTGGCTATAATCTATTTGGCATTCTAGATCTTCTAATAAATCGTTACCAATAATACCGTCGTGTTTTAAGCTAATGTCTTTGACTACGTGAAACTCACGAAGGTATGGTTTTTTGGATTTAGTACACGTTTGCATGTAAAAACTGCCCAACGTGGGGGTTGTGTTATTTCCGACATCGATTCCTTTTAAAATGATAATGTTATCGCTAAGTTTTGGGATTTTGGATAGTGATCCTAATTTAATTAGGGAGACAGAGGAGACTGTGTCGACAAGAAAAGTAAGTTTACGAGATGCTACCGAGGTTTACAGTTTGATGTGAGGTAATCTACGTTTTTCCAAATTATTGTTTATTTTATAGATTTTAGTATTTTCTTTTTTGTTTTCCAGGTTTGGCGCGGAGAAGTATTTGTGACAGTGTGGTGAATTTTTGTCTGAGTTTTCATTGGAATGGATTTTCACAGAGTTAGATTTGGCTTTTGTGGAAGGTTTTTGTGTTTTCAGGATTTCAGGTTTTATAGTTTCGGAATTGTGTACCGTGGGAAGTTTTGGTTGCGAATTTTTATGGGATAGAGTGGATTCGGTGTGGCTAGAATATGATTTTGTTGATTTAGTAGGTTTAGGATGAATTTCAGTGGATTCAGTGGACTTGGTAAGTTTTAGGCTGGACTCAGTGGATTCAGTGTGTTTAGTTTTGTTGCGAGGTTCAGAGGATGCAGTGGATTTGGTAAGTTCGTCACGAGATTCAGTGGATTCCGCGGATACAGTGGGTTTGGTAGGCTTGTGACGGGATTCAGTGGATGCAGTGGATACAGTGGATTTAGTAACATCGTCACGAGATTTAGGATGCAGTGGATTTAGTAAATTTGTGACGAGATTCAGTGGATACAGTGGATACACTGGATTTAGTAAGATCGTCACGAGATTTAGTAGATGCAGTGGATTTAGTAAGTTTGTGATGAGATTCAGTAGATTTGGTGGATATACTGGATTTAGTAAGATCGTCACGAGATTTAGTAGATACAGTGAATTTAGTAAGTTTGTGACGAGATTCAGCGAGTTTATTGATATCGGCTTTTGATTCAGGGTAATTTCCCAGGCGATATCCGCTAGGAAATTTTATTCGTTTAAATAGGAGTTGTTTTCATCGTTATTTTCGGTAATGGCTAGGATAGGTTTCGGGCCCGATTGGTTAGGGTTGTCGTTTGGACTTCTTCTAAATTGTTGATTATTGTTGATCTTATTCCTATTATTGTTATACTGTCGTTTGGGACACTGCTCGATTGAGTGTCCTAAGTTTTTGCAATAACGACAGATTATAGTATTATTAGCGTTGTTTTTTATAGGATTATCGCGATTGTAACTCCGATTATACGAGGAGTTTGGCTGTTGTGTTTGATCGCGGCGAGTTTATTGTTTCGGTTTTTCGCCAGGATTTTTTCCTCGGTTGTGGCAAAGCTGATCGCTGAGTTCAATGTTGATGGGTTCAGACAGCGTACTATTTGTGATAATTTTGGATGTAACCCTGTTATAAATGCGTGCATAGCGAGGTCTTGTACCCCAGCTATCCTAGCACGTATTTCGAGTTTAACTTTAGTAGAAATATTTATTTCTGTAATGAGCTTTGATAAGTTTTCCCTCTATGCGGAGGGCGAATTGGCTAACGGATTCGCCCTGGGTTTGCTTAGAATCTTGTAGATCATTGAGTAGGTGCGCGTAATGTTTTCTTTCTCCAAACTGTTGTTTTGTAAATTCTATAAATTGTTCGAAGTTTTCGAATTCTATAATACTGCATGTTGACTGTGCCCTTCCTTCTAATTGACTTAGTATGTACTTAAATACGATTGGTTTTGGTTTTTATCTGCCAGATTATATGCGTTTTGGCAGTTTGTTATGAAAGCATTTAAGCTCTCTCGCGACCCATCGTAGGGCTTAATAAATTTTAATATTATATTTAAGTCTAGTTTTTCATCTGTTGTTGTTTTTGGGGCGCTAGTTTACTTTGTAGCTTTAGAGGCATTAGCCTCCTTTACTGTGTTGGGTACATTGATTTCTTTGTTTGTCATCTTGGTTTAATTCTAAGTTACACGGGCACAATGGATTCTTATTTGAATGTTGTTTACAATACTAGTGGGTCAATCGTTGTAACAATGGGTTAGTTATTATTTAAAGTATAGTTTAAACAATGAATGTTAAGTTATAGTAATAGTTCACTTTGAATTTCGGTATCGATACTTTGAATCAACAAGGCACAAGGAATTACAATGTTGTTACATAAAAAACGCGCTCAGCGTTGGAACAAGGAACAATGTTGCGTAGAGTGGATTCTGAGTTCGAGTTCTAAGTAGAGGGTTTGGACAGTGTTTCTTTGTTGCGTGTTCTTTGAAAAACTTTCACTCACACGGAAAACTGGAAAATCAGGAACAGGAACGCTGCCGCTCGGATCATGACGAGATGATGATTGACACAACTTGTGTCGTGAAAATTGTGGCGGTTATAACAGTTCCCTTCGCTCTTGCTTGTCGCTCAAGCGACACCAGAGTAGGCTGTTCGATTGATGGCCACTGTGTTAACTGTATTTGTTATGCAGATGATATAGTATTGCTCAGCCCATGACTAGCTGCCCTCAGAAAAATAATTAGAGTGAGGAGTATGCGAGGATGCACGGTCTCGTATATAATGTGAGAAAAAGCGACCTCTTGATATTTCAATCCAGGGGTCGTAAACTGAGAGATGTGGCGCCAGTACTGCTCAATGGTGTTGCTCTTCGATGAGTAAAAGAGTTTAAATACCTCGGTCATGTGGTCATCGAGGATTTAAAAGACGATGGAGACATAGCGGTCCGCTGTAACATGTTGGCACTCAGATTCGCGAGGTGTAGTACAGATGTTAAAATTACACTGTTTAAAGTGTTTTGCCAAACTCTGTACACCTGCGCTGTTCAGGGCGCTGGTGGGGCTTCCTCGCTGCTGTAGTGGGTCTGCGATGTTGTCACATGCACACACATACGATTTTCAAACCGTGCTGCGGCGCGCGTCGCATCACATCGCTGAAGTTCCGCACGCGTGGGAGCCCAACACCATCCTGATCATGCTCAGTGCCAAGCTGGACAGCCCCCTTCTGCAGCACTGGGTCCAAGCACACGTGCGTGTGCCCGGAGCCCTAGACGGTGGCAAATACCTGAATTAAATATCGTTTGTATACTATCAATATTATGGGCTACGCCTCAAACATATTTTATTGTATTTTTATAGCACATGTGCAGTGTATGATTGATGTCATATGAATAGTGTATCTTTTTGTGTAGTGAATAAAGTTCAAAGTTCAATAGCCATTTTAATTTTTAAACAAGCAGCTCCGCGTAGCGTCGCGTATCGTCGCCGTGTGAACCGACTTCAATTTTTTTACAGTAATAAATAATAGATTTAGGGATATAAAGTGGAAACTTTAAAGCAGCTTAAAATTCATATTAACTATACGAAATATTATTGGTTTTGCAAAATGTTTGTTGCGTCAACTTTACTACGCCGAATTTGTAACCATTATTATCAAAAAGAAATCTAAGGGTCGAATACTTAAATCTAATAACCAGCACATTTTTGGAAATTGGTCAAAAAATGTTATAGTTAACTAAGCGAATGTACAATTTATTGACTAGGTGCATAGGCATATATTTTAATAGAAATATGTTATTGATTTTAAAATCTCTTGTTCTTTATTTTTCTCGTTATAGTTACAATGGAAGAACTACACGTCATATGCTTAGATCTGCTAGAAGCCGGTGTAGAAACGGTTAACAATACGATGGTATTTCTACTGATACACCTACTGATGAACCAGGATGTCCAAAGGAAATTACAGAAGGAAATCGACGCTGAAGTGGGCTCGAGAAAACCTATTCTGGACGACCGATCGAGGTTTTTATTCTTTGTTTTAGATATTATCATTATTAAATTTTAATTTATGTTACACTAGATGTTGCCCGCGACTTTGTGCGTGGAATTCCGTAACTAACCTAACCTACCTACCTAGGGAGCGTTCAAGTATTACGTAACGCACTTTGGGGGGAGGGGTTTTTCTCGTAAAACGTTACGATGCGTTACATGGTAGGGGGGTTCGAACAACGCGTTACGTGATATTCTCTTTTTCTACTTAAATAAAAAACGACCAGTATAAGGGGGTATGTTTGGTCGGTTTATTAAATTTTAGTCTTATCCCGCCACTGCGCTGCGTGATGTTAGAATGCCTAAATATTTTTAAATCTTCAAAAATTGCGTTACACGTTACTTGAACGCTCCTCTACCCACATGCACTTACAGTTTCAACACCAAAAACTACACCTGCAACTTACTTATGATATTGAAAATTTACAATAGAACACGTAACACCATAGAGGCATATTATGCTACTAATTTAAATGTCACTTATTCACCCTGCAATAAAGAAATACAACGACTTACTTATTTGGTCAAATTTTTTGATTGCGTTTATATTACATTGGACTGGAACCATATACGTGCATATTATAGACGAGGCATGTTGAGGCAAAAACTGTCACCACTTAAATGGCCTCACTAATTGGAGTTTTTGGGGCCATTTTGACATTTGAGGTATGGTGAAATCATGATGGCTGACATTTGAAGTATGGTGAAAACCAAGATGGCGTAACTTTTTCTTGTATGAAGATTTATTCTGTCAAATGTACGCCTATCTTTAGTTTTGAAATCTTTGACTGGAACTGAATAAACCTTATTCTCCGTAGTTCATTCATATAATAGTTTATTCCAAAACAGCCTTCGTGGTTCAGTGGTTTAGAGCTTGGTTCTCGACTTGGAGGTCGTGGGTTCGATTCCCGCGTTGGAACAACAAATAATGTTGTTTCCAAGTTTGGTTAGGACAATGCAGGCTGACCACCTGATTGTCTGATAAGAAAGATGATCCATGTGTCGGATGGGCATGTCAAAAGTAGGTCCTGCGCCTGATCTTTCTCTCAGCCAGAAAAGGAAGAGAGAGTGCTCTTGTGTACTGCGCATACACTTGGGCACTATAAAATAACTCCTGCGTAGCTGGCCTAGTTTCAATGAAACCGGCTATTGTCATCTATATCGGTGTGTGGAGCTATTATTATTAGCATATTATTCTATTTTTCCATATGTTTTTTTGCAAGAATGGTGTACACTGAAGCAGTAATATTGGAGACCCTGAGGAGGTCAACAGTCGCAGCAATGAGTATACCGCACAAGGCAATGGAAGATGCTAAGCTAGGAGACTACGTTATACCAAAGGTAAGTTAATTTTTTAGGGTTCCGTAGTATCGATTTTCCACCCGACTGTTTAAAAATAAAAACTATATTTCAGTTTGTCATATGTTGTCTATTAATGTAAGCGTCTATTATTCAAATTTCAAATATAAATCTTACATACAATGTTGTATCGCGCTATTTTCACCCCACTACGGCGAAGCCAAAAGGAAGGGTAATTTTGGAAGTCTACGTAATTATGTATGTATGTGTGTTTATTCCAATAGACTCGTAATAATAGTCCGGATAACATAGGCTACATAATATACGTAGTTAGGTTATAGTTTTTTTTATAAAAAAATAGTTTTTCTCTGGTAGTGCATGGCGACCCTTAAAATTTCGTATCTATTTAAAAACTATTAATAATAAACGTGTTTAAAAAATTTAAACATATTATTAAATTTTATTTACGATAGCATTAATTTCCCGCAGCTTCGCTCGCGTGAAATTAGGTTTTAAGCTTTCGTTTAATATTTTACCCACCAAGTTTTGAAAACGCTGAAATAGGTAACTCATAATTTTTTCCGTACGAAATACATACAAAATATCATGCAAACATGTCCATTGTCCGAGTAATAAAAAGTTTCATACAAACTTTAATTACCTATTTTACCCCCTTTGGAGGTTGAATTTTGAAAAATCCTTCCTTTGAGGATGCCTACGTCATATGAGAAATATGTGTGCTAAATTTCAAATTTCTAGCCCTTAAGGGTTTGGCCTGTGCGTTGATACATCAGTCGATCAGCTTTGCCTTTTATATATAGGTATAGATTTTAGAGAAAAGTCGAAAGTGTGCGTATTGCGTTTTGATTTTTTTTTCCCAGAGTCCGCTGCTTGTCCGGACCCGCCACGCTAGTTAACACGACCTTAGGCTGGGACTATATTGTCCGGTAGGTCGGGAAAAATTCAGAGCATTGAAAATAGAACTCTGCGCCAACACAATAGAGCTGAAAATCCAAGTGTCCAGTGTCAAGCTGTCATATAATATGACATTGACATTTGACTTGAAGAATAAGGCAGTGTTCTATTTTTAGCACTCTGCATTTTCTCCGGCCTTCCGGACTCCGGATCATATCGTCCCAGCCTTATCTCTTTAACCATTAATCCAAATTATGTGCACTAAAAGGAAATGATCTCATGTTTTACACATTTGAGACGATATCTCTATAGTCTTATTTTGATAAAAAATATATAATTGTTGATAATAATATGACCAATAAACATCATATTACTTATGACTTTTTTGCAGCCACTACGAGTATCAAACTCTTAAACTTTTCTCTAGAACTCAATAATAAATATCTCATCGTTAAGGTATCGTTTCTCAAACACGATATCGTTTGCTTTTTTTTCGATTTATTTATTTTAGCAAATCCGACTACCACGGAAAAGATTTATAATTTTTCGGGTATGTGGCTTTACCTTTACCAATGTAAAAGAATTAAAAAAATCTGTTGAAGTAGAACCCAGAGATTAACCCCTTACAATCTCGGTAAGTCACAAACTCACAAAGAAACAAACTTTACCTCTTCATAATATTATATTAGTATAGTCCAAATGTTAGCCACGGCTTCGTACTCGAAAAAGAATAATAGTAGCCTATGTGTTAATCCAGAGACTAAACTACTACCTACTACCATATAGAATTTTATCAAAATCCGTTCAGGTGTTATATATTTATATTTACGTGACAGAGTAACGAACATCCATAACATCCATACTTACATAATATAACTTTCGCGTTAATAATATTATAAGTAAGGATAATATCTTCGTCGTCGTGCTATAATGATTTCGATTTTTTTTTGAATAGGAAAACGTTGTAGGTATTAGGCGTAAATATTTTGACCTTAAAAATATTTGGGATGGTTGTCACCCATTAAAGTTGAATCCACGACCGGCGCTGCTTAATGTGAGTTAGCGCTACGACCATTCCCACTTATTCCTCCTGGTATTAATACATCAATGTATAGGTGATACCTACGAAAGTTTCAGCCAGTTCAACTGATCAGTTATTTTATAGCATTTTATTTGTTGAATTCTTTAGAATGACATAACTTTTATATTTATAAACCGATTGAAATGAAAAAAAAAACATTCAATTTTATGTGCAGCAAACCAAAACCCCTTAGTGAAAACCGGTTTTCAAATTGGTTAAGCCGTTGACTTCGTACGCGCAAAACAAATATTGCAGGAACGTACATTTTTCCGCAATTAAAAGTAGCCTATGTGTGAACCCAGAGTCTAAACTACTACCATACCAAATTCCATCACAATCCGTCCAGTATATTCTGAGATTAGCGCGTACAAACGTACAGACAAACAGATAACAGACATACAGACAAAAATTCTAAAAATCATTGCTTTGGGTTCTATGTCGTTCATAATTATAATGTAATTATATTATATTTCATATTCATAACTATATGTACAGATAGATGTTTATTATCTGCTGATAATGAAGTGATGACGCACAAATTTGTTGCTGATCTCTTCAGAGATATGTTGAAAATAGTGTTGTGCGCAAGTCGTCTCTCGATATTTGATATTTAGGGACGTAATCGAATGTTTATGATTTTTTTTCGAATTAATTTTTTGTCATTCTACCAAATCAGTATTTTTCAGGGAACTGTTATATTGCTGTCTGCCTATGATTTACATAATGGCGAGCACTGGAAGGAACCAACGTCTTTTCGTCCAGAACGTTTTATTACAGCAGATAACAAAATAAGACATGACGATAGCCTTCTACCCTTTGGATTAGGTGAGATTTTTTTTTTTTAATATATACCAACTTAGAATATTTTGAATGACATCTTTTTCTAATAATAGTTAATGCTGAACACTGATAAAAAGGAGAAGAGTCACCATCTTTTGAAATTTAAATTAATTTATTCTTTTCAGGTAGACGAAGGTGCATGGGAGAAGCTTTAGCAAGGTCTGAATTATTCATATTCTTGACTCATCTGATGCAGAGATTTACTATCAAGGTGCCAGAAGGCAATCCGTTACCGTCTACGGAGCCAATCGACGGGATCACTCTGTCGGCTCCAGACTTTAATATTATATTTGTACCGAGATTTTAAAGTTACAAACAAATAGTACGAATTCATAATCAGTATTATTTTAAAAATTATAATGTTAATTAAAGTATTGGGTGATTTGGTGACGGATTAATAAAATGTTAATTGGTTTTATAATTATGTTATTTAATTTGATAATGATAGAAAGAGTCAAGAGGAGTCAATGGGCACCGAGCACCTTAAACGTGCCCTTCTCTAAAAATCGATTTGTAACGCGCATGCGTCAGCACTTCTTAAGTAATTATTACCTCCTGTCAAGCTCAGCCGGGCCGAGCTTGTAATAATAAAAAATAAACTATGTAAATACAAAACATCGTTAAACGTTAATACATAAATCTTTTAACTACAAACAGTCATTCGCCATCGATACCGAATTATTATAATTAACTAAATGTATCTTAATAAATAAACAAAAATGTGTTGGTCCTATAGTAATATAACTTAAATAACAATTTATGTAATACCGCGGGGTAAGTTTACGATAAGTTTGTGCGTATTTTTTTCAAAATGGCGAAGTGTGGATATCATGAGTGCGTCGGTAGTACAGAGTGAAATATGAATGAAACACTGGGCAGGGGCTACGCCCGCATTGAAGCGATCCGTGCAGCCCGAGGCGAAGCCGTCAACATGTCGGAGCCCGGGGCTCCGCCGGCGGACCGGTACAACTCCGTCTACCTCACCCTTTTCGTGGCTGGGGCGGCGTTCTTGCTGCCCTTTAACAGGTGGGTAGCATCCAAAGCCCAACTAAATAAGAAAACAAAATATTCACCTTCCTAATGGTTAAATTCACAGTGCAGCAAATTTTATGTTATTTATTGATTTAACCTTTTGCCTCTAATAATAAAACTACTCAAACTAATTTTCAAACTATCGATATATTTTTACACAACACAAAAATGCCACGCCACGCCACACGCCATTGTTAACAATAATACTTAATATTAGGTCCATACATATGAAATTGCCGTTTTGTCGTACTGGCCACTTTGATCTCAAATATATCTTCTTTGGTTAGCAATTCCAATTTCAAATTTATACCGCTATTTACTCATGCATTTGTGTTTCGAAAACAGTAATCCATTTATTTTTCCTCTTTTGGTTTTTTCTTTGCGTCACTCTGTTTACAAAATGGAAAACTTGAATTATCGTATTATTTTCGAGTACGAGTTCCACTGTGGCACCAGTGCTGCAGAAACGGCTCGAAGGATTAATGATGTGTATGGCGGCGGTGTCGCAAAAGAAAACACGGTGCGTTTTTGGTTCCAACGTTTTCGTTCTGGAAATTTCGACCTGCAGAACAAACCCCGTGGACGGCCGGAGACCAAAGTTGATAATGAAGAATTGAAGGCTATTGTGGAAGCGGATCCATCGCAAACCACGTCCAAGTTAGCTGCAAGCTGCGGTGTTAGTGATGAAATCATGTTTTAAATCACATGAAGCAAATTGGGACGGTGAAAAAGCTTGAAAGCTGGGTACCTCATGGATTGAGTGCAGCAAACCGACAAATGCGCATCGACTGCTGCGTTACATTACTCAACCGGCACAATAATAAAGGGATTTTAAATCGAATCATTACCTGTGATAAAAAGTGGATCCTGTACAATAATCGGAAACGCTCATCGCAATGGCTGAACCCTGGCGAACCAGCCAAAGCCTGCCCCAAGCGACAATTGACTCAAAAAATGTCAGGTACTTGTGAGCGTTTGGTGGACTAGTACCGATGTCACTCACTACAGATTTCTTACATCTGGCCAGACGATTACGGCAGAATATTACTGCAAATCATGATGGAAAAGCTAGCTGCTAAACAACCGAGGTTGGTCATTCGCTCTAGGCCACTGCTGCTTCAGGACAACACTAGACCACACACTGCACAACAGACGGCTACCAAATTAGAGGAGCTTCAATTGGAATGTCTAAGACATCCACCGTACCTACTCCCCGGACCTTGCTCCAACTGATTACCATTTTTTTCGAAATTATAACTTCTTGGAAGGGAAAAAGTTCAACTACGATGGGGCAGTCCAAAGCGCCATCAAAGATTTTATTGATTCCTGTCCGAATGGTTTTTTTAGTAAAGGAATCAACGAACTACCTATGAAATGGCAAAAGTGCATAGATAGCAATGCTATATACTTTGATTAAATAAATATATTATGTTTAAAAAAATCGTCTTTATGTTCCTCCTTTACAAAACGCCAATTTCATATGTAATGACCTAATATTATTATGTCTGTACGAATGGCCGCTACGCCGTAGACCGTAGCGTAGTTCGAGGACAAAATTAGACTACAACAATGGCTACGAGTTACAACCTATCTACGAGTACCTCAGAAAACTGAAAAGCCATGTTGAACAAAGTGTAAAAGTATTTTATTCATTTAGCTATATTATACATATAGCCTATGTTACCAGGGCTATTAGGAATTACGAATTTATTGACACCTCATTTATTAAAATCGGACCAGTAGTTTAGGCACTACGGTGGAACAACATACATACTGCCATAATCATCACCCTGCCCTTCTATTAATACTTTTTACCCGACTACTTCGAAGCCATCGCCGTAGTCGGGTAAAAAGTATTAATGATCCGAAGAAAGCTATGAAAACATATACGAAAACAACTTTCCGCTGAATAGATCTCAAAATTCCAACAAACTTTCCAGTTTCATCATGGCGGTGGACTACTTCCAGCACCACTATCCCAACACGACGATAATGTTCGACATGTCCACGGTGTACATCGCGTCCGCCTGCGTCGCCGTCGTCGTCAACAATCTGCTGATAGACCTCTTCACCTACAACACGAGAATCACCTTTGGTAAGTTCATGGATAGTTCTATGTGCAGGGTCCCAATTCTCGTGAACCTCCAATAAAATCAAATTTTAAAATAAATATTCTAATGTTACCATGTTATGTTTCTATTTTATGAACCTTAGTATGTAAGTAAATATGTTCAATTTAACCAACTACCTGGGCCCTAATTCTCGTACCTCGAATCTCGGTTCGGTTGTGAGTCTGTCCCGCTCGCGTGCGCACGATTTGAGCATATCCGAATGAGTCAGCGGCCAGCGCGCTAATGGAACCGAGAATCGAGATACGAGAATTGAAGCCCAGGTAGTAGGTTAACCTGTAGGGTACCTGGGTAACCGAGCTTAGCTCGGAGTTCTCGGAGTTAAAATATTTATCTGACCGGGATTTGAACCCGCCACATTCCGAATTTTCGAACAAAGAAAAAATTATACATAAGCATACCAAACTGCCAATCGAACCACCAAGCTTTTCCACAATATAATAATCCATAAGGAACGCAATGAAATTGTAACCTTATCTACACTAATATTACAAATCGCAAGAGTTTGTTTGTTTGAATGAACGCGAATCTCGTGACTGGTTCGGAATAAAATTCTTCCAGTGTTAAATAAAACTCATTCATATTAGAAGTCTATGTTATGAAAATTTCCTGTTACGCGATGTCACAGGCAATAGCTACTTAGTTAATTATATTAACAAAATATTTCAATTTTTAGGAATTCTCCTATCTCTGGCGACCATGCTGTTCGTGGCGGTCTGTAACATCGGCTGGGATGGTTTCTCCACCAACGTCTCGTACACCATCAACCTGATTGCCATAGGCGTGGTTGCGTTCGGTTGCACCGTCCAGCAGGCGTCCTACTACGGGTTCACTGGTTGCCTACCACCGCGATACACCCAGGCTGTTATGGCGGGAGAAAGTAAGTTTTTTTAACTTTTTCAGATCTTAACAAACATCAACCACTGTTCTTTATAGTTCTGGAAATAACCAACTAAAGACATTTAACACTAGGTGATGTTCTGCTTTACTTTACATAACTTAAAAAGTTTTAATGGATTTTAATACTTATATCCGACGCGACGAGCTTCTTTTTGTTCTGTTGCTAACACTGTAGCCAGCTACATAGAGTTACGAATACGATATTCATAAAGTTGATCAAAATACCTAATTAACTACTTATAACTCTGTAGTACAATTCTTATCAACATACAGTATGGTTCTATTCCATAATATTTGAGTACTATACGGCAGTCGCGAAGCGTGAGATTTGCGGAATGGCAAGCCGCGTAAGCTCGGCCGCCTCGGCGTACGCCAGTGGCTAGACCAAACTTACCCACATCGCTGGATAGGTCGAGGCGGGCCAATTCCTTGGCCAGCACGGTGTCCCGATTTGACCCCGTGTGATTTTTATCTTTGGGGTCATATGAAGGCTTTGGTGTATACTACACCCATAACTACTGTAGAGGAGCTCAGAAGCCGCATAAGAAATGCAGCAGAAGAAATCAAAACTAGTCTTACTACCAGAATAATCAAAACAGAGGTACGGAGAAGACTACGGGCCTGTATCAGAAACAGAGGTTCACATTTTGAACAAGACCTAAAGTAGAATATTTATTATTAAATTTAATTAAACATTGATGTTTTTTAAACACAATAAACGTAAGTAATTTCAAGTTTTTCCTTTTATTTTAACCTTATCGCAAATAAATCGATTTAGACATTATTTCATTTTACTTCTATGTTTACTACAACGTCATATTTTTATGTAGACATTTGCACCTTTTTGGAAAGCTAATGAGATAAGGAAGTTATTTAGAATATTTGTACGCATTGTATCATACATTTTTTTAAGAAAATCACCTGTTTTTCTTAAAAGAAAATTCTGTTTCATGTCTCATAATGAAAAATTCTCGCTTAGTTTGTCCCTATTTATTCCTTAAAAATAATATTTGACTCATTGACGGTTAAAATACATAAAAAAATCACTACAAAGACAAACATTTTTAAAAATACGTCATGTCAAAGTCAAAAAGTCGAAAATAAAGAAAAAAAATTTGAAATTTCAATAACTTTGTAAATATCAACTTTCGGATAGGGGATGCCATGAAAAATATTACTGTAAATGAGGTCTACTTTCTGTCTTTCAAAGGAATGTATCGAATTTCAGGTCACCTGTATAATTTAATACAGAATAACAATATTTTGATTGCACTTAAGGGAAGCCGATATGATGTCGAGTTTTATACATGCCTCGCTACTGCTTTATTATATTATACTATCCTACTGGCTACTACTATTATAAATGTGAAAGTTTGTGAGGATGTATGGATGGATGGATGTTTCTCTTTCACGCAATAACTACAGAACGGATTTCGATGACATTTGGTATGGTAGTAGTTTAAGCTCTGGATTAAAACAGGATACTTTATATCATGAAAAAGCACAGTGTTCCCATGGGATACCCATTACCCGATACTATATTTACGCGGGCGGAGTCGCGGGCAACAGCTAGTAATATATAATCTTATAATATTGCTTTTATCATTATTACTAGGTGCCGCAGGCTTCTGGGTTTCCCTGGATAGGATCGTAACCAAGTACTGGTTCAAGCAGCCGAAGCGCAGCACGTTCATGTTCTTCATCTTCTCCATCCTCATCCTGCTGGGCCACTCAATGTTGCACCACGTGATGATGAAGCACCCCCTGGTCCAGCACTACCTGAGGCTCACCAACGAGTCCCGCCACCGACGCCGCATACAGTTACACTTGAATCCCACTGAGGATGCCACTTTGGTTAGTATAAAATCATAATCTCTCAATCATAATACTGAAAATAAATTATAATTCATCTGCTTTATGATCATTAAATACGGCAACAAAATCTATCATTTGTTTAGGAATAAGGTGCAGGTGAGAGCCCCAAAAGGGAGATCTCCGACCGAGAGAGGTGGTATGCTGCGTCGGTTATTAAATAGCTATACTAGAATCATATTATAATTAATATGTCAAGTAAAAACTTCGTGTACAGTTTTATGCGAATTGTGCGAACGGTGGAGTATGAAATTCGGCACTCTCAAAGTTTATGAAAATGTTAAATCCCCCATTGTTTGTTACGAGAAGATCTCCGAACATGTAAAATTTAAAGGAATGTCAACATACAATATTTTATGTTACAGATGGAAAGCGAGGCGGGCGAGGCAAGCTACGGAGTGCTCAAGTTGCAGAGCCCTGTCGCCTCTACTACCGGGACAGGTAAGGACCCTAGTTCTTACAATTTTTAGGCCGTAGTTCACGTCTCGGAACCCTTATAGTTTCGTCATGTCTGTCCGTCTGTCTGTCTGTCTGTCCGTCTTCGGCTTACTGTCCAAACGGTTAGTGCTAGAAAGATGAAACTTTGCATGAATATGTGTACCACGTCGACAAAGTGCTAAAATAAAATCACAAAATATATATTTTTTGGGGTTCTGGATAAACACATAGGCTGCATTTTATCTCAAAAGAGTTCAGTTATCCCGTGGGATGATGTATATCATATACGTGGGATGATGTATATCACATACGTGGGCAGAGTCGCGGGATAAAGCTAGTTGTTTATAATATGATAACTGTGTCTTGCGCACACTGAATTCATAATAAACCTATTATTGTTTCCAATCTAGACCTCATAACACGCCTAATAGGTTTAATTGATACATTATGTATAATTGAATATTTCTAAATCAGGAAGTGACTGCAGGAATGCAGCAAAAACTGCAATCTGTTCCATATTTCCGTAAATGAGAGTAAATAAAGTTAAAACAAAGAGAGCAATTAAATAAGCTGTTATTTTAAATTCAAATTAATTCTCAAGAGCACAATAGTAAAAAACAAAATGCTTAATATAGAAAAAGTAGGTATTTTTACCTGTTTAGAAATATTTAATTGAGTATTTGAGTATTTTATTGAGTATTGAGTAATTGAGGCAATTGTTTATTGATTATCTAACTGTCGTGACTCAATAGAAGGACAGATTTTTGTCGATTTGGGTCTGGGCTACAAACCCTTTATTCCTGCTCAACCCCTGGTGGTTGACACCTTGAGAGGAAAAAAATATTCCGTGCCCTGGTTCATTATTTTCCAGCGGAAGCCGACAGCGCGTTCAGCTTCGCGAACCCGGTGTACTCCCCCACAGCAGTACTACCCGTCGCGCTGGAGACCGTTTCGGAGCCGCGCTCGCCGTCCGTGCGCTCCCCCAGACCCTCCTACAAGGTGGAGGACGTGGTCTTCGAGGCCCCAGAGAGACCCACCTCATGGAGGAACTTCAAACGTAAGTTATTGGCATCAGCGGAAGCTGAGAGCTCGTTCAGCTTCGAAAACCCGGTCCGCCCCGACCATCCTATAAGGTGGACGACGTGGTCTTCGAGGCCCCAGAGACATCCACCTCGTGGAGGAAATTCTAACGTAATTTACAGCGGAAGCCGAAGGCGCGTTCAGTTTCGCGAATCCGTTTTTCTCCCCCACAGCAACACTACCGGTCGCGCTAGAGACCACCTCGGAGCTGCGCTCGCCGTCCGTGCGGTAGTCCTCCAGAACCTCCTACCGACCGATTTCGTGGAGGAACTTCAAACGTAAGACAGCTTGTGATGAATGCTAATGATTGTAAATATAATTTATTGCATTAAGCAATTATTCGTATGCATTGCATTGCAGTTAGTAAAACTTGGTGAAGACGCATCGACGCGAAATATACCTACACGTATGTCGTGCGCCGTCGGCGAAGCTATGTCAGACCAAAAAAATCTAGCAGGCTGAGCAAAGGCTTTGCTTAATTTCCTTATACCTAGAAAATTACATTCAACCAATTAGTGAATTATTGCTCTAATTCTGAACTCCGCTAAAGAATTTTGCTGGCTTTAGGATATTGGTATTACTTTCAATTTCTTGTGCGCTGAATTCCGCAAAAGAGTTTTGCTGGCCATAGGATATTGGTCCCTTTTACTTTCAATTCCTTGTGCGGCTTCATAACAAACAGTAGAATTTAGAAAACCTTTATTATTTACGTTTTCAGGTGGTGTACTAGCGCGGTGGGCGGTAGCAAGAGCAATATACCCGTACATGGTGTCCATAGGCCTGGTATACTTCACCACGCTGAGCCTGTACCCCGGCATAGCGTCCGAGGTCCCCTCCTGCAGGCTCGGCTCCTGGATGCCTATTATCCTGATGTCTTCTTTCAACTTCTTCGATTTCATTGGAAAGGTAAACGAGACGTCATAATAGTATTTAATACATTGTTCATGGCTTAGCAGATTCGACTATCGCCCGAAATTAATAAGAAATCATAATCTCATTTTTCTTTACATTTCAATTTTTCAATACATTTCAACGATCCTCGGATTGACTTTACGCCAACTTACGTCAATTTTTGTTTGAGAATTTAAGATTGAAGTCAATCTAAGATTTTAGATACGTTATTAATTTCGGGCGTGTATAGTTACTGATTTGAATCGTACCTGTACCTAAAAGTAGAGCGAAAGGCAGACTTTAGAGTGAAGTTAAACACTGCACAATAAGGTATCATTTAAAAAACAATCGCGATGTTGTTTGTTTTGCTTCCGTAAAGAGGCGTATGACCTACTGACCTAAAAAAAGGAAAGATAACCGCCAGGGTCAAATTGACAATTGGGCCTATAAAACTGGCTCGTAGTAAAAATAACTCATAATCGATTTTACGCACGCACGATATTTCTAGATAATACTGTAGCGGGCTACGACCCCTTGATATGTAAGTCCTTCTTACGCTTGAGTGGTGATGATAATAATACAGCAACAATTCTCATATTCTCCTTTATTGGTGCTTAACACAGATACGTATTACATATGAGATATGTCTAACACAAATACGTCTACAGTCTACACTGAGAATAGCCTTTTAGTTATACGAAATAATACTAAATAATATACCTATATAGAATAATAAGTAAATAGGCTTTACTCGTGACATCTGTCAATATGACATTGACAACTACATCTCTTAAACTTACTGTTGTCATATGCAACAAATACTAGCATAAAAAGTGTTTGCTATTTAGATGTAGGTTCCGTTCGAAATTCAAACCGGCTGTACCCATTTTGATGAATATTACCAAATTAGACAAATATAAAATGCCTATAGGTCGTAGACATAGGGTATCTTTAATCCTGGAAGAGAGGAGAGATAAGGTAATTAAGAGCTGAGAGACAACATGCCATCGTTTAATACAAAGACGATCGAATCTTCAAAATTGAAAAAATAATGGGATTGACATAACGGTCGCTAAGTGGCATAGCGCGCGATACGTCAGGTCATACATTTTTGATTTATAACCTGGTCATCGTAATTAGTGACGACATCTTGGCCAAAGCCTAAAGGGTGATTTAGGTGTGTGCGTGGTGTGTGTAAATAAAAAAAAGTGGGTATAAATGTTGTCTACCGTCAGATCGCAGCAGCGTGGCCTTACGAGTGGAGCCGCAGCCAGCTGCTGATGGCGAGCGGCTGTCGTCTACTGCTCGTGCCGCTGCTGCTGCTGTGCGCTGCGCCACGCTACTCGCCGCATATTGTCGGAGACGTGAGTTAACTTTTTCTTGATGATTAATTTAAAACATGGATGACTAGATATTTCCTGCGTCTTCGTACGGGAAAAAAAAATCCCTCTGGAACCGTACATGAAAAATAGTAAACCAAAACTAAATTACTACCATTGGGGCTGTCCATTAATCACGTGATGTTTTAGCAACTTTTTACATTGGAAATTTGTAACGCATACCCTCCACATTTTTAATAACGCTGAATCAAACCTAAATATGAATTTTTATCCTTCTAGGATGATTGCAATCCGTGCCGACTGAGCCGCAAAGTTTACAAAAAATCGCGTTCTGTACTGATATTTTGTTATACTACAAATCCAATATAAGTGCAAAAATTAGGTAAATTAGGATCAAAATAAAACAAGGCAACATGAATACTTATTTAAACTCATAAATTAATAACAACAAGTTTAGATAACTTCTCTTTAGGTCAGCTTTTACAGACCTGATACAAGTTTCTATGTTGACGAGAGCAACAATAACTTGCGTTATTTTAAATTTTTGACGTGACAACGTCTTATAATTCGATGGAGCCGGCTGCACGCACGAAAAAACATGACTCATGCGGCGTTACCTTGCTCTAAGGCGTTCCATTTTCTTATGACGTTGTCACGTTCAACTATCGTCAGTAAACCGACTTTTTTTAGCGTACATTTACGTACTTTTGATGAAGATTCTTTGACAGGGTCAAAGAGTGCAGTTTAGATATCTTTACCGATAAGCACCCTGGTTTTTTAAGTCCAAGAAGCTGTTCTTTATAGTCAAATGTAGCAATAATATTGGCTAATATCCTTGTTTTCAATTTCGTCGATACATATAATCAAGTAACTGTTTTCCATTCTGATTGACTGAGATTTCTTCAGATAAGTTGTTTTGAGAGATATTTTGATTGCTTCTGTCCTGGAAAATCTCGTCCGGCATGCTGCGTCCAGAACTCAGAATCTGTTATATGACTGAATATTTTGTATATTCCATGTTATTTACGGAAAGCGTAGAAATTACAACTAAAAACTCTTTTTTGTCAAACATTATTTGATATTGCACATTATAAAGCATTAAAAAGATGAAAATTGAGGGAGAAAAAGTATTTTCAAAGAAACAAAGGTAGCCAGTCGAACGAAAGTATTGTTTAGGTGTAGACAAAAACTACGAAATAATAAAGAAAAGGACAAGAAATAACTTTCTTTCTTCTCCTTGTATAGGTTTTGTCTTAAGTTTTTTTTATTTCTCCGCAATTTTTTTGTCTAAACCATCTGAGCAATAGTTTGGGTGACCTTGCTCTCTTTGTTTCTTTGTAAATTATTTGTCTTCCTCAATTGTAATCTTTTTAAAGTTATCAGAATATGTTTTAAAATCTTATTAAGCATATAATCTTATTATTATTAAGTTTCTTTTACTGGCAATAAGTTTGACTTCATAAATAATATAGAATACACTTAAAATAGGACTGCCAAAACTTTACACGATTATGTGTTGATTTTGCATCATTTAGTTTTTTGGTGGCTAGGCAGTACATTTTTATCACTCTTGAAATTTACAGACATCTTTAGGTGCGTAATAACGCGATTGGGCCTATTGCGCATATTGCGCAATTTGCACAAGAAATTTAAAAAACTACGTATGAAACGACAAATGAAACATTTAATTGCAGGTCATAGGGTTGTAACCTTGTAACTTGTATGGGAAATTTAAATTCGCAAGTCGGCACGGGTTAATAAAATGCGATAATATTTTTCTCTAGCCTATTTTTGGTCAAAACTAACATTTTAATAGTTAATAATAAGTATAAAATAATAATTTTAATAGGGTATGCGTAAAAAACATCAAATATGAAATTTCTGGGAGACCTTAGCCCATATACGGTCCGATTTATCTTCAGACCGACCTGGACTGATCGGACCATATGTGGCAAATCGCTGACTGACTGATCGGACCATATATGGCCGCAGTTCTCGCCAGAGCTGCGGCCATATACAAGCGTAGCGAGTTTTTGAGGTGTAATAAAATTCGAGTGTAAAATACACTCGAAATTTATTACAATATAAAAACCGACAAAGTGCGAGTTGGACTCTCGCTAGAAGATTTCCATACAAAACGGAAAAAATCACGTTGGTTATATGGTAGCCATAAGTAAAAAAAAATATTGTACATAATATTTGTTATTTTACGAAAAGGCTTAAAGCTCTGTAATATAAAAATATAAATGTTGCTTTTTACCAAAATAAACAGCATTGAATGCTTTTACTAATGAAATACAATAATTTTCACACAAATTATTCATACGCATTTCTAATGCAAAAGTCTATCTAATGCAAATTATCAAGTGCAATGTTACACTGTTACAGTAGTTTGTGAGTAAATTGCTGATAATCAAACATACATACATACAAACATACAGGTCAAACTGAGTACCTCGTTTTTTAAATCGGTTAAAAAATGGTTGTCTGTTAAGTCGGTTTGCGGAGAATAATTTTACGTGATAACGTCATCACAAACCGAACGCTTAGACCGATCATGCCTCTCCATTGCGTGTTCCGCGCTCTCGCTTGCATGCACGACTCAGGCGGAGCGTGACAATCAGGTAGAACGTGACAATCAATCGGAACGTGACATTTTTTTGTGCGTGCAGTCGGCGTTCATCGGTTTATAAGACGTTATCACGTCAAAAATGTCATTAATTATTTATGGATGATGTGGATACCGAGGAAGAGAGCTTGCTAAACCATCTGTGCCTTGGAGTAATATTTAAACAACACTGCGAATATAACCGATAAGAACTTCGGTATGCATAGACTAGATTTCAAAATTAGTACACGTGATGTCTGCTTAAGCTCTTGTGATGTTTTTTTCGGACATATTGGCATCACGTGATTAATGGACGGCCCCATACTAAAAGTGATGGTTAAATTGGCTATGGACCTAACCTATGTACAAACATCATTCCGCGCTATACATGAAGATGAACAGCTATATATTCATATAGTCAATTCAAAAAGGTTCAGAAACTATTCATTTCGTCACAAGAATGAAAATAAAATCGTACGCCATTACGTTCGCAAAACTTCAGTTTCTAGATTTTGCTATAAAATTTTGTTTAGGCGTTTACGAACAAACATCACTGAGCCACACTTCCTTTTGTTTTTGTTATTCAGTAATCTAACCTGTTTAATACTTGATAATAAATACCGATATTGTACTATACTAATATGGGCGGGTAGTAAGATACAATCACTACTAAATGCTTTTGCACTTGCAGTCAAATTATCGTCGCCGACAGATTATACTCTACAGTCTTACCGATATCGGTTCACGACACAGTGCGGGGTGAAGTTTATCCGAATTTGTTTTGTCACAGAGTCCTTTAAGAATAGCGAAAGGTCAGTAAGTAAGGCGATCACACGATAAAATCAAAAAAATGCTTCAAAAACATTGAAAACGCAACGAACGAGAGAATGATCAAACGTCGTCTGACATATTTTTTTTGACGTTTGTTTCAAATAATGATAGTTGCCTATCGAATCGATGCATGGAATTCAACAGCATTTCTTGCAAAACATGTGAGAAACTTTTAGTTGAATAGATTTCTCGTATCAGTTCTAGTAAAAAAAAATCGCTTGTCTTCCGACTTTACAGTCGGTTTACTGACGATAGTTGAACGTGACAACGTCATAAGAAAATACTGATGGATCGCTCACTCAAGTAGGAGAGAGACAGATTCCGCGCTCTCGCTTGCACTTCAAGCCTTAAATGGAACGCCTCAGAGCGAGGTAACGCCGCATGAGTCATGTTTTTTCGTGCGTGCAGCCGGCTCCATCGAATTATAAGACGTTATCACGTAAAAACTAAATATGAATTAAAAATTTACTATATTTTAGAAAATTACTAGACATTAATATGTCTATACATGCTTAGGGCATGTCTTTTACTCAAAATCCGATTAGTAAGTAGTTAAGTATTGCGTGAAAGAGTAACAAACATCCATACGTCCATACTCACAAACTTTCGCGTTAATAATATGTATATTAAGGTCTTAGGATGGCAAAACTGTAACATAAGATGACGCCGATAAAGATAGATGAAAGGAAAATTATGCCTAGTGTGCATGACATTGTGTTCGCGCGAGTTCGCGCTTCGCAAATCCAAAACATCGCCAACGGACTGGGAACGCCGCAAAGCCCCGAAACCATCAACAGTCGCAGCGTGGCGGTTCGCAACCCTATAGCAGTGTAGAGTCAGATAACAAGTAACATAGCAAGTCTAGTGGCATGATGTTTATTGAAAAATTTAATATAGGATGTCGTTTTGTTTCCAGATATACCCAATTATGTTTTCCGTCGTGTTGGGATTCTCGAATGGTCTCTTCGGTTCAGTGCCCATGATATTAGCGCCATCTAGAGTTGGTAGAGAACACCGGGAAATTGCTGGTAAGAAATGTTTTTAAATATCGAAGTTTGAGAAATAAATACCTAATGATTATTTGCTATTTTTGATACATACTCATATCTAAATTATTGTTATTTTCTATTGTGTATAGCGACTAAATTAATGTATTGTATAAATTGTGTTACTTATGTAGCTAGACAACTTTGTAAATCTTTGCTCATTAAGTCCTCAAAGGGGTTATAAATTCAAAGACAAGATATTCTTATGTATGCCTGTATCAAAATAATTTTTTACTGTAGTTTTAACGGAAACTATTTATAATCTCCAGGAGAATACTATTTATTTTCAGGTAACATGATGACACTGTCGTACAACGGTGGGCTGCTGTCGGGATCCCTCGTGTCGTACCTCTTGCTGAGTATGCTGGGACCCCCCGCGGAGGCCCCCTGCCGCATATACCCCACGCCAGTTCTGCCCACTCTCCCCCCGGTCACCACCAGCTCCACTAATATCACTTACCTGTTAACCTCACATTAAGGTGCTTAAAAGTAGTTTAGGTTGGAATATTTACGTATAGATCGTAAAAAATAAAAATGCCAGGTGTTAATCACCCTTGCTCCAGTGAGTGTTTTTTCGTATATTTTTAATTCACATAGGCGTTGTACATGTAAAGCCTGTACTGAAACCATATGCGTAATAATTGTCATCTTTAATTATTCTCATCGTCATTTTAAAATACTAACTTGTTAAACGTTACTAGAGATCGCCTAGTCGAAATTCGATCGTAATTCACATTTTAAGTTTCAACTTTATAGGGATTTTTTGCCTCATAGATACGCAATAAAAAATATGTAAATATTGTTTATGGAATATGAAAGAAATATTGACAATAGTGTGAAACCAACGCTTACTGTTATCATGCAAACGCATCGTGGTGTGAGTTATTAATCTAAAGTAGTGTCCGTAACTTTATTTTTATTAATTTTATGTACCCTATGTACATATTTATAAGCACTTTAGAAATATTAGCTTTCTGCACACTTTCCTCCGCATAAACTTTAAGCCAAATTTCATACTCCTCTTTTTTTTTGTCATTGTCATAAAAAGGGGGCATGAAGTTTTCGCTTAATGATGATTACTTTATAGGGAGTAGGGACTATAGTTCTATACGTGATTATTCTTTGACCGAACCTAAGTATTAAATCATTAATAACTTATTAAGTAAGCACCTTCATAGTTTCTGCTACCATTTACCTATCTAGTTACTAACTTTTTTATATTTAGTTTGAAATCTTGGTTACATCACATTTTCAAGCAATTAAAACCTTATTTATAAAGCTATAATAGGTACTCGAGCTACGTCTGACATGTTGTTAAACTCATTGTTAAATTGAAAATAAGCATTTCATATTTTCATATAACTTGGATTTTCAAAGCGTTTAAAAAACACACTACAGTTATTGTTGCTTTATTGCATGGTAAATTGAAATATTACATAAGTGTGACAGCGAATTAGGAAAATAAGTTTAATAATCAAACGCAATACAAAAATTGACATTTTTGAGTGTGTTTATATACTTACTTAAGGATTGGTAAAATAAATTACACATATTTTGGGCATATTATGATGTAGATAACTGGAAAGCGCAGCGTTGGACGGCCTCCCTCTAGGTGGACCGATGACCTTATGAAGGTCGCGGGCCGCCGTTGGTTGCGGGTGGCCCAGGACCGTTCGTTGTGGAAATCTTTGGGGGAGGCCTATGTCCAGCAGTGGACGTCCTATGGCTGTTAATGATGATGATGATGATGATGATGATGTAGATCATCGAATTTTTTAAATTATTTCGCCGCCTTAATGTCTTTACATAAGCAGTAGTGCTTAGACAATAAGGCAGAAAAATAAATAAAAAATTTAAAATAAAATATATTATAATAAATAAAATTACATTGCGCTCTATAAGGCGCCGAGATCATTAACTTCACAGAAATAGCTGACTTTAAAGCGAAAGCATACTCTTTACCCAAATTATATCAATTTAATCTGTGTGAGCACAATGACCTCCGTAGCGCCGTAAAGAACGTAATGTAATTTTAATAATTTTTGTTTTCGATATTTTTAAATTATTTTTCTGCCTAAACGTCTTCACATAAGCAGTAGATCATATGCCCAAAATATCCATAATTGATTTTACCAAACCTGTGGTTAAGCTACCATTATTAGTGAATTAGGAATTAAACGCTGTAGTCAGGGTTAAAATTTGTAAACATTTACCGACTACTAAGGATTACCAAAATTACTAATTCCACATGCTGCAACTCTTTCTATCACCATAAGTGTGAGCGAGGTGCACAGTTAAGTAGAAGTATATAATAATAATGGACTATAGAAATACACATGGTACTTTTTAATATATCTATTAACTTTGTACTCAAAAATTTGGACCACGCACAGAGCTCAAATTTTCAAAAATCTAACCAACCAGCTTAGTAAATCTTGCTGGGAACAGAAACATAAAATACTATGGGGTAACATTGCCGTTTATATTAGGGCCTTCCAACACACCCAACCATACCACACCGACTAGACAAAATATGGCCAAGCTATGGTGGCGACGTTTTACCGACAAAATGTCGATGTTTGCTACGAAATACTCGGGGTCACTGGTGGTTGCGACGTGGTTAGCAACCACACCACACTGACGCGACGTGTATGGTAAGCTGTGGTTGCGATGTGGTACCGACAAAATGTCGATGTTTGCTACGAAATACGCTGGTGGTTGCGATGTGGTTAGCAACCACACTACACCGACGAGACAAAATATGGCCAAGCTGTGGTTGCGATGTGGAAAATGTCGATGTTTGCTACGAAATACTCGGTGTCGCTGGTGGTTGCGATGTGGTTAGCAACCACACCATACCGACGAGACAAAATATGGCCAAGCTGTGATTGCGATGTGGTACCGACAAAATGTCGATGTTTGCTACGAAATACTTCGGGGTCCCGATGAGATAAAATATGGCCAAACTGTGGTTGCGATGTGGTACCGACAAAATGTCGATGTTTGCTATGAAATACTCGGGGTCGCTGGTGGTTGCGACGTGGTTTGGATCTTGGACCTTAGGATCACAAACCGGCGGTTAACTGTTTAGTGAAAAACCTTCTAGTTCAGTTAAGTTATCCTAGTGCAATCATAAATAGAGTCATCTCGTTAAAACACCGCAAAACTTTGACTGTTTTTTAATTCCGAAGTCCAATAAGGTGATTATAATGTATATATTTTGTATATAGTACATTTTTGTAAATAATAATATGTCAAAATATTGTTATACATTATATTCTTCCCCAATTCCTATACCACACTTTGCTTAAACCATTTTTAAAACTTAGGAACGTAGAGTTTTAACAATGAAACATAGGTAGCAAAATTATTTTTTTATTTTATATTGTTGTTTATTTTTGTATTAGATTTAGTAATCATGATTTTTCCTTGTGATTATGGTTATGAATAAACATTTAAATAATCATTATGACTTTTAGTACCTACATAATATATCCAGTCACTAAGAATATGGGAAAGGGACTTTCTTGGCAAGTAACGTATATAATAAAGATGTGCAATATAATATACATTTGTAAAATTGCGATATTTATCATTAAAATTTAGTTCAGTGTTAAGCGATCTACAATAAAGTTGAAATGCCTATGCCAATAACTATAGCAATAAAATATAAATTTTATATTTTAATGCTTCAACATCGCATTTTTTAAAATTAGGTACCTAATTTTCAGTCACTTTTTACGCCCTAAGAAATACTAGCAACAACTTTAGAAGTTAGTAAGTACGAGTATATGCATTAAGTTGGTATTACCTTTTGTTTCACACGAATGTCAATTCACAACTTTCGAGTCTATTAAAAAAGAAGTATTTAAAAAGTAACGTCAAGTATATATTCCTAAAATAATAATTAGGTACGTATCAATTTCCACTGTAGGTTATCATTAGGTCAAATGAATTTATGAAATAATGTTGGTATACTCGCTAGTGCGACGCAACTATACGCATATCTTATTTTAAACTAATTAAAAAATAAAAAGAATTAAATATAAAAATAAAAAGAAGAAAATAAAATGCATCAATACATAAACAAAAGATAAGTTTTTTATCGTCTTATCGGTATCGGTAACTTTCTTTATTTAAATAAACAAAAGTATTTATTTTATTGATGACTGTAGGTGTGCAGTAAAACCAATTTGCTAATGGTTTTGAACATCTTCGCTTTTCTATAGAAATTAATAGACGATGTATGAAAAATTACAACTGTCGAAAACCATTAGCCTACGTTCTGGTTAAAATTATGCACAGCTGTCAAATCTGACATTTGACACTTCGAATTTCAACTCTATTGTACTAGCACAGAGTTCAAATTTACAGTGCAGTTTTTCTTTGTCGCAAACACTAAATACTGCTCGTGGGGGCGTATCCTTAGAAACATGGTCGCACCACAGAGTAAAAATATATAAAGTAAGGCCAACCAGACGAGATAAAGAATGTAAACAAATTTTCAGGGGTTCAAAACATTTTTATTTGAAGAAATTATTATAAAGTTCGAATTTTAATCGCTGTCGTCTGTACTAGACAAAGATGATTCGTCGGAAGAGTCCGAGTCAGCTGTGTTTATGATAAAACTATCTATTGTATTATCAATCATGTTGTCAATATTTCTATAAAAATTGTCCTCGACTTTTATTACATGATCCACACAATTTCGCCATTTATCAGCAGATACACGTTGGATCCCCTCTTGTAGCAGTTTTTCACATCTTCAAATTTAAATGTAGTATTATTGCGAGCCACGTGTCCCTTTATGTCAGCCCATACGAGTTCAATGGGATTGAGCTCGCAATGATAAGGTGGCAGTCTTAGGACTTCCACCTTACATTTTTTGGCGAGCTCATCCACAGCGTATCTTTGGTAGTTCGCCTTTACGTCATTCACTTTCTTTAAAAGTTCTGCCTTTACGTCTTTTTCATCATAGCTTAGTTCTTTATTACGCAGCTATTCTTGAATACTTGCTTTTCTCCATGCTCTGGTGGGTGTTTTTTCTTGGCGTCTTGAGTGGTAAGGAGCATTGTCCAGTACCACTACAGCATTTTCACCAAGTTTTGGTAAAATATTCTCAAACCACTGCTCAAAGCGGTTCGCGTCCATTGACTCGTGGTAATCACCTGTGTTTTTTGACTCAAATACATCATTGAAACTGTGAAACCATTTTCATTTCCTATATACACCACAATCAGTCGTCTGCCCTTTGAAGTAGGGTTCTTTGCACCCGTACTCAGTCCCTCCATAAAAGCTTGCCGTTTTGAAGTTATTGTAGTATCCACGTAAGTTTTTGAAACAGTGTGCCCTGAAAACGAAATAAGTTTTACATTACCAGTGATATGCACTGCCGAAAATTCTAATTATTTTAGTAAGTCATCTTCTTTTTTTGTGGGCTGCAAGGCTTATCGATCCCAGAAACCCAACGAGAGAACAACAAATAAAGTGACTTTTTAGTATGTGTCCCCTGCGGGAACCGAACCCGCGACCTCCAGATTAAGAGCCCACGCTCAGCCCACTCGGCAACGGAGGCAGTAAGTAAAGTAAGGGCAAAAGCTAGTATTTATTAACATAATATAGGCACAATTATTTGACAAACCTGCATTCACCCATGTTTCATCCATATAGAATATAGAGCGATTCTCCGTTACTTAAGAAAGATTAAAAAATACCGATTTTTTAATCATTCTTAAGTAATTCATTCGCCATAGTATAATGTCGTCTCTGTCTATTAAAGCATTGTTTATTTGTCGTTTTATATAATTAAATTTTAAATGTTTAAGTATTTTCTGAAATGTCGATCTCTTAAAGTTAGGTAATTATTCATCATCATTGACAGCTTGGAGTACTTTTTTTAATGTAGGTAATTCGCTTTTCAGATAAAAGCTATGAACTTTCTTTCGTATGGCCTGTTTATCAAACTCGTCCAATTTTTCCGAGAATGTAACCCTTTTTTTGGTTGTTGATGGGCTTTGTACATTCCCAGTTGTTGCATATTCTTTTATAATTCTATATACGGAAGCGACACCGATGCCCAAAATGCTCGCTGTTTTCTCCATTATACTTGTTTTGTACGGATATTCATCAGTAGGCCAAGTTTGCTTCACGTATTTGTGCACATTAACGACCAATCCTTTTTCATTAGATGTAAAATACGTCCGCTGTAAATAAAAAAAACGTGAGTGTGTGTGTGTGTGATCTTTTTTGGTATGGAACCATAAAAATCAAAATTATGGTAATGGTTCAAGTGCAAATGAATTAATAAATTAACTTACCTTTTGACGCTTTTTGCGTGGTGAATTGATTTCTTTCAAAGATTGTCTAGAGCCGCCAGGCTGTGATTCCATAATTAAAATCAACAACTAAGCACTCACAATAACAGCAAAAATCAAAAATAAAACTAACCGAAACGGAATAATAACAACAAAAAACCAAGTAAATACGGAGACGAAAAAATATGTATCACTTCGAACGCAATCTAAACAGGAATGAACTTGTTCACAATTGTTTGGCGGACCAAATGTTGACAACTGCGGCACTGGCCGCTTTCCTGTACCACGAAACACGCTACGACAGCTGTCGTCGACCAACTGACGTCATTATTGCATACGAGTGATAAGGACAGATATAATATTAACTCACTTTCATAATGCATCTCAGTAGCGGTCCGTTTATTTACGTTTTTTATCTCGTCTCGCTGGCCTTACTTTAGTTCGGTGGCACTGTACCATTTATTTAAGTAAAACAAGTAACGTTACCTAATTATTTGTAAATAGCTTTTGCTCGCAGATTCGCCCACGTGGGAGTGTTCGTGGCAAAAAAAAAATAGCAAATATATCTGCAATATAGTAATACCACAGAGTAAAATATATATCCCCTAGATATAATCTCCTAGATAAGGATTAATATTGTATCCGTCTAAATAGCTTTTGAAAATACCACATATCTTGTGATTATTTTATTTAAACTTAGAATGGGTATCCTTGAAAGATATACATAATATTATTTGCGGTCGCTAACTTTTTTGAAGACCTTCAGAAAAGAACCAATCCCAGCATACAATATTTTGTTATAAATGATCTCCAACGGGTTCGGTTAGGCAGCGTTTTCGATAAAACCTCCCTGACGGCTTGATTTTTTTTCGACATCTTCAACAATTATCGTCATAAATCACACAATTTACACAAACCCTTAAGTAATTATTATCGACCTAAACCTTCATAAGGAACCATTCTGTCGGTAAATGTAAACTGCATGAAAATCCTTTCATTAGTTTTTGAGATTATCGCGAACTTACAGACAGAAAGACTCAGCGGGGGACTTAAATTTATAATAAATTTTAGAGAAAAGTGGAAAGTGTGCGTATTGACCCGCCCACGCTAGTTAACACGACCTTAGGCTGGAACTACATTGTCCGGAATCCGGTGGGCCAGGAAAAGTTCAGAGCATTGAAAACAGAACATTTCTATTGGTAAAAGAATTTTTAAATTATATTGATGTAGATCCAGAGATTAACCCTTACAATTTCTGTGAGTCACAAACTTACAAAGAAACAAACTTTGCCTCTGTTATAATATTAGTACAGTCCAGATGTTCCACGACTTCGTACGCGAAAAAGAAATCTCGGGAGAACGGTACTTTTTCCTGCGATAAAAAGTAGCCTATGTGTTAATCCACAGTCTAAACTACTAGCATATCAAATTTCGCCAAAATCCGTTCTGCAAATTCTGAGATTAGGGCGTACAGACAAATAGACAAACAGATAAACAGACAAAAATTCTAAAAATCATAATTAAGTAGGTAGAAATATTTATATAAATGACTAGCTTTTGCCCGCGGCTCCGCCCGCGTATACAGTATCCCATGGGAACACTAATTTTTCAAGATAAAAAGTAGCCTATGTTTAATCCAGAGCTCAAACTACTATCATACCAAATTTAATCAAAATCGTTCAGTAGTTTTCGCCTGAAGGGTAACAAACATCTATTCATCCATACATATTCCATCCATCCATTCTCACAAACTTTCACATTTATAATATTATAGTAGGATTTTAAATATATATTAATATCTATACGACTACAGCCCGCTAGCCGCCAAGGTCCCATGATGGTACTCGTGAGAATGGAATTCCGCAGGTTAGCCGCTCTATAGTAAACAATAATGATGCTTGATGACTTACGATGTACAATATCGACAAAGTTCCTGCTCGACCAGTTGCTAAACAAATTTCTTTGTACTGGCACGCCTTAAAAATATATAAACACAAAGAAAGTGATAGCAAAGTGGTTGAACTACGTATTACAGGTGAGGATGTGTGCGTACTGTTATAACCCTACACTGTTAGCAAGAATGCTCAATTGACATTATCCCTTTGACTATGTCAGCAGCAGATAGCAGGACGTTTGTTAAGCGCTGGAGACGATCAGTTCCAGTTCAGTCTCAAACCCGGTCGGTCGTAATAATTAATTGTCTAATCTAATTTTTCTATTTTCTAATAAATAAGTTTAGCGCTAAAACATTTTTTTTTGAAAAGACTTTCACCGGTTCCCGTATAAATAGTATGCACGATTCAACGCCGCTGTTGTCCGATAGTACCCAATAAACTGGGTGTGTGTGTGTGTGTGCGCGGTGCGGTGCCACACGTGTTAATCTATATATAATCACGAGAATGTGACATCGAGATGTGTAACATTTCTATTTTAGATGAGCTTTCCTCGTGCCCAGAATCATTGACCTATTCAAGAGTCTTCACTATCTACGCAATGTGTATTAAATAGTAAATATATTAGTATGTAAAGGGAAATAAATATTACCAATATTTATTACTAGCTTTTAACCGCAGCTCCGACCGTGTAAATACAGTACCCCACGGGAACACTATAGTATTTTGGGATAAAGAGCAGCCTATGTGTTAATCCAGAGCTTACACTACCATTCCGAATTTCATGAAAATCCGTTCAGTAGATTCACGTAAATCCTTTCACGCAAGTGAAAGAGTTACAAACATTCATCTATCCATCCTCACAAACTTTCACATTTATAAATGCTAGTAGTAGGATAAACGCGAAAATTTGTATGTATGGATGTATCGATGTTTGTTACACTTTCACACTATTGAACTACTGAACGGTTATTTATCGCAGGAAAATGTACGGTTTCTGTGGAATTATTTCTGTTTAGTACTCACTGTTACGCGTACGAAGTAGCGGGCAACATCTAGTTTAACACAAGTATTTTCATTATTTTCAGGCGAAGTAAACTATATCTATACATAATATAATAAATTCGTAACTGGTCGCTGTCTGTACATGGAAGATATATAAGAAAAACTATTACAGAGGGGCTTTATGAACGATATAGAACCCAAAACAATGATTTTTAGAATATTTGTCTGTTTGTCTGTACGTTTGTACGCGTTAATCTCAGAAAACACTAATCTAATCTACTGGACACATTTTGATGAAATTTGGTATGGCAGTAGTTTAGACTCTGGTTTAGCAAATAGGCTACTTTTTATTGCAGACAAATGTACGGTTCCCAGGGTATTTGTTTTTGCACGTACGAAGTCAACGGCTTATCCGATTTGAATGCGGTATTCACTAATGCGTTTAGTTTTGCTCCAATTAAAATTTAATGTTTTTTAAAAGATATGTGACTTTAAAGTATATAACAATATAAAACGCTATAGAATAACTGATCACTTGAACTGGCTGAAACTTTACGTAGGTATTACCTATACATTGATGTATAGGTAATACCTACGTAATTGAACTTCATTAATACATACGTATTAATGAAGTGAGCAAAAAACTTTATCACTCATTGCATGCTCTGAAGAGGTTGCAACATTTTCTTCCTATTCCTGCGAAAGTCCTATTGGCACAATCTTTACTATTACCTCTTTTAGATTATGCTGATGCCTGTTATTTGGATGTAACGGAAGAGCTATTGAATAAACTAGAACGTCTACAAAATTCGTGCATTCGTTTTATATATTCATTACGCAAATTCGACCATATATCTGAGGCCCCTTACAAATTACAATGGCTGCCTATCCGCCATCGTCGGAATATGCACGTTTTAACTTCACTCTTTAAAATACTAAAATTCTCTTCTTCTCCTTCTTATTTATCTGACCATTTTACTTATACGGCTCCGAGTGAAAGGCCTACTCGCACATGCAATCCAAGGAAGGTGCTAGATACTCCGTGGTATAACACCATTTTTTACGGTAACTCTTACACCGTTAGAGCTGCCCAGTTGTGGAATGCTCTGCCTGAAGACGTGCAACAGAGCCCAACAGTGGGCACGTTCAAAACAAGGCTGAAGAGACACTATATTATGTCATATCTATGAATATTAATATATAATTAGTATATGTAGGTTTATGTATGTATTGTTTAGGTATGTATTTATATTTTTATGTATTTTTATTGTAAAATATAAGTTATTATGTATTATCATTAATTATTATTATTACTTATATAACTATTCGATGTATTGTTCTTCGTTGTTTCCTTTATTCTCTTGTGTACTATCTGTGTCCGTTTATATCTCTTATGTCCTGTCGTAGGTCTGCTGACAGAGATCTCTTATAGAGATAAGCACACCTATGTACATTCATCACTGTGTTGTCTGAGTTTAATTGTAAAATTTGTGTACATAAAGAATAAATATATTAATACCAGGAGGAATAAGTGAGAAGTTCTTTATTCATGGTCGTAACGCTAATTCATGTTAAGCAACGCTGGTTATGTATTCAACTAGGATGGGTGACCACAATCACAAATATTTTTAAGGTCAAAATCTATACGCCTAATAACTATTAACATTTTCCTATTCAAAATATTTCCAAAATCATAAAAATACTACGACGAAGATATCCTTACTTATCCACAACAAAGTATAAAACATAGTCACTTTATCTGTCTGTCCCTATGTATCCTTAGATCTTTAAAACTACGCAACGGATTTTGATGCGGGTTTTATAATAGATAGAGTGATTTAAGAGGAAGGTTTATATCTATGTACTTAAATAAAATGCTTAATATATTACAGAATTTTTTTTGAGGTTTCTAATGTCCTAAATAAACACATTTTTTGAGCTCACATTGCAAACGATAACTGAACCCTACGAGGTACTCGTAGATCAAAATAATGTACTACAGGACGATGATGACACTCGATGGAATATGTCTGTCTCTTAAGGATGACCAACAATAACCATTTTTTATCCTTTACTTTTTACGAGAAATAATGGCTTATTTACGAAGCGATTTTTAGCATCCCTCGGGAACACTGCACTTTTTCGGAATAAAAAGTATCCTATGTTTTAATCCAGAGCTTAAACCAATACCATATCAAATTTAATCAAAATTCGTTCAGTAGTTTTTGTGTGAAAGACTTACAAACATCCATCCATCCCTTCTCACAAACTTTCACATTTATAATAAGCCAAGTGTGAGTAGGACTCGCGCACGAAAAGAAAAAAAAACCGTACAAAAACAAGTTTGTACACCAAAATATTTATTCATTCTGCTTTTTAGTATTTGTTCTTATAGCGGCACAAGTAGCATATTATCTGTGAAATTTTCAATTGTCTAACTATCACGGTTTATGCGATACAGCCTGGTGACAGATGGACAGACGGACGGACGGACAGCGTCCTTCTGTCTTAGTAATAGGGTCCCGTTTTACCCTTTGGGTACGGAACCCTAAAATGAGTAATGCAAAAATAGGCTTTCTTGAAATTATGTACACGTACCTATGTATGTAGTTACTTCTTACAAAATTACCATTTTACTACTGAGTAAATAAAAATATGTTTTCATCATAACTCACTTACGTATTCAGAGGATTGACTGTGAGCATTTGTTAACTGCTATATATATATATATATGCTATAATAAATGGGTGTATCATAAATATTAGGTGATTTATATTTCTACACAATATACCACATCTAAATTGTAAATATCCAAAATATTTTTTTTAATTTGATTGTAAGTTAATTTGTTAAAAACATATACCTACTCAATATTGGCGTGTCAATGTGTTATCAATGTTTAAATATTTCATCGCAAAAATATAGGCACGTGTTGCTATCCAAACAATTTAAATATAACATGCATAAGGCTAATTAAACTCAGTATCTTGTATGTTTAAATATTGATTATCACATAATGATTATGCAAAGTGCGAACTTAATGTAAGGTCGAGCCCGGTGACTTCTGCATCATCATTTAGATACCAGTGTTGGTGTCAAGGGCGTACCCAGGATTTCGGGAAGGCAGCATTTCTAGGGGGGGCAGCTCATACCTGTTTCGAGAAGATGGTTGGTCTGGTATATTGAAAATTGGAAAATTGACGTTTATTTTATCCTCTGGGGGGGGGGGGGGGGCAGCTGACCAACAACTACACCTACAACCTACACCTACCATCTACTTCTACACTTACTACCTACACTACGCCTACACCTGTGACGGTTGAAGCTTGTTACAGTACTAATATCGCCAACAAACAATGGGTGTTGTTGTTAGAAGGAGGAAGGGGGAAAATCTAGGTTTCTATGTATTTTTTAATACCAATGCATAAAATAGTAAAAATAAAGTATTAAGTAGTTCAAAAAAATAAAAATAAAATTTTATTAATAACGGTCGAGCCGTTTCTGGGCAGAGATGTCCTCCTAAACGGCTCACAAACACCACCCAAGATTAATTTATGCGGGCAAACGGCCCACCACTAATTCTCACCATTGTGACTCCTGTTTAGCCAGAAGCGTTAGTGGTAATCGTGGAGGTATTTAAAACCACCTACAAAAACCCTCACACTCTTACAAAGTACAATAAGCATCATACATCTCCGGTTGCACAATTATCGTAAAACTGTACTCTGAAAGTTTTTGCTTTAAGTATTAATATAATAATTATGTATATCGTTGTTGTCCCAAACTGTAGCACAAAGTAGCAGCCCCGGATCTTCAATTTTTTTAGGCGGGTTAAAAATAATATTCTCAACCCTCTAAATTATCTGACCAAATTACATTACAGTCTGCTCATGTGCAGTTTTTGTTCGCACGATTAATTATATTCCATTCACGTTTAAGCGCACAAAATATGTCTAAACTGACCAATGACGCATAAGCTGTGTACACATTAATCAACTAAAGTAAGCAATTTTGATATATATACGCATGATACCGCTGCTGATGCCCGCGGCTCCGCTCGCGTAAATATAGTATCCCTCGGGAACACTGTATTTTTCGGGATAAAACGGTAGCCTACGTAAAAGCCTAAACTTCATCTAAAATAAATAAAATTTCATCAAAATCAGTTCCGTAGTTTTTGGGTGAAAGTGTAACAAACATCCATCCATCCATCCTCACAAACTTTCACATTTATAATATTAGTAGGATATAGAAATGTTAATATAGTAAAGTAATGGAAGGATCAATGCATATTAGTTGACTATTTTACCGTGGCGAGTACCTTTGTGTGCGTGAGCCGAGCGTCTCTCGCACGCACGTTGATGTGCGTGAAATTTGACCCCACAATTTATTTTATATCCCACAATGTATTTAATTGCTTACTATTGTCTGCGTCTCTCTGTCACTAGGATACAGACTTATCAAGCGAGTGAGAGGTCGTCACAACTCTTTGACAAAGAGATAAAAGTATAAATTTTTTTCCAACTTTTTTAAGATAAAATGTTTTTGTAGGTAGACTATGTTAAAACATCTTGAAGAAAACAAACTACAATTTGGGCCGATTTTAATATTCTATAATAATAATTAATATTCTATAATGAACATAATTTCCTTTGTCTGATAGCGTTAGCCCTTAATCTTGCAATAATTTTCCACGGAAATAAGGTAATATGAGCTATATAAATATGAAAATACGCCAAGAAATATCTCTCGTTATACTTAACGCTTAAAACACCCTAAAGTCATGCGCAAAGTGTATCTCAGTGTACTCTCAGACTTTCACAATCTACTGATATGTCAGATAGCTATTTTCTTTTTTTTTCCAGTAAAATCAACCCGGAAACGAGCAGACGGATCGCTTGATGGTAAGCGATTACCGCCGCTCATGGACACTTGTATGTTGTAACTCCTCTGGTCTTGTGACTTGCGTTCCCAGTCATTAAAATCCCCAACCCCCTTGGGCCTCCGGTAACCTCACTCACTCGGCGAAACACAACGCAAGCATCATTTCACGCCGGTTTTCTGTGAGGCCGTGGTATTTACCCAGTCGAACCGGCTCATTTATACCGAAGCGTGGCTCTCCCACAATTATTTGCACGTTCTGTCTCCGCCGCTAGATATAAAGTAAGCAGAAAAATCTTTCGAATAAGCTATCTGACACTTATTAGAAGACTGTGAAACTGACTCCTAGTACTTATAAACTTATTTTAATTAAGACGTAACAGCGATTTTAATTTTTCTTCCAATTTATCTAATACGAAATTGGTGTACCTACCTATTGCTTTCGTCAGACATCAAGTATGTTTATAAGGGATTTCGGATTTATGATTGATCTCACTAGGTACATTACATTACGCTGGTTTGGATTGTAGGTACCAGATTAAACGAGAGAGTTCAACCTGTCAAAGAGTTTCGAACTTAGTAGAGTATGGTAGTCGCTGGCGTCAAAGGTACCATGCTCGCATCCTGTAACGTGACAGACTAAACATCTGGGTTGTTGATGTATTTAAATTAATAAATAAAATCGCCAAAAAAGGACCACCCGAAACTCGAGAACGGCTCGACCCTCGGTCATTTGGGGGTCCGTATTACATTAGGAACCCTTATAGTTTCGCTCTGTTCGTCTATCTGTCTGTCCGCGCTTCTAGATTCTGTAATTATGAATATAAATTGGCGAAATTTGATATAGTTATAGATTGTGTATAGATCTCGATTTTAATATCACAAAACAATAATAATTTTATATTTTAGGGGTGGCTCCTCATACATGTGAAGTGGGGATGAAAAATATTTTTTCATCCTACCCCATATTGTGGGGTATCGTTGAATAAGTATTTTAAAATAAAGGCAAGGTTTCATACATGACTTATAAATACAAAGTGAACCATTTACGATAAATCGGCCTCCAAAGTGGTTTATAAGTTTGTTATATCCCTGGCATTTCTAAACTATGAGACTTAGAAACATGCAATTTTCCATGCTGATAGATCATGCTAAAAACTCTTTTGGAAAATTATTTTGAACGAAATCGGACAGTAACTTTTGAAGTAATTAAAAAAAAAAACCTTTTATGCGGTTATAGTTACGGAAACCTCCTTTTTTTTCCTTTTCCTCCTTTGTTTTCATATTTTTGTGGCATACATAAGTAAATCTTATAGTGAGAAAAAACGGAAAATTTCTTAAATATATACCCATATATACATATATATAATATATACCTTGAGTTGTGTTTGTACAATCTTTATGAAACTGTTATTCTCAAAACTAGGTACTACTGAGTTACGAAGTATATATATATATATACTTCTAGGTACTACTGAGTTACGAAGTATGTATATATATATATATATATATGTATATATATATATATATATATAATATATATATTCCGATTCATATTCCGATTTCCGACAAATTGCATCACCCAAAATGACGCGGTCGGTCAAGCGATTCCAAGGTTAGAAAATCTTTAATGAAAAACGACTACCCACTTTTCTTTGTTTCAAATTATTAAAACCTATGTAACTTTTAGAATTTTTTACCTAATTTGGTACTTTCCGGTAGCGGATGATCACAATCTCACACCTACCTACTGGGTAGTAGGTACCTAGGTGAAATTTCTCAAAAGGTATTGTTTCTGTAATTTCATATTAAACAATCGGAGCGGTAGTAAATGGTTTTGAAGTAATGTATAGCTGTGACTGAGATTGTTTTCTAGTCCTGGAGCTTTCTTGTTTGAATACGTTTTGGATTTTTTGGACAAAGAAGTTCCTAATAACACCTTTAACAATAAATTAATGTAATCAATGTAGGGCTCCGGTTATAATTAAGGAGTAGGTTTAGTATATATTTTGAAATTATTCTAAAAATGTAATATTTATTATTACTATGCTAATTGTTGAAGAGTGAAAAAATCTTTATCTGCCATTTAGCTTAGATGACTGATTTTGTATTGCAAAAATGAATAGACGGTACTCTAAAATATAAGTAAGTGCTGAGAAGAAACACTTATACTAAAAATCAATATTTTCATAAATACAATGATTTGTTTACAGTTTCGCAAGTCTTGTGAAAACGCTCCATAAAAAAAGTCTGACGCCACGCATTCTTAAAGTAATATTCAGCAATATTGAGGTTTTACTACTTGATAAATGTAAAACAAAAATAAAAACATTATGTGTAGTTTTGTACAGAGATATATTATTAGTTTACTTACATCAACTACAAAAAAAATATTTTAGTAAGTATGAACTTAATCTCACAAATTTCGGAGATATTAAAGCAATTGTGTTCCTGCGACCCATTTAAGTATATTTCCTTATACTTCATACAACTTTAGGAATGCGTGACGTACTACAAATAAAATATTGAGTTTAATGTATACATTAAACTCAATATTTTATATGTAGTTATCTACCCTAGTAGTTCAATAAAATTTAATAAAATATTTAATTTTAAATTAATGTTTGTTGTTACAGCACATTACAGAAGTTTAAAGAGCAGCAGTTTTACATTAGGTACCTAATATAATGCAATATTATGTATGAAAAGGTTTTTAAAATAAAAAGGACAAATGAAACAAACAATTTAAAATTAAAAATTTAATAAATATCGAAACCATCACACAACAAAATTACACCATCGACTAGAACACCTCTGTTGCGGGTCACAATAGGCGGAGCTTGCTACCACAGTAGGTAGTATATAGAGAACTTTCCAGAAACTTTTAATACTAGGTTTATCTTTTCCTCCGTCGAGTTCGGGACCGGAACGAGGATTCACTCCACTCCAAACTCAGATCACTAGAGGACGTCGGCGTCTCCGGGAACTGCGCGTTGGACGTCCACCGGCACGACGCACACTTGGGTTTCGGGTTCTCGGGCACCTTGTCGGCCGCGGCGCCGTCGCTCTTGTAGGACTCCAGGATATGTTTGTAGGCGCATTCCACCGGCTCGGGGCTGCGGCCGCGCGCGGCGCACAGGCGGATCCGCACGCACGCATTGCAGTAGCCGCAAATGTCCCCGCGGAGCGAGCTTCGCACCATCTCGACCGTCTTCCGTGGCGTACTCTAAAGACTAGCACGTATTTCGTCCGGGCGACATATTTATGCTTGTCGCCGGACAATCGTTGGCATGGCGCACGCGCCCGCTGATAACCTCCGCCCGGCGCCAGTGTTACCGACCGCTAAGCTAGAGCCTTAGAAAAATTACACTCCAGGCTAGCGCTCGCTCGCTAGTGACTTATCTCACCACCATTTAAGGTGTAATTACCAGGATCATAAGGTTAAATTTATTTTTATTATTGCGAACCTAATAAATCACAAGCAACCGAGACTGATTGCACTAATTTATTTAGCGATAATTGAATATTATTAATAGATTGAGTTAATTATTGTATTAAAAACAAAAACTAAGTAAATACAGACTACCAATTTAAAATTTAAATTGGTAGTCTGGTGAGGATAATCACGTGACGCGTCGGTTTGTCATTGTTTACATTGCATCGCTTCTAGAACTTCAGGGAAGAGTGCAAGCAAGTGGCCAACTAGGCTAATTATAGTCCGACGAAGCTACAGCGGTCTTAACCCGCCCGTTAGCGTAGACCATTTTGAAAAAAAAGCCGTTCCCTCTCTTTGCTCATCGAGCTCCGTAGCGTGAACATCTCTCGAAACTCGTCATAAGTGTCTAAGTTATTTCCATTTAAATTGTTAAATTAATTTTGTTGATCATTAAAATAATTTTGGTACTTCGATTATTTTTTAAATTATTTAGTTAAGTCGTCGCTAAAAATAAAAAACATATGTACAGTATAATTTGTTGCTAATTTACCTTCCGGATAAGCCTATGTGAGCGTACAACTATCAATATTGTATGTTTTATGTTAATAATAAATAAATAAATAAAAATCTTAAATATGTGTATAGTTAGTACAAATATATAAAATATAACATTTTCGTTGTCTGGTACCTATGATACAAGTTCTTCGGATACTTAGTACGGGACCAGATTGACGTGGTGTGGAAGCGTCCATAGATATTATTATTATTCAACTCCATAGTCGCAGCCTGGTAAATTTGTAGAGCGCATCGATTTCTATAGATAGATATTTAATTTTAAATTAAAATAGTCGAATGACATAATTCTAAAACAGAAGATAGTAAAAGATAAGAAGCTTGAAAAAGCTCTTTACTATTTGCTACTCATCTCATCACAGAATGTTTATACTACAGTACCAATTAGGTACCAACCTTTATAGGTTACCTAATTGGTAGTTGCTATAGCCAACTTACTCTTTAGCCATTTTACAAATTGGAAAGCCATGGAACATATCTACCTACTTAATAATAATCATTAGTAATTTGTATAGGTAAATCTTTTACGCTTGGCATACCTAATCGACTATACGACTAACTAGCGTTATACCTAAATCGCATTCGCTAATCACGAAATAGGCAAAACGAGAGTACTAAATATTATAACGAACAATTGCTGCAGATTTAAATGTAAACCAGCCTACGGTTTCCCGAGTTTACAGAAGGTTTATGGAGACAGGTTCATTCAAAAGAAGACGTGGAACCGGCAGAACTCGGGTGACAACGTCTCGTGACGACAGGTTTATTGTGAAAACTTCTTTGCGAGATCGGTTTTTAACGTCTATAAGCATTAAAAATGAGTTCCACCAGGTACGTGACGTAGCAGTAGTGCACGAATCATAAGAAGAAGGCTAAAAGAGCGTGATATCACACCTTTCAGACCCGCAAATGGACCAAAATTGTCTGCAGCTCACAGGCAAGCTCGACTAAGATTTGCTCGTGAATACTTAAATTGGACTGAAGAGCAATGGGCTTCCGTATTATTCACTGATGATTGTAGGACTTTTTTGTACGGTGCTGATGGTCGCAGACTAGTCTACCGTAGACGAGGAGAGCGATATGCTCAAAATTGCATTGAGGAGAGGGTTCTATTTGGAGGTGGGTCTTGTATGATTTGGGGCGGCATATCGATGGATGCTCGAACTGAACTTGTGTTTATTGACGCAGACACACATGGCCGTGGTAACCGTAGTTTAACTTCGCATCGCTATATAACGGAGATATTGGACCCTCAAAAGGTACCACACCTTTTAGCGGATTTATAGGCGAAAACTTCATTCTGGTGCAGGATAATACTCGTCCGCACGCAGCGAGACAAGTTGAGCAATACTACTCAGGTTGAGATTCGTTCCATGGGTTGGCCAGCACGTAGACCTCAATCCGACATCAATCCGATAGAACACGTGTGGGACAACCTAAACAGAGCTGTATTTACAAGAAATCCGGTCCCAACAACGGTTGCGGAGCTCAGAGTTGCATTGTTACAAGAATGGGACAATACTCCGCAAGATCTTTTAAAAACACTGATCAGGTCGATGCGAAACCGACTTGAATCAGTTATTAGGGAAAGAGCAAAAAAAACTTTTCTTTTCTTAGTATTGTACAATTTCATAATAAAGTCGTTTTTGTTCTATTCACTGTTTCGTTCCAAAAACCTGCAAAAGGTGTAATTTAATTCTTTTAGTGAGAAAAGTTGACCTATACACACATGAATTGATTTTTATCAGATTAAGAACTTAGCATTATCATTGAAATAAATAAAAATATGTAGTTTACAGTTTCACTAATTATATTTCATTGAAAGTTATCTTGCACTATGATGCAAAATTGCATGCACTATTGTGCAAAAGCTGTTATCAAAATTGTCGTACACAAAACTGATATTAGAAGCAATATTTTCTATGCACACAACAATTGTAGTAGTTCATTTGTGATAATGGCGTTGTTGCTCTAGATCAGTTCTGGTAATTACTGGAAAGAGCACCTTGTTATCTAGTTCAGAGCGTACTATAAGCGTCATTAGATTAGTAACCAACACATTCCCACGCTTAGCAAGGGAAAAATGTTATGGGTTTTGGGAAGTAAAATACAATATGAAAATTAAGCCTAGTTAACGTTGTTAAAAGCTTTTTAGTCAAAACTACTTCACTAAGCTTAATTTTCATATTGTGTTTTGGCAGAGGTAAGACTGCCCACCTCAAAGTCTGAGTATGTTTTCACTATTTAGGTATTCAAGATTTTTTGACCTTGAGTTTGAACAGTTCTGAGAATTCACTCAAAAACTGAGGCTGTATTAAGTAGTATTTTTCAGGAAGAAACCAAAAGTTTAAAAGTAGAATAAAGTAAAATTTAATAAGCACGTACTTACCTTAGAGGTAAGCTAAAAAATATTAAGGTAAAAAATCCTTTTACCTCGCCTACATAAGTTCTAACCTATGCTTAAATACAGAAAAACCTTAGCAATGTTTGTTTCCCAAATAAAATAATTTCAATAATTAGTTTCGATGCATTGATGCATTGATGATGAAGAACGGAAGGAATTTTTGATAAATTCAATTCGTTCATATCCGAAACGATAAAGTGCAACTTAATGAAATTATCGATATTTCTGGAATACGAGTAGGACGATTCAGACTCCAATAATACCGTTATCAATGACACGATGCAAACAACCGGGTATTTATAAGATCCTTCCAGATGTTTGTTACTCGAGTCAATATTGAATGAGTATTTTTATCGAGCATAAAAAAAACAAACACAAAAATAATTCATTTGGTAAATCAGTTAAATTAAATAAACATAATTATATTTCGGTACATGAGAAGCGACATACATAAGTAAGATTTTTCTCTACTAATTCTTCAGGTATGAAATCCTAATTCGGTAAATAGTCAGTAATTCGGGATAACTATACTGCTTAGACGTAATTTTGAAATCTTTGCCATACCACCTACTAAGGTATGATTAGCAATGAATGAAAGGCCTGGCCACTGGTAGACCGCATGAGTCACACTCGAGAAGGCGCAGCTACGGGATGCTACGGTCTTAAAAAGACTATAATAAACAGCTACTTATGTAGGTATGCTTATTTTAGAAAATAGGTACAATATTATCATTTCTAAAACGATAGTAGAGAGTTAATTACTAGTATTAAACTATGAACTGTAAGCTTAAGTTAAAAGATCAATTAGACAAAGTCACGATAAGCGGTCGTTTAACTTTGTACGCAATTTTATTCTATTTGCCTTTCGAAATCATTCAAATTAACACTGTTTATAACAAAACGAATGTCAAGCAATATAGAAAACATGCCAAAGTTATTAACTGACATCACGCCATTAAATAATGATCTTGTTTAGCAAGTAAGTATTAATAAATTACAAAGACAGTCAATGATTCATATCGAATAATCAATTTCATAATTACTAAAATGGATGCACTAGGTACTGCAGATAAACGGCTAACCTACCCTTTCCACCGCTCGCGCTGTGGAGGAAGATTAGCTATTAGCTAAACTATACCTAAATCCTAGAAAATGAAAATTATTTATTCCCTAACTGAGTTACTTTCAATAACTCATTAAAGAAAAGCCATCACCGCGGCACCGGTTCAACCCTGATCCGCCTAGAAGTTATCTTCCTAATTCCTATCTATAATCTAATATCCACCCGAATATTATGCAGGATATAACAAGAATAATTGTTGGTTCACAAAATATTCATACACAACCAACTAAAATACAATTTTAAACACCAAGATGATGTTAAACTACAGACTTAAGTATTATCTAGAACTATAGTGTCAACTTACGGCCCGTTTCAATAACCTATCTACCAGTAACTACCTATTTGTTGGAAACGTCAAGTTGGTATCGCAAAAACCCGGCAAATGATTGAATGACGACGTTTTTAACAAATAGTTATTGGTAGATAGGTTATTGAAACCGGCCATAAGACGATTAATTGTTGTTATTTTCTAACTACTTATCACTTCCAACTAAATTATAATGAAGAATTGAATAACATCCTTATCTAATTAAGCGCGATCAATTAAACTTGGTTAAGTTTTGTGAAAACACGCCGATACACAGTGATAATGAGAACCTACAACGACTTAAAAATAGAATTGTATTGTTGTTTTTTATAAAAAAGCATAATCATTGACATTTGTCGAAGGCAATTATTGGTCGATTAATCAGAACAGGAATTGTAAGGAATAAGTATGATAGTGAAATTAATTATTACTTAATTAAAATTAAGACAAATTCGATCTCGTAAAGGCGGAAGGGTGTTTGAGGCAAGTTACATCATCCGTCGCGTCGACGTGAAGTAGCCGCAATTTGGAAACTATATCCTACTTACTATTATAAATGTCAAAGTTTGTGAGGATGGATGTTTGTTACTTATTCACGCTAAAACGGATTTTGATGAAATATGGTATACATAGGCTACTTTTTATCCCGAAAAAGTACAGTATAGTATTATTATACAGAGCCGTGGGAAAAAGCTAGTAGAGCAATAAATTTTACAAGTTGGCATGCTAGGTGAAATCCAAAACATAAAGTGAATAGTGAAAAATGCTAAAAGCATTGAGCGAGCTCGATTTTGGTAAAAACTAAAACTGCATGGATACATTTTTGAAAAACCATTTTTCGTATTCCTAGCAAGAACCTACTGATTTAAAAAAAATTGCACTGCGTTACCTACTAACTTACAACGCTATTCAATAGTTTTACTAATAAGAAACAAATTCTGGAAATAATGACAATACTTAAGGCAAACTTAAGGGAGGGGCCTATATGATGGCGATGGCCATATGCTATTCACATTAAAAATATAATATATTATTAATTAAAAAATTGAATCCTTTTGATTCAATTTTTGATGTTGTTTAAAGAAAAAAAACTATTCTTAAATAAAGTTTTTATGTAGTCCATGAATAGCTAACTATCACGTTTAGTATGAGCCCCACCCCCTTGCGGATCATGCGCCTTATCTGTGGTTGGTGGCAGTCTGTGTGACTTCGTAAAATAAAGATTTAAGTAAGATAAATAAGATTTTATTACTTAATTTTTAGGAAACAGATGAGCACACTCCTTGCAGGCATCATCAATATTATTGTATTTATATTTAAATCCGTATTCTAGAACACGCTTCGGTACAACATACTGGCCTTTAGTTAACATAGTTGCTCTCTCTTCGTTCAACAACAAATTCAAAGGAAACTCGGGAACTGGTATGAATGCTGGCCGAGACAGTGAATTAGCGAAAGACTGAAAAATAAAATATGTTGCATATAAACATATATTTAATGCAAAGTAGTATTTGTGACTTTTATAACTAAAAGAAAACTTTTTAGGTAGTCTAGGGTAGACATTAGGGGACAATAAGGGTAGACATATACGATCCGGTCTACCTTAAGTTCGACCTGAACGGACGCAAAATGATTCATTCCAGTGACGGCAAGTCTGTTTTTGCGAATCTACTAAACTTGCCTCTTTTTTCTCTAAAAGAGATCCGAAAACTATAAAAAAAGCTGAGATTTAACACTCACTTAAAGACATTTCATATTTACATAAAGAGTTACTTAGTACAGACTATGACATAAAGTCCATACAGTTAACTCGTTAAGTATGGAATAAATGTAAAATAGTGCGGTCGTTAATAATACAGGGTGACCTGAAATTCGATACATTCCTTTGAAAGACAGAAAGTAGACCTCATTTACAGTAATATTTTTCATGGCATCCCCTATCCGAAAGTTGATATTTACCAAGTTATTGAAATTTCAAAAATTTTTTCTTTATTTTCGACTTTTTGACTTTGACATGACGTATTTTTAAAAATGTTTGTCTTTTTAGTGATTTTTTATGTATTTTAACCGTCAATGAGTCAAATATTATTTTTAAGGAATAAATAGGGACAAACTAAGCGAGAATTTTTCATTATGAGACATGAAACAGAATTTTCTTTTAAGAAAAATGCACATTCTTGCGAATAGGTGATTTTCTTAAAAAAATGTATGATACAATGCGTACAAATACCTTAAATAACTTTCTTACCTCATAAGCTTCCAAAAAAGGTACAAATATGTACATAAAAATATGAACATGTAATAAACAAAGACAAAACAATCATCAGGTAACGTTATCTCAAGAATTACTCTACCTGAGACGACCTTTTTTTTCAATTGTTTCCTTTGTTCAAACTTCGGGATGTTTCGGCTACTGTCGTCGCGGCCCTTTGTCAATGAGTTACCGACTGGCTTAGAGAGCAAATTTAGTAGCTAATATTAGTTTTAAGTCAACTATTGCCGTGTACGGACGTATTGTTGCTTTAAACTACACCCTTACTTCTACTTGTGATTTTTTTGTATCGCGATGGCTGCTTTTGAGTACGATGAATACGCTGAAATCTTGTTTTGTTACGGACTTTGTAATGGTAATGCTGCTGCTGCACGAAGAACATACGTTGAACGTTTTCCGAATCGACGAGTGCCAAACGTTAGAGTGTTTTCAACATTTCGACGAATTCGGGAAAGCGGCCGTGTTGATAGAAGACGTGGCGATTCAGGCAGACCTCGTTTGTATGCTCCAGAAGAAGAAGAAGAAATTTTAACACTTTTTCAAAATGATCCTTCTATTTCTACAAGAGCGGCAGCTAGAAGACTTGGATTGAGTCAATGGAAGATGTGGTTTACAGTACACACAGCGCGTCTACATCCATTTCACTACACACCTGTCCAAGCGTTGGAAGAGGGAGACCCGGTTAGAAGAATGGAATTCTGCCGTTTTATGATAAATGCAGACATGGAGGATCGCAATTACTTCTCAAGAATATTGTGGACGAATGAATCGAAATTTGACCGTGACGGGATAAACAATTTCCACAACACACATTACTGGGCACCAAAAGGAGAAAACCCCAGGATGAAAAAAGAAAGGGCCCATTAAACCAGATTCAGTCTAAATGTCTGGATGGGTATAATTAATAATAATTTAGTTGGACCTCATTTTTTGCCTCAAAATTTAAATGGTGAAATGTACGAACATTTCCTAAGAGAGGAGATTACTGGTTTAATGGAAGATGTGCCAATAGCAACTCGTCGTAATATGATTTTCCAGCATGATGGTTGCCCGGCCCACTTCCGCCTCGGCGTACGCTAGTGGCTAGACCAAACTTACCCACATCGCTGGATAGGTCGCGGCGGGCCAATTCCTTGGCCAGCACGGTGTCCCGATTTGACCCCGTGTGATTTTTATCTTTGGGGTCATAAGAAGGCTTTGGTGTATACTACACCCATAACTACTGTAGAGCAGCTCAGAAGCCGCATAAGAAATGCAGCAGAAGAAATCAAAACTAGTCTTACTACCAGAATAATCAAAACAGAGGTACGGAGAAGACTACGGGCCTGTATCAGAAACAGAGGTTCACATTTTGAACAAGACCTAAATTAGAATATTTATTATTAAATTTAATTAAACATTGATGTTTTTTAAACACAATAAACGTAATTAAATTCAAGTTTTTCCTTTTATTTTAACCTTATCGCAAATAAATCGATTTAGACATTATTTCATTTTACTTCTAATATGTTTACTACAACGTCATATTTTTATGTAGACATTTGCACCTTTTTGGAAAGCTAATGAGATAAGGAAGTTATTTAGAATATTTGTACGCATTGTATCATACATTTTTTTAAGAAAATCGCCTGTTTTTAAGAAAAATGTGCATTTTTCTTAAAAGAAAATTCTGTTTCATGTCTCATAATGAAAAATTTTCGCTTAGTTTGTCCCTATTTATTCCTTTAAAAAAAAATGGACTCATTGACGGTTAAAATACATAAAAAAATCACTAAAAAGACAAACATTTTTAAAAATACGTCATGTCAAAGTCAAAAAGTCGAAAATAAAGAAAAAAATTTTGAATTTTCAATAACTTTGTAAATATCAACTTTCGGATAGGGGATGCCATGAAAAATATTACTGTAAATGAGGTCTACTTTCTGTCTTTCAAAGGAATGTATCGAATTTCAGGTCACCCTGTATATAGAAATTAAACGGGCAGTTTTATGCGACGGACGCGTGCTATGGATGTGTTATCATGATAAGGTATCAATTTTTTTCTTTTTATCTATCTACTGCTACTAAATTCTACTAGAGAGAAAAAAATACCTACTAAATTAGTTAAAACTTTGTAAAACTACTAAGTTGGCAACAGTTATTCGTTCAGATCGCTTTGAACAGATGGAGTGAAAAAACCGTGTGTGGCAAATCGCTTCAGTTACTGAAGTTCACAATTCAGTCCATCTGAAGTCCAAAACTGAAGAACAGCGACATCACAGATCAGAAGGTCCATTCTGCTAATTAAATCCCGCAAAAATACAGTCACGATCCAGTCCCGATATATTAAAACTGCAAAATAGTATTCTCATAAACGTCAAAGCAGTTTTTATTGGTTCAAGCTCCAAAAATAAGTTTATGATATTAAGACGATTCACTTAGTGTAAGTTAATTACGAGAATTGGAGTTCAGATCACCGATGCTGTTTATATATATAATAGTTTGAAAATTTGCTTATAGCCACAACAGACAGTAAGCGGCTCCTACATCGCAGTGTCGAAAACGCCAGGCGTTTGTTTAAGAGGCTCACGAATATTTTACACTCTCTGAGAAAAATAAAGTTTGCTCTTGCCCCAACTAATCTAAAATGACAGCAAGTTATCAAAGACATGTGTATTTTAGTAGCAGATTTTATATACTAGCTTTCTCCTATCCTCACCAGTGTTACGTAAGTAACTAAAATATTTTTGTCATTCTGATTTTATATTGGTAGTTGTTACATCTGATTTTTGATAATAGCTTTCTTATGCTGATTGATTTAATAAAAATTATCAGGCAATTGTATTGCCACCTAGAGAGTTTAATTGGAACTATAACTTTACAACGCCATCTACAAACGATTACACAAGACTTGCTTGTTGCTTGTTTATATCTGTATAATCTATGGTTCACGCCAGAGCCGCGGCCTTACGGACGCGAGATTTCAAAATTCGAGGTGTATATTTAATTGATTGTGGTTCATTAAACATTTTTAACATTAAGAGCTATTGTAGCTTTTCGCCCATTGCGTGACAAGAGTTGTTACTCGCGGCAAACCAAAACGTGCTGAAGCGATATTTCCGTGTATGTGCTCGAATCCGTTCAGGCCGAACAGACATCAGTTCTAGCCGATTCACTCGAACTCCCTATGTATTATGGTGCCTTAAGATGACGTTCGCGACACCAGAGGAGTTAATCGGTATCGGGTAACCTTACTCACTCGGCAACACAACGCAAACGTTATTTCACGCCGGTTTTCTGTGAGGTTTCCCGAAGCATGGCTCTCCCACTTATGATTATCCCACATTTAATTTATGCATAGTGCAAAATTCTAAGCTACATTATGTAGTAAGGAACAAAAATACTGATTTATCTGCCAGCAGATGGTTGATTGTGACAAATGTATGGAAATACATATTTGTATAATTATTATGGGTTACCTTTGTGAATTCTGCATTCGTTATAACCTGTGGTGCTACACCATTCAGGATTCCTTTAACATTCTCATTTTCTATTGAAAATTGTATCACTCTGGTCAGATCCTCTATATGTATCCAGGGTAGATATTGTTTCCCTGATGCAATAGGCCCTCCGAGACCAAAGAAGAATGGTACTATCATATTTTTTATCATTCCACCATTTCTTCCTAACACCACTCCTGAGCGAATGATAACCTGAAAAATTGTATGAATATTATATTTACAAAATTGTATTAACATTTTATAAACCTCTGTGATAGGAATGCGAATAATTGTAACAAAGAGCTAGAACAGAGGCCTAGAACAACTTCTAGGCCTCTGTTCAATGATTTCAAAACTAAGGATATTATGACGTACATTTGACAGAACAAATACTTTTTACAAGAAAAAGTAACGCCATCTTGATTTCCCCATACCTCAAATGTCATGGCCCCAAAGAACCCCAAATATTGGAGGCACTTTTTGCCTTGAGTTATGTCAAGAGATTACACTTTATCCCCCTTACTAATAAAAATATTTACACAATGGATAACTTAAGCAACGTTGCCGTCTTTGTCTGTCAAGTGACTTTTCCAACGCATCAGACAAAGGTAGCAACGTTGTTTAAGTTATCCGTTGAGTAAATCTTTTTATTACTAAAGTTCTATTACTAGTTAAAAGTATAAATCACTACAGTATTTTTACTGTAGTGATTTATACTTTGAACTCCTTTTTAACAACAAAACTTATAATTACAAACGATATAACAACGTAGTGGTGAGGTCAGTCATGTTAAAATATTAACATCGGTTTTAATGACTATCTGCTATTACGACCACAATTTGTCGGCCCCTTCAATATTGTTAACATTTTACTCATATTACTTTACAAACACAATGCAAGACATAAATCTTTATCTTGAAAGGCAAATGATGGAGTCCTACTAATCATTACATAGTATAAAACAAAGCGGTTTTAATAGATAGAGTGAATAGGAAGGTTTATATCTATATAATATGCATGTTATTATAGTAGAGAAACACTGATAATTTTAGAGGTTTCTAATGTCCTAATGAACAGGGCCTTGAAACTTGAATATCGTACACAGTTGATCCTAATCAAAAATTAAAATCAAATAATTAAATACGTTACTCGCTTTAAGTATTTTATACACATTATAGAAGCCTTTTAAACCATCCAGTTTAAATTACTCTATATAATAGGTCTTTACCTATGAAATTGCCATTCTGCAGTACTGGCCATTTCAAATCAAAATAATTTTTGTTTGGCTAAGAATTCTAATTTCAAATTAATTTTATTTTAAAAACATGGAATTCTTTTTCCAAAAGTAGTCAAAACAATATTGGTCCATTTGCATCAAATTGGTAAGGTAAAAAAGCTTGACAAATGGGTGCCCCACGAACTCAATGATCGCCAGCGCGAAGTACGCGTCGAGACGTGCCTTGCACTGCTCAACAGACACACAAATGAAGGAATTTTGAACCGCATGTTACCTGCGATGAAAAATGGATTCTGTTTGATAACCGTAAGCGCTCAGCAAGTTGGTTGGTTCCTGGTTCAGCACCTAAACAATGCCCTAAACGAAAACTTACCCCTAGAAAAGTGATGGTCACTGTTTGGTGGTCTAGCGCCGGTGTGATTGATCACAGCTTCTTACCAAACGGGGTGAGCATTACAGCAGATGTGTACTGTGAAGAACTGAACACAATGATGGAGAAGCTGGCACATCTCCAACCAGCGTTGGTCAATTGCTCGTCTCCGCTGCTCCTGCACGACAACGCGCGACCTCATACTGCACCGCAGACGGTCTCCAAGTTGCAAGAACTGGGGTTGGAAGCTCTCCGTCATCCGCCCTACTCACCAGACCTTGCGCCTACAGACTACTTTTCTACTTTTCTACTACCTTTTCCAGAATTTGGATAACTTCTTGGCGGGAAAAAAATTGAATACCCGAGAGGCAGTACAAAATGCATTTGAAGAATTTGTTGCCTCCCGTCCAGCTGATTTCTTTAAGAAGGGCATCAATAAACTGCCACTGCGTTGGCAAAGATGCATTGATTGCATGGGTGATTACTTCGATTAATACAAATAAAAAATACATGAAAAAAATTCGTTTAAATTTTTTTATACCCTAAACCTAATATTAGGTCCTTACATATGAAATTGGCGTTTTGTCGTACTGGCCACTTTGATCTCAAATATATCTTCTTTGGTTAGAAATCTAATTTCAAATTTATACCGCTATTTACTCATTTGTGTTTCGAAAATCGTAATTCATTAATTTTTTCCTCTTTTGGTTTTTTCTTTGCGTCACTCTGTTTACAAAATGGAAAACTCGAACTTCGTATTATTTTAGAGTACGAGTTCCACCGTGGCACCAGTGCTGCAGAAACGGCTCGAAGGATTAATGATGTGTATGGCTGCGGTGTCGCAAAAGAAAACACAGTGCGTTTTTGGTTCCAACATTTTCGTTCTGGAAATGTCGACCTATAGAACAAGCCCCCTGGACGGCCGGAGGCCAAAGTTGATGATAAAGAATTGAATTTTATTGTGGAAGCGGATCCATCGCAAACCACGTCCGAGTTAGCTGCAGGCTGCGGTGTTAGTGATAAAACTGTTTTAATCCACTTGAAGCAAATTGAGGAGGTGAAAAAGCTTGAAAGGGTACTCATGAATTGAGTGCAGCAAACCGACAAACGCGCGTCGACTGCTGCGTTACATTACTCAACCGGCACAACAGGGATTTTAAATCGAATCATTACCTGTGATGAAAAGTGGATCCTGTACGATAATCGGAAACGCTCATCCCAATGGCTGCCAGCCAAATCCTGCCCCAAGCGAAAATTGACTCAAAAAAAGTTACTTGTGAGCTTTTGGTGGACTAGTGCCGGTGTCGTTCACTACAGCTTTCTTAAATCTGGCCAGACGATTAAGACAGATGTCTATTGCCAGCTGCAAATGATGATGAAAAACCTAGTTGCTAAACAACCGAGGTTGGTCGCTCTAGGCCACTGCTGCTTCAAGACAACGCTAGACCACAGACTGCACAACAGACGGCTACCAAATTAGAGGAGCTTCAATTGGAATGCCTAAGACATCCACCGTACTCCCCAGAGCTTGCTCCAAAAGATTACCATTTTTTTCGAAATTTGGATAACTCCTTGCAAGGGAAAAAATTCAACTCCGATGGGGCAGTCCAAAGCGCCTTCAAAGATTTTATTGATTCCTGTCCTAATGGTTTTTTTAGTAAAGGAACCAATGAACTACCTATGAGATGGCAAAAGTGCATAGATAGCAATGGCTTTGATTAAATAAATATATAATGTTTTAAAAAAATCGATACGAACCTAATATACATAAAAGAAAGTCGTGTTAGTTACACTATTTATAACTCAACAACGGCTGAACTGATTTGGCTGAAAATTGGTGGGGAGGTAAGGAAATATTGGAAAAATTGCTGGGAAAATACTAACACTATATTTATAGGTGCGACAGAACAACGTGTGTCGGGACAGCTAGTATCTTATATTAAGAAGATATCGTATAATTTTTGTATGGAGCCTGTCCCTACTACTGTAGCACTATAAGACATAATATTATATCAAATGAAAGGGCTTGAAAAGTATGTCATTTTATTGTATCACAAAAAATCTCTAAACCAAAAAAATTTATTGAGGGTTAAGGATTAAAAAAAGAAAAAAAAATCCTGTATTATTGCACCATTTTATAGTGTTGCTAGTAAGGAACAATTTCTGGGAAGTAATTGTGAGCGAGAAACTTGAGAATAGAGCTTATTTAGCTGCTTATATTTGCTGCTTATATTATAGCTGCTTATTGAGCTTATCAATTATTTTACTATAAATTACACCATATTTAATATTTACACTATTTTTACTATTTACACCATATTTAATATATACACTATTTTACTATTTACACCGTATTTAATATTTACACTATGTTTACTATTTACACAATATTTAATATTTACACTATTTTTAAAATGTTATTTTACAACTAGCACTTTATCTACTATTCACGATTTTGTTTTATCCTAAGGCACACTACACACACACATACGCGCACACACACATACACACACTCACAAACACACACATAAACACACACACAAACACACACACAAACACACACACAAACACACACACACAAACACACACACACAAACACACACACAAACACACACACACACATACACACACACAGCACACACACACACATCCTCTGCTGTTTTTTCTATAGTTTTAGTTTTAATCTAAATTGCTGTAACTATTTCATCAGTAAAATACATATAAGAGTGTGCTAAGGAAGAGTGGCCTTTCCTGACACAGGAGCTCCTAGCACTTAATAGGGAAGGTCAACCTCTGTTTATTATTATGTATGTGCTATCTTGATGAAATAAATATTATTATTATTATTATTATTATTATTATTATTATTATAATTATTTATAGCATTTTATTATTTTATTTCACTATATATTTTCATATTTTTGCTATATCGCTCTTCGTATTTTTTGTTAAGCATTTTTTTATAATTTGCACTAATATTTACGACATAAATACAACTTTTGCCTTTTTCATGGATGGTTTAAATAATAAAATGCAAAAATATTATTATTATTATTATTATTAAGTACTGCGGAACATAAACATTACACACATTGACGTTTCATTCTAAGACGACATTTCAAAATTTTATATTTCGCATATTTTTCAGCGGTTACAAAATCTAAACTTGCTTTAACCCGCAACTTCGTTCGCGTAGCACAAAGCTAAATATTGTCGCCTGATTTAAAAAAAATACATTAATACACAATAAAATTTGATATCCAATACCCTTCCACGTTTTCTTCCACTTCCAATTTGATATCCAAAACCTTCCCTTCAAATACATAGTTTTAGTTTCTGACATTAGTGGTTTAAACCGAATAGTCTGTTCGGCTACATTATATTTATTGTAAATATTGCATTATTTAATAAAAATAAATCGATTAATACAACGCGTGAATTATAAACGTAATTTGCTGAATACATGTTCCTAATACTCGTGGTGAAGGACTTATTTATTAGGATTAGAATTGATTATAATAATTGATATAAGTAATTAAATGCACTTTACAATCAAACAAAATAATATTTACAAATATTATTATTCATTATGTTGTCAATCTTATTTTAATTTTTTTTCGTCGTGCAATAATATACCTATCAATAATTTCGACTGTCTTACGTCTTTTTGCAATGTTTGGAAATTCGGAATGCGGTGAGTTCGAATCCCGGTAAGATAAATATTTTTGTGATTCTTATTATTTCTTATTATTTTATTATTATTTTTATTATTTATTCGTAGTACTAAAACTCCGAGCAAAGCTCGTTCTCCCAGGTACTTATATTAAAATGAGAGTTTTTGTACTTTCATCAAATACAATCAATTCATATTTTTTTCTTTACCTTTTTTTAATAATGTACACTAATATTTACAACAACTTAGAGAAACTAATAATAAAATAAATAACTAGGTATATCAGGGTCACCACTTTCAACAGTATACTATACTATACCTAAGAGAACAAGCATTGCTCGGAGTTAGTGCGAGAAAAAAATAAAATTATAAAGAAAATAATTTAAAAAATTCGTCTGACCGGGATTCGAACCCGAGACCAATTGGTCAACAACGCAAAAAGCCAATGGCCTACAGAGCTGCACTATCGGGTATTTGACGTAAGATTGCGAAATTACTCATATCTTATTATTATTACACGACAAAAGAAAAAACATGCAAACTAAGATCCTTATGTCGTCGGCATAAAGGTCAAGTCCGAGGTAAAATAACTTTGAACGGACTTTTAACAATAAGTTCGAATTATTTTTGAGCAGAAAAAAGCGGAGAAAAATGACATACGTCTCCATAACAAGAGGCATAAGCCGGTATGTTGCCGGTACTGTCGGATTCCTAGATATGAAAGAGAAGGAATGACAGGTCGCCATTTTGCGATGTTTCATTCGACTCGTCCGAATAATTTATCATTGAAATAAATTAATCCTAATAAATATCTTATTCCAATTGAAAAATAAAAACGACAATTCCTTTCCTTTTACTATGTATTAGGAAACTGTAATTAATTTTATCTTTTTTGTTTACAAATAATACAGTTACAACTCCAAGAAAGATATTCTTGGAGTTAATTTTTATGGATACAAGAGAATTTACAGAAAACTTGTTTTGAAAACCTTACAAATATGATCAAGATTAACATATATTTTTTTGTTGCACTAAAATGTATCCATTCGTCTCAAACATTTTTTTAAACAAGCCTTTTTTTACGATGTAGAGCGCCTTAATGTAAAAAGCCAAAGTAGTAATATTATAAATGTGAGGATGAATGTTTGTTACTCTTTCTCGCAAAAAGTATTAAACGGATTTTGATGAAATTTGGTATGGTAGTAGTTTAAGCTCTGGATTAAAACATAGGATACTCTTTATCCCAAAAAAGTACAGTCTTCCAGTGGGATACTGTATTTATCCAGGCGGAGATGCCGGCAACAGCTAGTATAAAATATTTTTAAACTTCAACTCACAAGCCTGACAGGAGGATCCACTTCAGCGGCTTTCTCCCATTCAACAAGGAGTCTGGAAAAGAAGTCTTTACCAGTACTTGGACTGGATTCATCATACTTGATTGTCTCAGACGGCTCATACGCTCCTACTCCAGTTACAAGAACAAACACATTAGGCTTTTCCCCGCTCTGTTTAATCGCATTTGAAAGGGCTTTTGTTGTAAACACTCTAGAGTTTTGTACATTCTGTTTAAACCTGAAATATAATGTAATTGTATCGAGTAATTGTATGTATTGAGCAAAATAAATAGAGAAGTGATTAAGCTTCTTTATATATCCTACTTAATTTATAATATTATAAATATGAAAGTTTGTGAGGATGGATGGATGTATGTTTCTTACTCTTTCACACAAAAACTAATTAATGGATTTTGATAAAATTTGGTACGGTAGTAGCTTGAGCTCTGGATTAAAACATAGGTTACTTTTTATCCCGAAAAAGTACAGTGTTCACGTGGCAGCCGCGGGCAAAGGCTAGTGTACTATACATTAAGAATAAATGTTACTAACCCTGGTGTCCACATTTTCGTGAAATCCATAAACTGCTGTCCGGCCAGATTGACCACTGCAAAAGTGTTTGAAGGCAAGCCAGCAGTGTCTAAACTTGTCCAGGAAATATTTTTTGCGGCTGGCATTCGAGACACGTTAATAACATCGTAATTGCAGGCTTGTAGTATCTTGTTAAGGTGACTTCCGACAAAGCCGGTACCTCCACCTAAAGAAGTGTTTTAATTCTTGCTGTTTAGTATATACTACAAAGTCCAGTGAATTCTATTTCATACTTGGATTAGAACTTACCAATCAGAATTTTCTTTGCTGCCATTTTTTAATGTTTTATACTCAGATATTATATAACATTGAGTGAGATTTTTATTACTTTCTAAGCGTTAAAACAATAGCCTGTTTATTTATAACTTGTGTGCATGTTCAACTCTTTTGATATGAGATTTGACACATACAATATTATTTTCAAATATTAATTCTTGCAATAAAATATGTAATAGCTGTTTAATAAAAAATAAGACCGTTAGAATATTAAATCTTTATACCATCAAGTAACTACAGCTGGTAGGTACAGTACAGCCGATTTTGGCATAACAAAATAACTTTTTCGTGTACAGCTGTCAAATCTGACTTTTGTTACTTGACCTTTCGATTTTCAGCTCTATCACATTAACACAGAGTTCTATTTACAGTGTACTTTTTTTGTCGCGGCCACGAAAATCCAATCGTGAGTGCGAGCTTAAACGCTACGTTACCGTGAGCGTTTTTTTGTGGACGCGACATTCGTGTAATAATGTATTATTGGCCAAATTATGAGTCAAGGATAGCTCATTGTGCGAGTGTGGCTTATGTGGTGTGGCTGGATGAGAGCTCCCCTGATCATATCTTCTTTAACTGTCCTATAAATCTTTCTTTATACGACTTCCTTCCTACACACATTCCTCGACCCATTAATCTTAACACTATTTTATCCTACGTCTTTACTCCAATTTTGTAGACACTATGTTCATTTATAGCTTCAAATCACATAAAATTTTGATTATGTATATAAATAATTAAAGTTTAACTAATTTTCATTAATTTTTATTTTATTATGTGTTCTGTATATTATGTAGGGCTAACTAAAAAATAAAAAAAAGGCTAAAAAACATTTGCCTGTATATTATTCTGTTTTTATACTAGTAATTTTATCTTGTATATGTATGAGGTACCCAAGAAGTAATTATTGCATGAGTCATTCCCTGCACTGTACGCCATCAGCTTTTCACTGAACATCTGCTCCATCACTCTGACGTTGGGAACTCCTATTACAGGGGAGGCTATGCCAAAAGAAGAAGAATAAGAAGAGTCAGTCAAACCGATTTCACGTCGAGCCTTCGCAAAAGCTTTCGAGGTCGACAATTAAATGGAATTATTATGATATCATTATATGTTAACAAAGGCATTGCATATGTTTGGAACTCTGAAGGTATTTGTCGTTTGCAAACTTAATATTAATAACTTCGTTCGTTGTATAAGCGCATAATTTTTTTTTTATTTCAGACTGGAATATATTGCGCTCTAAGCACCGGATATGCGGTGCGCTTATAGGTTCTGTTGCTTCATTTCCTAGACAAAATGACTTTCAAGGTAAGATATAAAAATTCTTAATTTCATAGTGAAACATTTTCTGCAGAATACAAACATTATGCCCAATAACACAGGTAGGTACATAAATGAAAATTCAAATGGTAGCATTATTTTTGTTTAATTAATAACAACAGTTAGTGTTGTTTTTAATGCTCTAGATGAAGAAGTGGAATAATAAGAATTTGAATTCTTGTATACTCTTTTTTGCTTTATGTATTTATATCATGTAAATAGTTAATTGGAACACCTCGACATATTATAATTTAAAAATAAATATACTTTGTTTGAAATCACAGGTTTGCCCATGGCTCTCATGTCCGAAGAAGCAGCTTTGCTTCTACATAAAGGAATTGGTCAACTAATTGAACTACCTCATATAAATGATAACCCTAATGAAGAGGAGAAAGCGGAATTCCAATTGTTGCAAGAAAAGTATGTAAATTTTCACTTTCATGTAAATTACACCTGAAAAATTTTAATCATTGTGACAAAAATTATTTTCTATTAATAAACACTATTTCTCTACAGACAATTAGAAGAACAGCATGAAGAGCTACGAAAAAGGAAAATCGGGCAAATAACTCAGAAGATTGATATAATACTGGCTGGGAAACGACAAAAGATGCTGTCAAAAGGAATAAAAAGTAGGAAAGAACTTCTGTCAAAAGTATAAGCCATGAGTGTAGCATCAACAGTAATTTTAAATATTTTCAGATGTCAACCTTGATCGTGCTGCACTGTTGCAGGAGGAAATTGAAAAATTGCCTAAGGTTGCACCTGCACATACATTAGTACATTTGCCAACAGAACATTACACTGAAACAGGTAAGGAATGCTTTATTTCCAAGCTACATAACAATTTTGTTTCTTAAAACAAGTTGCGGGCAACAGCTTATTATTTTTAATTTTACTATGATATCTAACATTATTATGGTTTACGTTATCACTGTTTTTATGGACAAATTTGTTTTCAGTAAAAAAATATGTAGCAGCAGATGTTCTCAGTCCAAGTGTGCTAGATCTAGAAGGCTCCAATAGGTTTGCTATATTTAAGGATCTGTGGGAACAAGGATACTACATAACAAGTGGATCAAAATTCGGATCAAACTATCTTGTGTATCCAGGTTATATTTTTTATTTGTGGAATGTAACTAAGAAGAAATTCATATTATTTTAATGAATGATATTTAATGATTTTTTACTGCAGGTGATCCGGTTCGGTTTCATGCAATGTATATGGTGAAGTGTGTTAAGACAGAAAAAACTTTCAAACCTAGAGAATTGGTGGCTTTTGGTCGTTTATCTGTAGCAGTTAACAAAATGGCAGTATTAGCTTTTCTTAACATATATGGCAAAGTTGAATATCAAACATTGCAATGGCATGATAGTTTGTATGGATAAAGAAATAAATTTGGTTATGTACATTATTATAATAATTGATAATGTTGTTTCATTTCAAATTATTAATCCATTACTTTAGTAATCGAGTTTGACTGATACAATAAGTCTCTGGAGAAGGAAGATAGATCAGCATTTGATCGTGGTTGAGTGTAACATCCTTTTGGATAAGAAAGAAAGACTGGTATATTTTTCAATATGTTATATGACATATCCAAAAGGAGCTCTGTGGCCTAGTGTGTAGACCGTTTGATTCACACTCAAGAGTGCGGGTTCGATTCCCAGGTTGTGGTGTGTACCAATGAGACTCAGATCTCAAGTACAGTATACAGACACTAACGGTGAAGGAAAACATTGTAAGGAAACCCACACGTGGTTGGCCCCAGACTTATTGACTAGTCATTCCTCTGGACTAGGCTAACTGTGTAACGGCAGCTATACTACATTTTTTTTTTTTGATCCCCCTAACAGTATCAGGGCTTGTTGTGTTCTTTTTTAATTCTATTTCTGTTACATTCTTTTCCTATTTTTACATATCTTATATCTAGTTCTTATACAATTTTTCTTATATCTGCTATTTACTTATATATTTTATATATACAATTGATTTTTTCTTACATAGTAACTTGTAACTACTTGTCTGTTTTTTACATTGGTAAAAAGTCAACAGTGTGCTGTGTGCGAGTTTTTGTCACTACTCCCCGTGAAGAAGTTAACTACAATTTGTATGGCATCGAAACAGCGCCCCTAGTGGCAAACAATGGTAACTAGTTCGATGCCATACAAATTGTAGTTAACTTCTTCACGGTGAGTAGTGACAAAAACTCGCACACAGCACACAGATATTAGTACAGTTTAAAAACGCAGTAAAATACAATAAAGTCCAATAAAATTTTCGATAACATACAATACAAATTAAATTTAAAATGTCAATAAAACAATAAAATCAATAGTGATAGTTCCAATATATAGAAACACAATTTAATTAAAATGTCAAAATAAAACAACGGCACACACATTCAACTTAACCCTACTATCACAATTTAAAAACTTAATCTAGAGCCTACACTAATATCACACCAATATATCACAGTTCTTCTTATTTACACAGTCTACTATCTTTTTACAGTAAGAGAAAAATACTTCCCTCTTCTTTCCCCCCAGGATGGAAGACAGGCTCTCACCCGTAATCGATATGCCCAATTTTTGCTCAGTATCATATCTACTGCTAGCAAAAATCGGGCACTCGAGTAACAGGTGAGGAACCGTCTCCTCAACGCCTGGCTGACATGAACACGACGGGTCCTCCTTCAACTTGAATCTGTTCAAGTAGAAGGCGAACCCGCCGTGTCCAGTCAGTATCTGTGTAGTGTGGTGTGTTATGTCTATTTTGTTGACTATCTTGTATGCAGCAGCAGCGCTTGGGAAAAAGAGCTTAGTGGTTCCGGCCGTCCCTCCCACTTCGTATCTCCTGTCCCATTGCACAACCGTATCCTCTCTTAAGATACGCTTGACGAATGAAACGACACAGATCGTAGTCAGGCTTCCTTTTCAATCGCAGCGCGGCCTCCTTGGCTAATTCGTCAACCCTCTCATTCCCTCTCAACCCTGCGTGCGCCTTAATCCAAAACAGGGAGACCTCCCGCCTCTGCGATGCAGCTTTTCGGAGGGCCTCCCTTGTTTGCACTGCCAGGGGATGAGGGGAACTAAGCGGCTCCGACTCGACCCTCAATCTTGCTGCCGTCCGTATAGATCCTATGGACGTGGCTGTTAACCACGTCTGCATACGAGTCCTCGTCTACCAACCCGAACCTCAGCTCTACCTGCTCTGCCGGATGTGGGTCCTCGATCGCTGGAGCCATTCGCTCCACCTCCCTGTCTTTCAACGCCGGGTGCGGTACTCCCTTCTTGATCTCATAGAGCCTCGAAGCTTCGAGTATCCTGAGATCAAGGGGGAGTATCCCAGCCAACAGCATTGCAGAGTTCAGAGAGACGGTCCGATATGCTCTGCAAATCTTCTGGGAAAAACCCCGTTGAACGGAGTTGAGCCTTTTTTGGACCTCCATCTTTTCCACGGTGGGGTGCCCACGCTGCCGATGCGTACAAAATAGTCGGCTCTATCACGGCCATATATAATATAGTCTTAACTATCTGGGGGTTAAGCCTTCAACCTACCCTTGCAGCTTTTGCCAGCTGCTTGTATCTTGATATGGCTTTTTGACATACATTTGTGACGTGTGCGCTGAATGTGAGGCCAGTGTCAATTTTTAGGCCCAATACTTTAATGTCGTCGCAGTACTGTAGGTAAACATCCCCCATAGTGAGTCGAGGCACGTCGTACTTAAGTTTACGCGTTATTAGTAAAGCACATGTTTTGTGGGGGGCGAATTTCAGCTTGTTCAGCTCCCCCCACTTACTGATTTTTTCTAATACCCCATTAGCCTTGCCCTCGATCTCGAGAGCAGTCTCTCCCTCAAACACAAGCACAATGTCGTCGGCGAAAGCCTGGCTAAAAACATTCATTTCCTCTAACATCCATAGCAGGGGGTCCAACAAGAGGTCCCACAGGATTGGTCCACCTATGGATCCCTGCACACACCCCTTGTTGGTCTCCCTGCTCACTTCCATACCAGCATACTTTACATTCACTTCTCTTTCACTCAAGTAGCTGCTGATCAACCGCCTCAGGTTCCCCGGACACCCAACCTCAGCTAACCTAACCTTTATGGCCGGCTACCAAGCACTATCAAAGGCCCCCTCTATGTCCAGCGACACCACGACACGAAAGAAAGAAACAGAAATGAAGCCATACTGGTTAGGGCTAATTTTGGGCAGCAGGTAGAACCTAAGTCGGGCGACCAGCATCTTCTCGAAGATTTTGCCGAGAACAGGCAGGAGGCCGATCGGTCGATAGGCTTTTGGTACCCGGTACGATTCCCTGCCCGGCTTCCTTAGCACCACCACGGTCGCGCGCTTCCACTGTTTGGGGAAGCAGGCGACGGTGAGGCACCTATTCAGCAGAGCAAGGAACCATTCCGGGTCACATTCCACAGCATGTTGGCAGATGTCCGACGTGAGTCCATCCGCCCCGGGGGCCTTTTTGGGGTTGAAGGACCTTACGGCTCTCTTCAACTCCTCCATGATGAAAGGAGGGTCGTCCGGACCCGCCGGCGGTTCGGTGTCCAAGGACTCCGCCCGCCGGCGCGTCCGCCGATGTTCCTCGCTTTCATCACGTTCCTGGTCCTCGGGGTAGAAGGTCTCCGCCAGCCATTCCGCGGAGCTTCGGGCGTCGAGGGTTTCACCGTCCCTCGTAAGGGCAGATCCTCCTCCCTCCCTCTGACTCTGCTCAACACCCAGTAGATGCCCTCCCAGACCCCCTCCCTATCCTGTTTCCGGCAAAACTCCTTCCAGCTCTCAGTCTGTGCATCTTTTACTGCCTTCTCATACTTCTCTTTCGCTTCCAGGTACATTCCAACCACGTGGTCTCTGCGATCAGGCGCAGCGTTACGGATCCTGCGTTTCCTCGTGGCGACCTCCTTCTTCATCTGCGCGAGCTCATCATTCCACCACGACAAGGTGAATCTCTGTGTGTGTTTTTTGGTTGGCATGGTGTCTCTGCATGTCTGTGTTATGACTTCCGTGTATCTGTCTATTGTTTCTTCTATTTGTTGTGTGCTGTGTATTGTGTCCATGTCCTGTACAGTCAATTGTCTGTCCGACATCAGCTGGGTCAGTTTCTCACGAAACTGAGTCCAGTTTGCCTTCTGTGTGTTAAATATGCGTGTAGTACGTATTATGTTTGTGCCTGGATTTCTGTTGTCTGATGTCAAATGTTATGCCGTTGTGGTCCGAGCTCGTCAGCCCCTCTTCAACTCTCCAGTCGCCCACTCGGTCCAGCAGGTCGTCGGAGCACGCTGTCACATCCACGTGACTGGAGTACCTTTTTCCCCCTCTGGCGGTGTCGAAAGTTGGGGTGTCTCCAGTGTTGAGTATATGTAAGCTCATTGCTTCCAGTACAGCAGGCACATCCCTTCCTCGCGGGTCTCCCGCGTCGCCAACCCACCACGGGCTTTTAGCGTTCGCGTCGCCTCCCAGGACCATCTTATCAGATCCCAGCTCTCTCCCTATCTGCATAAGATGGTCCAGGTAGGGCCCCACAGGCTTATCGGGCTCGAAGTAGAAGGCCACTACAACCGTCTCCCAGGCTTTGGTTCGGAGGGTGGTCACAACTATGTTGTTGTTGCTGAGGCGTGTGTGTAGCTCGACGTCCAGAGTGTCGTCGAATACCACAACACACGCCTTGACAACACCGCCCCCTTCCCCATCGCTCTGGTAGACCCTCACCCCGTTGTATGTCCTCATACTCCTCGCTCCACCTATGTAGGGCTCTTGAAGCAACGATACGCTAGCCTTACGCTTGGTGGCCTCGAGTAATAACTCCCTTGTGGCGATTTGGCTCCGCTGAAGGTTGGCCTGCAATATTCGGTACTGGAAGTACTCACCGGGGACAACCTTAGCAATACGACACCGCCGATCTAGCTAGAGCGTCCCACCTCTTTCTCTCTGCACACTCTCTGTCAAGGGCGCTGTGCTCCGCGCTACCTCTCTTGGCCTTAGTGCAGTTAACGCACTGACATATTCCCGCATTTACACACCTCTTCCATACCTGTGGGCTAACTCTAGCTATAACGTGGTTTTGTAGGGGGTTCCTCGCTTTCATCACATACACAACTTCCACCTTTCTCTCCTCCCCCTTCAGGCCCCCAAGGATGTTCGCGTTCTGGTTAGAGAACGCGGTGATGAAGTCGGCTGTGTCGTACTTCATCACACCCCAGAAGGCCAGAAGGGGGTTTTTATTTTTCATCTCTTCCACCACTAGTCCCTCATTCTTTCCCAGTCTCTCTTTCATCGTATTTCTTTCTTCCTCGTTTATACAGCCGACGACTACCCTTCTATTTTTAACCTTTCTAACTCTTTCCACCCTAACCCATCCATCCTTCGCATCTACAGTCTTTCTTATCTTTTCCATCAGTTCCTCTCCCGAATCCTGCGTGCCATACGACATTTAAAACCAATTGTCCCAGGCACTACAATATTTCAAGAGTGGTTACTTCGCTCGGAGAATACTGTATTAATCAGCCAATATTAACGGATGAAAAAGGCCTAAGTTTTTTTAAACGACACAGGATAGGAGTCAGTGTTAAGCTTGGAAGTTGAAGGAAGTATATGGTGTCACCTGTAAAGCGCCATAGTCACCAGACTGGCGCTTTACCTTCCAGAAAAAAAACTATGATTCAAAGAAGAAAGATAAAGGTATTTACACTTGATAAAAAAAGGGAGGGCAAGGATCCTATAACTTTTTACAAAGTATTTTTGTTTTACCGTTACTAAGTTACACAGTTAGGATTGTCACACCAAAAAGTTACGCGGCATGAAGAACTTTCTGCGCGAGAACTTGTCCCTCCGCTTCTAATCGAAGCTTTGTACTAGAAAATGTGCTGTGTCCAGACTCCAGAAAATAGATATGATATTTTTAAATTTGGCTATCATATTACAAAATGTATCTGTTTGATTAAAATGTATCTGGCTATGGCCACATAGATGATAAGTAATACTACTGAAGCCACTATGGGATACCGGACACAAAGTACTTTGTATATAACTGAAAATACCGGATAAATGTTATGTCCATGGAGAATAGAATTAAGGAGTACCATCTCCATAATATATGAAAAGTGTTCGTAAAATAGCGTTAAATAGGGGGCGCTACAGACGCAGAAAGGAGTGTAGCGGCAAAATTTAAATGTATAATTAAATCTTAGCATCTTCGGTTTTATATATAAAAATATTTTCGACTATACGAGTAATTACAATTTTCATGATTTACTGAATTAACTACTTTTAATCTACTAAAGTCGTCAAAAATTTTAAATAACTAAACTCAACTCACTTCATCTCTTTTTGCTAACTTCATTTCACACACCCTTGCCACTCTAGCGCCATTATGGCCAGTTTTGGAACTATTATTTAATTACTTTTGTCGGACACTTGCTTTTCTGCCTTAGAGAGATGCCTTATAAGAGGCTGCCTTGGTTATGTCGTTTAAAAATAAGTAGCTGTCACTATTGCGTGTCATTTGTCAAAGCTCAAAGATAAAAGAAGAAGATGAAGTTTGCATGATTTACAATTTTTCTATTCTTTGTTATTTTCACTACGAATCTTTTGTTATATAAATACAATGTCTGATCCGGAGTTAGACAAAATAAGGCAACAACGCCTGTCACAACTGCAAGCACAGCATGGAGTAAGATTTAATAATTATTTGTTTAAATAGGTTAAGTTTTCAATGACGACGAATATTCAGTATTTATCGATAAAATAAAATTAGAAGTATTTTTGTAAGGCTTCTCAGATAGTCAAATAATATATTAATTTCGTAATTCTTGCTGGCATAGTTTATTCTTACGTAAAACTCACAAGTAAACAATTTACACCTGTGTGATTAATTCGTTTTTGTTTCAGGGAGGTGACCCTAATCAGGCTAAAGCCAATGAAGAACGAAAACAAGCTATGGAAGAGGCAAAACACTCAATTCTTTCACAGATTCTTTCCCAAGACGCCCGAGCTCGGTGTAAGTGTTACAGTACTTAGAATTGATATGGTGGCTTCAAACTAATTTTATAATATTCAATAGAAAAATATTTTTATAAAATGCCTTAATTTAGAAGTAAATGAGTTTAGTGAAATTTTAAAACACCTTTCTATTGACATTTGTTTGGTTTTTTTTTTTCAGTAAATATAATTAAAATGAGCAAGCCAGACAAAGGCGCATTGGTTGAAAATATGATTTGCAGAATGGCACAAACTGGTCAACTGGGTGGGAAAATAAGTGAACAGGAATTAATACAGATGTTGGAATCCCTGAACCAGCAGATGCCTAAATCCGCTAGCACCGTCAAGTTTGATCGTAGAAGAGCTGCACTAGATTCAGACGATGATATTTAGTAGGAAATTAAGACATGAATCTGAAAAATATTTTAACACTTAAAACACTATAACAGGCATGTTATATTAATTCGTAAGAATATTCATAATTAAAAAAAAAACTTAATGTACTCACTTTGTTTTTTCTAAAAAAGATTTTGGAATGTTTTTGCTCTGCTTGATGCTCATATTTCTTAGTAATTTTTTGTTTAACTACTGTTCATAAAAAATACTGTTATTATAAGCCACATACAATTTTATAAAATAAAATAAGTAAGATTTACAAAAATAAAAAACTAAGAAACATCGCTTTTTATAGGCATGTATTTTTAAAGGTTTCTAATTGTTGTGTCAAACTGTAAAATTAAATGTAGAAAAAAAATCTTAATGTTTACAAACACATATTAAGTTATTAAAGAAACATTTAACAGTTAAAAGGAGTTGCTTCTTATTTTATATCAATGTACAGCTTTATGCTGCTTTACTGCTAATAAAAGTTTAAATTTTTTTTCTTATTTATTTAATACAATAATTCCTAAATCCCACATAATATTATTATTATTATTTATTTTCTATTATTTAAACTGGGATAATTTAAAAAGTTCAAATGAAAATGAAATTAAAGGTTGATTCTTATGTTTCTTACTCATATCCACTACCAGTCAATAATCCAGTACAATTCTAAATTTCGTACATTGATTCATCCCTACCTATTTCTCACTCGCGCACGTATATAAAGGTATCCGGTGGAAGAGTTTAAAATTTAAATAACAAAAAAACGAAAGAAACATTTATATTTTTAATAATTTTATATGAGACAAATGCGGGATTTATTTGTCGGAGACATTCTTGGAATCTGGCTTCAGTAGGTTTGCCACTCGCTGGAGAACTGCCGCCGAAATGGTCCCCTAGCAGAGTGAGTTGTAGTAAGATGGCGCCATCTTGCTGGAAACATGTTTGTGAAGAGAAGGCAGGATGTTCTCTCAATATTGGAAAAATATAATCGCGATAAGCAACACCGTCCACAGAAATAGGTTGCCCTTGACAATTAATTAAAAAAATATAAGTTACAATTATTCCCCTGCTTGATAATGCACACCAAACCGTTACTTTGGGACTGTTGAGGGTTTTGTCCTTTAGGGGACCAATAACGACAATTCTGCTTGTTTACACTTCCATTTAAGGCTCATTCCACCGTTTCGTCCGAATCGGTATAATTTTGTGTATTTTATTTCATTGGTTTCGACAAATTTATAGGCTAAATTGATTCGTATGCCTTCTACTTACATATAAATCGCTATTAGGCATTAGTTAAATAGTTTCCTTTTCGCAAAAATTCTTGGAGAATAGGTACCTAATGAAGCAGTGAAAGGTATTATAATATTGTGGGAAGAGTGGATGCCCCAAAAGGGAGATCTCCGATCGAGCGAGGTGCTGTATGCTCGGTTAGGCCGAAGCCCTCTTGTATGAATTTCGGATGTCGTATATATAGTGCCGATCTTTGAAAACTTCGATAGCGCGATTCAGGATTGTGGCGCTTATTGTTCCGCCACATCACTCCCCTCCCTGAGGGGAGTGATGTGGCGAAGACCTGAGGTTGAATCTTGAGTCGTCTTGCTTGAGTCGCCAGTGCCAGAGAGTCCCAGTGAGTCAGAACTGTGCTGCTGCTGTACGGGCGCTCCAGTGAGTCGGAGTGCTGCCGTGCGGGCCGATGCTACACGTGCTGATCAGGAGAGATGTGCTCTGCTTGCCGACCGGTCGTTGTAGTGAGAGTGCCCGATGAAGTGCCCGGTGAGGGTTCGACCAGGCCGCGGTGCGTTGAGGCTGGTGGTCGAGGTACCCGATGAAGGCTGAAGATGGCTGGCGTGGTGCGGAGGGTGGGGGGGGGGGGGGGGGGGTGATGATGATGATGGAGAAGGTGTGTTCTGTCGAGGGTCACCAATGTGGGAAGAGTGGATGCCCCAAAGGGAGATCTCCGACCGAGCGAGGTGCTATGCTCGGTCAGGCCGAAGTCCTCTTGTATGAATTTCAGATGTCGTATATATAGTGCCGATCTTTGAAAACTTCGATAGCGCGATTCAGGACTTATTGTTCCGCCACAATATGATACAAGAGTGTAACATATGATTTAGTATGGAAGGTAATGAAAATTTTTACTTTAAAATAGAATATGGATACTAAGTATATAATATAATAATAAATCAGAATACTTAAATACTTTTACACACTGGAAATTTTAAAAACCACTAGGAAAACGTGGTACTAACTATCTTGAAATTATTGAAAACACTCGATTAAGTGTAAAAAATTACAAAACGCTAAGAACTCCCGGTGGAATGATAGCGTACCTAGTTGAGGAAATAATAAAATTTAAAAGAAATGCTTTCAAAATCTGGCAAAAATCTAATTTAGAATGCGCCATATATAAACACTATATAGGTATATATATAATCGGCAGTAGCGCAGTTCCGAGCTGCGGCAAATGAATAATTCTACGAAAGGTTGGAAAATGCAGAAGATATAATAAACACCACTAAATAGACTAAAGCTAGATGTCAAACGCAACAAATTCATGAGAGATGCCCAAGGAACTCTACTAACATCAAACTATGACAGCACGGAAAGGTGGAAGGAGTAGGTACTATGAACAGCTCATGAACTAGGAATTTCCCAGCGAACCGTTACCCCATACCTAAGGGCTATATATTTAGCATCAACTGAAGGACCTATTAACACGCAGAGGAAACCAAAACAGCAATCGCAAAAATTAAATATCGCAAAGCCGTAGGCTTAAAAAAAATAGGAGGTGCAACATCGAGTTATCTAACGAAATTCTTTAATAATATCCTTAGGGAAGGAATTATACCAGATTCGTATCGTACCTAATAGCACATTATGCCCAATATTTAAGAACAAGATTTTAATTTATTTTTAATTTTATAATAAATTTTTATATTTTATTTTATTTTTTATACTATATTATATATCTATATATTTATTTATAATATTATAAGAAGAGATTAAGGTGACATACGAGTAGGTAGCAAAATGCAGCAACTACAGTGATATAATGTTAACAACACGCACTTTCAAGATAATATTATAGGAAATAATCATCGCTTCACGAATAACAGCAATCCGTAATAAATAGTATACTACATAGGTAGGTACCTACATAAAAATCACACCACGCGACAACCATCGCTTCACGAATAACAGCAAACCGTAATAAACTACTTATTACGGTTTGCTGTTATTCGTGAAGCGATGGTTGTCGCGTGGTGTGATTTTTATGTAGGTACCTACCTATCTAGTATACTATTTATTACGGATTGCTGTTATTCGTGAAGCGATGGTTGTCGCGTGGTGTGATTTTTATGTAGGTACTCACCTACCTATGTAGTGTACACCACGCGACAACCATCGCTTCACGAATACAGCAATCCGTATTAAGTAGTACACTACATAGGTAGGTGAGTACCTACATAAAAATCACACCACGCGACAACCATCGCTTCACGAATAACAGCAATACGTAATAAGTAGTATTCTACATAGGTAGGTACCTACATAAAAGTTACACCACGCGACAACCATCGCTTCACGAATACAGCAATCCGTATTAAGTAGTACACTACATAGGTAGGTAAGTACCTACATAAAAATCACACCACGCGACAACCATCGCTTCACGAATACAGCAATCCGTATTAAGTAGTACACTACATAGGTAGGTGAGTACCTACATAAAAATCACACCACGCGACAACCATCGCTTCACGAATAACAGCAATCCGTATTAAGTAGTACACTACATATAAGTACCTACATAAAAATCACACCACGCGACAACCATCGCTTCACGAATAACAGCAATCCGTAATAAGTAGTATTCTACATAGGTAGGTACCTACATAAAAGTCATACCAAGCGACAACCATCGCTTCACGAATAACAGCAATCGGTGGTATACTACATAGCTAGGTAGGTACATAAAATCACACAGCGCGACAGCTCGCCTTACTAGGCAAGGCGTACTTTCGTTACATATAAATTCGATTGTGCACAATAAAGTATAATATCTTGATTTCATTTCATTTCTTATCCTTTAGAAACTGAGCATTTTTTAGCAATATTTTTATTTTATCTTGCGACAATATATCAATAATTTCGATTTTCTTACGTCAGTTCGAATGGCAGCGTGGTATGCGTACCTATGTATAGTTTTTGCATTGTTTGGAAATTCGGAATGTGGTGGGTTCAAATCCCGGCAGGATAGATATTTTTGTGATTCTCATTTTTTTTTCTTTTATATTTTTAAAATTATTTTCGTTCTACTAAAACACCTAGCAAAGCTCGGTCTCCCAGGTACTACCAATATAGCTAAACATCTACTTATCATCTATCATTATTACGTTTTTGAAATGCTTACAGGTGGTTATCGCTTAGGTAATACCCCACATCAGTGTTCAAATCTAAAATACCTACTTTACAAATCGTTTTGTCATTCGATAATAATGTAATAATAATAATTAATTCATGACAAACAGCAGCAATTGTTTTTGTAGTACTTAGGTAAGTAGATAGTGATTTGTATATTTCGATTAAAAAATAAAACTGCCAAGTGTGTGTCGGTTGCACAATGTACGGTCCTGTAGGTTGAGCTAAAGATGAACTAAACTTACAGCAGGTACCTACACTAAGTATGTACAATATGTACATACTTAGTGTACAATATGTACATACTTAGTGTAGGTACGCAATTTTCTTTTTAAGTAGATTTTATGCTTTATGTAACAAGTTATAGTAGCTATTAAAGTGTATAGGTATTATGTAATATAGGTAAATAATTGAATACTAGAACTTGGTGTATTTTCCAGAGTATAAGATCAATTTGAAATTCAAAAGGGCGTAGGCATCGGGGAACAAAATAAGATGGGATTGGGACGGAATGAAGTTGAATCCACGCGGCCACGTCTGGCTTCTGATTATAATATGGTTTATTTCCTTTAGAGCCCACAATTCGCCGCGATAGGATCGAGAGAGTCAATGCGACATCATGGACGCCACTATAACTTCCAAGGACTGTGTGTTATCGAGTTGCTCGAGCTTATCGCGACGAATTGTGCTTGTCAGCTGCAGTGCTTGGTGGCAATTGCATGTCCGGTACATGCAATTGCCACCAAGCACTGCAGCCATCCGCGTGAGAGCTTGGATCTGCGCTGGCTGCTGTTATTAGGCCCACTTGTGTTCATGTTTATCGGGGTTAAAGTTAAACCTTAGATAAAATCGCATGCCTTCTCTTTCATAAATACGAAGAACAGAGAGAGATAACATGGTATTTAACCCAGGTTTAACCAAAGTTAAAAACTCAGATCTGTGAAAGTGGGCCCTAGAATTGCAAGTAATTTTTTTAAACAACTCTAATCCAGCTTAACTTTATCTATTGATATAAGATATTATAAAAACATGGTTCAATGTCAAAACACAGGTTTGTGAAAAATGCTTTCCGCATTGCTACTCTTTTGCACCTTCTTATTGGCGACCTCTGCGGAGCCCTCGCCTCACGCAGAGTATATCAAATACCTGATAGAGAGTAACCAATTGGCGCGCATCTCCGACAATGTGATCGAAGATGCTAATCTGGATGTTGTAAGTATTTACCGTGTGTTTAATTATTAACAAGTGAGAAAAACTGACTAAGTATGTTTGCGAGTTAAAAATAGACTGAAATTAGGATTGAGTGGTGTTATGTAGTCTGGAGTCTTTTGTCTTCCCTATTCTTAAGACTTAAGATGATGTCAAGCTACCTTATTATATATTACCTAAGGTAAAGGGACCTTGATAGTATTTTTTTTATTTAAAATATATTATTATTTTCTTAACAATATGGTAAACCTACATAATTATTATAGGGAGATCTCATTCAGAAGTACCAGTATCCTTTCGAAGAGCACACGGTGACCACTTCAGATGGCTATATACTGACGATGCACAGGATCCCCCGCGGCCGTGATAACAACCAGCCAGGGGACAGGCCCGTCGTATTTCTGATGCACGGTCTTTTTTCTTCCTCGGCTGATTATATTCTCATGGGTCCTCATTGTGCTTTAGGTAAGCATTTGAATTTAAGTAATATTAAGATAAGACCACGAAGTGTAACGTGTTCCTGAAAATTACCGCGATGAAATTAGCTTATTAACTTATAGTTGCCATTAATTGCATTCAGGTTACATTCTTGCCGAGGAGGGCTACGACGTTTGGATGGGTAATGCGCGCGGTAACTATTACTCACGAAGACACGTGTCGTTGAGACCAGATGCACTCCTGAATACAGCCTTCTGGGAGTTCTCTTGGGATGATATCGGCCACATCGATGTGCCTGCTATGATCGACTACGCTCTAGAGCACTCAGGCAAATCCAGATTACACTACATCGGGCACTCGCAGGGTACTACCACTTTCTTCGTCATGGCTTCACTGCGACCGGAATACAATGCTAAGATTATTTCCATGCACGCCTTAGCGCCTGTAGCGTACATGGCAAACAACAGGAATTTGTTGCTCAACGCAATTGCTCCATTCTCCAGAAATATTGCGGTTATTGTTTATTTTATTTGCTTGGTAAACGTTGGCGTTTTAGATCTTATTGCTCCTGTGCGAAACGTACAGTTTGTTATCCCTATTTCAGTCGATAGCCAATATCATTGGAGTCGGAGAATTGATGGCAAACAATCAACTCATGACGTGGGCGGGTAAAACTCTGTGCATGGATGAGGTCTTCACACAAGCTATTTGCAGCAACATACTGTTTTTGATCGCAGGGTGGAATGAGGACCAACACAATGCTGTAAGTTCTTAAAAATATTTTTTGTATGAAATCGCGCTTTAAAATCATAAAATTATTTTAAAAAAATCTTGATCTGGTTTAATAATGAATTTATGATCAATCTTTTTTATCGTGTCTTAATCATGATTAATGTTTTTCAGACTATGCTGCCTGTCAAATTGGGACACACACCAGCTGGAGCCTCTGTCAGACAACTGGCTCACTATGGCCAGGGTATTACTGGAAAACAGTTCGAAAGATTCGACCACGGCCGTATCAAGAACAGGAGGTTATATGGAAGCTTTTCTCCGCCTAAATATGACCTATCAAGAATCACCGCACCCGTGTTCTTACACTACTCAGACAAGGATCCTCTAGCCCATGTAAACGACGTGGATAGATTGTTCAGAGAACTTGGAACCCCAGTCGGCAAATTCTTGATACAGCATCCCACATTCAGTCACTTGGACTTCATGTGGGGCATTGACACGAAGACATTAGTTTACGACCGAGTTATCACTTTCCTTAAATCGATGGACGTCCATGGCTACTAAATCTAAAATATGTAAAAAAAATAATCTCTCATAATGTACTTATTTTTACCAATTATAAATCATTAAATCTAACCAATTTATTCTTTGAACCCACAAGGATCAGAGATAGCTCTGCTAAATGCATTGATAAGATTTATACCAACGTATATCCATTAGATGAGGAAGTCAATAACATATTAAGCCTTGATCACTGTGGACAGCGAGCTACTTACAATCAATATACTTATATCAGTCATGACTAATCTAATCAAGATTGTGTGCCATTTTTTATTTTAGCAAAACCCTAACGGGCCGCACATCTATTAACACCACAATTCATCCACAAAACCCCAAAAATCAAAGTTTTCAAACATTACCAAATATTGTCATAAACGTAGGTTTATGACAATATTTCACGACTACTTTAAAAAGACGACCGCTCGATTACCGAGTCGACCGCCAAATTAAGTCAGGGGCCGCATGGCAAAATACCTGATATACATAATAATTGCAAACAATTAGCATAAAGAAATAACCTTAATATATAAAAAAAAAACAAAAAAACTCGACTGCGTCATTTTAATGTACCCGTACCCAGTCTGCTCACGTGTCACGACTGACGAATCTAATCATACCTCTCAAGCTCAAATGCGACAAACTCTAGATTTTGGAGTTCTAGCTGGTGGATAAGTGGATATGGTAGTTCGACTGTCAAAGTGCCATGGTCGATTTTCTCGTCTGAGATTTTCTCCGTGCGGTAAAAGCAGCGTAATGTGAAAACGCTCTAATGCCACACGTATTAGAGCGTTTACACATACATTACACAGAGCGATATCGCATCGATAAATTAATAAGGTATGAGAGAGATAGCGATGTGTTTAATCACGGAAGAAGGATATTATTATTAATCTGAGTGTTTTATTATTAAACATTGTACCTGTCTTTTTGTCATTATCGTTCGACATGCGATGACGGTCTGGATGTTGAAAAAACGTACTTATGCCAAAGACCGTAAGAGCGTACCTTAGTAATTTATTGGTGCGACATGCACGCTGCGGCTTTTGCTGCACGGAGAAAATTGACTGTAAAGGTATGTTTTTACTTTTATTAGATACCTATTTACTAGCCAGTAGCCACTTGTTTATACGTAATTGTATATCAACAATAGTTGAGTAAGTAGCTGTTCGAAATATTTTTTATTTTTGGACGGAGCTCATCGTGGAACTCAAAAATTGTATCATTTGTTTTTTACTCAATGTTTAAAACAACCTTTTTAAAACAACACCAAAGGCGAAAACTTTAACAATCAATTAAGTTTGTAAGATAGTCGTCCATCAGTTGGGGCTATAAATGGATATTATAATATTTAATAGGTTCATGTTTAATTCAAATTTTAATTGAATTAAGATAGGGATTTTGTGACGACAACGCATTTTAGCCTGCGCTCGGGGATTTCACGATATAGACTTATTGTTGGGAATTTCAAAGCTGTTTCAGTTAAATTAAGTTACTATATTTTATATATATTAAATAAAATTTCATATTAAATATAGTTAAGCTTTGTTTCGATTATATTATGTACAACTTCGCTTTGTTTCGCAATATATAAATCAACAAAATATAAAATATTTTTAATAATGTTTTTTTTTAATATAATTAAAAAGTTGAATATATCGTTCAAGCAAACAGTGTTGGAAAGATACACACAACTTGTCTTTCAGCCTGGGGACACACGTAGGTACTGAATTTGACATTTTGAAATTGGAAATTCACGAAATAGGCTACTTGACCTTGTTTTTATTTATGTCCTAAACGCTTCATAATTGTTTCATTACATACAAAAAAATAATACTTATAACATTATTTTGAAACCTAAACACCTACAACAAAAATATTTAAAAAATACACTTTTTAAAAACCGCCGCAAACACTATTCGCCATGTTGGTTGATAGATTATCTGTGCTTTTACATCATACTAGTACTATTTGTAATCTGTGCTACAGTCCGTAGTAGTAAAATGGCGGTGTTTCATTCCGTTTGACGTTTTGACAACATAATTAACTTTTTAAGATGTCATGAACTATTTATTTAGAGAAACATTCCGTTTCACTACTACATAATTATGTGTTTAGTGTGTTTTTGTCATCACATCCTTGCCGGAAGTTACTCCGAGGTTTTTTAAATAAACTTTATTTATCATTCCTTATTTTTTAATTAATGATATCGATGGAATACGTTTTCCTATGCCTAGTACTAAAGGAAATACACCTTCAATGTATGAAATTAAATATGAGTCAAGTAGCCTATTGTATGGAAGTGTCAGATCGATCTGACATAGGTATTCAGAATCTTAATGATACAGCAGCATAAGCGTATGTGGGACATGCGTTTTAGTATGGAAACGTGGCCTTCGACCTGCGGGCTTAGCATGGCGATCCGAAGAAATAATTTTAAATAGGAAATATTCTATCCAGAACAATCCGTTGCAAAATAGTTCTTAATCCATGGTAACAAGGTCGTCAATAGAAGTCAACAATTCCAAATAGTCATATTTTTAAAATTGCTGCCGGAAAATCTATCAAAAATGATCAATTTTTCAAGTAAATGACTGAACGTAAAAAAAAAACTATTTATCTTGGACCGCTATGATGTGGAGTGTTGACATTATTGTAAGACTATTTGACATTGAATTAAGAAAACGTTTCTACTTTAGCTGTCAAAAGAGGCCATTTTGTGAGCTCATAGGTTTTGCCAACATTCGACCTTAATGTGTCGTATTGTATCCTTCAGAAATTAATTATAATTCATAAAATCTGTTTCTCGCCGCATAAAGTAAACAGTAATTAGTTTTACAAGCAGAGTTGCGATGTGCAGTAATTGCAAAACGCGGGGACTCAATTAACGAAGTCGATTGTGGCTTGTTCTGCGAGACCTTAAACCTACTTAGACCTTAAACCTACTTAGTTAATTGGCGGTCGGATTTTGTCATATGAAAATAATGATTTTCATTGCAATATTGATTTTATGTTACGAAGGACTTTTGTGATTTAGTAATTTATTTTGTACGTATTTTAGAACGAACTAATATTTGTCGGTGGTTTTGGTGACAAATATCAAGTTGACGTGACGTTTAAAGCAAAATAAAACAGCAAAAAATGTAACTCTCATAAAAATGAATAAAAATCATCGGCCAACTGTAGATGTAAATGGGGAACCTTACGTGAAACATGTAATACTAGCCGACGTCAACATCCCGTATAAATTCACTTTGGACAGAGCACGAAACTCGTTATTATTTTGTATCAACGCCGATGAGTTTTCGGAACAAAGCTTTCAATCGGTGATACTCGATTTAAATTCAGATGCGGTCAAAATCGTTCCCGGAATCCGAAACGGTTTCGCCAGCGCCGTGGATCGTAAGACCGGTGAGGTTTATTTAGGAGGTAGCGACGGCATATATAAATACGATTTCCACAGGGGAGACGTTGCGAGGCCTCCGATTGTGAGAGGCGTTGATGTGTTTGATATGTTCTATGCAAACGAGCTCTACTACGTTGACACGACCCACCTCGATCTACATGTTTTGAAAAACAATCAAGACATTATAGTTAAAAACGTAGAAGATTATGGGATACATCATTTTACTGTAGACGATCATGGCAATCTCATATTTGCCAATGCAGCGGGACTATACCTGCTAGGGAGTAGATCAAAGGTTCCAGAGAGATTTGATGCGGACTTAGGCATGATTCGGGGTGTAACTGTTGATGTACACGGAGTTCCTTATGTGATAGCCCAAAATGGCGCTTATTCTATTGACATAGAATCTAAAGTAGTCACCAAAGTTTTAACCCTCCATTGTGGTTACGCGCTAGCTTTTGATAAAGACAACAATATTGTATACGGCGAAGACAGGTCAGTGGTAAAGTTAACACCGCTTTAAAATGTAAATCATCTCTCATAGGAATTTTGAATAAACTTTTGATTGCTAATAATATCCAACTTCTTTGTGTTTTTTTTTTCACCTCTGTAATATGTTTTGGAGAACGTTCTCATTTAAGTCAAAGTAGTCGTAAACATGTTTAGAAAAGGCACGGACATTCACGGGTAGGTTAATTAATAATTCCGAGAGTATATTTTACTCTCATAATAAATAGTGTAGCAATTAATCAGAAAACCAGACAAGTACTAGAGTCTGGAAACTACAATCGAGACTTGTTAGTACATAAGCCCATACGCTTTACGTACGTTCAGAGATGGAACTATTCGGGTGAGTGCTCTCCTGTGAGAGCAAATTGTTATGCCATTTAAGTAATGGTGAACATAAAGTGTAATAGTAGTAAGAACATTTATACAACTTTAATTAATTTTATATTTATATTTCAGTTAAGATCAAAAAAATATTAGGTATGTACACCTAAGTTTTTACAAGTGAATCTAGTTGAGTGCAAATAACAGTACCATTTATTTCGGCATCTACTTACCAGCTTCTTATATTCAATCGTAAATGATTACTGATATAAGTTATTCGCTTACTCAAATTACAAGAATTCGAAATATTGGAAAGCTTCCTTCGTTGTTAACAAAATACGGGCATAACCTTTGCAAATGTCAGAAGTTAAATGTACGTTTATGTACGATATATCGCCCGGGGCCAACCCAGCCCTATTAGGATAAGGGTAAGAAATTCACGACAAATAAGACTGGAAAGTCGACATATAGCTACTGCCTCATTCTAAAAACACGCGTTCACAAAATGTGTTTATTGTTAGTTGTACCATTTCAAAGATTCGCCAGTGTCTTTTGTTTTGTGCCATCAAATTATGGATAATTTCTTCTATTTATAACGTATCAGTTAAATTGTATTTCACAATTAGCTCTGTATAGGGTGGTGGTGAGTTGACTGCTGACCGAATAGGTACCACAACACAGCTGCAGTGTACAGCGGATACCAGATCTCCATATATAAATCAGCACATAATAATTGGCCGATTTACCGATGTATGTAGGGAGATGATTTTTTGGTCTATTTAACTTGATTATGGATTGTGAGCTTCCCCAAGCTATTAATAAAATCCATAAATAGGCATATCAAGTGTAAATTTGATTGTGATCTATGTAGTTAGGTAGCTGTAGGTATTAAGATAATGCTATGGCGTTACGATTCTTAATAAACAATTTAGGGAAAGCATTCAGTGTAAGTTGCATTCAAGACATTTTTGTATATACAGTATTGTATACACATTTTTGTACGTTTGTAGGATAAAATGCGCACAGATCATAGACGTCATTTTCATGGTGTCGTAACATAATATTATGTTACCGCCGAACTACCTACCATTTAACATAATTACGTGAACGAATTAGTAGGTACGCCATGACAGTCCACAAACCACAACGTATTCGTGGAATTAATTTATTTATTTCAATTGTACTACTCCTAGGTTACATCACATGATTGAATTACGAAGCCTAAAATGCTTCCCAAAGGATTTAATTGCAAGTTAGCTATTCTATAAGCCTATTCCTATACCTATAATCACATAATAAGCACATACAATTTATCCACAGGCAAACTGAATACATGATGCAGTTTGCCTGTGTATAAATTGTATGTGCTTCTAATAGGACAGAGCCAAAAGTACACTTGGGCCCTAGAAATCAAGGACACGTTGATTACATGGGTCCAAGTAGAGTTGAGAGAGCTTGAAGGGAATAAACTTACATTTTGATGTCGAGTAGCTTAATAAGTGAAACTCTTACACATTTTATACGTTTATTTATTTGCCACAGCGAAATAAAGATTAATAATTAAATATCTATTGTTCATTAACTCTAGGAACATATATTTCAGTTTTACATCGATCACAATAGAACAAAGAATTCGCTACACCACGGACTCTATATTAGAAGCTATATTTTATAAATATCTTCCCGCTCCACATTATCATCAGAAGTTAGATTTGGGGGAACGGATTCTACTACGAACAAGTACGATTATTTAAGACTGTGACAACGCCAAAAAAATATTCAATCTTCAGGGAAAATTCTCGAAAATTGTGGAGCGGTCTATACGGACTTTATGTATACACTTCTTTTATAATATTTATAATATTACCGATATTTAATTTAATTAAAGATTTAAATACGCGTTATATACTTGTGTAAAAGTTAGTACGTAAATAAAGTTTGGCAAGGTAACAAAAATATACTCGTTTGTAGAATATATCAATTAAATGCAAGTAAATTGTCAATTTGTTAAGCCTAATATAAATTTAATTGACTTTTTGGAATGGTCTTGTAGAGGTTGATATAATAGAGTGACGTATTTCTGTATACTCGGTAACATTATATTCTGTCTGGAGAAAGATAATTTATAATAGGTACATGAAATAAAGCACTATGGCATACTGTGTTTTTTTCTAATATGGTGAAAGAGTGTTTTACAATATCGCAATTTAAAATCGTTATTTACTAATTTTAACATTTAAAAAAGTGTATCGAAAAAATAACACAAACATAGAATTTGCAAATAATTGTCACCCTGGCGTCCCTTTGAACCGGCCGTCACAACGGGGTGACAGAAATTTATGTTCTTTTTAGGATTTTCTAAATTCCAAATACTTGAGCTTTGACACAAAATAGTTTTGTGTTTAGATTCTATTGTTGGTACATGACCTACCATTTTTTTTTCATACGTAATAAAAAGTCACCCAGTATAGAGCGATATGAGACATTCAGTAGATATGCTTTTGGGGTCGGATATGATAGTTTATAAAGTTTCAAAAATAATGACGACGTATACTTGTAAGTATTTCTCTAAATGTAAAATGATATTTTGTACAATATACAATACATCAATACTTTCTTGAGTTAATTATGGTACAGTTGCTATAAAAATACAGTTAAGTTTAATAGTCAAATGATAAGTATTAGTTGCAAAATATATTATGAAAAATTCTGGACAATTTGAATATCAATAAAAACATACCTGAGTTTCATAAGTATAAAGATATTTTGTAAATATAGTTTATGACATACATAGTATAATATTATGTATCTACATATTATTAAGTAAAATCTTTCAAATGCTTTTAATATATAATTTCGAGTATGTTGCTAAAAGCTACAAGTGTAATACATACAAACAAAAATATTCATTATATTCATGTATTTTAGAGCGATCTATTGCTAAATAGATATGTCTAGACGAAGATAGATATAGTGCGAACATCTTAAACATATGACCGCATTTTAAACAAATCTAGTATAAATAAAATATACTAAATAAAAACACAAAAACAAAATTAAAGGTAAACCGCTTGAAAGATAAAGAACGGTTTTAATATAAGTAATAATTCATATAAATTTTTGACATATTTATACCATTATGAAAAACTATAATAATTGTCTATTCAATAATTTATTTGTATAAAGGAAATATTATATTATATAATATGATATTATATTGCCTATTCAATATACAAATATTTTTATTGTATACACATCAATACATTCTTTATAATAAATTTGTATACTCAGTAAACACGTACACCTATAAAATTTCAAATATACACAATATTAAGACTAACATTGAAAATCAGTCGTCACAGACAAGGTATAGAGTACAAATCTAAATATTCCGATAGGATAAAAAGCTCATTTTAAAGCTTAGACATTGCAGCACAAAATAGGTACAAAAGCTTACACTAAAACGGTGCTTTTCTTAGAAAAGTGAGCGGTCTTTCGGCGTGGTGCTGAGAAACGATCACGAAGCGGTGCCGGAATGGGGCGGGTGCCAACTGTGCTCTAGTACTTCAGCTTACAAAAATAAGTCAACTACGAGTCTTAAAAGTATTTGGTCGGGAACTCCTACTGGTATCTACATATTAGGGGCCGTGAGCTCCGGGGCCATACGCGAAGTACGAACGATATCCCATGGAAAGTATCAACAGTCTTCATATAATTTACAATTAATACTGAAGAGTAACTCGTATAAATAGCCACGTATAAATAAAAATTCCAATTTAAATACATCGAAAACCTTAAATATTGTCGAATATTTTATGGACGTTGTGCGTAAATAAAGAAGTAGCATCAAAAGATTTAACACCAAAAATAATTTACTGCTCGGCGAATCGCAGCTTCTGTTTCTTGACGAAGTCTATGGCCAGCTTGTCCGTCGTACGTGACTCCAGGATCTGTAGGATGGGGTGATCTGCAACAACATTACAGATTTAAGAAAGACGAACAGATAAACCGCTGCATAGCTTTAGATTTGATTGCACTACTACAAAAATTGTGGCCCCTTAAAAATTTACAAATATGGATCGTTTTGGATCGTTATATGCGATCGTTAAATTTAATTTCTAGTCTGTCACAACATTCATCCTCAGTTTTTAAATAGGAAACAAGTAATTTTTTTATTCGCATTTCGAAAAGTACGTAATAATATAAGCCTGGAAATATTGTCTTTGCAATGGCATATGTACAATTTAACCGTTGACGAAATACAGTCATCACAAACGTGAGATCGTTGGAGAGGTTTAAAAACGCTCTATACAAACAAAATATGCATGAGTGACGTCACAACAGTTTAAAATGTATATTAAATTATATAAAATTGATTTTATTAATATAAATACTGCGTTCATATATGTCAATGTCATAACAAAAAATGTCATTAATAACTTATGGGTTGAACAGAAATTTTTGTTTTTCAATCATAACAAAAAAAACTTTCGTGCTTTAAGTCCTTTTTAGTGCTGTAATTTTTTAATTTAGCAACTTTTTACTGTACTTTTTGCATTTTTCGGTCCATATTTATGTGGCCTTTCGAAAAATATAAAATGTTGACGATTTAAAATAATTTAAGTTCCCTATCATTATATATTCTCGATACCTAGTCAAGTCTCTACCGAGATACCTTTATTAAAAAAATTTTTGTCGGATTGACTAAGATTGTAATTATAGCCCTAATGCGCCGTCTCTACCAATCATGCGTCCTCAAGATCGGAGTATAAAAACCGAAAAGAGAACATTTTTGCGCCCAAGACGTTCAGTTGTAACGACGACGTTTAACATAATAATTATTGATATGTTTAGAATTTAAATAGGTATAACAGATCAACAGAAATCAACCAGAAAAAATATTTTCCTTGGGCCTTGACTGCCGATAGAAGTGAAAAAATAAAAATTATAAAAGAAAAAGAAATAAAAAGAATGAAAATATCTTGTCAGACAGAGATTCGAACCCGAGACCAATTGGTCAACAACGTAAGTTCCGAGCGCCTACGTAACTGCGCTACGCGTATCTGACATTATTTCTCGAATTTACTCATATCATCAACATGACAAAAAAAAACATGACAAACTAAGATTCTTATGTCGTCGGTATAAAGATCAAGTCGGAGGTAAAATAATTTTGAACGGACTTTCAACAAGTCAGTCATGAGCATGTCGGTGACGCGAACCCCTTTTTCGCGTTTTCGCGTTTCGCGTTTTAGCGTTTTTCCCCTACCAAAAAGTGCCCAACGCGGCTATAGAAGTTTTCACTTCAAAAATTTCAAATAGACAAATTGTTTCGAGACATTTGTTTCTGGAGCGCTCCACATAATTGCTTAGCGACACGTAAGTAATGTCCCACTTACTCACGCATCAGCTGACGTCATACGGTCGCGTACACAAGCTATACAAAGGTCTGGGGTGTAAATTAACGAGCACTAATCTTTATCTTTCATCCATTATTTATCTCGCCTATGCGTTTGTGGTAATGTGGAAGTCCCAAAGGGAGATCTCCGACCGAAGGAGGACCTATACTCGATTAGGCTTAGGACCTTATTGTCCTCGAAGTAAGATCGAAATCTGGCACTGGTACGATGGAGGCTATACTCACTTCTGTCATGAAGCTGCATGAGCGGCAGCTCTATAGGTCGGAGCGGGTCTGGCGGCGCGTGGCAGTTGACGCCTGGCACGCGCGCCAACGGCACAAATGCCTCGCCCGCGAAGTCGTCAGCTGTCAGCACGTCACGATCCCATACTGAGAGGGCCAGTGCTGCCTGACCCGACTTGCACGCTTCCAGCGATACCGGGAACTCGAAGCACTCGTCCCACACAGGGTTCAAGGTTTTCTGGTGAAAGGGTCAAGATTATTTATGTGTATGGGCATGATCAATTTTACATATTGTAATGTTGATTACCAGACCAGCTGTTTGAGAGTATCTTTAAAGTGGGACCGACCGAAAAGAATAGGTTGCATACATACTAAATGATGCTCGCATAACGTTTTGCGCGCCTCAATATATCGCATAAAGTTTTATTTTTCCCGCGCTAAAATCATACAGGGTCCTTATTGGTATGTTTACTACCTGCTAAGAAGCATATCAGTTCGAATTTTTCAAAACAATGAAATGAAAATAAAGAACCAGATACTTTTTGGACGTTTGTGCTTTGTTCATGTGTTTTGGGGAAGTGACGCTTGGGCAGCAGCTCCAGTACCACAAACGGATCACTTAGGCCATTGGGATCCAGTGGGATCACGTCCCGCGCTGACATCACCTCCACGCATAAGGAATCGTGGTTTAGATAAACTCTGTAACAATAAATCAACTTCATTTTCTCAAAAAAAAAACCACTGCCGTCGTAGGGCTTTTTCATCAATCCTAAAATATATCTGATGTTGATGATATCTAGGAATAATTTTTTTTTGTTTGTACTATCAGGGAAACTAATTCTTCAAAATTAGATTCCTCGATAGCACATAATATATATATATATATATATATATATATATATATATATATATATATATATATATATATATATATATATATATATATATATATATATATGTGTGTGTGTGTGTCACTGTTCATTGTGTCTCTTTTTGACACAATGGACACAATGGACACAATGAACAGTGAGCAAACGATAAATCGTCTAACATATAATATTTAAGCCATTGTAATATATTTCAAAACTTCTAAGAACAATACCCTTTAAAAAAATTCTATAGAATGTAACTTAGTTGAGATTGTATACATAAACAAATCTTTGCTGAAGTTCGGCCTTAACTAAGCGTAAAGTTACATAACTATTGCGACCTTAACTAAGCGTAAAGTTACATACTAATTGGTACATGTAAATAATGTTCACAGTATCTTTTTAATATTAAGTCGTATGGTTTTATTATCTGTTAGTCTAAGCTATGTTGCTCTTAGCGTAATGACTAGTCGGCGTCAAACACTAGTATTTCGCTTGGATCCCTACAAGAAAACATGTTTACGCTAGAAAGCGACTGCGGCCACATCTCTTTCGGCTTGTTTGTCCCCTATTGAAAATTGTCCTCCTTTACTTGACATTGGATCCTTATGGTGAAGACAGCGGGTCCGCGCCACCAGGTGGTCGGCCAGACAACGCTCGATGAGCTCCTCTGTTGGAACCTCCATCGTCGGTAGGACATACCTGACTAGGATGGAGCCATACGGCGAGGGCAGCGGGGTCCGCGCCTGCTCCACCAGGCGATCGGCCAGCCAGCGCTCGATGAGCTCCTCGGTCGGCGCCTGGTGGTACTGCATGCGCTGCTCCACGCGTGCCCACTCGTGGTTGTGTACTTCCACCATCGGAAGTCCTGGCGAATTGAAGTTGGGGTAACACGATATTTTGGTGTGTTATATATGGAGTCTGTCTAAAATTATTCACATTATTTGTATTGATAAGATTTTTAAGGTAAATTTTGGACTGTAACCACTATATAGTATCTAATAGGTATCAGTCATCAAAGACGTATGCCAAAATAATTAAAATATAACTATAGTTGGGCTCAGCGGCTCTTAGCAATTTCTACGCACGAACTCAAAACTGTCAATGCTCTCGCGATAATCGGCTTGGCCCTTTCACATTGAAATGGAAATCAGGGGAATCAGGGTTTTTAAATTCGTGACATCTGACAGCTTTTTCACACGACAAGGACCGTCGGGCCGGCTGGTGACAGAAAAAGAATCGAAATTCTTATTGACCGTTTTTGATACCACTTACGCCACCAGATGACGCTTTGTGTCGCTTTGTGTGAGAGTTAGGTCTCCCTAAGGGCAAAAAAGGTATCAAAAACCCTCATTGTGAACTTGATACAAAGGGCGCTATTTATATCGAATAGATGTTTGAAAAAAAGTTTATAACGAGAAGTTTTACCTTAAATTTTCCAGCTATTCAAATTATTTTCCGAATCTATAGCACTTTATGTTTATTATTTGTAGTATCCTTTTGAAATTTATTTTAACAACGTGTGTATAACATAATTTGTTTACCAGACACTGGGAGGAATAAATTTCTGAAAGCTAAGAGATTTATATCCGCCAACATGTAGCCGCGGCGGGCAATAAAATAACATGGGCCTTTTCGGGTTCAACAATGGGTTATGGCCCTATAAAAACAAATTATTGTTGTACATCTGAGTTTACTGTGATATATTATACTGTGATACTATATTCGCATACATATTATATATTTTGACAACAGCTTTTAATTGTGGCCGTCGTCGAGTGGATTTGCAAAGAGCAGAAAGTAAATTGCTACGCGCTACGCAGCTACGTCGCTACGGCTACGCGTGATGAAACGCGAGCTTAACAAAGCCCAGGGGGTCTAAAAAGGCCACTTTAGGTGTTTCATATATTTTTTACATACCAAAATCGTGAAATAGTAAAACGGCTACATGATTCATTTGATTTCATCATATTAGAAAACATAAATTTTGACAGTTTTCAATAGAAATGCGTAAAATGGCGCACATAATATGAGTTGAAAAACCCGGCTCCGCCCACGTTAATACAGTATCCCATGAGAACTGTACTTTTTCCGCGATAAAAAGTGGCCTATGTCCTTCCCCGTGGTCTAAATCTCTGTTAAATTTTATGATGATCGCTTAAATAGTTTTTACGGGAAAGCGTAACAAACAAACTCACATTCCCATTTAAAATATCAAGTAAGCATAAACATGTACAATTTAATGACTAAAAGAGAGGAGGCTTGTGCATTTGGAAGAGCAGCATAATAGAAGATAATAATAATTCATATTTTGTGTAAGTTACGACATTACCTTTCCCCTCAGCGTGGAAGAACTCTGCCAATAGATCAAGAGCCTCTCGTAGTCTATGGTGGTAGACCCTGGGTCTCTCCGCACCGCCCGTGTCTGCCTGCGCCGAGACTTCTTTCAGGACGGCGCTCCAGCAGCCCACTAGCGCGCGAGCGAACGCCCGTGGTAGCAGCCATGTGTTAAGTGACGATAGATGCTGGTCCAAGAACTCCAGGAGGGGTGTGATAGCCTAAATAAATAAGAAAATTGAAGTTACTCCATAGGGAATAGTTCAAATGGAAATAAATAAGTAGCCACATAGGGTAGGTACTATAAAGCAGTACAACTACTGGCAATTAGTTCATGAAAAATCTACATCATTCTTGGCACCGTATTACATTCTGAAAGATAACAGCTAAATCTTACCTACTGTGCCGCCAAAACAGACTCAGGGGGGTAGGTTTACACGGAAAAGATTAACCCTTACCTAAATATTCGTAAAATAACACGACCGAATTCGATATTTTTGGGTCGTTGAAAGCTGTGATTAGATTGCGTAACAGCAATCATTCCCCATAGAACCTAAGTTTTCAGAGGGGTAAGCCCGAACAATTTATACGAAACAATAAATATAAGAACTTTTGTAACCTACATTCTATGCAAATAAACGATTATTATTATTATTATTATTGGCAAGCAGGTACCATTATCGAATGTCAATTGCATAGGTGCTGTCATAATACTCTTTCGATAACATAAAGGCCTCCACAGACGAGAGGCCGATCGTTTCAGTTAGACCTGACATCAGTTCGGCCTGAACGGATTCGAGCACATACACGGAGAAAATCGCATCCGACCGAACTGACGTCAGTTCGGCCCTTAGATTAATAACGCCTAGCTATCTAGGCTTCTTCAATTCTTATTAATATATAATTCTTATCTTCAAACAAACGCATCGTATAAAGTGAAGCAAGCAACAGATAGATGTAGACGTAAGCATTACATACGACATGCACACAAACAAAACTTTAAAAGTGTGTACTCTTAAAATTGGGATTATTGTATTTGCTTTTCTTAATATCGTGAGATGTAAAAATATAACTTATATTTCATTTTAAACCATCTAAACACAATTTGTGAACTTTATTTATATGAAACTGGTATTAAGAAATATATTAAGGATTATCTTAATACGGGCAATACTTTAAATTCATAATTTAAAAAATCAGAAGATATTATAAAACTTTGTCTTAGTTGCAACTATTAGTTAGCCATTAAATTTTTTAAATAAATTTATTTTTCTAGTAACACTTTCATAATTCACAATAGGCAGCAAGATGGCGATATAATATGATTTTATTCTGAAATGTTTTAAATATTTGACTTAATACATGTCAAATTATTTGCCATAACATAACATTTTATACTTACATATGAAATGTTATGTCCAAAGCTTTTTTAATTCTTTTCTGATGTATTGTGACACCTAATAACGTCACAAACCGTCATAATGTTTTTAATAGTCGGAGATGTATGCAATAGCGCTTGACCTTGCCAACTGACGGGTCGTTTGAACAAACTGAGCCGATATGGCTGAGTATGATATACTTCACTTTTCATGCGCGTACCCGGTTTCTAGGCGTTTTAATCTAAGGTTCGGCCTGAATGGATTCGAGCACATACACGGAAAATTGCCGCGAGCTTCGGTTGTGTTTTTAGGGTTCCGTAATACTTAAGGAACCCTTATAATTTTACTCTGCCCGTCCGTCTGTCTGTCTGTCCGACGCTCTCCTAGCTTCTGTAATAACTTTATGACAATAACTTTTGTAGTAATTAAATGAAAACCTATTGCGCGTTGATGGTTACGGAACCCTCCTTAGATATGTCGTGACATGATCTTGGTCAGTTTAGGCTATTATTTTATTTATTTAATGTATTTTGCTGCAATTGTAATCACTCTATCGACGAAACCGAATTATTGTGTCATACATTTTGCAGAAATATGTTATAGAAATCATTTCTCTTTGTTTTATAGTCTTTAGATTTTATAAACCATAGTGGCTTTAAAGTTTTAATTACTTCAATAATCTCTAATAAATTTCTTATGACCACGTGCCATTTTTAGGGTTCCGTACCCAAAGGGTAAAAGCGGTACCCTATTACTGAGACTTTGCTGTTCGTCCGTCTGTCGCCAGGCTGTATCTTAACCTTCTTATACCGTGATAGCTCGACAGTTAAAATTTTCACAAATGTATGATGTAGGTATTTCTATTGCCGTTATAACAACAACTACTAAAAACAGAATAAAATAAAAATTTGAGGCTCACATATAACAAACGTAATTTTTTTCGTTTTGTACGGAACTCATCTTGCCGACTCGCACTTGACCGGTTTTATTTTACACTCGAATTTTATTACCGTTCAGTCCATTTTTATTGCCATTCAGTCCATCCGTACAGGTCAGAATTAATGTTGCTAACTTAGTTTTTTTACAAAGTTTTACTACTAAATTTTGTATTTTATTCCCTCCTTAGTAGGAACTTAGTTGTGAGTAGTGGTTTTGTAGAAAATAGCTAGACAGTAATCATAATATGCAAAATAGCTTGCTTCTATGTGCTATTATGACCTTATAATAATAGCACATAGTAGCACGCATCCGTAAGTCACTTAAAACTACCGATTTAATTTCTATATATGTAATATTTCCTACTATATTTTTTTTAATTTAACGGTTAAATATTAAACCTGAAAATGTATGTATGTTTGTAAACACAAAAAGACTTTTAGGGATTCCTAAGTTCAGTAGCTTTTTTATAGTTATCGGTACTCTTTTCGTAGTTTTTTGTAGAAAACGACGCGAGTTTAGTAGTTTCGCAAAAACAGAGTTGGCAACACTGGAACGAGTCGCTTCAGTGCATACGGCCGTTGTACGATCTCGCAATTGCATACAGACGATACGATTTTGCAACCGTTCAGGCCGAACTGAAGGAAAACCGGACCGTGTATGGGGCCACTTACGAATACGTAGCTACTTGTCAACGGGGATGATGACTACATGTAAAATATTGAGTTGGTTTGATATATTCAGAAATATTGAGGATTGATATTATAACTTGATAAATGTAAAAAAAATATAATATTTTATGTGTAGTTTAGTAATTAGAGATATCTAAAACGTATAAAAAAAGTTTTTTTTTGCTAAATTTGTAAACAAAACCTACATCATTAGTTTACTTACATCATATACAAAAACATTAATTATGGTAAGTATGAACTTAAGCGTACAAATATCGGAGATATTTACAAATATGTTCCTGCGGCCGTATACTTCATACCTAGGCGTGACGTCACAGGTACGACTTTAGTATGGAGCGTTTTCACGAGACTTGCGAAATTTGTAAACAAATCATTGTATTGGCTTATGATATACTGTTCCTTCTGAGAAGTTACACATATTTAAGAGTACTATTTATTTATGAAATGAAAAAAACAGCTACCTAGCCTAACCTGGCCCCACAGTATTCTAATGTCTTACTACTAGTAAGGTCCACGCTCGGGTGGCGATAAACCGTTGGTGATAAATGTTAACGATAGCGTGCTCTTATAACTTTGATTTATCGTTGTCTTCGCTTTCTTGATTTATATTCAGTACTGGTAGAGCACTAGACTTACCTACTAACATAAAAGTTTTACGCCGTCACACCTAAATTGTATTATACAATAATATACCTATATCTATTTTACATTTGATTTGATTTTATATATTATACATTTGTATTATACCTATATCCAGTAACAGTAGGCATAGCTTAGGTTGGAAAATACTGTTTAGCTTTTAGGTTGGCCAAAGGAACAGATAAGTAAAACGCCGTAATGGAACCACAGAGCTTTCGCTAAAAAATTTGTCAGTCATAAAGAAATACCATTAGGGTAATATTTATGAAGCAATATAAAATATATAGTATTTCTGTACAGACAAACATCACATATTTGAAATCAAAAATATCACCAAATATTCTCTGAGCAGGCGTATTTTTTTACAACTCAAAATTCAATTGAAGTTCTCGTTTATTGTTCGCGATATTAAATTACGCAACTTCAATATCCACATGAGCAAAATTGCTACTTAACGTTTGCTCTCAAAAGTTTGTAAAGTGCTTACGCTACCGCGTTTTCTATTTCAACAGGTTTATTTGATGAAAAACAACGAAATTCACGAGTATCATAATTATTATATCATGTAATATTTTTTTAAACTACTAATGAGATCAACGTTTAATTGGACAACGCTGTTAACAGAACGTGTAGGTATCTACCACGAGCAAAACATGTATTGATGAATAGTACCATAGTCACCATAGTGTTTTGTTATTAAAATGTTAATATCATATGAGATAGGTATCTAGGTATGTTATCATTCCTTAATATAATCATTAAAATAGAAGCTCATAATTCAATGCTATACTTATTCATTTATTCATATTATGGAAACTACGTCTACATTCATTACTGTGTGAAATATACACAGCAAACAAACAAACAACAATAACAACAAACAACAATATATGCAGCTACAACACGCAGATGTGACAATGTCGCAGCAGCGACCTGCGACACACGATAATATATCCTCTTTATACTCATTTCCTTCTCATTACTCTGAATAATTAGATGAAGCTCCTTATGTCATAGTTTCTTGTTTCCGTACCTAACTATTTAGTTTGCTTGTTTCTGTTCTAATATTGGGAACGTGACAGGTTTTAGCTAAGTTATTTGGGAACTATTATGTACTTACATATTTTAAATCGTACGGGACAAATTCAGTGTTATAATGCCAAAATATATTGGTAGCAAATATCTTTTGTAATATTCTTCTGACCCCTTGTGCCGTTTTCACAACTTAATTTCCAAAGAAGTTGTGAAAACGGATTTCATTTACACATTTTTTTCCTCTTTCACACCTAAGTATTATTCAACTTTATCTATGACATTGTAAATTATTAGTCACCTGCGGCCAGTCCTCCTTGGAGGTGGCTCTTTCGATGATCTCCTTGATGGTGTTCTGTCGCGAGCGGTGGCGTGCACAGGATTATGACACTGGGTATGCGGCGAAGTACTCGGTCACAAAAACTTTTTCGTTTATAGATTTTTAGCATAGCTACAGCCAAGCGACGGATCTCTAAGTCGAAACAATGCCAACTGAGCAAGTCTTAGATGTACTACTATTCATGTACATTTTCTACGGCCACGCAGACAAAACAGCGATCGATCGTCGCGGCGGAAGAAATTCTAATAAGTAAAATAATAAGCATATTTTTAAATATTATAACTACTCACCAGTCAGTCAGCTTCAAATTTCACATATTCAAGGTTTCGGTTACTTGAGATTACTATATCCTGATGTAAATTACTAAATAATATGCAAGGAAAACAATATAATTACAACAATATAATTAAACAATATAAAATAACCACACAGCCAGTTATACGTTTCACAACTTTTAACATGAAATTTTCGAGTTACATTATTTTTTTGCTGGTTTAATTGTTGTAACTCGGGTACACACCTACCTGTAGACAGAATTTGAATCTTTTCACTGAATGACAATTGTGAGAACTTGTTATTTTTAATTTTTAATAAACACACATTTTCAACACAAACCTCACAATCAAATAACATTTAAAAGAAATCAACAAACGCACTACTAAAAGCAAATCACTACAATTATTATAGAAACTCAGTAATAAACTGTTAAATGTACACACTTTCAAATGTTAAAATGAAAATCTTTTAAGAAAACTATAAATAAACTGGAGCGCTTAAATTGTAAACAATGCTTATCACATGAAATATGCAATATGGCCCCCGCGAAACACAAAACGTTTCTTCTATTTAAACAAATAAAACCTTACTAAACAAAAATGCATAATGTGCATACGTGATTTATTAGATTTCCGTCTATTATTTTTACTCGGATTATAGGCAACGAATAATTTACAAGCCAGTTCGGCGGTTTTCGGAAGCGTTCGGATAGCCGAGAGCCATCGCCTGCCGCGGGAGTTACGCGTCCCTATATATATAATCATGTCGATATTCATGGGTGTCTGCGTTTGCGAAGTATGAAAATTACACATACATGCGATGATATGTCCTGCAGAACGCAACGGCATGAGATGAGTTGCTATTTATAAAATATTAGGCGTTTTTAAGTTATTATATTTTTTTAATTAATTTATTTGCTATTAATTAAAGTCATCTAAAACGTACGAACGTTTTATTAAAATATATGTGAATGACAAGTTAAGCACTGCATTTCTGCCTATATGGAGCGCACGCCCCTGGACTCGCGAGTTGGGGTCGTCCCGTACACATACATAAAAATGGAGGACCTTCTTCATTTACGTTTCAGTATCGAAACTTTTGGTGTCTCCTACTATACATTTTTGATATAATTCACATTTAAAGTGCTGCAATGGAGCATTCAAAGAAAAAATCCGGCGTAATTAAAATGTTGTCAGAGATGGAGATCAATAATCGCTAAAATATAATATTGCTAAAATGTAATAACACTGTTAATTAACAATATTAGCAATATTTTGAATAATATCACACTGCCTAGCCGTATGTTTTTGTACTTGTGTACACAGAGTCATGGTTTAAATGATTTATAATTGGTTTGGCCGCTTCGAATATTTGCATTAAATTGCGAGTACAGACAATATTTGCATTAAATTGATACGAGTGATTCGATCAAATGTGGAATATATACTTGCATGTCTGTCAATGATATGTCCATCATCCTGGAGGAATTTTGCATAATTAGTAATCTGAGTCTGGGAAATGTACGCAAAATTGATCTGGAATTTAATAACCAACGTGAAAATAAACTTCAACAGAACTTAACTGAGTTCTCTAATTTGCTGGAAATTTCTATGCAGTGCTTACGTACTTGTTTAGTTTACCTTCGAACTGTGTACATAATGAGTTTTAAGGCTTCTTTCTTGGACGGCAAACTTGACGGCAACTGACCTTCAGAAACTCTATCGACTTGTTTTCTTTAGATTTTAGAAGTTTACCCGTTACATACATGCAGACTGCAGAGATTCTGAACTGTTTATCCATATAAGTTTTATCATAATATGTCTTTTAGCGAATTTTCACTAAAGCTGGTTGATTTATGTTATCAATACTAACTTCAAATACATATTTTAATCAGAGCATTATGAAACTTTATTTTTTGCTCAATACCGTTCCAGTTATTCTAAATGTGTTTTATATCTATCGTTTAAGGTCGTATCGGCACTCTATTTTTATTTCGAACTAGTTGGTGCCCGCGGCTCCGCCTGCGCAAATACAGTATCCCACGGGAACACTGTATTTTTTCGGGATAAAAAGTATCCTATGTTTTAATCCAGAGCTCCATACCAAATTTCATCAAAATCCGTTCAGTAGTTTTTGCGTGAAAGAGTAACAAACATCCATCCATTCATACATCCATCCATACATCCTCACAAACTTTCACATTTATAATATTAGTAGGATAAGCAACTCTTTTGCGGTCGACTCAACTATTATCTGACCTCTATGCGAAGGTAAATTTCAGCTAATACTGAGGTACATAAAGGAAACGCAATTCAATAAATTTTCAAATGTGGTGTGGTTGCACACCGCATCAAGCAAACACCTATATACACTCTTGATGGTTTATCTAGATCAGTTTCAGATCAGATTCCCAACGTGGTCGATATAGACCCCTTGGGGTCGATATCGGTTTACTAGGGTCGACATAAACGAAAACTGATTTTGGGGGTCGACGAGGTCTAAAAATCGACCCCTATTAAATTAACACAAGTTCTTATTTAAAACATTCAAGATATGTAGGTACTGTATTGTTTATGTTGTGTTACGTGTACTAAGAATAATTAATATTTTTGTAGGAAATAGCATTGTTGTAGTAATGTAAAGTCTCAAGTTCGTACAAGATGAAAAACTCGGCAAGTCAGTGTGGACAAGTTTGTGCAAGATAATGAGGCGCGTTTTGACTTGCTCTCTATTTGACGCTTACGCAATTTAACACGAACGATCAACAAGTCCAAACGTGTTCCTGATATTTTACTATTTAATGAGCTTGCACTTAGGTTGAAAGTTAATTTGCGTTTTGAAATTCGTTGGAGCTTGAACGGTAATAATTCATATAAGTACTCATTTATTTCAAGGGATTACAAAGTTATTACATAGCTAAATTAAGTGAAGTAAAGTGACTGAAAAAGAATTTACAAAATGCTGAGCCTACGCGAGTTAATAGCGTAACCATACAAAATCTGCAGTCTATGAAAAATTTACAGTGTAAGTACCAAACAGTTTTTATCCGGCACAGCGCATCAGCATTGCCCCACTGTGTGATAGTGATCAGTTGAGATATCTGTAGATTGTTTGCAACAGTTTGCAGTTGCCTCAGTTGTTTCAATTGTAAAAATTTACTAGTTTAATTTGTTTTAGTATTTGATTGTAATTTTTTTTGCCCTATGGTAAACACAACATATTTTAAATAGGTAGCTATAAAAGTATTTGTAAAAATAAACTTCGAAGTGTTCAGTTTGCTTTGGTTTTCGTTCTTATGCTCATAGGTACCTACTTACCTAATACAAATTTTCTATACCTAATTACCTACTATAGTTACTTACCTAATGTAGGTATCCAAGTTTAGCAATGAGTAAGTCACTAATACCTAACAAACATCCGTTACCTGGGTGTGATAAAAATAAGATAGTGTGCAAATTTAACAGTTTATTCTTGTTTTTTAATTAGGTAGTTTCTTATTTTTTTTATATGCAGGATTACTGAGAGTTCTATGATGGTGGACACGAAAAATAAATGCAGACAATACACTTTGGACCACTTGAAGTTCGAATTTATTGCATCTCCATCAAATCAACACTTGCCGATGTGTCTCATATGTGAAAAAGTATTCAGTAACGATGCCATGAAGCCTTCAAAAATGGATGACCACTTATCAAGAGTACATGCTGGCAAAAAAGTAAGCCCTTGTCATTTTTTCAAGCACTTAAAGAAAAACTAGACAAAAGGCCATCCATAAGATCGATGTTTGCATCATCATCTATTAAAGACGATGATGGTTTACGAGCGTCCTATAATATATCTTTACTAATAGCGAACTCGGGGAAACCACACACAATTGGAGAGCAGTTTATCTTACCAGCCATTGCGGAGGTCCTTAACAATGTGTTGCACAAGCCCGCACATGATATTTTAAAGAGAATACCTTTGAGCAATAACACCGTTAAGAGATGCATAGACGAGATGGGACGCGATGTGGAAAACATTTTATGCAAGTTCTTACAGACCAACATATTCTCTCTCCAGTTGGACGAGTCTACATTACCCGGCAATGAAGCTGTGTTGTTAGGATATGTTCGATATATCAAAGATGAAAATATGTGCCAAGAACTGCTTTTTGCTACATATTTAGGGACTAATAATAGAGGAGAATCGATTTTTCAGACCGTGGAACATTTTTTTACTGACAAAGCTATTCCATGGAAGAACATTGTTTCTGTTGCGACTGATGGTGCACCGTCTATGGTTGGTCGTTATCGTGGTTTTATAGCTCACTTAAAGCGACAACTGCCTGATGTACTGGTCATTCACTGTGTGATTCATAGGCAGCATTTAGTAGCAAAAAAGCTGAGTCCTAGATTGCATAAGTCTTTACAATATGTAATAAATGATATCAACAAGATTCGAAGCAATTCTTTGAACTCTCGGTTATTTGCTCAGCTATGTGAGGAAAACGACGAAGTCTTTACTCGATTACTTCTGCACACTGAAGTTCGCTGGTTATGAAGAGGCTCTTGCTTAGAAAGATTTTCAGCCATTTTTGAATCTGTGTTGGAGTTTTTACAAGAAAAACATCCGAATTTGAAAGAAAATCTGAACATTTGGAAAACAGATATTTATTACTTGACTTGATATCTTTGGAATGTTCAACAAAGTTAATTTGCAGCTGCAGGGTGACGATCTTAACTTGATTAAAACAAAATCAATAATATCGGCCTTCGTGGGTAAGCTAATCCTTTATAAACAAAATTTAAGCAGAAAAGAATATTCGCAGTTTCCGCATTTGTCAAAATTACCAGGAATGCTTCAAGTTGATGACATTTTATTATATGTCACTCACTTGGACGCAGTACACAAGGATTTTACGGAGAGGTTTGAGGATCTTTTAAATTTACAAATTCCTCAATGGATAATAAATCCATACAGTACTTACCACAGCCATAGAAGAAGCCAATGTGATAATGCAAGAAGAGTTGATTACCATCAGCACAGACGAAGAGCTTACGCAGAAGTTCAACCAAGGCTATCAGAAGTTCTGGTTGCAACGCAACATTGAAACACAGTATCCTGCATTGTGGAACATTGCTGAAAAATACCTTATCGCTTTTCCATCATCATAGTTGAAAAAAGCTTCAGTGTGGTAACAAACATTTTGACGAAACAAAGAAACCGTTTGAAAATCAACGAACGTGGAGATTTAAGGCTGCAACCCACCAATATTGAACCGGATGTAGATAGATTGGTAGATAGTCACCAGGTTCATCCATCACACTGAATGTTTTATTTTCTCTTTGCGAATTAATACTTTTTTAAATATAATTTCCTACCTACTTAAGATTCTTTAAGTACTTAATTTGTAATAATCATTATAAATTAAACTTGATATTTACTGAATTGTATGTCTTTTTATTTTGTTAAATTTTGATGAGAAAATGAAGTCAACTTTACTCACTTAACCAAGTGCAAAGTTTTCCAGTTGGTACCTTAGTACCTAGGTATTTTGTATCAATAGGAAAAAACTAAAGATAGGCCCCCTTATTCATAATAGTCTGCTACTTTAAATCATTGCTAATTACTCTGTCTTCTTCTATTGACCTAAGTCAGAATGAAAAATAACACTCTGTAGCAGCTGTTTTCAGTTAGCGGACCATTATGAATAAGGGGGTTGATCTTAAAAGTATGTAATTTGGCCATGAGGGTCTGAGATAACAGTTCATTTTGGAAAAGGGGTCACTTGTCCAAAATAGTTTGGGTTCCCTGATCTAGATTGTTCCGAGATTAGATACATAATATTAGAGTTATATTTCGGCTTTGATATGAGCCACAAGGTAATAATCCCTTCAAACAATAACATTTTGTTATTAATTATCCTCGACAAGAATAACGATTGTAGATATTATACGATAGGAAATAAAGTTAAATCAATTTCGTGGCTATCTGTATTCTATCACTGCAGATAACTATTTGTAAACAGAAATTAACATATTAAGCTTAAATAATTTACAACGATTACAAATTATTTACAGAAAGATAACAGTAAAAATATTTTTTCCTTAATACGATCCTCTCATGCTAGAAAATTATTTATCTACGCCCGCGCTTTAACGCCATAAAAATAATCTTTTAAATGAATGCAATTTATTTTAAGTTGATTCCAGCAGCTGCTACTAAAAACAAGATATATATGAACCGATTGATTGATGCACAGTACGACTCTGCCGTGGGCTTTGCCTATTCATTAAGTAAAACCTGTATTTATCCCCATTCCACACACAATCATACACAGTTATAGTACATGTATTTGACGCACGTGAACGCGCTATCGTTGTCGTGTTATTAAATATACTAGAGGAAGCAAGATGCCACCTAACTGCCCGGCCGGTTTTATTAACCTACCTACCAATAACTATTTGTTAAAAACGTCACATTTGGTATAGCTGTCAGAGATCTCGCTGTCACAGACAAAGATTCCTCTACATATGTTAGTTTATTGAAACGCAAAAACCGGCAAATGATACCAAAGGTGACGTTTTTAACAAATAGTTATTGGTAGATAGGTTATTGAAACCGGCCGTAAACAAGATAGGTAAAATCTCTAGAATAATATGAAAATTTCATATAAACCTGCGGCGTAGGCAGCGTATCGGGCGACCAGGCGAGATGAAAAACTGCTTTCCGGAGCGGCGGGCGGGCCCGTGCGGACAGCGGCGCGGCGGCGCGGGCGGAGCGCGACTCCAGCGTGCCCAGAGCCCCGCGGACCAGCTGGCGGGCGCTCTCGTCGTTACCACTGAACATAAGTTATTATTATTATGCTTATTACTGGCTGAAATCAATGAGCAGGAATAATTTATTATAGAGTTTGCCACTTTCTTATGTACGCATATTATGCGTCTAGTCAAATGGACAATTAGTTATTGTTCAACATAGAAGACTGAAAAACAATGTGGGCAATCTTCGCAAACTTTATGAATGCATGTTGCACATGATTTGCAAAATTTATAAATGCACATTGCAAGTTTTTGTATGACATAGGCATTTTAAAGGATTTTTAATTAAACAGATCGCCTTATCGAAAGCGATTACCGTCACCCATGGACACCCGCAACGAGAAAGAAATACTTTCTTTTCTTGAAGGTTTGAAGGTCGCATTGGTTCGGAAATACCGTTGGCGACAATTCATTCCAAAGTTTTATTAGGTAGTTTTATGGTTTTATAAGAACGAAAAAAGATAGTACATACCTACTAATAATACTAATATCACGGAGCACATTTATAATAGTGAATCCCTTTCGCATGCATATCGTATCAAAATGGTCGTGTACAAAAACAAAGGGTACAAGATGTTTGCATACAGAGCATCGGACGTCACAAAAAATAATTTTATACAAACGTAACTTTTTGTGAGATTTGAGGATAAAAAATATTGGTCATGCATAAACCAATCGCATACTTAATATTTTCACGAAAAAGGACATAGGATAATTATTATAGATGCCAACAAAATAATAATTAATAGGAATAGGTATCATAAATTATAAACCTTACCCAGTTTTCTTAAAACGATATCTAGGTAGACGAGATCTCCATTGCGATCCTGATTCCCTGATATATTTAAACCTTTAAGATATATGCATTTACGCAGTAGGTACCTACTAGGTAGGGCAACACTAGTAGACTAGTAGAATATCACATTTTAAAAAATTAAATTTAATTGGTGATGAATACAGAAACTTATATCTAAAAATATATATTTCGGTCCACGCGTTTAAAAAAATTATGCAAACAAGAAATATTGTCAATCTCTTATTCGCAAAACGACCAACTATGATAAATGTACGGCAGACTATCACAATGTCATTACACCAATTACTGTTTTTCGTTGTCTTTTGTGTTGCAAGTTTAAATTGTTTGTATTTTAGTAGATAAAAAGTAATGGGTTTTAGTGTTTTATTTATTGCCATGATCTAGCATTGATTTGGCGATTTAAAAAAAAATAGCCTAAATCAACGTTTAGTAAAAAAAGATAAGTAATTGGTAACGAAAAGAATCTACGGCGTCGAGGTCAATAACCATAGTTTATCTAAATGATTTAGCGAAACTTTATAATATATGTGTTACTTTAGGTTTTAACTACCTATATGTATGTACAATGTAACACTTACATGTGCTCGTCGTCGTACTCGGCCAGCGAGCGGCGCACGTACTCCAAGTTGTTCACGATCGTGCATATCTCCTCCGTCGTCTTGCCCTGACCTGGAAACATCTATATCTTGTATTTCCTTTTATTGCGAGCAAAATATTACGTTTCCCCTTTGTATGGATACTATGGGTCACTTCACAAAAAGATACACGTTTCATATGACATCAATCATACACTGCACATGAGCGGTGCAGCGCCACATTACCGTGGCAGCGCGGTGCAACAAGTCATTCGAACTCTTACAATGAAACGTGTATCTTCTTGTTTAATTAATAAATTTCAATTTTGAATAGCTGTCTTAAAGTGCAACGACATGTTGCGTATCATTTCGTTTCGTTGTGAGATGACCCTAAGGAGAAATGGGAAGTTCGCAAAAGTCACTATTATATTTCAGTTAAGTTTAGAAGTATCGTTGTTCTGTACGTTTCCATGATTTTCTGAAAGGGTATTTATTTCTGTGAATTTGTTGTTAAGTACATAATTCAACTTTTTATTTCAATAATTTTACCGTCTTAAATTTGTAGGTCAAATGAGCTGCATACGAGTAAAATACAGGCTGCTTTATCGCGTGTATTCCGTAATTTTCACTCGTCTGAAACTCATTCGAAATAAGCTTTACCTGTGTAAATCTCGCTTGAGCGATCGTTACGTTTAGCATAATGAGAAATGTTGCTATATTACCACAATTTCCGTTGCTTGGGTTAATAAACATTACCAGTATTGCGTTACATGCGCATGTTATGTCGGTACGAAACAAATGAGTTATAATTAATTACGTAATACTTATGTAACATCTAGTAATTTTGGTTTCTTGTAACCTGTTTCTGGATTTTGTGTTCATGTTATTTATTTAATTACTAAGTATTCATTTAATATCTTATACCCTAAAATGAAATACGGGACCCTATTACTGAGACTCCCTGTCCGTCCGTCCGTCTGTCTGTCGCCAGGCTGTATCCCGTGAACCGTGATAGCTAGACAGTTCACAATTGAAATTTTCACAGATGATGTATTTTTGTTGTCCTAGGCGTTATAGCAACAAATACTATAAAACAATAAAAATAAAGAAGAAGACTCGCACTTGGCCGGGCTTTTTTAAATAGATACTACCAATTTCACCAGCGTATTGAAACGACGTTTAACTCTCAGCTTCGGTTTAGGATCTGTCTGTCCGTTCTAACATTGAATGAGAGAGAGAGAGAGATCAAATCCGAGTTTAGCGATAAGCTCCTTCAAAGAAATTTGGTGAAATCGGGGCTAAGGCTGACCCTACATTAGGCGTGCGCGTTCTTCGGGCGTGTGAGTAGCGCGTGCGCCGCGAGCGCGCTGCGTGGGCGTCGCGTTTTGCTGCTCTGCGGCGTGTGTAGAGAGCGCACGCGGCGCTCGCGTTGCGTTCTTACCCCTTCTCCGGTCTTCGCCACTGTTTCCGTCGTCAGCCAGAGAGCGGCCAATGCGAGCGCCGCGAGCGCGCTGCGTGAGCGTCGCGTGTTGCCGCCGTGTGGCGTTTGTGCAGCGCGCACTCGGCGGAAACAGTGCGGGGTGCGGGAAACAGTAAGACGGGAACAGTGCGGGCGTCGCGCACTCAGTGCACGCGTTGCTCACACGCCCGAGGAATACGCACGCCTAATTTGGGAGCGCCTTAAGGCTAAGGGCGTTCCAAACAATTCACGTTGTAACTTTCGTTTGAGTGGTACTCAAACCATCATTTAAAACCAAGTGAGACATCTGCTCATTTGCTGCCCAGAATCCTATATTTCTCAAACCTATATAACACATAATATGAAGAACGTGAGTTCATAATGCCGGAGTAAGAATTTTCTGGAGCGGATTATGAACATCGACCCCAGAGTTTTGATACACATTTCTTAGTATATTAGTTACAGATTCTTATTTTTATCTATAGAACATAATTATCTACATATCTTATATATATATAGAGAAAAATCGATCCAGCTAGGTCTTATCCCTAGAAACTGTGCATTTTAAGCTATAGATGTTTTTTTCTTTCTTCGTGCAACAATATATTTTTAACTTATATATTATTATCATTAGTTTCGTCTCTATTATGTCAGCCGATTGGAATTTTGGTATGCGTATGCACAATTTTGTTTGTTCGAAAATTCGGAATATGGTGGGATCGAATCCCGGTCAGATAATTTTTTTATTTCTTTTTATCAGAACTCCGAGCAATTCTCGGTTAGCCAGGTACATATTTATATATTATACAGAAGATACAGAAAATATCTACAGATTATTATTATCTACAGAACATTCAAAACAAATCAACAGATTATTATTATCTACAGAACATTCAAAATAAATCAACAGATTATTATTATGTACAGAAGATACCGAGCATACGGAACATATCTACAGATTATTATTATCTACAGAACATTCAAAACAAATCAACAGATTATTATTATCTACAGAACATTCAAAACAAATCAACAGATTATTATTATGTACAGAAGATACCGAGCATACGGAACATATCTACAGATTATTATTATCTACAGAACATTCAAAACAAATCAACAGATTATTATTATGTACAGAAGATACCGAGCATACGGAACATATCTAAAGATTATTATTGTCTACAGAACATTCAAAACAAATCAACAGATTATTATTATGTACAGAAGATACCGAGCATACGGAACATATCTAAAGATTATTATTGTCTACAGAACATTCAAAACAAATGAACAGATTATTATTATGTACAGAAGATACCGAGCATATGGAACATATCTACAGATTATTATTATCTACAGAACATTCAAAACAAATCAACAGATTATTATTATGTACAGAAGATACCGAGCATACGGAACATATCTACAGATTATTATTGTCTACAGAACTTACCGTGGTTTTCATAATAGCCCTGATCAGCGAGGGCCCCGTGTATGAGGTCGGCGTAGTGGAGGGCAGTAGCACAAGCCGCCTCCAGCAGTCGCAGGCTCCCTCCGATCGTTCCCTCTTCTATACCACCTATGGCTCGCCACACCAGCCGCATATGGTATAGACTGAAAATAAACAGTAAAATCACGATCTAAAAGCAATTCAGTTATTTTAATGTTTAATTGAAATCATTTTAAAATTCTTTTGCGCAATATCAGCAAAATATTAAAAACGTAGAATCCTAGCTATGTAGGTTTAAATTATTTTAGGTGTAGGCTTCACTTTCGTTTAAGTGAACAAAGTGTAGCAATAAATAGTAATGTTACTTCTTGAACACTTACTTTAAATGAAAGCTACAAGCTACAAAGCTTTAGCATCACGTTTTAATTATTGAAGACATTAAATCTAATTTGTTACTAAATATATTATTATATAATTAAATTAAAATAGAGCTTTCGCTATCTGAGTAAAAAATTTAATAAGCTCACAAATTTATTTCATTAAAGAAACAGAAATGGACTGTAATTAATGTTTAATAATGAAACAAAAAGTAGCATTAATAGAGAAACGAAAGTCGAGGTAAAAATTTGAGTACTCAATTAGCCCTTTAACGCATTAATTTATAATGATTGAAAAGGAGTTTTGGTACGGGTTAGAGCAATTTCTAAATTAATTATGATATTATCGCTTTTAAGCACCATTATACACGCGCTGCGGCCGCAACTCCTTGTATGGATATAGCTTTTGTATGGATTTTCCGGCAAAGAAGAACATACGAATCCTAAAGCAGCGGCGTCGCGGGAGCTGCGGTGCGTGTTAAGCACACTGTGTAAGCGTATGGTATACTTAAAATACTTTAAGGGTAAACTCACACTGAAACGTAAGAATAAGCGACGCGGCGCTTCATTTTTAAGGTAGCTATTCAAAATTTAACTTTATTAATTTCAGAAGAAGATACACATTTCATTGTAAGAGTTCGAATGTCACGTCTCACCGCGCTGCACAGCGCATGTGCAGTGTATGATTGATTATGGAACGTGTATCTTTTTTTGTAGTGAATAAAGTTCAATTTTAAATAGCTATATTAAAAAAAGCGCCGCGTCGCGTACTATCGTCTTGTTTCGGTGTGAACTGAACCTAAAGATGGAATAATTTACCAAAGCAGGCACTCATGATTTCTAAAATTATTCGGAACTTCATAATATAAAAGGAAAGATTTAATATAACGATGAAATTATATTTTTAACCGACTTCCAAAAAAGGAGGTGGTTATACGTTCGTCTGTATATATTTTATTTATTTTTTATGTATGTTAAACGATTACTCCGCCGTCTGTGGACCGATTTTCGGCTAAAATTTTAACTTTTTCTCTACTCAATCTTTATAATTTTGAAGTCGGTACCAGCAAAGTTGAACGTAAGTTCTTTAAAATATTGTTTCATCAGAATGTTGTTCGGACTGGTAGCGACTTCAAAATTATGAAGATTGAGTAGAGAAGTAGTTAAAATTTTAGCCGAATTTAAAAGGAGAATTATTTTGAAAATGAGTTTCATTTCATACTTTTTTGTGCATTTTTGAAAGTCGGTTTAATTTTTTGTTTAAAAATAGTTAAAGATTATAAAAATATTAATATGTGTACCACCAAAGTGACGAAACGAAGAGAGTACCTACATCAGATATCTAAACAAAGTGATTTAACAAAAGCGCCCTTATGAGGCAATGAAAATATTATATTTTGTTATTGAGAGAGATTTTCGTGACAAAATTGAATATTAAATGCAATCAGTAAATACTTGAACGTTATGCGAGCTAAGATATATTGCTTTAGGTAGATGTTGTTACAAGTCAAGTGTAAATTTACCCTCATAATATCTATATGGCAATATAGAATGCTTTATCATAACTGATTAAAATACATAAAATTATTATCTAAACTATATATAAGTTATCGTCCAAAAACAAAATGATAAAAGGGCTCTTAGATAAAAACTGAATATAGGTCGGAGGCTGCGGGTAGAGTACCTAAGAGGCTGGCAGCATTGCCTCGCTGTATGGCCAAACTGACACGTTGGCCGAGGTGAGCGCCAGCCTTATCTATACTCTGTCTTATATAATATTGTAAGATTCTCTAGTCACAGTGTTTGTTAGAGAACTCCTTGACCGATTTTTATAATTTTTTTCAGGTGTATTCGGTAGGTATGAGGATAGGTTGTAAGCTATTTTATAAACCACTTAGTGTTAAGGTTGTCCAAAAAAAAGAAAATGATTTAGCATTAAAAATACATATAACTCCCAGTTTCCACCCTTCTTACACCAACCCCCATTGTTCAATAGTGATATTAGTACAGTATAGTAGATTCTGATATACAGTATATACAATATCTTCAACCCTCAATGATAGATAACTTTTTCACAGAATATTATGGTTAGGTTAGGTGGTTGAGCTGTAACCTCTTGACACTTAATGTGGACAAAACAAAAATAAGTAACTTTGGCATTTACAAAAGAAACATTTGCCCAACTTATCTGTCTTTAAAATTGCACACTTGCCACAGTGACAAGAACTTTGAATGTACATCTTCAAGTCTAGAATTTGAACAAGTTCCTTGTATAAAACACCTTGCGGTTTTCACTGCTACCAAAACCTTACGTGGTCAAAGCAAATAGACTAAGTAACCAGATAGATTAGAAAATTAATACACATTTTTAGGAGAAACGGCCAGATTGCAGACCCAAAGATACTAAAAATGGTCTATCGCAATCTCTGCGAATCTTTGATAACTTATTGTATTACCGCTTGGGGGTCGCACAAAAGGCACATTTTTTAAAAGCAGAACGCGCCCAAAAGAACTATCCTTAAAGTAGGATATAAAAAACCAATGAGATATCCAACAAATAACTTATACCAAGAGCCTGGCATGTTGCGAGTATGACAGATATATATTATGACTTTGGCTTTAAAATTTCACCAAAACGCTTTAGCCAAAGTGGTAACAAACCCTCGCTCACAAAGGAAATCTAAATGTCATTAATCAAAAATTAGACTAGATTTTGGAAAAAAGGTGCTTTTACTATATGGGGCCTTTTAAATATAGTATTGTCAACGATAATATTAATTTACTGTCAAGCAAGAGATCTAAATGCAAATCAATCATCAAAAGCTTTCTTAAGAATCTCGATTACGATGACACTGAAAATCTATTGCTTAGCAGATTGTAAACACACTTATTGTCATTGATTCACACACCATAGATATGATCCTAGCAGTAATTAGCTTACTGAACCCAAGACGTCGTCGTAGGGCTACACACACGCACACACACACACACACACACACACACACACAATTATGCGCGCATTATTTATGACTCAATAACAAACTAAATACCTACCTCAATAACTTTGTAACTTTTTAAACTCGTATAGCTATAAAATTAAATATATTATACATTCTAATAAGAAAGAGACTGGCCTTCACGACACAGGGAATCCTAGTATGAATACCAGTGATAGATTTCATGTACTTTTTGGTCAATAAAGTTTTATTTCTTATTTATTATCATGTAGGTGCTAGGTGACGGTGTAGGTCGTAGGTATAGGTAGCGGCTGTAGGTAGCAAGGTGTAGTTGTTGGTGTAGAAACTGTAAGTAGTTATTTGTTCATTCCAGTTTATAGTTAAGACAGGACTACGTCTATTGGGTACACCGTACAGCTAGTTTTACAAAAATCTATCTACGCATAATAATTTTAACATATTACTTCTACATACTTTGAATAGGATTAAGCATATAAGATAAAAGATTTAATAGCTTTTGCGAACAAAATAAGACAAGAGCGAGGGAAAGTAAAAGGTTTGTGGAAAGTCTCCCGGAATTACATCGCATGCCGGAAACAGTCGAAAGGAATCATGTTCACTTCCGCTACTGCTAGTTAATTTCATTTCGCGGGGAACCTTTTTCGGATGAAAAACTTTCTATTCTGTGGGGATAAAGTTACCGTTTTTTCCGATAGTAGGCAGTAGCTTATGCTGGTTTTTAGGGTTCCGTACCCATAGGGTAATAAAAAATGGAACCTATTTCTGAGACTTAGCTGTCTAGTCTGTCCTAGACTAGAGTCCTGGTGATGACAGTCTGTCATCAGGCTGTATCTCCGAAGCCCAAGCGCACACTGGCGGAAAGGCCGCGCAGCGGCAAATATATGCAAGCGGCCGCTGACTGCTTGCGGCCAAGTGCGCACTGATGATACAATGTATAAATTTCGGTGGCCGCCGCGGCCAGTGCGCGCTTAGGCTAAGCCGTGATAGCTAGACAGTTGAAATTTTCACAGATGACGTATTTATGTTAAACATAGGTTAACAATTTTTTTGCCGTTTTGTACGGAACCCTTCGTGTACGAGTCCGACGTTTGTTGTGTGCTAGGCTACTACTTTTTTTTACTTACCACGCAGCGGTGTCTACAGAGGAGGTGCTGTGTTTTACAATGTGCTCTCCTTCTACCGGACGATCTGTAACAAACATTTTTTTTAATGAAATAGACCAGGAAACGAGAAGATGAATGGCCTGGTGGGAATCAATTATCGCCGCTCATGGACACTCGCAACACCAGAGAAGTTACACTTGTAAATCCTCAGGTGTTGCAAGCTTGCGATCCTGGTCCTTAAAATCCCCAACCACCCGGCATGCATGGGCGTCCGGTAACTTCAGTCACTCGGATACAACACAAGCGTTATTTCACGCCGGTTTTCTGTAAGGTATTTATCACGTCGAACTGGTTCATTCGTACCGAAGCATGGCTCTGCCACGTTAAGATTTTTATAATGTATATTCATACATTATTTTATAATCTGGGATTCACTAGTAAACATTTTGTTGACTGCAAAACTAATAAAAACGTCACTTAAAATACGATGTCCTTAGAAGTAAATGAAGGGCTGCCCTCTTAATCATATAGAGCTATTGCAGCTGCTGACGATGAACTGTTGGTTATGTGATATTTTAGAACCCGACCTGACTCGTATGGGGTAAAGCCGCAACCAATTTAATATATTCCCTGAACGGTATAAAACCACCGTTTGCACCAAAAAACGATGAAAAGATAATAAAATCGTAGAGGCTATTGTGTTAAAATTTACATTTATTTAGGTCGCGCGGGTGACCTGAATCCTACAACACATAATGGTGGCCGATAAATGTTGTTTAATATGAAGTTTAAATATTCAGGATATTCGTCCGCCTCCGATGTTCGTGTTGGCCGACCGTTTAGAGGCGATCCTTATCTCGCAGTAGATGCCCTGGTTTGGGGTGTGAACTGTGACTTGTAAGCCACAATTAGCCGTGCCCTTTCATTTCATAGGTGATGTTTTTCGTTTGTTGTTTCATGAAATGCTTCACGTTCTGTGTTGCCGCGCGCTCTGTTTTGGCAATCCCTTGGTAATCCCGATTTGGTCACTCGGTCGACTCGTAATTACTTTTCAACTTTGTCGATTCTCGTTTGTTGTGGTTCATCCTTTAATTTGTTTTGTTATTTGCTGGAATGACTTTTAGCATTTAGAATACAATGTAAACATGAAATTACACGAATTAAAATTAAAACGATACGAATTCAGGACAAGTGGCGTTTAATTAATACTAATATTATAAAGAGAATAGATTGTTCGTTTATATGTTACAAACTGCATTGAATAGACCGGAGCCTATCCAATCGGTCCAGTAGCTTCGGAAAACTACTTGACCGTTTTGATGTAATTGGTTCCCGCGGAATTTCCTCTTGCTCGCATGAAGTCACTCGCAACATCTTTAAAAAGATAAATCAAATCGCTAAACAAGAAAAAAATATATGAGTTGAAATGTTGTTGGTCAGCCAAGTCTGGTGTATACTTGGTATTTATGCCGATATCGGCAGGATCTTTTAGCGGAAGAGAAATAGTTTTTAAATTCGAATAAGTCTGTATTATAAACATTATCCATTATCATACCCAGTTCAACAGCAGCGCGGACTCTCTGCAGCGCCATCGTCTTGGTCACCGCCAGCCAACGGTCGATCAGCGGCTCGAACCACCTGACAAACAATTACATTGTATTTTGTTACCTACAAGTGCCTGCAAGCATTAAAGTAATAAATCATAGCAAATTAAAATATCTGCTTAAACAATTTGAGTAATAGCTCACCACACAGATTTCGGTGACGGTGGTTTCAATAAAACCGGTTTATTGAAACAAGGTCAGCTACTCAGGAGTTATTGTATGGTGCCCAAGTGTGTGCGCAGTACACAAGAGCACTCTCTCTTACTTTACTCTGGAAACCTAGTGGGACGGATAACCGAGACGACTGGCGAGAGATCCGGCGCAGGACCGTCTTTTTAGACGTCCAACTAACGCACGGATCTTTCTTGGTTATCAGCCTGCATTGTCCTAATCAAACTTGGAAACAACATTTGTTGTTTCAATGCGAGAATCGAACCTACGACCGCGAGTCGAGAGCCAAGCTCTAAACCACTGGACCACGGAGACTGGTAACAGGCGACGTAACGGTTGAGGTACGTAACGTAAACGTAACGTTTTTTTATTACGTACGAGGTAATAAAAATAAGATGTTTATTTTATCCTTTCGATATTATTATTAAAAGATGTTAAGAATTTCTACATCGCTATCTACGTAATAAACTGCCAAGACGTCCTTATAGTTGGGCTTCATAAATAAATAGATTCAATATGGCTATTTAACAGTAAAATATCCTAAGCTATTTCTAAATGTGTTTTTCAGATTTCATATGAAGTGATGATGCCCTTTAGGATTGCGTGCAGGACTCCGATTGCATCGCCAGCGACTGCATTGCGGAAAACATTTAAAGTTATTAATCTAAGCGGAAAACACTCCCCTTGTAACTTGTCATAATTGTACTGGTCAAGGGATGGTTTTATTTACTCGAGAAGTAATAAAAGCAAGCCACAAAATTATCGCAGTCATAGAGTGGGCAGAGAATTGTTACGATGTTCTAATGATTGACAATGTGCCAGGAAAGGTATGACACTGTAAAAAAAAAAATTACCTATTGTAGAGTCCTCTCTACAATCGGTATTCATGTTCAGTTAATAAACTCCAATCAATGATGTACAAGATTTATTCTCTTTAAATTATTATTAATATATGTGTAACCAAGCTTTGCTCGGAGCTCTAGTAGAAAAAAAAATCACAAAAATATTTTACAGGGGTTCGAACCCACCACAATTCAAATTTCCGAACAAAGAAAAAATTATACATGAGCAAACCAATTGCCAATCGGACTGACATAATAGTGTCGAAATTTTTGATTATATTGGTGCACGAGCACGACGAAAGGAAAAATACAATAATATGTAGCTTAAAAATGCGTAGTTTCCCAGGGATAGGTGTTATCCCTGGGAAACTACGCATTTTTAGATCAATTTTCCCCAAAACTCCGTGATGAAAAAAAATGATCGTTTTCGGGATTACGTTTATATATATACAAGATTGTCTCGTTTAAAGTATACGTATTTTATAAAATGAATAACCTAAAACAATAAGCTTACACTATGTTGACAAAATATATAATTTCATGTAACCAGAATGGTATTTGCCTTAATACTTCATTGCATTGCATGATTATCAAGACTAATTAACATTACACTAAGGCTAGGAACTCGCGGAGCGATTTTTAGTCGCGCCCGTCGCGATGCGGGCCCGCAGCTTCTGTAGAATGCAAATATACATAATACGTAAAATTATTAAACCAAAACTCACGACGCGATTTACGCCCGCGGCGTGCGCGATTGTTTGCGGGTGTCGCTGCACCGACGCGGGGGGCCGCGATCACCCACAGCCTCGGCGATTTGCGCCCGCGTGCTTGTGATCGATTGGCGGGCGAAATTATGTTTAGATTTGCAGTCGCCCGTCTTGCGATTTTCGCCCGCCACTGATTTGGCTAATTTTGTTCTTGAAATAATTGTGGAAGTTCAGGGAAGGTTTAAACGGTGAGAAATATTGGAAAAAATACGGGGAAAATGCTGTAGATGTAGGTGTACATGTAGGTGTAGGTGTACATGTAGGTGTAGGCTGTAGGTGTAGGTGTAGTTATTTATTTGTTCCAATTCACAGTTGAGACAGAACAACGTGTGTCAGGACAGCTAGTTATAAATATTTTAGAAATCTTTTGAACTCGTTAGAAAATGTTATTCCCTTTAGTTGTTTGTAGATCCACATTCGCTAGACCGATAATGCGTATTAAGTTTACGTAGGACGTGGGAGGCATTTGCGATACTCCTACGCACATTCAAAAGAAATCAACTTAATATACATAATATGCATAATAAATTGCATTTTCTACATATTTCAATAACAATATTTGTATTTGCTAGCTTGATGTTGTCCGCGACTTCATTTGCTTTCTATAATTATTGTTCATATTGTTATCTTTCACCATGATCATTTTGACTGAGGATTCTTTACCTTCCAGCTTAACATCTAGTTCTACAAACAAAAATATGATATCATTCTTGATTCTAAATTCTAGGAAACGTTAGCTTTAGTCTCAATTTCACCAACGACTGTTAGTGTTAAACGTTTGTCTAAATATCATGCCTTCTCTTTCATTAATATGAAGAACGAGAGAGAAACATGATAAATATTTGATGAACGATTAACTTTAACAGGCGTTGGTGAAATTTGCACCCAGGCTCATAAATTTAAATTAGCTACCAAGACTCGTTTGGTTTGTTTTAGACGTTTTCGTTTGCACCTGTATGTTACCTACTTAAATATTTTGCTAACCAGCTCTTTAAACTTGTGTTTAGCTTTCCTCTCCTTCAAATGAAAGTAAAACTTTGTGTTAATAAGATGTGGATACAAAAATTAATTAAATTTTTAAAGTGTTACGAATTTTCCTGAATGATCTTTTGATATTTATTTCGGGATAAACTGTCTGAACAATGGGTGATTGTGATTCGTATCCTCCAGCCTTAGACAGGTAGACAGCCACTTCTACATCTTCTATCCGTCGTCATCGCCAATCAAAAGTGGTACAAACCAACAGACTTTAACACGAGACACCTCAACGCGGCGTATGCACTGCGTATATATATTCATGGCACGTCTTCGTCTGACGACCGCTAGTGTAAATGGCCCGCGCGTTTCTATGCAGTTTCCACTGTGTTATTAGAGTTCCGTAGTACTCAAGGAACCCTTATAGTTTCGCTCTGTCCGTCCGTCTGTTTGTCTGTCTATCTGTCCGCCCTTCTAGCTTCTATAATAAATTTGAAATAAAATTAAGATTTCAAACATGACTTTTTTACAAAGTCAACCATTTTTGATTTATCGGTCTTCAAATTGTTTATAAGTTGGCACCCCATGGCATTTCTAAACTATAAGAGATAGACACTTGTATGTTTCCAGGCAGATAAGTCATGCTAAAAACTCTCTAGAAAAATATTTTAAGCAAAATCAGACAATAACTAATTAATTAAAGAAGACAATAAAAATTAGACATAGTAATTTAAAGAAAACCTATTGCGCGTTGACAGCTACGGATCCCTTCATAGACATGTCCTGGCATGGTCCTGGTTTAGGTTATTTAAGCGGACACTCACTGGTAAGCCTCTAGCAGCTGCGGCGGCGGGTCATGCGCGGAGTGCAGCGGCACCGGCGCCGCCGCCCACAGCTCCCGCACCGCCGCCAGCACTTCGAACGGCAGGGTCTTCGCCGATATCACGCATACTATATATAGCAAGAGATTATACAGTTAATAACGGCTGTTGAAAGTTGAAACATGATTTAATGGATTATTCGTAGAAAACACAAGACAATAGATATCAATTATTGTGATGTAAATCGTGAATTTTATAAATCCCAGAAATTAGACTTAGAAGCCGAGATGTTATGTTATGTTACATATTTGCTTGTAATTAGTAGAGTCGCAGGTAAAAGTAGCCATAAAGAAAAAAAGTTGCATAATATGTAACTAAATAATCCCTTCGGATTTTATCATTGGAAGTTAACCTGATAGATCGTAGCTATCAGATAAACTTCTAATAATGAAATGTTTAAAAATATAAAAGTTTCAGGAACAATTTATTGTACTTGAAACATTTCGAAGCAATCTTATTGCATTATAGTCAAGTAAGAATTTAATCGCCAAGCAAATATATTTTTCTATTTCCCAACGAACGTCAGCCTGGAGGTTTTCCGGAAGTTTCCCCCTCGTTCGTTATTCACCTATCTGTAAGATACGGATCTGGCACGCAACGTTATTTATTATAATTCATCGCTCCATTAACCTACCTGAGATTTCACTAATCGATACAGTTAAATGATTAAAAATTACTAAAGCGATGGTACTTAATGTTGAAATCAATCCACAAGCCTTGGCCCAATAACAAATCTATAAATGTATCAATAAAATTTAAAAAGAAGAAATGTTTACGGTTCCTGTATGTGGAATAGAACCGCAAATATTCTGTTTACGGTTTTATTCCACATACCTACTGCATATAATATTTAAAATGTTTTCAAGAAAAACATGTTCCGAAAAATAGTATTACTAATATAATACTATTTCAATATTTATATAGTAATACTATTTCAATTGTTCCGTTTCGCTACAACAGCTGAACAAATGTTCAAACGATAAAAGTGCTAACTTCAATTCGTTTTGAACCATATAATTCAATACCTAATTCGATAAATTCGATAAATGTTTTAAAATTTCAGGAACCCCAATCGGTCTTTTGAATTTTAAATTTCGAACAGTATTTTTGTTTTTTTTTCTGGGGGGGATGATAGATTTTGTGACTTACTGCCCATTCCCTGTTCATCCATTATTTCTTCCTCAGCAACTCCGCACCAGCCTTCCGCCACCCACAAATCCACACATTGCTTCACGTCTTCTGATACCTGGCAAATTAAATTAATTATTATCATTTAACTTTTCTGTCTGAAGTTACAATCTAAATAGTGGGTACTAGTTGCAATTGAAGTAAATAACTATTTTCTACCTTAAGAGCTCGCACCCACGAGAGTTTTTTTGTGGTCACGACAGAAAAAAGTGCACTGTAAATTATAGAACTCTGCGTTAAGACGAGGTGACTCGCCAACTATGAAGTATTCAAGGGTGCTTCGCGCGAATTACGTCAAAGTGATGTGTCCATAATGTACAAAAGAGTAATTTCGACAATCTCTTAATGTGCTTCATAGCCTAGCGGGTGTTTGCCCGCCTGGGGCAAAGCGTAGGTTCAAATCTAATTACGAAGTATAATATATTTCTTATCTTCCTTGTTTTTTTAATAAATAATAATATATCACTACATATATTTACTTTATTGCACTCCGTATTTTTTGTTACCCACTTTTTATAATCTGCTCTAACATTTACAACATAAATACAACTTCGGGAAACAAATCATAACGTAAAATAAATACTCAGAAGCTGCGCTAGCCGCTTTTGAGGTGGTGGTGAGGTCTAATTCATAATATTGTGCCAAATTTAGCCATAGCATTAGAAATTAAGCTTTTTAGTTTCCCCTAAGCTAATAACGCTCCAAAAAAACATAATTGTTAAATAAAGTTCACGTATTCAATATTGTTAAGTCATAAAGAATCTATATTTCAAATGTGTGCCTTTTTCATGCAATAAATGCAAAAATAATATTATTATAATATGCGGTCGAAATACTGCGCAATATACGCACTACAACATACACATTACACAAAAAAGCCTTCTGGTGTCGTGGGTCACCAGATAATAAGTTCCTTATTATAAAAATATTAATTTTAACTTCTATTCGAGGTATAAAGAAAATAATATAGACTATACCTACAAAAAATCTTACGTTACGGACGTTTTTTCCCGGCTAGGGTACCCCTCCGCATCACCCCATAAGGAACTTCGTTCCAATACATATTACACACATTGACGTTTCAATCTAAGAGGACATTTCAACATTTTATATTTCGCATTTTTCAGCGGTTACAAAATCTAAACATAATTTTGCCCACAACTTCGTTCGCGTAGCACAAAGCAAAATTTTGTCGCCTGATTTTATACAATACATAAATACACAATAAAATTTGATATCCAATATCAAATAGCCTTCCACATGAAACTTCGGTTATCTAACGCCAATTTTTTTTTTTTTTCGAAAGGGTCTTCTACTTCTTGTAAGGGTACTACGCTAAGGGTCGGGTTAAGACCGCTGTAGCTACATCGGACTATAACTAGCCTGGTAGCTAGTTTATTTGGTAAGAGTCGATGGGAGGGTTTGACCCTCCCTAACATCACCCGGGTTATGTTCAGACCGGATATTGGGGACAGCTACGGATTGTGAGCTATTATTATGACAGGGGAGACGCGGGTCTCTCCTGCTAAGGGGTCCGACCCCTTCCTCACTCGCTGAGGAGTGAGGTTGCTCGCGCGCGGTAGCAAAAACTAACGGCGTGCGAGTTATCGCGATAGAGGAGCTCTTGTTTTTAACGGTATCGGTACTGAGAGGGCCGTCCCTCTCCCCTTCCGCGTACGGTCGGGGTGACCCGCGCACGTAAGTCCTAATGTCGATGAGGTTCGCGGTATTGGTAGAGCTCTCTTTATCAATATCGCGGTCGCGGACACTATTTTGGAGTGTACCCTAGGCTACTAGGATGCGAACTCGAACTCGGGTTCGGGTCCGGTCCCGTGTTAGGGTCGGTCTGTACGTCTGTACGTCTTGTCGTATCGGATGTGGAACCTCGGGGTAGGCGCCGGCGTCGACCCCGGTGCGATACTAACCTCGCGGGTGCGTGTGATTTGTGTTTACGTAACTGTACACAGTACGTTACGTATTTTGTAATCGGGTCAACGGGATCGGCTAAGATATGCTTAGGCCGTTTGTACGGGTGTCGAAAGGTCTGTGTGTCGTGGTTATAGTCCAGGGCCTTTTGGATAAGGGGGTTTGGGAGATTTTTGCCTTTATCAAAGAGTCTCTCTACGAGTTCCTTGATGTAGGCTTTAATAGTGATGAGCTCACAGTCCCTATGCAAGTCGATGTTACGCATGTACCAGGGGGCGCCTGTTGCCATGCGTAGAAACCGGTTTTGGACTCTTTGCAAACGGTCCAGTTGAGACTCGCTTATCTGTGCGAAAGAGACGCACGCATAAGTGAGTATCGTTCTAATGCAAACTGTTAAGGACAGCGGCCTCGTAACGGAAAACATGAGTGAATTTTAATGTGAACAATAAACGTGTAATTAAAACGGTACGTAAAACTAGAATAGTGAACACTCAGTGACTATATGTATAGATTTATATGGCATCAGTGTGGAAAAATAGTGTTAAAATGGTGTTTTATCAAGTGCGGGTTATTTTGATTATATATTTTTAACTAAAGCTAATTTTAACGTAGCTTCTTTTGATTTATATAAATAAACGTAGTACATAACGTGTAGTATAGCGCTTAAGGTTATATAATAAATGGTTAAGAAATTATTACGAAAACAGTGGTAAAAATGTACAACATTTCATATAAGTTGAACCTTAAAATGTAAATAACTTTTCTATAGAATAAGATGTTTAGTATATAAGGGTTTATATGTCTGGTTATGATAATAAAGTATTTCACACAACGCGTTTTGCTTCACCTGGCTCATGGAAAATGGGGAAAATTATGGAAAATAGCCGTATAGAGAGGTAAAAATGAAATGGAAGATCGGCCCGAAAGAGGCGTACGGGCGGGGCTCTCTATACGGCATTGCTATGAGCCAGGTAAGCAAATTGAAAAAGTGAAAAAACGTTCTCCTCAAATAAGTGTTTTACTATCGCCCCGGCTCTGCCCAAATCGGTGTAACCTTGCTATCTTCGAGTCTAATCTGAGCCGGCGGTTGAACCCCTGTGAATTTATACAGTCCTGTACAGTAGTGCGTGGTCCTTTGGCGAGCCGAATTTCAAGATCGAAGAAAAATTCGAAGTCCATATCAAGTTGAAAATAACGAAGACGGCACTTAGAAAATTTTCGTCAGCTGTTCTGAACATAGAAAAATTTCCGAAGAATCAAGATAGAAATTTTTACTGAAGACTGGACTTAGAAAATTTTCGTCAGCTGTTCTGAACATAGAAAAATTTCCGAAGAATCAAGATAGAAATTTTTACTGAAGACTGGACTTGAAAATTTTCGTCAGCTGTTCTGAACATAGAAATTTTTTGAAGATTCAAGTCAGAACATTGGAAACTTTATCAAGATTTATCAACGGGAATCAACGCCAGGGATTAGATTGTACTCAGAAGATCGGACTCGAGGATACAAGGATACACCGCTGCGAACGGAAGCAAGGATTCGCAGATTTTTCATCGGAAAAACCTCCCGAAGATTCTTGAAAAGGAAGATTATTATGGAAGATTAACATTGAAGATTAACATTGAAGATTAACATTTGAGATTAACATTTGAAGATTAACATTTGAAGATGGTTATAACAAGAAGTCAGAGTGGGGCCGAGGAGAACCAGCAGCAACCACATCGATTTCCGGATCCGCCACGATCGCCGTCCGCTGCCGCTACAAGCCAGCCGCCGCCGACCGAGGGAAGAGCGGATCTGCTTCAAACTATTTTGAAACCGAGACCAGGTACCAGCAAGGCGCCTGCATCCTCGGAAGTACGAACCCTAGCCAGAAAGAAGGCTATTTCAATTAGATCGCGTCGATCGACAGCAAGTGTCGTCGCGCGTATGCATTACGAGGCGGAGGAGAAACTCGCCGCTCTTCGTAAGAAGGAACTGCAGATCGAAGCAGAACTTATAAAGAAGAAGCTCGCCGCTGACGTCGCCGCTGCAGAAGATGGTAGCAGCCCCGACGACGACGAGCCATCAGAACAGGTGGAGCAACGTGTCCGAGCCTGGCTAAGCGAACAGGGTCCCGAACCCGAAGAGGCTAGACAAGAGCCGACATCAATGGAAGAAAGAGAGACGCCGAAGCCAGAAGACATGCCACCGAAGGGAGCCCAGAAGACGAGGTTCGAGTGGCCGCAGCAACGCCGCCCACGCTCACCCACACCGCCCACGTCTAGGGCTAATGGAGTGGAACAACTTGCCGAAACATTGGATAAACTGCTGAACCAACGCCAGCCGCGCCACACTACGGAGTTGCCCATATTCTCGGGCGCTCCCACTGAATGGTTGCCATTCAAAGCAGCCATGGAAGACACCACTGCGTTCTACAAGCTCAAGCCGATCGAGAACTTAGCTCGTCTGAGAAGCTGCCTACGGGGAGAAGCAAGAGAAGCCGTGGCACCACTGCTGAGCGTCGCGACGCCGCCTGAACAAATTATGAAGACCTTGGAACAATGCTTCGGTCGACCCGAGGTTATGGTCGATCGCATGATGGAAGATCTGAAGAAGATACCGAGGCTCGGAGGTTCGGCGGCAGAACTCAACCAATTTGCAGTGAAGATTCAGAACATGGTAACCATCCTGAGGAAGCTGAGGCACGGGTATCTCTTTAACCCATTGCTCACGAGAGACATCCTCGAGAAGCTCAGCCCATACGAGAAGAGCAAGTGGTACGACTACGCAGAAGAGACGTCGCGCTTCAGGAACGAGCCCGATGTCGTCCTTCTCTCTGAATTCTTAATGAGAGAAGCGGACAGGGCGCTGCGCTACGGGTTCAGCACGGCACTGAAGAAGGAAACACCGCGTCCACCTCCTAACAAGAACGAAGCCCGAACGAGGAAGCCAGTCTTCGCGATAGCAGACGAGGGCAGGGATTCGCTGAGTCGCAGCCAGCCAAAGAGAATACGCGAGGAGTCAACGAAGTGCCCGATATGTGCCGAAGATCACGCTCTATTTCGCTGCGCTGCTTTCAAGAAACTAAGCATGCAAAAGAGATGGGACACGGTCAAAAAGGAAGGGCTGTGTTTCCGGTGCATACGAAGCAGGCACAGAAGATACAACTGCAGGGCGAAGCCGTGCGGCGTCAAGGGCTGCAACTTGCCTCATCATGCGCTGCTGCACGAAGACAGGTTCGGCGGCGCCCCACAGACAGAGGACGCCGTGATTACCGCATCGGTCACCTCCGACCGTGCGGTGAAACTTAAGATGAGAAGAATTCAAGTTGTCGGTCCACGGGGCGAAGCGGATATCTTCGCGCTGTTCGACGAGGGCTCGACAGTGACACTACTGGATGAAGACGTCGCGAAGGCTATCGGCGCAGACGGCCCGCCGAAGGTGCTGAGAATGCATGGGATCAATGCCGAGAGAAGGGAAGAAAAAAGCCGACTCGTACAACTTGGCGTACGGGGTCACGACGGTACCAGATATGACGTCACTGCGAGAACCGTGGCCGGATTGAACCTACTTACTCAGTCCGTCCCGGAATCACTGTTTCGACTTGCTCACCTGCACGATCTCAAGAACGAAGAGATATGCTATGAAGACAAGAAACCCCAACTTCTCATCGGCACGGACAACTGGCAGCTCATTGTATCCAGGGAGCTGAGGATCGGCAAGAGAAACCAGCCTGCAGCCTCGAAGACGAAGCTTGGCTGGGTAATCCATGGAAGCATCCCCAGACGCCTCATAAAGCAGGAAGAACACGAGAACATCCTGCACGTGTCTACGATCGAGACCCGAGGCGAACGACTGGAGGAAATGGTGAAGAAACACTTCGAAATAGACGCACTGGGAATAGCGTCCAAGGCTAAGCTGAGCGACGAGGAGCAGCGAGCCATCGACTTCTTTGGCAGAACGGCCAAACGAACGGAAGACGGTCGATTCGAAGTGGGACTTCTGTGGCGCACGAACGGCGTCAAGCTACCTCTTAGCTACAATACTGCGCTAAAGAGGCTCAAGAACTTGGAACACAAGCTCAAGAAGAACCCCATGGACGAGGCGCAGTATCATGAGTATCATGGACAGATGAAGAATCTCATAAGCAAGGGATATGCGGAAAAATGCGACGGGACAGAGGCCGGAAGTGACATCACATGGTACCTGCCGCACTTCCCGGTTAAAAACCCAAACAAGCCGGGCAAGTTGCGACTGGTTTTCGACGCAGCAGCGAGAACAAACGGCGTGAGCCTCAACGATCACTTGTTAGAGGGGCCTGACCTTCTGACCTCACTGCCGAAGATATTGTTCCGGTTCAGAGAGGAAGCCGTCGCTGTGAAGGCCGATATAGAGGAGATGTTTCTTCGTGTCAAGGTCAGGAAAGAAGACCAACCGGCCCAGCTGTTCCTGTGGAGAGAAGACGAAGGCGAACCGCCGTCCACATACAAGATGGTGGTAATGATCTTCGGAGCATCGTGTTCACCGTTCCTGGCACACTCAGCCCGGAATCGGAACGCGGAAGAGTTTGCCGAATCGCATCCCGAAGCTCATCGCGCTATCGCCGAAGCCCACTACATGGATGACTACGTAGACAGCTATCCAGACCACCAGAAGGCCATGCAGACCGTGGAACAAGTGGACCAAATACATAGGAAAGGTGGCTTCCACTTACGAGGCTGGACGAGCAACGACCGTGTTACGGGGGAAATTAAAATAAAAAGAGATTTCCCGTGACAATATATATATTAAAAAGAAATAGGGGTCGTGGGCAGAAGGCCGTAAGTATCTGGTTTAGCCTCTAGTGTCTTTAGAGATTGGTGGGGCTTTTAAACCACACGGCACTTAGCTGGATCTGTCGACGGTAGGTATGACAACACGTGGCGCTTTCGGGTCCTGTGTTCGGGTCAGGAACTCGTCACGACGTGGTCGCCTAGGAGCGGACAGTCCGTGGCACTGGCTAGATAGTCATCAGATGGCGAAGGGTAAGTCAAGCAGTGCCGTACCGAGGATGTAGATAACGGTGCTTGTACCCGTACCGTAGTTCCCTGGAAACATTCATACCAGCGTGTGAAGAGTGTGGACCACAGCAGCCATGGTTCTAGCCTCTAACGATCCGACCACGGGCTGTGTGTCCATCACAAAATAAGGGATAAGCAAAAAAAGATAAAAGATAAAATGATATGAAGGACAATTAATTTGATACAAACATCCTAATAATATCTAACAATGCAAGATCGGAAAAATGAAACAATGAAAAATTGAGCACGTGGCCAATCAAAAGGTTTGCCAACAAATTCTACAATGGTGCTAATTCACAGGAAAAAAATAATGTGTTTTAATTACAAGCGTGATTTACCAAACATTCACAACACAGATATTTCAAATTACTCACCCTTACACGGGGTTAAAATATTATAATTTTATTTAGTATAAACTTGTATCTAGAAGAAGTTGAACAACCAAAATTCGGCAGGGAAAAAGGGCGTTGTCCTGTCGCGACAACCCTTTTATACCTCTACTGACATTAATTGTTTTTTTTTTTAACCGACAATTAGCGGTAATGCGTAATACAAATGCCACAATAAAGAAATATCAGAGATGAAGCTCTAGTTAGACGCATTTGCCAATAGATGGCGTTGTATATCACAAATTAGCTATTATTGATATCGACAACTGCTAATAGATGACGCTATACGCATCGTTATTAGTTATAACGATACGTTAAAAAAATGTAGCTATGCTACATATCCCCCCCTGTTACCGAAGGATTTTGAGTGCTCTAAGGAAAAATCCTGAAATAGCTATTAAGTTATATAAAAAAAATACTTTAGGCCTTTGGAAAAATAAAATTCACCAAATTAAGTATCAAAATGAAGAATTAGGAAAATAAAAAAATTTAGAACTGGAAGATAGTGCTAGTCTTGTGTTTACACGCATAAAACCGACAACCTTTTCACACCATACCACATTCACATATATTCATACTTCATCATACATACAAATTGCACATCACATACATACTTCAACTTTTATAATGCATCTGGTCATAATCAGTGTGACTCGAGACGCCCTAACACATGAGTATTGTTCTCCGTAACAGAGGTAGAACAACACATGTCGAAGCTAAACGTTATTAGAGATAACGAACAGCAAAAAACGCGAAACTACTAGCCTTCCAACAAAGTAACATACCACTTTAATAGTATTGGCTGCATAAGAAAGACCCCTTATTAAAGAAAAGAATCCAAAAAAAAAATATCCTAGGTGGATAGAGAGCAGCCAATCTAAAGTAGCAAAATAGTATTGGCAGCAAAAGAAAGACCCTTTATAATAGAAAGAATCCAAATAAATATCCCGAGATGGATAAAGTGCTGCCTAACTAAAGTATACACCTACACAATACCTCTACAGTGAGAGCTGGTATAATATTCCTAATCAAAACTCCATACTCCAATTCAGTCATTTTAAGCGAAACAAATTTTATTTTTCCAGACATTGAGTAATCAATTTTTAAAAATTAAAGATTTTTAAGTAAGTTAAGTAACTTGTCAAAAGTTAAAATTTATTAAGAAGTTAAGTAACTAAGTAAATTCTAAAGTTTAAAAAGAAATTAAGTTTTTCCAAAATAAATCAATTAATGAATTTATCAGAAGTTAAATTCAATTTTAAAAGTTAAACTACCAAGTAAATTCAAGAAAAAATATTCACAACCCTAACGATGCGTATAGCGTCATCTATTAGCAGTTGTCGATATTAATAATAGCTAATTTGTGATATACAACGCCATCTATTGGCAAATGCGTCTAACTAGAGCTTCATCTCTGATATTTCTTTATTGTGGCATTTGTATTACGCATTACCGCTAATTGTCGGTTAAAAAAAAACAATTAATGTCAGTAGAGGTATAAAAGGGTTGTCGCGACAGGACAACGCCCTTTTTCCCTGCCGAATTTTGGTTGTTCAACTTCTTCTAGATACAAGTTTATACTAAATAAAATTATAATATTTTAACCCCGTGTAAGGGTGAGTAATTTGAAATATCTGTGTTGTGAATGTTTGGTAAATCACGCTTGTAATTAAAACACATTATTTTTTTCCTGTGAATTAGCACCATTGTAGAATTTGTTGGCAAACCTTTTGATTGGCCACGTGCTCAATTTTTCATTGTTTCATTTTTCCGATCTTGCATTGTTAGATATTATTAGGATGTTTGTATCAAATTAATTGTCCTTCATATCATTTTATCTTTTATCTTTTTTTGCTTATCCCTTATTTTGTGATGGACACACAGCCCGTGGTCGGATCGTTAGAGGCTAGAACCATGGCTGCTGTGGTCCACACTCTTCACACGCTGGTATGAATGTTTCCAGGGAACTACGGTACGGGTACAAGCACCGTTATCTACATCCTCGGTACGGCACTGCTTGACTTACCCTTCGCCATCTGATGACTATCTAGCCAGTGCCACGGACTGTCCGCTCCTAGGCGACCACGTCGTGACGAGTTCCTGACCCGAACACAGGACCCGAAAGCGCCACGTGTTGTCATACCTACCGTCGACAGATCCAGCTAAGTGCCGTGTGGTTTAAAAGCCCCACCAATCTCTAAAGACACTAGAGGCTAAACCAGATACTTACGGCCTTCTGCCCACGACCCCTATTTCTTTTTAATATATATATTGTCACGGGAAATCTCTTTTTATTTTAATTTCCCCCGTAACAATTGGCGCCCAACGGCTCGCTCGCCTCCGTGGTGTACGGAGGCGAGCGAGCTGAGCTGTCTACCAGATGTGACGCGCTTTTCAAACTACGAGCGCCTCGTAAGATGCACGGCGATGGTCTTGCTGTTCGTCGAGAAGTGCCGAGATCGTCGGGCCCACCTCGACGTACGACACCTGGAGAGGGCCGAGAGGTTGTGGTATCAAAAATCACAACGAGACAGCTTCGCACAAGAAATCGAGAAGATGGCAAGTGGCAAGACGGTACCTAGACGGAGCTCCTTGTACCGGCTCAACCCGGTGTACAAGGACGGGCTGCTCGTACTAGACGGAAGGATCAAAGCGGCGCAGGTGCCGGCCGAAATGAAAAACCCTATCATCCTGGATGGAAGACATCGCTTCACAAAGTTACTGGTGGCAAGGGAGCACGCCAGAGCGGGACACGGGAGCCGCGAGAAAGTCGTGAACGACCTCAGGCAGAAATTCTGGATATTGAAGCTGCGGCCGACGGTGCGTACTATCATGAGCAGATGTGCGTTCTGTCGGCTACGACGGGCACACCCGAGGACCCCGCCAACTGGAGACCTGCCAGCCGAGCGCCTGGGGGCGTTCCAGAGACCATTTTCGTACTGTGGTCTCGACTGTTTCGGCCCGATGACGGTCACCATCGGCCGACGTCACGAGAAGAGGTGGGGAGCTCTCTTCACATGTCTGACGACGCGGGCAGTCCACCTGGAGCTGGTGGCTTCGCTGTCGACGGACTCTGCACTGATGGCAATGAGAAGAATGGCTGCGCGGCGAGGATGGCCGGCAGTCATGTACAGCGACAATGGGACAAATTTTAGAGGCGCGGACGTCGAGCTGCGGCAGGCGTACGCCGAGTGGGCGCCGGCTATGGCTCAGCTGGGCCTCACTCATCGGATGCAGTGGAAGTTTACACCGCCCGGGGCGCCGAGTCAAGGAGGTGCCTGGGAAAGACTGGTGAGGTCGGTGAAAACCGCCCTGCTAGCCACGCTGAACGAGAAGTCGCCCAGGGAAGAGGTACTCCAGACACTGATGGCCGAGGCGGAGTACTCAGTGAACGCTCGACCGCTTGTGCACGTATCGGTGGACCCCAACGACCCGGAGGCGATTACACCGAATCATTTCCTCCTCGGGTCGTCCACCGGACTGCCGTACGTCGGACCGTGTGTGCCGGCGGACAAAAAAACATGGAGGGTCGCGCAAGCCCTTGCCGACGAGTTCTGGAGGCGCTGGGTGAAGGAATACCTTCCCACGCTCACACCACGCTACGGGGCCCCGCTGAGCAACCGAGTCCTTGTACCAGGGGACCTGGTTGTCGTGGTCGACCCGACGCTGCCGCGTAATACGTGGCCGCGGGGGGTCGTGCACCGAGTCTACCCCGGCCAGGACGGACAAGTGCGCTGTGCGGACGTTCGCACGCGCAGTGGCGTGTTCCGGAGGCCGACGTCGAAGCTGGCGGTGCTGGAGGAGGCGCCGCAGTCGCAGTTGCGACCGCTGGCGGAGCAGACGGAGCCGGGAGCGGAGCGGACGACGCCGGGAACGGCGCCGGGCGCGGAACGAGCGTCGGAGCAGCCTACAGCGAGCACGGACAGCTCGCAGTCGCCGGAGCGGCCCGCAGCGAGTCCACAAAGCTCGCATTCGCCGGAGCAGTCTGCGGCGGGCGCGGACGGCCCGCAGTCGCCGCCGGAGCAGCCTACAGCGAGCACGAGCAGCTCGCAGTCACCGGAGCAATCCACGGCGGGATCGGCGAGCCCGCAGTCACCTGAGGAGGCTGCGTAGACCCTGGCTACTGCGCCGGGGGGAGGATGTTAAGGACAGCGGCCTCGTAACGGAAAACATGAGTGAATTTTAATGTGAACAATAAACGTGTAATTAAAACGGTACGTAAAACTAGAATAGTGAACACTCAGTGACTATATGTATAGATTTATATGGCATCAGTGTGGAAAAATAGTGTTAAAATGGTGTTTTATCAAGTGCGGGTTATTTTGATTATATATTTTTAACTAAAGCTAATTTTAACGTAGCTTCTTTTGATTTATATAAATAAACGTAGTACATAACGTGTAGTATAGCGCTTAAGGTTATATAATAAATGGTTAAGAAATTATTACGAAAACAGTGGTAAAAATGTACAACATTTCATATAAGTTGAACCTTAAAATGTAAATAACTTTTCTATAGAATAAGATGTTTAGTATATAAGGGTTTATATGTCTGGTTATGATAATAAAGTATTTCACACAACGCGTTTTGCTTCACCTGGCTCATGGAAAATGGGGAAAATTATGGAAAATAGCCGTATAGAGAGGTAAAAATGAAATGGAAGATCGGCCCGAAAGAGGCGTACGGGCGGGGCTCTCTATACGGCATTGCCATGAGCCAGGTAAGCAAATCGAAAAAGTGAAAAAACGTTCTCCTCAAATAAGTGTTTTATTATCGCCCCGGCTCTGCCCAAATCGGTGTAACCTTGCTATCTTCGAGTCTAATCTGAGCCGGCGGTTGAACCCCTGTGAATTTATACAGTCCTGTACACAAACTTTATATAATGTAAGCTTATATCTTAGGGACATTTTGCTTCGCGAATTAATTAGCGGATATAATTTGTAGAGTACAAATTTCGCTTTACGATGTATTACTGATGTGACTCGAAAACGTCATCGACTTGTTTAGTACTACGCCTAAATATTTGACCTGAGTGACCTCTGGGATTATGTTGCCGTGCAGGCTTATAGGGCTCATTAGTTTACGGGGGCAAGTACGCCTCATTGCACTTTTAATATCGAATTGGATGGCGTGACTTTTGTCGGGATTAACTTCTATTCTCCATTTGGAGAACCATTTACCGAGAGCGGTAACTGACTCCTGGAGGGCTTTAGACGCGGTACAGGCTCGTATGTGGGAATAATAAAGGGCTGTGTCGTCCGCGAACATAGCTAATTGCACCTTAGCGTGTTTAGGGATGTCACTAGTGTAAGGTTATATAGGGAGGGCGAGAGGACTGAGCCCTGCAGTACTCCCGCCTCCATATATCTTGGCGACGACAGTGCGCCTTCTACGCGGAAATGAAACTTACGATTTTTTAAGAAGTTACTAATTAGTAAAACAAGGTAATCGGGTATTCCCATTTGATAGAGTTTGTATAACAGACCGTTATGCCAAATTTTATCAAAAGCTTTTGCAATGTCAAAAAATACGGCGCATGTCGTCTTCCTGTCGTTTTTGCTAGTAATTATGTACTCCGTTAAGCGGTGTACTTGAGTGGGACAGCTGTGCATTTTGCGGAAGGCAAACTGCTCGTCTGGAAGGAGTCTTTTGTCGGTTATGACGTCATTGAGGCGCCTTTTAATAACTCTTTCGTAGACTTTACCAAGGGAGCTAATGAAACCTATTGGACGGTAGCTACCAGGCACCTTCCGAGGTTTCCCCGGTTTGTGGATACCTATAACAATAGCTACTTTCCAAATGTCTGGAAATGAAAATCCTACTAAGAGGGCGTTAAAGATGTTCACTAGGAGTTGAATTAGCTCGGACGGTAACATTTTAAGTGTTTTGTTTGAAATACCGTCGAGGCCTGGGGCCCCTTTTTGGCATTCATACACTTAATAATGTCATTGAGTCACTGTCACAGATGTCACTTAATAATGTCCTCCGAGTCCACCCTATCTACATCAGGTGGCCTCGAGAGTCGGCTGTCGACCTCGCTATTCACTAAGCTAAGGTGCGCGGGATCAATCGGGAGAGTACTCGGCCGGCACTGTTGTTCGAAATTATCAGCTAGGCACTCGGCCTTGTCTATGTCTTCGAATGCAGGAGGACGATTTGGTCTGTCTAACGGAGGCATGTCGCTCTCCGTGTTGTTTTTGAGGGCCTTCGCGAGTGGCCAGTACGCCACGTGAGACGGTTCTAATTCGCTGAGAAGTCGATCCCAACTCTCGGCTTTGTGCTGTTTAATCTTAAACTTTACTTCTTTCTCGTAGTGACGGAGGGCCTTCCTCCACTCTTCCGACGGGTAGCGATCATATGTGCGCTTGGCCGCATTCCGGAGTCTGATGGACTCCTTTATGTCCTCTGGGAGGGGCCAACGGCCTTTGGGGGTCGTTGGCACCTCCCTAGATGAGTTCTCTATGGTCGCTACCAGATGATCGGTCAAGTGGGAGGCGGCCTCTATGGCTGTCTCTTTACTATCTATACTATCGGGGATTTTATCGAGGTGACTAGATTGGAGGACTTTGATGTTCTCCGCTAATAATTTATAGTCTACTATTTTCCTAGTACTAGAATTGTTGTGGTTAAGACTACCAAGTGTAATCGTAACCGGTCTGTGGTCCGAGTTAAGCTCGTGGAGAGTCTCAATATAGATATTGAGGGAAACATTTTTTACTAAAGCATAGCTTTAGTAAAAAATTTCTATCGTACTAGGGTCGCGTATGACACCGTTGATGTTTTCATTGGTGTCATAGCGAGTGGGGTCAGTGGGAGCTAAAAGTGCAAAGTTAAGAGTATCGGTTAATCTACTGATAATGATGCTATTTTTTATTGTTACGAACGTTGCCCCACTCAGTGTGTTTGCAATTTAGGTCGCCGGCAATGATGACGGCGTTGCCTATGTTAAATAGCGATTCTAGATCGCTAGAATGTAGTTCTTTGTTGCACGCTAAGTACGCGCTTACTATTACAATAGGTCCGTGACCGGACATACTAATGTGGCAAATAGAGGTCTCTAAAGTTATTAATGGTGGTGGCTCTAAGGGAACACAATGCAAGGATTTTTTATAATAGATAAGAGTACCTCCGAGTCGGGATCGAGTTCTATCGTTTCTGACTATTTTGTAGTTAGCTATTTTAGGGCTCCTCATACTTGGTTTTAAAAACGTCTCCTGCACTAGAAGAATGTCGACATTTTGGCTGCTTACAAAATCGCGAATTTAGCTTATGTTATTCCTAATGCCGTTCGTATTGAACGACACTACGCGTAACGAGTGCAGCTTTGTCCTTCCCGAAGATTCCATTAATTACTGTCAGGGGAGAGCGCCTTGATCTGACGGATCCAGACCTGATAGTCTGACAATACTTGGATGCGGTCTGTGGCCGACCCTTTTAGCTTTGTCGCTAAAATAGAAAGCTCGATCGGGTCAATAGGCCCGATGTTGCTAAAGAACTGCGTGACGAAAGAGAGGTCTGCAGTGAAACTGGGAGTTGGGGGGGGGGAGTGGCCTTAGGCGCTTTGGCCGCGGAGGGCATGGCCTTATTAGGGAGAGCGGGGAAAACCGCTAACTACGAACTACGATTCTGCGTGGGCTTGAACCATACAGATTGGGAGGGAGGGGGGCAGGGACGAATCTCTGTTGGGGGGGAGGGGGGGGCACCTTTCGTATGTGGTGCAATGCGCTTTTTTACTTTGGGTGCTTTTTGGCACCCTCTGTAATTGACGGGGTGTCCTTGGGACTTACAGAGAACACAGCTGGGGGGTTCGGACTCCTCAGCTGGGCTCTTTCGGCATGGCAATTCCGTGCCGAGTGTCCGTAGAGTTGGCATCGGTGGCACTGGCCAGGGATGCCCCTTCTACGGGGGGGGGGGCTCGACGCGGATGCCCGTAATTTGGCAGATGGTTCGGATATTGAAGATATCCTTGCCCTCTGGCGTAAGAGGGAGGGTTACGAGTACCATATTGTACTCGTGTTTTTTGATCGGGTGGTACATACGATGTACCTCTATGGCGGGATAACTCTGGGACTGGATGTCCATGAAAACCTCTCTTGTGGAGAGGCACTTATCGACACCGGTAATGACGACGCGCAGAAGGCGCTCGTCTTCGAGGGCATAAGTGTGATAACCTATGTTTTTTGTGCGTAGGAACGCGGTGAGGAGGCGGTGATCCTCCGAAGTCTTAACCTGCACTTTAATACCGAGTCATATGTGCAGAAGAGTAACGAAGTTTATGCTCGTTAATCGCTGCGGAGATTAAGTTCCATTTGGCCTTCTCCTGTATGATTACAGGAGGAGGCATTTTTGGGGAACGAACGGCCTGAGGGGCCAGGGAGGCCTGAGGGGCCTGGGAGGCCGGAAGGGCCTGGGGGGACTGGGGGACCTGGGAGGCCAGATGGGCCTGGGTGGCCAGAGGGGCCTGGGAGGCCAGAGGGGCCGGGAGGGCCGATGGGGTTACGGGGGCCGCGGAGCCATGAGCCTGCACGGTTTTCCTACTTTTAGGGATTGATTTGGTCGGGGAAGATAAGACTGGAGAGGAGGTGCCTTCTGGGCGCTTCCTCTTCTTCGTCTTCTTATATTTGACGGTAGTGAACTCGCCTTGTTCACTACCGTCGGATTCTTGCTCCGAGCAAGACATCTCTGAGGGAGATGATTGGGCTTCTACCGGAATCGGGGCGACGTCGCTATCGGGCGACGCCGGTGAGTCTGCTTCGTGCATGCGCACGAAGCGTTCCCACATGGACGCGACATCGGGAATTTCTAGTTTTAAAAACTCCAGGAACTTTTTAATTATGGCGTCAGACATAATTAGAAAGTTTATCCCGGGAGTGGGATTCTGCTCTTTATTAATTTATTATTGGGGATACAGCCCCTCCCGGCGACCGGGAGGGGCTGTATCTATATGTGTATATAGGGGCAAAGAGCGAGCGGACGATGCGAGCGGTCGCACGATCGTCCGGTACGCGGCGGTCGTGGCGCGGCGCGAGACACGGTACGGCATGGGTCGGGCGGCAAAGGCGGTTGGGTGGCGCCTTTGTTTCTTCTCTCTTGAGTCTTGACTCTTGAGTCTTCGGTCTTCTGTCTTCTTTCTTCAGGTTGTGTCTCTTCCGCGAGCGATGACACACGCGAGAGAGCGAGAGCGCAATGCTGCGAGAGCGAGAGCGCTTAGACGGACTGACGACAACGATCGGAGCTGTTATCCGGACGGTGTCCGAGAGCAGAATCGCCCAAGAACAATGTGTCTAACGCCAAAAAAATTACAATATCAGATACCTAGTTTTAGTTTCTGACATTAGTGGTTTAACCGAATAGTCTCTTCGGCTACATCATATTTATTATAAATATTGTATTATTTAACAAAATACAAATCAATTAATACAACGCGTGAATTATAAACGAAGTTTGCTGAATACAACATGTATACACCTAATACTCGTGGTGAAGGACTTATTTATTAGGATAAGAATTGATTATAATAATTGATATAATTAAATACACTTTACAAATAAACAAAATAATATTTATTTATACAGGATGTATTCAGACCAGTCCCGATAACTTCGTGGGCATATATTAGGCCATGAGATAGATCTATTGGTACTAGTCATTTGCTTTTAATCGATTGTTTTTGTAAAAGTTAAAATTTTCAATATGAAATGTACAAGGTACATAGTATATAACCACACGGACGTTCGGAGGCAGGCGCGCGAGGGGTAGGTACATACAGAGATGAGGTACATACAGTTAAATCGAACAGCAAGTAGCAACTGGCCTACCGTGCCGACGTATAAGCATTTTAGCCACACTGCGGGCTCCAAGACGAGGATCCCGGCGCACCGTCTAAAATTTCCTCCTCGATATTTACGTCCAGTTGCCGCCCGCCGCTGGAGGCTCAATGGGCCTATTTTCTAACACTCGCACGCCTGTGTAATGGTACGGGAGTCTGAAAGATGGCGGGCATGAGGATATCACCTCCAGTAAATCCTCAATGCCTCTGCGACATTCCCAAATGCTTCACATAAGCACATCATCATCATACCATAGTAACGCGTGGTATATGCGTATAGGGAAGGCATTTTAGGATAAAAATCACACACAAGTCACATACACGAACAACAAGTCAAAACAAACAAAACAGTTAATACTTATTACAAATTTAAAACATTAAAAGAGTTATTAACACAAACGAAAGTCTAAATAAACAAACAAAAATTAAAACGAAGATAAGAAGTAGATAATTAAAAAAATAACACGGAACATCACTCGAAAACGCGGGTTTACACTTGTATAGATAGTTTTTCATATCGATAAATTACTATTTAATTTGCATACGCATTGATTTGTATGAACTTATTACAAAATCTACTGGAGGCTCAAGGCGCGTAAAAGAGCGGAGAGAGAGGCGCGTGGGAGACGATAATGGCATACCATCAGGCGATCTGTCTGCTCGATTGCCGATCATAAATCATAAGAACCCAGCTTAATATAAAAACAGTAACTTATTTATTACAAAAAACTAAGGAAAAAAATCATATCAAACAATTAACTATAAATTAGTACCTTAGTATATCGACTACGTACATGTAAATTTTTCAATTTTCATAGGTCACATCACGTAGCTAGTTTTTGAAAGAGTCGAGCGGCACGCTTTTGATATTTGCCGCCAAAAAGCCGTGCTGTGGCCGCGCGTGCCACCCCGCGCCCATGCCGCATAGCGTCGGCATCCCTTGAATTTTGCCGAAAGTCGATAAAAGAACTATGATGTTTTGAAATAGATTTTCGAATAAGTTGCGGTTTTTCTATCGAGGTAAAAGGTTGTCTTCTGATTTGAGTTTCACTATTACCTACGTCGTGTTTAAAAATGTAGTGTTGTGTTTTCAAGTTTTAAGTGATACATGTACCTAATGATTTATGGTGCTAGCAACGATTTTCAAATTTCAAAATGCAACAAAAAATACTTTCTAAACAACTTTAAGTTTTAGCTTTTAACGTGACACCTTGCCACGGTCACCTGATAGTCGATGGATTCCGTGAAATTAGTACTAGGAGTAGACTTAGTACCTACTACCTACTAGCAGACATTCAGTACTCAATACTTCTTTCACGTAAGTAAATAGCTATTAGCCATAGTTTCACTTACTCTGATCGGTGTAATTACGTTCGTAACTTATTATCATCAATAATAATTTACTAATGCTACTTCGGGCACCCTTTTATACACCGACTTAGTTTCATTGTTACCTACAGTTCAACCACGTTACATCTTTCGGTTATTGTCGTTTTTCAAACACCGTCTAAAATAATAAATAAAATCCGTCAGACCGGTATTCGAATCCGAGATCAATTGGTCAATAACGCAAATATCAATGGCCTACGTAGAACGACGAAAGAAAAAACATGACAAACTAATATCCTTATGTCGTCGGCATAAAGGTCAAGTCGGAGGTATAATAACTTTGAACGGTCTTTCAACAATAAATTCTAATGAGTTTTGTACGGTACAAAACGACATGATTCATTCAGCAAGTTACTACCGTTTTCTATACAAATGAAAGAGAAGGAATGACAGGTCGCCATTTTGCGATGTTGCATTCGACTCGTCCCAATTATTTATCATTGAAACAAATTTATCCTAACAAATATCTTATTCCAATCTAAAAATAAAACCGACAATTCCCTTCCTTTTATTATGTATTACGAAACTGTAATTAATTTTCTCATTTTTGTTTAGAAATAATATAATAGTTTACAACTCCAAGAATATCCATTATAATGGTTATTTTATGATTTTTTTTTCGAGAAAATTTACAGAATACGTGTTCTGAAAACAAAGGTCCCCTTACAAAATAATATGATCAAGATTAAGAAAAATATATTTTTTGCTGAGCTAAAATGTATTAATTCGTCTCAAATAAAATTTTCAGGCAGCCTATTTATACGATGTACCGCGCCTAAAAACAATAATATAATAAATAAGCTGAAAATCGGAGTGTCAAATGTCAGATTTGACAGCTGTACACGATTTTCAGCTGAATTCTTTTAACGCAGAGTTCTATGTACAGTGCAGTTTTTTCCGTCGCGACCACAAAAAAACGCTCGTCGGAACGTAGCCTAAGCGTCTTTTCTCCTTTGGAAAAAGGAGAAAAGACGCTTAGGCTACGTTCCGCTAAAATTTAGCATTACCTACATCAAAGGAAATGTGCAATAGGCTAGTTTCATGAATCAAAATCAAATGATATACATTTGTTATTTATATATTTTCTATCATAAGAAATACGAATACAACACTATTTTGTTATCTGTATGTCACGTGACCGAAAACGCCAGCCGCCATATTTTTCTTGTAAGTGACGTCATAAGAACATAATCAAATCGAATAAACAACAGCGAAAGTTAAATCTAAAAGAAATCTAATCTAAATCATGCACTACACATGCACATGACATATTATGTGCGTGTGTATTTGTTTGTTTCTTTTCTTATGACGTCACGATAAGTGTGGCTGTCGCTTTGGCGCAAACATTTTAAATTAAAAAATTGGCGTTTAAATTAAAACATTTTTTCTTTGGATAAAGAGATATTATTTCCAGGAAATAAAAATACAAGTTGACTATCGAATTGATACGAACATTTCAAAATATGTTTGAAAAAAATGTAGAATAGCCTATAGCCAAGAACTATGTCCTATGACCTCAATTTCAGTTAAGTGAATATAACTCAATTCTAACATCATTTTCATTTACATCAGAATCGATTCCCTACTTGTTCCGTATATCGTGCCATGTATTTTACTCCAGTGAGTAAAATTAACGTTTCGAAAGTTTTCTTTCAATTATTCATATTGTGAAACAGCATTTGTGAACTATCGAACCCTTATAAGTATACGGTTGCATTTGCGTTTCATTTCGCGTTCCGAAACCTTTGCATATTCAAAATTTGTAGGTTATCTCGATCTCGTTTATTTTTATTGGGTCGATAGTGTATGTCGGGGATTCGATTTGCATCTCATTAAAACTTTTGAGATTTGCATACATTTGGTATCTTTATTTTAGGAAATTGTCTGCTTCTAAAATTCACAGCAGTGGATTGTCAACAATATTATAATCTAACGTGAATTTTAAAAACAAAGCCCATTTTACCCGACTGGGTTATGTCTTTCGTGCGTACCTATCTTGTGTGTATATTTGTAAATTCCTTTATTCCCACGTATCTTCCAAACGGCTTGATTGATTTCGACAGTTAAAGAATCTTTAGATATGTATCAAAACCCCAAGTGTCCTTAGAAAGGTAGTTAAAAAAACATACATGGCGGATTTTGGCGTCAAATGCAAGTAGTTAAATTTTTTTTAACCAAACGTATCGAGAAGTTTATTAAAATAATGGAAATTAAAAGGAGATTTCAAAAATATTCATATATATGTAATGTATTTAAATTTAATCAGGAATAATTACAACCATTTTAATTAAATAATTCGAATAAAGGACCATACAAAAAACTGTATCGGCAGTGTCCCCACCCCCCAAAAAATTTAAACCTATCTCAGTTAATAGCTCTTGCCATGCTGAGGGTGGGGACCATTTTTTGCACGGTCCATCAATGCATTCAAATAGTCGTATTTTTGCTTTAAATCGACCAAGTGTGTGTTGGGATAAACTAAAAAATCTAAAATAAAATAAAATAATAATAAGCATAAAAAGAACCCGAGCGCGAAAAAAAAGAAAGCAACACACTAAAAAGACCGAACAAGATTGAGAAAACAAAGTACTAAAACCTAATTTAGCCACTATTTGAGTTTAACAGACTACACTATGAACTAAAATCCAAAAGGCTCCCACAGACGAGAGGCCGATTGTTTTAGTTAGAAAAATTGCATCAGTTCGTTCTGGTTTGCCGCGAGCTACGGTCGTGTTTATTAATAATGTAAACTCACTACGCTTGTACACGATACACGCCCGCACGGCCGCGGCTCTGACGAGTAGTGAAGCGATTCGTCACACATGGTCCGTTCAGTCCAATCGTTCAGTCCAGAGTTAATGTTCCGAGCTTAGTTATTTTACAAAGTTACTACTAAATTAAGTATTTTATTCCCTCCTTAGTATGAATTTAGTTTTAGTAGTGTTTTAATTGGAAATAGCCAGACACAATCATAATACAAAATGGCCTAGGCATAATACAAAATGTATGCAAAATGGCCTAGGTTAGACACATTTTCTTTTTAATTAACACCTTATCATGATAATACATTGTAGCATTCGTATGTAATTTGCTTAAAACTACCTGTTTAATTACTGTATACGTAATAATATGTCCTAGTATCTTTTAATTTAACGGTAAAATTTATAACAAAACACAATCAATAATAAAAATTTAATTTAACGAAACCTAAAATGCAATGGTTTTTTGGGGGCTTCAGGTATTCCTAAGTTTAGTAGCTTTTTTGATAGTTTCAGTATGGTTTTAGTAGCTTTTAGTAGAAATCGACGCGAGTTTAGTAGTTTCGCAAAATCAGAGTTGCCAACACTGGAACGAATCGCTTCAGTCCATCCGGCCAACTGATGCGATCTCGAAATTGCACACAGACGATACGATTTTGCATCCGTTCAGGCGGAACTGAAGGTAAACCGGACCGTATGTGCCCCCATATACGGTCCGGCTTACCTTCAGTTTCAGTTTCAGTTTCAGTTTCAGTTTACATTTGTTTTTGTGCGATTTATAATTTGAAAATGGGTCCCGTCTGCTACCAAACACAATGTCAATCATTTCACTTAGGCTTTCAGCTCATAGTGTATTCTGTTAAACTAATATAGAGGTGAAATTAGTTTTTAGTACAGAGTAGGTACTTTGTTTTCCCAATCTTGTTTCGGTTTTTTTAGTGTAAATAATTTTTTTTTTTTTTTTTTTTTACTGCTTAGGTGTTTTTTTTTTCGTTTTTTTTTATATTTTTTTAATTATTTATTTTATTTGCAGTACAGTTACGTAAAATACGACCATGGCATCAATATATTTTGGCAGTCGTCGTTTTTAGCCGACTTCCAAAAAAAGGAAGGCGGTTATACGTTCGGCTGGTGATTTTAAATTTTTCTGAAGTAGTCTAAGCATATGCTACCAAAAAGTAAGGTTTTGCTGCAAGGTACACCGTGAATCCAAAAGTACTGAACAGAACTCCTGACTCCTTATAGATACACGTTTGGAAATTTCGGTGTTGTTTAAACAACTGCAAGCATATGCCACTATGTCAATTAGAGTAATCATCATCATCACCACCATTATCACATCATACATCATCACATTATGATGACATAAAAGGTACTTCTCATAGTATTTTACACCGACACGGATATTTGAACATTATTCTGCCGTTATGGACGTATATATTATGGACGCAAAATTCTTTTGTCGTTATAAAGAGTACAAAATTGGGTTTTTTCTCACTAAAGTGGAAAACTGATGATAGGATTCATGTGGAATCGAGGGAACTCCTCGAAATTTATTTGGACACGTATAATAATTTTGACTTCTTCTGAAAGAACACAGGCATATGCTACAAAAAAATAAGATTTTGCACCAAGGTATACCCTGGATTCAAAAGCACTGAACAGACGTACTCAGTCTTTAAAGATACGCGTTTAGAAATTACGGCATTGTTTAAAGAACTGCAACTTGCAAGCATATGCCACTATTATATCGTCTTATTTACAATACCTAATGGAAGATTGGCGTATTCTGCAATTACCTATACATTCGATCGTTTATTTTAAACGTTCTAAAAATGTATTAATAATAATTTAACAAATATCACCAGTAAGGGAAACCAGGAACAAAAAATTAAACCGACTTCCAAAATAAAAATACCAAAAAGTATGAAATAAATCTTATTTTCTAACGATTGAACGTGAGTTCTATGAAATATTGTAGGATATTGTTTGGGCTGGTACCCACTTCGAAATTAAGAAGATTGAGTAGAGAAATAGTTAATTTTTTTTAGAAATTTTAGACGAATTTAAATGGGGAATTATTTAGAAAATAAGATTTATTTCATACTTTTTGTGTACTTTTACTTTGGAAGTCGGTTTAATTTTTGTTTAAAAATAATTAATACATTGTCTGTCATTTCCATAGAAAATGATTAATATATAATCATTATTTAAATTAATTTAATATAATATTATAAATTATGGGCGAATTTCGACCACTGGGGCGACCTCTAGTTTTAATTATTTGGCATAATTTATAAGGCACTAATAATAAGTACTTATCTATGTTAAAAAAATAGAGATAAGTCAGACTTACCATTTTATCTATCTGAGTAAAAACAACGCTAAAGTATGAAACGTTGTTTGTCCTGAAACAAAAAGACTAAGCTATAATAAATATTTAATAAATTAATCATAATATGATTATCGGACACAAATATCATGCAAAATTACTCTTATAAAATAAGAAGACTATTCCCAATGTAACTTACATAGGAGTACAACATTAATCTTAAGTATTTCTACAACTTTATTAGGCATACGTGTCAAATAGCGGATGGTAGTAGGTGAGTCCCTGCTGAAGGTCTATCTGCACCAGCGTGATGAGATTAACCAAGTCTTCCCCGCGCTCCGACTCTGTGTCCTGAGCGCAGAGGGCTTCGTACCACTCGGATGTTCCTTTGCGTAGTGCACCGACTATTTCAAGCCTGGAGGAGACAAGAGATTGAGTTATTAGACTTTATTAATGGTATACCAGGTAGGTCCTATATTCTATAGAGTATAGAGCAGTGAAAGTTAACCTATGGCACGTGTGCCATTAACGGCATGCGACACTATATTTTGGGCACGTCACTGATTACAAACTTTTATAATGTTGTACTACGAAAAAAGTTTGAAGTAGGTATTATATGACAAACCTAACCAATTTTACTACAACAGAAATCACACTAATTTTACTTTCATTTAAATTACACTTTATCTTTCTTTTGCAAGATGTTTCTAATTTTTGTAAAAGTTTTGAGTTGATAGTATTTATTCATATTATTTTCCAAATAATCACAACAGTGGCGTATTTGCCCCAGGGCCTCCCCTCGCGGATTTTTGGGTACTAGTTAGAATATTGTCAAGTTTTTATTTTAATTGACAATTAAAAAAAATAAACGGAAACTTCAAACTCTCATCGGTACCTATATTTTTACAGATTTTTTGAATTACCTACTTACAATTTGACGTAAAATCCGCCATTTTGTATTTTTTTCTTTGAACTAACTATCGAAGGACACTTGGGTTTCTGTGACAAATCTAACGATACCCTAATTGTCGAAATCCTTCCAGCCGTTTGGAAGGTGCGTGGGAATCAAGGAATTTACAAACATACATACATACATACATACGCGTTATAACGTTTTATAATTTGATTATATTGCGCCGGTACCTCGAAGACCGAATTGCTTCTATACAATACCTATGTGTTAACCGAATCGATAGAGTTCGAAGATAGGAATAAAATTCTCGGTTATGGAATTCGGTGGCGATACAATTTTCTCTCCGCCTATCCTGTACTAGGTGTATTAGAATTTTTGAATGTAAACTCATCCATGTTGTGTAAATTTTTTAATTGACTTCCAAAAAGGAGGCGGTTATACGTTCGGCTGTATATATATATATATATATTAACATCAAAGTGGTGACCTGATGATGGAATCCATGTGGAATCGAGAGAACTTCTCGAAATTTACATAACATATGGTGTTTTCTTTTTCTGAACAAGTCCAAGCATATGCTATCAAAAAGTAAGCTTTTGTACCAAGGTATACCCTGGATCCAAAAGAAGTGAACAGAACTCCTGAGTCCTTATAGATACATCTTTAGGGATTCCGGCGTTGTTTAAAGAACTGCAAGCATATGCCATCATGACACTTCCAGTAATCATCATCATAATCACCACTATCTTCACACGAAACACCAACATATTATTATTATGATGGCATACGTACTCCTTACTTATCAGAGTTTTGTGCACCGACATGAATGTCTTTGAAATTTTGCAATTGCCAAAATTATATTCGTGATCACCATCATCACTATTATATTTAATGCTTACTGCTACATTTTTTCCGCCGACTACTACAATAGATAGGTATTAATATAATTATTTAATAATATAGTAAGAATAGCGAAGGATTTTTGTAGGTATTTATAACATTCATAAAATGTGTTAATAAGAATTTACATAATAAATATAACCAAAATGAGAAAATATATTATTTTTAAATAAAAATGAAAACCTACTTCCAAAGTACAAAGGCACAAAAAGGTATGAAATAAAACTTATTATATAAATAATTCCCCTTTTAAATTCAGCTAACATTTTAACTATTTCTCTACTTAATCTTCATAATTTTGAAGTCGGTACCAGCTTGAACTTGAAGATGAGTTCTATTTTAAATATTGTTTTATCAGGATGTTGTTCGGGCTGTTGTACCGACTTCAAAATTATGAAGATTGAGTAGAGAAATAGTTAAAATGTTAGCCGAATTTAAAAGGGGAATTATTTAGAAAATATGTTTTATTTCATACTTTTTTGTGCATTTTTACTATGGAAGTTGGTTTTCATTTTTGGTTGAAAAATAATTTGCAAATTGAAACGCTCATAAAACGTTATCGCTATGTATAATCAGAATCAGAATCTTTTATTCCAAGAAATTGGTTACATAGATGTTACATTTTTATAATTGATCACAATTTCGGCCCTTATGGGCATGGAATAATATTAGTACATAGTTTTATAAAAAAAAAAAGTAGAATTAAATAAGTGAACAAAACATTTCAATTGTCATCAAAATCCCAGTACCATAACAATCAATTAGTAATAATAACGTATGCAAATAATTAAACATTAAAATATTCCCCAACGGCCAACAATCATGAAATATAAGATTATACAAACATACAAAGTCGACTTATAAACTACTTATACTTATAGCTATTATGTCTTAAGAGATTCATTAACAAAATATTTTAATAAAATATTCATAATGTGTAGCTGCTGTCAATGTCAAAATAAAAAATAAAACTTGAAGAGGTTACAACATCATGGCTTAAACGTGGCATGTGCATAATATTTTAACTTTTTAACCATGGAGGAACTAAATATAAATTATAAGCAATTGAGAAATCTATTAGTGTCACATCTTTTATAAGGTATTAGGTAGTTAACGGATACGACTTTTTTTAAAGCGACAATAATTAGTATCTAATGATAAGGTCAGATATTAATCACCTTATCTACTAGATCATAAAAATATTTACACAACGGATAATCTATTCAATGTTGCTGTCATTGACCGATACGCTGGAAGTCACTTGTCAAACAAACCATTCTCAATGTTTTATTATGATCCAAATAGGTAACTCACTTCTGAGAAAAATACAAAATGGCGAATTTGCGAATGTCGCATAAACGGTCCAATATCGGCCATACAAAGAGGGGATTCAAATGATGTGTCTTCATCCCCAGGACCTCCCTTTACCGGATGTCACTACATTCTACCGGACATCCTGTATATATTTGATTATTTTCAGAGTACTCTATTTGAAAAATTTAAGCACATTTAACAGCTTAATCTTACGAAAGAGCTTCCGAATAGCTCTTATATTATCTATTTGTATTGGAACACCAATAATCCGTTATTAAAAGCAATTATGAGGAGAGAAGGACCACTAAAACAAAGTGAAGCTCAACATAATCTTTGCGAGAGAAATTAATATAAATTCTGCAACTTTTCCTATTTGGATTACGCCATTAGGAATTTCTTTGATCTTTTAGAAACGTTTGTACTTATATATTATAATATCTTACTAGTACTACATCTTATTATACTATATCTTACTACATCTTATCATATCAAAGAAAATAGGTATTTGCTTGATTTTAATATTTTTAAATAGTACTAATTCCAGCCTTAACAAATGAAATTCATAGGAATGAATGCTTGATGAAAATTGATTATTATTAGGTATTCGATAAATCGTTAATAAATAAATAAAATAATAAAAATACTAGAAATGAAATGTGACAAAATTAGCAGGCATCAGTGAGCGCTATACTAAAAGTTATTAGATTTTTCTCACAAACCTCATTTCGTTGTTGAAAGGGCAACATCGACGGAAAGCCTTCATTTGCGAGAGTTGATTAAGACATCGCAGGAGATATTCCAATCTGAAACGAAACGACTGTTATCATACGTTCGCATTGCTTGGAAGTCTTTTCCATATTTTGCTAGGGAATTAATATTTTTATGCAATTAAGAAGAAAGAGAATAAAAAATCAAATTTGAGCAACTAAATCCTCAAATAGTAACATGTAAAAATAATCAAATAACGCAAATTTTAACTTTAACATCATCTAAAGTTGTAGATGTTACAGTTCTATTTAAGTTACGGTTTTGTAGCCGAGGCTATTAAAGAATAATTAATGAGAAAAACGTAACTAATATATGAGGTGATTATTCAGATAGTGTCCAAACTTTCAGGAGGGAATATACTCTTGAATACAAGAAACTTTTACTATACGATCATCTTTCCTACTTGAAAAAAAAAATCTACGGCATAGATAGCATTTTGTAGGAAGCAGCAGTTTTTTTTCTAGTAGTTTTTATTTTAGTTTATCCTTTAGTAAAAGTTGCTTGTATTCACTCATTCACTCCTGAAAGTTTGGCCACTGATTGCAAAAACATCCCGTATATCTATTGATAATATAACCTATAAAATATTATTGGACCTACAAAAATATAGATGTAAATGGGTGTAAGTAGATGTCAACAACACAATACTTAACGACATACTTGTTCAAGCTCAGATGATGCAGAACAGGGTACAAGTCACGATGCAAGCGCAGCTGATGTAGAGCTCTCTCCACGAACTCGCAGAAGCAGTCGGCGAGCCATCGCTCCTCATCATGAGATACTCCGACTCCGGAGTCTCCGCTGCCACTGCCACTGCCACCTAAACCTTCACTCGCACCCCAGGTCTTCTCTAGTTCACTCAGTAGTTTGAACATGTACCTGTTTTGAATTCAGTTTAAATTAAATTACATTATAGCGAGAAATATTGTTTATATTTATGTTAACAAAGCTAATATGAAGGAAATCCTGTCCATATGACGCTCCGATAGTCTTTTTATTTACTTAAAGCCTATCTAAAATGGTCAATATAACCAAACTAACAGCATTTTTGGACTTGTCTAACGAGGGTTCCATAACTATCAGCGCGCAATAGGTTTTTTTTTCAAATTACTTTATAAATTAAAGTTAATGCCCGATTTCGCTCAAAATATTTTTTCTGAAGAGTATATAGAGTGACCTATCCAACATGGAAAGTTACAAGTTTCTATCTTTTATAATTAAGGAATACCTTTGGGGCAACTTGTGAACCACTTTGGAGACTGATTTCTCAAACATATTTCACTTTATAAAAAAATCATGTAAAAAACCTCGCATTTATTTAAAAGGATCTTTTCGACGATACTACACACGATGGCGTGCAGTATTTTTTTAAATTTCCACTTCACATGTATGGGGAGCCACTCCTTAAATATTGTTATTATTTGATGATATCGAAAACGAAATCTCTTAAAATCTATTAAATCTCTATTCATCAATTTAATTTTTTTTTTTTTTGTTTGTCTAAACCAGTGGTTCCCAGACTCTTTTGTTTCATAGTTCACCACACACACCAAATCACACCACTTTCAAAATTATGCTGGATCTGATGGACCCCCTGCATCTACATTCATCATCAATTTTTAAATCTCAAAAAAAAAAGTGAAGATTAAATCTATCTATCTATGGAAACTTGCGTTGTGGCTGAGTTTCAACGACGAATTAACACTTTTCGAAAAAAAAGGGTTAGAATTGATTGCTTGATAGGGTTATAAACTACTAAACAAATTTTCAATTAAATTTTAATCCATTGTGTTGTCCAATCCATCCAATCCATGTCAAAAAAGCAAAGTTGGCCAATCGAAAAAGTGACTCCATCCAACTTTACTTTTTTGAAATCTACTGTGATTCAGCACAAGGGCCAATCAATTCTCACAAATTTTATTTAGAAAACGTCCCATTCGGAGTGGTAAAATGAAATATAGTATATTTCCTTGTGTTGTAGGTATATATATTATATATTCAAATAAATAAATTATTACACTAATAATTATTATTGTTTTAACAGTCGTAATATAATCAAAATTAAACACTTATTTATAACGTAATGTAACTTCTACAAAACATCTACAATTCTGTGATATTCAATCTGTTCTATTTTTTTGTTAATAAGATTGTAACGGCACTGAAACTTTTTTCGACGACATATGACGAGGGAAACGCTATCAGAAGCTTTTGCGCGATTCCCCAGAGTCCAGGATATTTTTCAGGTATTTCGCTTGCAGCCAAAATTTTTGATACCCTCTTTTAAATGTCACTTTCAGCTCCTCATTAGTGCTAACCTCGAGTAGCTCTTTTTGTAATATTACATTCTCCACATCCGTTTCATCAAATGGATTTATGATCCATGGTGGTATTTCCATCGACAGAATGTCTTCAAATCTGATTTTAAAATCATCATGCAGAGCAATCAAAGGCAAAAAATCAAGGCATTCTACCTGAGATAAGTTTGAAAACTGTTAAAATTCGCGCCGACTAAAATTTTCCTTCATAAATTTCAATTTACCAATAAAAGCTGAAATTAAGGCTGTCCCCTTGTAATTGTAAGTTGAGGTCATTAAATTTTTTGAACAAATCTGTCAAATACGCGATGACTGCTTTCAAACTGATTAGGTTTTTTTTAAAGCAGGAACTTTACTTTCCAGAAAACTGAGTCAAAAAGTGAATAAAATCTTGACAAACATGCACCTTTCGACAACCAGCGTACTTCGGTATGTAACAGCAATCGTTGGAAGTTTTCATCATTTTCATCGCACATTTGTGCAAATAAGCGCGTATTCAATGCATTGCTTCTAATTTTGCTAACTGCATTAATCACAAATTGAAGCGATTGGTGAAATCTATCACTCAAATTTTTCGCTACTAGATGTTGTCGGTGGATAACACAGTGAATTTCAGTTCTGGTATAATTCTTTTAAGATGGCCTATAAACCCAAGATATCGCCCGACCATGGCAGGAGCTCCATATGTTGCCACCGAAATAACGTTTGTAAATGGAATCGATTTTTCTTGAAATAAATCACTCAGGACATTAAATATTGATTCAACTTTAGTGTCCGTCTTCAAAGTTTTCGCGAATAGTAGCTCTTCATGAATTTCTTCGCCCATAATAAATCGAACACATGCCAATAATAATGCTTCATTGCCAGGTAAAGTTGACTCGTCCAGTTGAATAGAAAATGAGTTGTTTGCAAATAATCACACAAGAAACTTTCAACATCAGAGCTCATTTCATCAATATAGTGTTGTTACTCAAAGGAATTCTTTTGAGTATGTCAAATGAAGATTTGTGCAGAACAGTTTTTAAAACCTCTTCAACAGCAGGTAAAATTGACTGTTCTCCAATGGTGTGCGGTTTTCCAGATTTTGCTATAAGCTATGAGATATTGTAAGATGCCCGCAAGCCATCATCGTTGCTTTCAGACGTTGAAGCGAACATACTGTGTACGGTGGGTCTCTTTTCATATTTTTCCTTTAATGTTTGAAAATATTTTAAATCTTTACCTATTTTATCAGGATGACACCTTCTTAGGTGGTCTTCCAGCTTTGATGGTTTCATAGAGTCATTGCTCAAAACTTTGTTGCATAAAAGGCATGTGGGCAATCGTTTATCTGCCTGTGATAAAAGGAAACCAAATTTTAAATATTCAACACTGTACTGACGAAACTTCTTCTTAGATTTGGTCATGTTTCGTATCAATTACCTACCCGTAAATAATAAATAAAAAAATTCAAGTTTTAATACAAAATATTGAAAAATGCGCCCTTTTAACATTATCACGCGATATTATATTATATAGGCAGGTAGGTAGATATACAAATAGGCAGGTAGGTACTTACTTTTCCGACACTGGTAATCACTAATATCGATTCACTTCTTTTTTTAAATTTCGGAAACAAATGAGTAACGTTTATCCTTGACATTCGTATTTATATTGGTGAAGAATTAAACACGTTTACACAAGATTGCAAGTACAAACAGCACAAGTCGTATTAATTTTCACGTTTATACACGCATTGCGGACGGGACGGCGGAGGCCGGCGCGGCAACAAGTCTCGACGCGTTGTACTGAATATAGAATATGCAAGTTTTTAAAAGTAACAGTCGCTGAGCTTCTTAAAATATTATCTGCCTATATTGATAGGAGATATTTGTCTTATTGAAAAGGTTCAGCGAAAAGCACTCAGCGCGATACCGATATGGTCTGGGTTCGACTCCCAGTTCGGAACTATCCATTTTTTTTTCAATTTATTTATAAATTGTCTTATTGAGAAGGTTTAATTTAGGTATCATATTATTTAAAATAACAAGCCAACATTTTAGTTCTTCACTATCGAAACCAAATTAATTTTCATGCACCCCTGCTTACGATTGTAGACCCCCATTTTTTGTCACGTCCAACGTAGACCCCCGTCGAGTCTCCGTGGCCCCCTGGGGGTCCACCTGGACCACTTTGGGAATTACTGGTCTAAACGGACGGACGGACAGAGCGAAAACGTCAGGGTTCCATGTAGTACTACGCAATCCTAAAAAGTAACACGATATTCAAAAATATTGACCTCCAGTTTTCGCCTAGAAGACCGGCTTCCTCCAGTCTTTTTTCTTCAGTCCATAATTAAATTTTTGTTTGTCTTGAAAAAATATCGTATTCATTTTATCTCATTAAGGTAGGTACCAAATCTTACTTTGGGTCAATCGGGGTCTCGCTATTCAGCCGGCAGGCGGCTGTGAATCTCGCCACAGCCTCCTGTAGCGGGCTCAGGTCTCCTTGTACTGCGTGCTGGTGGAGCAGCGTCTGCGCGGCGCCACACAGCTCGCCGTCCCACATGCCGCCCTCATTGTCCGAGTTGTTTGCCGCGGTCTCTATTTCGTGGTTCAGGAGCACGGCGACCAGGCGCTCGTGCTGGCGCACCTTGAAATAGTTATAGAATAAGAATTTTTATATCAGAGTTTGCAGGAATTATTTATCGATATTGAGTTGGAAATCTTGATCATGCAATCACTGTGGTAAATCAGTAAGTGGCTGCTGAATACTACATCGTAGATGAACTAATTATCTAAATCACTATTTTCAAATTTAACATAAACTGCGATTAAATCAATTAACTATTTCAGTTACGATACAAGTTTCATTTCAAAATAATAATAAATAAGTGTTTACACTAGTATAAACATCTAGCTTTATAAGTGCTTAGTGCCGAGGGTAAAATTATAATTGTTCGAAGTAAAATAATTATCTTGCGTTGCACTATGCATACGTAAAATTCGGACCGCGAATCGGACTGAGTTCCAAAACGCAGTGGAATCTGTGCGGCTTGGACTGCGTATCGAACCCTCATGCTAATTACAACTATAAAAATACACAAAAAAGTGTGAAATAACTCTTATTTTCTAAATAATTCCCCTTATTAATTCGGCTACAATATTAACTATTTCTCAACTCAATCTTCTTCATTCTGAAGTAGATACCAGCAAATTTGGATATTGTTTAGGCTGGTACCGACTTCAAAATTAAGAAGATTGAGTAGAGAAAACGTCATACATAAAACGTCAAAGTAGACGTACTTTGATACGTACGCTATGACGATAGCGCGCGGTTTAAACTGTGGAAAATGCGCTGTCGACATGCCAGATCGGACTGTCAGCCCCGTGCATTGATACGTTCAGTTCGGAGGGCGGGTTGAAACGGCAAGTGCTATTTCCCGCTATCAGAACTATACATGTAACGGTCTCTATTGGTTTTCGACATAATATTTACCATAATAAATCAAATTCTTACTTCATTCTACTTTATTATATTCAAATTATATGACACTCAAAAGGACTTTTTATTATACCATTTGATAGCACCGTTAATATTTTTGCGCAAAGCTCGGTTGACGTTATAAGTCCCATGAGGCAGCAAAAAGTCATTGTCAGTCGGAAGATAACCTGTATAGTGTACGTGTTGTAGCACAGACCACAGAGTGGAGTCTTAAGCTCCAGTAATTATACGGTTATCCATCCTGCTCCCGCCTATGCCACGTGTCTCTCGTGTATTTCCCGCTATCTCGCTACTTTCATTACAATTAATTAATCCTCTATTATTGGAAAGAAAATGACATTTGAAAACAATTTCACTTGCATTATGCAGCGATCTATCTCGCACTTAAATAAGTTATTCAACTTGCCTTCTACAGATATCTGGATACTTGCGGGCTGTGTAAGACTTCTCTACATACTAATATTATAAATTGAACCCCCGCGCCGCGTCTGTCTATCTATGTTCGCGATAGTATACTAAACGGATTTTAAAACGGCCCATTTCTGTAATCTATCTACCAATAGATATTTGTTAAGAACGTCAAATTTTGGTATCGCTTAAAACCGGCAAATGATTGAATGACGACGTTTTAAACAAATAGTTACTCGTATTGGTAGATAGGTTATTGAAACCGGCCTTAAATCGATCGTCAGATATCTTGCATAGAATTAGGTAATGGTTTGCTGAAATTGGTTAAAATATGATGATAGTTGTTGAGGTGTCGGAAAAAGAAAGCTTTCTAGGAGCTTTTATCGAAAACACTGCCAAATGTATGGTGGAATAAGTCTACAAAAGTCGGCGTTGGCAATTTGTATTATATGTAATATGTATCTTTTAAGGGTAGCTCACTATACCCATTCTAAGTTTAAAAAAAATATCATTTATTATATTATTGTGGTAGGTATATACAGAAGCTATATTCTAAAGATAAATACAGTATTAATCCTTTTTCAAATTAAATAATTCAGACACTTCAAGCATTACAAAACATTATAATAGCCCTTTACACCAGTAATACAGTTACCAGTAGTACAGTTTAAATTAATTACTTAGGAGTAAAGCACACGCGAGAAAATAAATTCAAGCGGTCTCGTACCAAAAGACGAGACTTGCTTGATGCAGGTAACCCGCTTGCACCAATATTACATCAGAAATATCTACTAATAGGTTTTAAATTGAAAATGAACGTGAAATTCGTGTAAAACGCAATTTCACGCGGAAGTCACGGGCGAAAGTTAGTTTTTAAAGCCTTTCCAAACATGACCAAAATACCTAAATACCTAAAGTTGTTGGTTCCTCGTTTAAACGTTATATAGAAAGATTCGATAACTAGGTCATCGGTATTTCAAACGAATGTTTATACCTTTCTAATTATAGAAAGAAAGGAGAATTTCGAGAAAACGGAGACTCCATTGATTCGCAATTTGCAAATCGTTCTGAGAAACCTAAAGCTCTAATACACTATAGGCATTTAGAGGTCGGATGGATGGCGTTATTTTCCGCTTTGTGATGTACATGGAATAATTACATTTAAAATTGATGGTCGCAGTTAGTGCCCTGCATCAATCCACGTCAGTAATATGATAGATGGTTATGCAAGTGTAAATTTGTCGAGCCATTTTTATTAAGAAAACATAATATTATGAGTGTGGTGTAATTAACATGAAAAAAAAAAATTTTTTTAGTACTTACCTACTTTTATAGTACAATTGATTTTGTTATCATAACTGATTAAATGTATATCACATGAAAATATATTTCGAACAAACTATTGTCTATTGCAGTAATCCAAACAAGCGAACAGAATAATTGAAATTGGAAAAAAATATGGAAATTGATTTCAGTACCTAAAAAGAACTTACAAGTAACTGTATCGTGTACCTGTTTAACAAATTTCAATAAAACTAAGACGAATAAATAAGAAATAAACTTGAATTTATAGCAAAACAAAAAGGTTTCTAAGTAATAAAAAAAAGCAACCGTAATTTTGTATATTAACGCACTCGTAACTTAAGTAAATAAGAATTACGTTTACATGGAGATTAAATGTAGTGGAAAAAGTTTATAAAAGCTAAGGCCTCTTAGCAATTGAAAACAAGTGGCCCTCGAGGTCAAAATTATAGTACGAGTAAAAGGCCTTGATTGAAATTTATTGTTACATTGATTGCTCTTGGAATGTGGTAATTTTTTTAATAGCCAATATTATACAGAGTGTCACAAGAAAAGAAAAAGAAGGGATACTCCACACTCCTCCCATATTAAACATTATAGGGCAGGAGATTAACGACATACGAAAGTTAATCCCGTACCCTGAGGCACAAAGCGTGAGTTTTATAGATCAAATTCTATTTGAAAGTACGTTTTGGGTTTCGTTCCGTCTACCGGAACCTTTGAAGTTTCGTCATGTCCGTCCATCCGTCCTATGCTTACCTTCCAAACTTTACATGGAAATGTGTATTTACCGCGCCGACAAAGTGTAACTTCGTACAAAAAGAAGGAAATATCGTAAACATTTAAAATATTGGTATAATTGTACGGAACCCTTCGTGCGCGATTCCTACTCGTACTTGGCCGGTTTTTTTACTAAACCTTGTGATGGGTACTTTTTACATTTTCGTTGTACAAGTACTCATCATAAAGTGTATTAAAAACACTTTTTCTGTGTCCACGAAATTCGTCAGTAAGCCCTTCAGGTTATTTTAATAAGCAAATGAAAAGTTAATTTGACAACCTGCAAAAATATGATCTCGCAATGATTTTCGTCCCCATTATCTACGCGCTACGCTACAGCGGGTTCGCATAACACTCGCATAGAATGAGTGTTTTAGCTCCTGAAATAAACTCGCAAATTGAAAATATAAAATGAAAAATTATACAGAGACGTAAGAAAAACTGGGCGAAAAAATAATCAGGGACTTAATGAAGGTGAATAAAGGGCAGGGAATGAATTGTATTTATTGTGTAATTGCAGTTCGCTTTACTCGCTGACTCACATAATGCGTACTGATCGGCGGAGAGTACACAGCGCTGAATACGTTATCGGGATCGGGGAATTGGAACCGAGCATCTATTAATGAGATTCTAATGCGTTACCCGGGCAACACTAGTGGAGAACATGTGGAGAACGTCGTTGAGTCACTAATGCAGTCGCAACTCGTCGGGATAATATTATGATCTCATACAAAATCGGTATCTAAGCACAGTTATTATCACGACTTGTCGCGGATATCAACGATGTCTCCAGTTAGTGTGGCTCTAACATATTTAGACATTACAGCTTTCTTTAAGTTAAATTAAATCTCTATCATATTTTTATTACTTGTTACCACGTTGTACACCTATTATTTACTTATCTTCCAAGTTCAAAGTCTACTTTTACTCGACTATGGCGAGGCCTAAAATGAAGGGTAATGATTTTTGCACTCTATGTATGTATGTATATGTATGTATCTACGACTAAACTACTGATTCCGATTTTAATAAATGTGGTGTCAATAGATTCGTAACAATAGCCCGAATTACATGGGCAATATAATTTATGAAGTTGGGTTATATGTTTTTAAATATAGTTATTTAATTAAATAAAATATTTTTTAAATGCTACCACGGTTACCACCAGGTTTTATACTTACTGTATTTACTAACACCAGAGTACAGTCGCGATCTTGTGGTTTTCATGTGGTTACTTGGCACAGAGTTATAGGCTCAAGCTATCAACCTAAGCCCTAGGTAAATCCTTTGATTCAGTAAACGTCTGTCTCAACCGCGCTTTGATTGAGATTGCCCGACCGCATAATGTTCACATACGCTCTTAAATATACATTTATACCTGGTGGATATTACAGCTTATCAACAATTGAATTTCAAACGATGATGCTTCATAGTACGATTCAATTAATGTACCCTGCTTAACAATGTAGGATGAAAGTAGGACTGCATGCATATAGGCATTGTATTTAAGTCTAAAAAAATATAATTTGGGAGTTCTTTGTTGAGAAAATTTATCTCGTTTTGTGGTGGCAACTTTGGCATAATATTTGTGAGTGTCAATAGTAGTTCATCCCATTTTGAGCAAATTGAGTTTTAATCAGTACTTCCCTACTGGGACCACCTGATCTTTTGTTTTTTAACCCTTACTTTCTTCACAAAGGTCCTACTTGAAAAATTTGGCACTGAAATACGTGGAATTTATTTGGCTACAAGAATCAGTGATAAACAAAAGAATGTCAGTTGAAAGAATACAAAACCTACTAAAACTAAAGACAGGGAAGCATACCAAATGTCCCCTATACCACCAGTCTCAGTGCGAGGAACTGAAGGCTGGGAATAATGCTTGCTGCATTAATTGCAAGAAGGAGGATATACGCGAAGTGAAACATAACGCTTTCAGCGCGAAATGCCCGGTCCGACAAAAGTGGGATGCCATGGCACGTGCAACGGTAGCGTATGGAAGTGAGAGCACGTAACATAGATCAGAACAGCAAGTCCACTATTACAGATTGATAATTTGTTAAACTAAGTCTAATAAATACCAATGTGTGGGGAAGGAGGTAGACTAGTCGTGTGTGCCTTGCGCCAACACACTGACTTTGCATATATATGATGTTAGCATATATAGCATAAGTAGCAATAGTTATAATAGACACTGTAAGAAGACGCGCAAGGTACCACACACTAGTCCTAGATATTACCTGCAAGCTGGCACTGATCTCGCACCACGCGCTATGGAGAACACATTGCAGGAGTAGTTATAATTTATAGTTTTTTATGCAAAAATTTCGGAGCGGGCATTCCGGGCTGAACAACTAAACATAACTAATGATGTTCTCAATAAATAAATTTTAAATGTCAAAAATAAAATATGATATAATAGTAAATACAAATTAGGTAATAAAAAATAATAAAATAACCAATGTACTGATACACATATTACGTTTAGAACTACAAGATGCAAATTTAGACAGAAAATACAAGATGATATAAATAAGAATAACACATAGAGTTAGTGTAGTAAGCATAAAAAAGGAATGAAGCAAATGTAAGTGTAGTGATTATAAGTATAAATGTAAGCAAGAAAATAGAGTGTAAATGTAAACAAGAGTATGTAACAAAGAGAAAGATTTTAGAAGAAAAGTAACATAAAGTAGTAAAAATTGGAAATAAATAATGAATGTAAAGTTAAATAAGATTAAAATAAGATTAAAATTAAAGGAAATGTAAAAGAGTAGTTAAATGTTGCTAATGTAAAAACAAGAAATGGTTAATTGATAAAAGAACAAGATATAAAGGAATGTATTAAAGTAGTATAAAGTAAATGTAAGTGTAGCGACTATAAGCATAAATGTAAGTAAACAAGAGAATGTAACAAAGAAAAAGATTGTAGAAGAAATGTAACATAAAGTGTAAAAATTGGAAATCAACAATGAATGTAAAGTTAAATAAGATTAAAATAAGATTAAAAAACTAAAGGAAATGTAAAAGAATACTTAAATGTTAGTAATATAAAAACAAGAAATGGATAATTGATAAAAGAACGAAGAAGAAGGAATGTATTAATAATAAATAATTATAAATGATAAGAATTAAAAAAGTAAAAATTGACCTGACTTTGTGGTTGGGGGAACAATGAATTAAAAAAAAAAAAAAAATGTCCCCTATATAAGGGACACTTAATCCCCTATACAAGTACTAGGGGCCAAATAAAAAAAGTATGATACTATTATTTGTTAATTTATTCCTTATTACATATAAATCTTAAGTTACTATTATTGTATTCGCAAATGGTGTTTTAGCATAAATTTTACCATAACATTTTTGATGCAACTTTTTTATGGTTTGCTACGCTTTCTTGTGTAGGTCCCTTTTCTTATTTTTTTTAATATCTTAGGTCTATGGAAATATACAATTATTAATCAATAATTAAAAATATCTTAAGGGATCCAGCGGGGATCAAATCTTCCCTATGTGTATCCGGGAGCAGTTTTGTGACATAAACAAATTAATTAAGTATAAAGGTCGAATAAGACACATAAATAGCTATCCATTTAAAATGTATACACATCTTAAACGTAGTTTCAAAATAACTTTTTAATTACAATAAAAACTAACAAAATAAGTGTTGATGGCAACAAAGATCATCAACGCCCACCATTTAAAAAAGGGCCATTTCTGTCGATTCTTGTCACTTGAAAAAGTTTTCTGGTATCTTACACTATCGACAAAGTCTGTTAAAGTAGGTATTACCCATACATGCTCTGTAAATTGAGTGTACCTAGTTCCCCATAATGAGCAAGTGGCCCTATCTTTCTGTATGACTTTAATTGCCAGCCTCTAAAGCAATAACAGAGGATGGGTACATTTTTACGACATAGTTATAACATTTCATTCCTATATTGTTAATTTGTGGAAAATACTACTGAACGTAAACCTTTTAGTAGATTAAAGTGCTAGAATAATGCTATTTGATATTTCGACCAAAATACTCATGAAGATAATATTATGGATAATTATGGTGGTGGTAAATCCGCAAGTGACAAGAACACAGAAAATTGCTACTTCTGCTATTTTTGTGAAAAATTAAACTGCGACATTAAATTTCCCTTAACCAGAAATTGAACCCCATGAAATACCCACGCTCGCGTGGTACATGAAATTATGAAAACCACCAAGAGAGTACTTTTCTTGTTTACGCAAAAGTATTAAATTATGGGTCGTGTTTTTGCATTATAATAAGTTCTGGGACCGGGACAATTAGCCACCTTGTGTGCTGGATAAACTTATCATGTTAAGTAGACATAATTAGTCTCAGTCCCTGTCTTTATTAAGTATACTTAGTACTTAATTTAAGTTTACCTGCTGCCAATTATCATCATCATGTCGGCCGGCCTCCCGCGCGGACAGCCACAGCCGCAGTCGGATCCGGCCCTGCACCGACGACCTCTGGGAACGGGCCTCCAGTTTGTACCACGCCTCCACACCCGTGGATGGGATCTCTCGGAGAGGGATATTTACGCAACCTAAGACAAAAAAACCCTAAATGATTTCCTTTCACGGTTTTGACGTTTTGGTTTTATGGTTTTCGGTACAGCGCGTACAATATATTTTTAAATACTTAACTGTACAGTTGTTGATTAAAGTAGGTATAATAGTTTTTTTGCGTTTCAGAAAAAAAAACTAGATGCACAAGACCGGTTTAAAAATTCCACAAAATATATTTTAGGTACAAAAAATGAAAAGTGGATACTACAGCATATTTTACGACTACGTTGTCTGTTTATCTGGCATGTGTTTACAGCATTTACAATCTACGATTCAATTTTCACGGAAAGCAGTTTCGTTTCATTAAGTAAATATTTGGTTGGATTGAATCTTTTTAAATACAATTTTTCAGTGAGCTTCAGCAGACGATCCCGCGGCGAGGGATTTTAAAATGTCAATTCTGCTGTGTCGTTATATTTGAAAGGTGGATTTTAAAGCCGGCCTTTTAAAATAAAGCCATTTTCAGCTCGCTTCAAAGGAGTTGCCTCAAAGGATTTATAATTCATCAGATGACAAAATGTTCGAATAGAAATTACTAAATGATATTGATATTCGAGAACATTTCTCGGAGGTTTCTTTGTTGGCTCTTTTGAGTTCTTGGTCTGATTTAAAATGCTTTTTTGTTTCATATTCCTAGTTAAAAGTTCTTCCATTCATTATTATCTATAGAATAGAATATAAAATTCTTTATTTCCACACTCATAATAAAAACACATAACAATAATTTATAAACTATTAAAACTGCACAAAAAGGTGGTCTGACTGCTTACAACAGTTTTTTTTCAAGCAAACTAACTCTCTATTAAAAAAAATATCTCATTTATCTCACTTTCCTTCTTTTGCGTTTCTGTTATAGTGAATTTGGTAGAGACAGAATAATGTTATGTTTGATTGTAATTTTTTGACTAAGATAGAACTACAATATAGAATGTGTTTATAATACTACTGTTAAACTATATCAGGCTTACTCACCCAAGAAGTCATCCTGACTGCCCTGTCTTGCGCTCTGGCAGACCTGCTTGAAGAACCTGCCCAGCCCTCTAACCCCCCGCACCTCGTTCAGACGGGAGACAGCGTCCAGGACCGAGCTCTCGTCGTCGTGGTCCCAGATGTCCAGGTGCAGCACGTCCGACGATATGTCGTCGATGTCACTGCTCGAGTTGCAAAATAGGGAGGGTTAATGTAGGCTTAAGACAATAATGCAGGGTTTAGACTTATCTACTCAAATCAGGATTTTTAGTTACTTGGGAATTTGTGACTTTTGTTAAACTATACTACCTAAATTGACCTTTACGACCTAGCAAGAGATCAGGCGCAGGTCCTACTTTTTACATGCCCATTCGACGCATGGATCATCTTTCTTGTCAGACAGCTAATTAGCCTTTATTGCCCTAACCAGACATGAAAACAACACTTTTTGTTGTTCAATCGATTACCGAACTCACGTCCTTCGGAGTCGAGAGCCTAAACCACTGGACCGCAGTGACGAACAACTTTTTCTATTAACTGTACCCTGGTTAATGGTTTAAAATATGGAATTTCATTTTGCAAGCCGTGCTTTTTATTTCTTTTTCTAACATAATCTGTAGGTACAGTCTAAGACACATCCGGTGTACCACTTTTCGACCTTATAACTCGGCAATAAGGTTTAAAAGTGGTAACCGGTGACCGTAAGGGCTTCAAATAATTTTCATGAGAACGATTGTAGAATGTAGAACATACGAGAATGTTTGTTATTTCGTTAGTAAGCGTGCCAAAGTTCTTAAAAGTATTATACAATATTTTAGATAATCGTAAAAATATTTTATTTTTATATTACTACTTTCATTATTTCTCTATTACACAACAAATGTAAAGGAATAAAAAATACGGCTAGCTGCATACCTAAATACCTAAATGTTCACGACGTATGAAATGAATTTGGAAAAGTTTTTTTAATGAAATGGTACAGGAAACGAGCAAACAGATCACCTGATGATAAGCGATTACAGAGTTATAAGTGTAACTCCTCTTTTCCGCACTTGCGTTCCTGGTCCTTGAAACCACCCTGGGGCCTCTGGTAACCTCACTCACTCAAAGAAGCACAACGCAAGCGTTATTTCTAGCCGACTTTCTGTGAGGATGTGGTATTTATCCTGTAGAGTCGGCCCAATAGTGCCGATGCAGACAGAACAGACAGACATATTATGTTGCAGGCGTATCAGTCCCACTTAATAAAGGCTCTAAGCCTTTAGTCAATATGTGTTCGATAATTTCGACTGCGAAGTTAGAAATCAATAATTTTTATTGGGATTATTTATGGGATTATGGGATATATATAGGATCCCAAAATTTATGGGATTTGACACAGGTCATCGCTAAGTGACTTGTCGCTTGCGATGCGTTATGTCAAATCCCATACATTTATTTATTTTTTTCATTTATTTAAGGTCGCTTGGAACAACTTAGGTTATCAGCGACCACTATTACATTATTTAAATTAAACCATACAAATTTCAATATTTGAGGAATTTTAGAAAATTATCACACATATCAGGATCAGTAAATAATACATATCTGTCATTGGCAAAGCCAAACAATAGTCTTTCGGAATCATAACTATTACAATCTATTAAAACATGACTAACAGTGAACGGTTTATATTTATTGATTTTTGATTTGATTTTATATATATTTAATTTTTGATTTTTGATTTCGAACTTCGCCGTCGATATTATCGAATGCATCTTGACTAAACCCCCTGGTTCGGAACAGGGAACTGCAAAACCATGACAAGTTATTTTGCAACCGGTTTTAAAAATCACACGACTTAATTTCATGTCACATTGTTAGTATTTACTATTATGTAGTTTTCTCTTAAGTCTAAATAGGTAGGTTATTGTTATTTCAATAATTTTAACAAATAAAGCGGTTTTCTTAAAGCTGCAAAGTATTTGCAAAAAAATGTTAGTTGTCAAGAAAATTTTTTTTTATTTTTTATTTTTTTATTTTTTTTTATTTATTTACAACTTACAACTTCTATCATTACAGGTTTAAACCTAATACAATAGAGTGTTACTAGTAGGTACTTAATATACAGGGTGACCTGAAATTCGATACATTCCTTTGAAAGACAGAAAGTAGACCTCATTTTCAATAATATTTTTCATGGCATCCCCTATCCGAAAGTTGATATTTACAAAGTTATTGAAATTTCAAAAATTTTTTCTTTATTTTCGACTTTTTGACTTTGACATGACGTATTTTTAAAAATGTTTGTCTTTTTAGGGATTTTTTTATGTATTTTAACCGTCAATGAGTCAAATATTATTTTTAAGGAATAAATAGGGACATACTAAGCGAGAATTTTTCATTATGAGACATGAAACAGAATTTTCTTTTAAGAAAAATGCACATTTTTCTTAAAAGCAGGTGATTTTCTTAAAAAAATGTATGATACAATGCGTACAAATACCTTAAATAACTTTCTTGTCTCATAAGCTTTCAAAAAAGGTACAAATATGTACATAAAAATATGAACATGTAATAAACAAAGACAAAACAATCATCAGGTAACGTTATCTCAAGAATTACTCTACCTGAGGCGACCTTTTTTTTCAATTGTTTCCTTTGTTCAAACTTCGGGATGTTTCGGCTACTGTCGTCGCGGCCCTTTGTCAATGAGTTACCGACTGGCTTAGAGAGCAAATTTAGTAGCTAATATTAGTTTTAAGTCAACTATTGCCGTGTACGGACGTATTGTTGCTTTAAACTACACCCTTACTTCTACTTGTGATTTTTTTGTATCACGATGGCTGTTTTTGAGTACGATGAATACGCTGACATCTTGTTTTGTTACGGACTTTGTAATGGTAATGCTGCTGCTGCACGAAAAACATACGTTGAACGTTTTCCGAATCGACGAGTGCCAAACGTTAGAGTGTTTTCAACAACATTTCGACGAATTCGGGAAAGCGGCCGTGTTGATAGAAGACGTGGCGATTCAGGCAGACCTCGTTTGTATGCTCCAGAAGAAGAAGAAGAAGAAATTTTAACACTTTTTCAAAATGATCCTTCTATTTCTACAAGAGCGGCAGCTAGAAGACTTGGATTGAGTCAATGGAAGGTGTGGTTTACAGTACATACAGCGCGTCTACATCCATTTCACTACACACCTGTCCAAGCGTTGGAAGAGGGAGACCCGGTTAGAAGAATGGAATTCTGCCGTTTTATGATAAATGCAGACATGGAGGATCGCAATTTCTTCTCAAGAATATTGTGGATGAATCGAAATTTGACCGTGACGGGATAAACAATTTCCACAACACACATTACTGGGCACCAAAAGGAGAAAACCCCAGGATGAAAAAAGAAAGGGCCCATCAAAACAGATTCAGTCTAAATGTCTGGATGGGTATAATTAATAATAATTTAATTGGACCTCATTTTTTGCCTCAAAATTTAAATGGTGAAATGTACGAACATTTCCTAAGAGAGGAGATTACTGGTTTAATGGAAGATGTGCCAATAGCAACTCGTCGTAATATGATTTTCCAGCATGATGGTTGCCCGGCCCACTTCCGCCTCGGCGTACGCCAGTGGCTAGACCAAACTTACCCACATCGCTGGATAGGTCGAGGCGGGCCAATTCCTTGGCCAGCACTGTGTCCCGATTTGACCCCGTGTGATTTTTATCTTTGGGGTCATATGAAGGCTTTGGTGTATACTACACCCATAACTACTGTAGAGGAGCTCAGAAGCCGCATAAGAAATGCAGCAGAAGAAATCAAAACTAGTCTTACTACCAGAATAATCAAAACAGAGGTACGGAGAAGACTACGGGCCTGTATCAGAAACAGAGGTTCACATTTTGAACAAGACCTAAAGTAGAATATTTATTATTAAATTTAATTAAACATTGATGTTTTTTAAACACAATAAACGTAATTAAATTCAAGTTTTTCCTTTTATTTTAACCTTATCGCAAATAAATCGATTTAGAAATTATTTCATTTTACTTCTAATATGTTTACTACAACGTCATATTTTTATGTAGACATTTGCACCTTTTTGGAAAGCTAATGAGATAAGGAAGTTATTTAGAATATTTGTACGCATTGTATCATACATTTTTTAAAGAAAATCACCTGTTTTTAAGAAAAATGTGCATTTTTCTTAAAAGAAAATTCTGTTTCATGTCTCATAATGAAAAATTCTCGCTTAGTTTGTCCCTATTTATTCCTTAAAAATAATATTTGACACATTGACGGTTAAAATACATAAAAAATCACTAAAAAGACAAACATTTTTAAAAATACGTCATTCAAAGTCAAAAAGTCCTAAATAAAGAAAAATTTTTTGAAATTTCAATAACTTTGTAAATATCAACTTTCGGATAGGGAATGCCATGAAAAATATTACTGTAAATGAGGTCTACTTTCTGTCTTTCAAAGGAATGTATCGAATTTCAGGTCACCCTGTATATGTAGGTATATGTACATTACGTACAATTTTTTAAAATCTATATTCTAAATATTATCTATATTATGATCTAAAAAATATAATTATCACTTGCGACGGAAAGTAAAAGTTGTGCTTTAAATAAATAAAAAAGAAAATAAACAGGTAATGTATAAAGAACTTGTATTGAGGCTTGTTATTAATACTTGTACTGATTTCGTTTATTTTTTTTCCGATCTTCTAGGTTATTACTTCTAGATTATATTAACAGCATATATGTGCGAATAAAAATAACCATACTAAACACAATATCAGGGACACAATATCTTTATTAAAAGCTTTGGTTTCAAATTACTTTTTATGTTCATTCAGGGATTTTGACTTCTGATGAAATTGATGATGATGATCCAAACTTTGATATTTTTCTCCAATTAGAACAACCTAGTTCTCAGATTTATTATTAGTACCTGGGTAACCAGCTTTGGTCGGAGCTCTAGTAGAATTAAAATAACCTAACCAAGAGGAGGGGTCCTAACGCGTAATAGGTTTTAAATTACTTCAAAAGTTACTATCCGATTTTGTTCATAATAATTTTCCTAAAGAGTAGTTAGCGTAATCTATCAGCATTAAAAATTGTAATTTTCCAAGTCTCCTAGTTTAGAAATGCCATGGAGGGCGGACCAACTTATAAACCATTTTGGAGGCCGCTTACTCGAACATGGTTGACTTTGTAAAAAAGTCATGTGCTAAACCTTGCCTTTATTTTAAAAGACCTATTCAACAATATCCCATACGATGGAGTAGAATGAAAAAATATTTTTCATCCCCACTTCACATGAATGGAGAGCCACCCCTAAAATGTTAAATCATTATTATTTTATGATGCCAAAACCAGATCTTGGTTGATATACATTCTTTAACTGTACTAAATTTCATCCATTTATGTTTAGAATTACAGAAGCTAGAGGCGCGGACAGACAGACAGATAGACGGACGGACAAAACTATAAGGGTTCCTTGAGTATTACGGAACCCTTATAGTTTCTCTAAATATTTCTAAAAGAATAAAAATAATCACAAAAATATTTTACCGGGTACGAACTTCGAACATTCCGAAATTCCGAACAATGCAAAATTACACATTACGTATACCGAGCTGCCAATCGGACTGACATAATAGAGTCGAAATTATTGATATATTGTTGCACGACGAAAGAAAAAACACATATAACTTAAAAACGCGCAGTTTCCGAGGGATAAGACCTAGCTAGATCGATTTTGTCCCCCAAAACAGCCTGCATACTAAATTTCATGACAACAGTTGCAGCCGATTCCGAGATTAGGATTATAGATATACAAGATAGTCTCGTTTTAAAAAAATATTACGTTTTTTAATTTTATAAAAAAATATTCTAACATACTATTTAAATAACTAACCATAATATAACCATAACTCGATATAGTTTTGACAATTTAAATACTTGTTTGCATTTGACGGTGGTTCGAAAATCGATTTGATTTCATGGGTATTATAAGTACATAATTAAACAAAGTTAGGTTAGCTATATATATATGACATAAATACTGTTACAATTAAAAATAAACAAAATGTTAAATTTGAATTTGGAATCTGTCATTTTTATATGATTGTTGATTTTCTCATTTTGGCGCCAATACATGGTACAATATTTTGCCATATTGCATAGTATACCGAATCGCTGTGATTGCATTACACAAAGTTGGTATGGAGCCAAATGCAATTTTTAAAACTCTCCATACGCTTGGTATTAGTAAAATGTTTGTGTACCGGGCTATTAATATGTACAATGAGACCTCCCCTATTTGTGACAGAAAAAGATCTGGCCGTCTACGTAGTGTTCGTACGAAAACGGTGGTCAAAGCAGTAATGGAAAGAATTCGAAGAAATCCTGTCCGAAAGCAAAAGATTTTATCTCGGGAGATGAAGATAGCACCTAGAACCATGTCGCGTATTTTAAAAGATGACTTAGGACTTGCAGCCTATAAGAGACGTACTGTTCATTTCTTAATTTTAAAAAGAATAGGGGAAAATCGAAACAACTACTGAAGCGGTACGCAAAGGGAGGTCACAGAAAAAATTTGTTTACGGATGAGAAATTTTGTACAATTGAGCAACATTTTAACAAAAAAAAAATGACCGTATTTATACTAAAGCTCTATGGAAGCTTCCCAATTAGTCGAAAGAGTGCAACGTGGGCACTATCCGACTTCAGTGATGGTTTGGTGGGGTATTAGCTATGAAGGAGTGACTGAGCCATACTTTTGTGAAGAAGGTATCAAAACATCGGCACAAGTGTATCAAGATACCATTGTTGAGAAGGTAGTGAAGCCCCTTAACAACACCATGTTCAACAACCAAGAATGATACTTCCAGCAAGACTCGGCGCCGGGTCATAAAGCTCGGTTTACGCAGTCTTGGTTGGAAACGAACGTTTTGGACTTCATCAGAGCTGAAGATTGGCCGTCGTCTAGTCCCGATCTTAATCCGCTGGATTATGATTTATGGACAGTTTTAGAGAGTACGGCATGCTCTAAACGCCATGATAATTGGCGTCCCTAAAATAATCCGTACGATTGGCAGTAAAGAATTTTCCCATGGAAAGAGTGCGTGCTTCTATAGATAACTGGCTTCAACGCTTAAAGGACTGTATTGCAGCCAATGGAGACCACTTCTTATAAGCTATAAAAAAAATTATATTGCAAATAAGATTTATTACTTTTATAGTGTGTTAGTTTAATACATAAATAATATATATATATATATATATATATATATATATATATATATATATATATATATATATATATATATATATATATATATATATATATATATATATATATTATTTATGTATTAAACTAACACACTATAAAAGTAATAAATCTTATTTGCAATATAATTTTTTTTTCTTTGTTTCAGTATTTATGGTATATATACATAAGACTAGGTATATATACATATATATACTCGTAAATTGATTACGATTGCCAATGAAGTTTTGACTTCTGGCGTGCGGTCTTAAGCACATACTCTACTTTTTTTATCGAATGGGTCTCCGCTAATAGCTGGAAGGCGGACTATAACTGTCGGTTTGGCCAGTCGTTTTGGTGGGAAGACGGGCATCAGAGATCAACTTACAACTTGAAGGTCTCGTTCCACTTGGGCGAGAGCGTGTGGGGGCGCACACTGGTCGCGCGTATGTACCGCGCGGGCAGGCGGCCCAGGCTGTCACGCTGCTGCCGCCCGTCGCGCCGCTTGAAGCTCAGACGGAACCCATGCTTTCGCCCCTCGTCTTCTGACGCGCGGGGTGACGCGGGTAAGGATGCTGGTTGGATACCCAGCATGCAGTAGGGATCGCTGAATCCTAGGGAAATATTTTCAGTTAGAGGTAGGACAAGATACAATTTGTTTTAAGTGTATGTGGTATGTTACTTGGGCTATATTATGTTTTGAGTATCCAAAAGCTCGTAATGTTGCTCTTTAATATTGTGAAATTTAAAACAAAATAAATCAAACATTTTTACGAGTCAAAACAAAGGAAATTCGTAGCCTTCACTATTTTTGTGGAAAGGTTTTCATTGGCACAACGTAAAAATATTAAGTTTTAAATTGGAAACGAAACGCAAACAAAAGGTAACTCTTGGCTTTTGATGTCAAAATAGCCTGTAAAATCCAAAGTTATTCGAATAAAGATTTCAATTTAGTTTCAATGTACGTTAATCCGGGGACCGGAAGTAATCGTTTTAAATAAGCGTTAAATACTGAGCACAAAATAACGTTAGTTTAAGGATTAACGCCTGGAAAATGTTGAAAGCTTTAGACATTTCATAATTTTTTATAATATTCAAGATTTAATTTAATGGTTGTAAGGCTTCTCTGTTTTATTATAAATTTATGGACTTTTAGAGATTTACTTAATGTAAGTGAATTTTGGAAATTTATAGACATGATCGATCTTAATCACGGAAGAGTAAATAACTAGGTACTCGTATAAACCATGTTACATACACTATTATTGAAACTAAGCTCTTCTCAGATCAGCAGATCTACATAGAATTTCATTTGGAATACTTAAGTACAAAGTTTATGAAACATAGACGATGTATTGTAACTTTGCAATGCAATTTTCCAGATAACAATGTTTATCATTGTGTAGACCGTGCGGATTTCTCAGCACTATTTACCCCGGGGGAGATCGACGTGTTACATTTACAGCGCTCAGTGTAGGGTTAGAAATTTGCGGGTTAACTCACACCGAGACGCGATGCGACGCGTCGCTGCATTTTGATGACAAAGATTCGAAATTTAACTTTTATTCACTACTCATGAAGATACACGGTTCATTGCATGGGCGACGCCGCGCTACGCAGCTCGGTGCAGCTTGAAATTCGAACTCTTGCTATGAAACATGTATCTTCTTGTGTGGTGAATTATCATGGATACGGGATCATAATATAGAACTCTGTATGGAGTGCACAGACCTATATAATATAGACGAGGCATGTCGAGGCAAAAGTTTCCACACTTCAACTGCCCTACTTTTGGGGCTGCTTGAGGCAATCGAGGCTTGACATTTACTTTCCGCAGTTTAATTAGTCCGCAATTATTTGACAAAATCGCCTGAAATTTTCTGTCAACTTCTGTACGTCATAGCCCATCCTTAGCTTGGAAATCATTGATGTAACATTAGTTCGTGATACAAACAGAATTAAAACGCTGGATGATAGTGCTGTGCATTGAATTAGTATATAGCTAACGTGAAATAGAATCCTAAGTCTAACTAGATCGTAATGAAAATGGCCTTCACTGGTTCAATTCACGTTACAATTCTATTTGTTGGACTGGAATGTCTTACGATGAGATCTAGGAGATTGTAAACGTCACTACTGTCATTTCGGTTGCACCTTAATTTAAATTGATAGGTTCTATTAAAAGTAGGTACACACGTAAAATAGCCAATAATATATTTACTAAAATTATGTTACAAGAGAGCGTGTCAAACAGTAAACCAAAGCATAACGAATCTGGCAACCAAAAATTTAACCATAGAAATGGAGGCTAATCGAAAAAATCTAAGGGTGGCAACATTCCAATTTCTTTGAAAAAACTCAAATAACGTGATGAGTTACTTGATAAGCAATTAATTAGTTCTAACATGATAAATAAAATGTGAAATAAATATTTTTTTATTTTTTCAAGCAAAAACCACTGAACTTTTGTCAAATTTTGGATTGTCAAATTGACTTTGAAGGTCTTATAGAGTTGCCAAGTTAAAAGTTTGCAAATAACCCAGGTTTAGCTTACATTTGCCAGACTCTACGTGACCATTTCACAGTGGACTTAAAAAGCAAACAAAAATTATCTTGTCCTAAATGTCATGTAAAAATAAAAAGAATGCAAAGCCTTCACAAGTGTTAAATGTTAAAAGTTGATCGACATTTGATATTTAAAATACTATTTATAAATATAACAAAGCGAGCACCTACATTCAGGTTTTGGAATTCGTTACCAAAACAACGAGAGGGAAATAACGTTCAATACAGCCTTCAGGCGTTTTGTTTACATTGTGTTCGAAGCCTTTAGCCTCTGTGGCAATAACATTTTTATTAGGAAATTATAAAAGACTAGATTGTGCCCGCAGCTACGCCCGCGTGAGTGTGTTCGTGGCAAAAAACTTCTTTAGCAAATATACCTGCAATATAGTAGTAGCACAGATAAAAAAATATATACTTTATAATAAATTATCACATGTACTTTTTAATTTTAAGATATCTCCTAGATATAATCTCCTAGATAAGGATAAAAATAGATTGTATCCGTCTAAATAGCTTCTAAAAATACCACTTTTTTTTTTAAACTTAAAATGGGTATAGTAACTCTAAATTTCTTAAAGTACCTATCCTTAAAAGATATGCTATTATCTATGCCATCCCGGATTTTTTATAGTCCTATTAAAGATAAATAATCCCACCATACATTGTTTTATGGGACTCTCTAAAAATGACAGCTCGAGCACCAGCGAATGTCAGCCACGTTGACATGAGCTTAAGGTTGACACCAAAATATATTTAAACATCGTGTCAGACAAATATCATATTTTGAAATTATAGTGTCAATTATGTCAAAGCGAACGAAATGACTAGCGGCCAGCCCCGTGAATGAAAGTCCTCGTTGGAAAACACTCGCACCCCGCCCGACTCCGCATTCGCCCAGCCACGAACACACTGCCGCGAGCATTATTCGTGTAAATCGGGGGAATGACGATTCTTTACATTAGTAATATAATATTATATTCTTTGGTATTGGTGTATAACGAAAGAAAAACATAAAAACTTTAAAATTTACCTTTAGAAAAAATGAATTTCGAAAATCGGTACACTAACGGCGAAGTAATCGCGTAACATACACACAAAAAAAAACATACACATGAATTGAGAACCTCCTCCTGTGTTTTGGAAGTCGGTAGAAAAATAGGTTATTTCTATTATGTGTACAATTCCATACGTCTTTAGTCATCTTATATTTACGTACAGATAAACAAGGTGAGTAACCACATTAAATTATGTTGTTATAAAACATACAAAGCAATACCTATCTCTAGATGAGATATATTTACTTATCATGTAAAGGTGTGTCGGAACCCCTGAATCTAGTGTAACTGAGTGAAGAGGGTGATATCCATATCCATTGATGTATTAATAATTATAGAGGGCCTATTCAAGTGTAAAGGCAGACCCTTTGCAAGTCGCAACACAGTACTACTCGGACGATATAAGTTGACACTTGCATTTCAGCCCCATCTCTCTCACTCTCCGGTCATGACGGAATCGAGTGAAAGAGACGGGGCTAAAATTCAAGTGTCAACTTATGTTGACGGAGTTGTACGTACCTATTATTAACAAGTGAAAATCATACGACTGTTTGTTTTTTTTTTTATATGGCGACTAGCATGAAACTATTGCCAGTGTCATGTGTTAAAGGTAAGGAAACTTATCGCGGTAAAATGTGGTAGGAGCAACATGGGATCAAGGGACGAAAATTTTGATAAGCTCATCAGGAAAATAATATCATGAAATATACAAATTATTACGTACAATAAATAATACAAAAATAAAATTTAATACTTATTTTACAAACTTGAATCATTGATTAATATAAATTCACTGAACTGAAATATTTGACAGGATTATGTATTATACACATCATACAAGTAGGAAAGGGAACATGAAGTGAGCGCAAAGAGGATAAAAAAGAAGTATTTTATAATATATATTTATAAGTATTTTTTATTTTTATATATTTGTTACGTAAATGACACGAGAAAATATGTGATCTAAAGTTCCCGTATCCTCCCAGCAATCACACGCATAATTATTTCAAATGCCAATTCTTGTTAAATGACTAGGAATGCACATATGTCCCAATCGAATTCTTATTATCGACGTAATTACAAGTTTGAAACTATTGATTTTATTAAACCAAGATTTTTTTGGTATTATAGGCTTCAATTTGTACATACGATTACCCGTATGTTGTCCAGTAAACTCCCAATACTTATTCCAGTCATCGTATAAATGAATTGTCGGTAAATTAAGAAGGTCGTAAGAATAGATTTCAAATAGATGAGTGTCACCACTCTGCACTGCATCCTTCATATATCATCTGCCTTTTCATTGCCTAAGATTCCTGAGTGGCTAGGAACCCAAGAAACTGCTACAGTATATCCCTTTTTATTACATTTATATAGTTTATCCCTGATATCGAAGATAATATGATTAAAGGGTTTATTACGAAATGGAAATTTTTCAATACCCTGTGATGCAGTCTTAGAGTCAGTAAATATAATGGAATTTGTTAATTTAAACATTAATACATATTCTAAGGCTTTGAAAATGGCTAAACATTCTCCAGAAAAAACGGAACTTTGCATAGGCATTTTAATTTTTTGATTAATTTTATTCTGAGAGTGATAAACACCAACTCCCACATTTCCTGATATATCTAACTTAAAGCATCAGTAAAAATGTGATGCCAATTAATATATTCGCTATCGATAAAATTGTTAATATTCATATCTTTAACTTTAACTAAACCAAGATTGTATCTCACATCTGGTTTTATCAACAGACTTTCAAAATTATATGAAAAAAGAGGAAGTAAATCGGATTGATAAATAGAATCAGATAAAGAAAGAAATTTACGAAAGCTTACAATAAGACATGGTAAAGACTTTTTATAAAAAGGATATGACTCTAAGACGGCATTTAATTGATTCAGATTTTCTAATAATGGATGGAATTTGTACTGTTTTAAACGAAAAACAAATCTATCAGATACATATTGTCTTCTGAGACTTAAAGGAGGTCAGGTAGAATGTACTTAAAATCAGTACATTCTACCTTTAGGGCATTAATAGGACTCGACTTCATAGCACCACTTATTTTTCGAAGAGCTTTGGATTGAATTTTATCAAATTTTTTAATAACATTTAAATTATCACCTACTAATAAAAATACACCATAGTCTAAGACGCTTCTAATTATAGAATTATAGATAAGCTTTAAACAGAATGGATGAGCTCCCCACCAAACTCCTTCAGGTCTCCTGCAAGACATCTCAACATTTTAAGTTACGTTCACACTTAGAAATTACATATTCAATATGTGGATTTCCGTTCAATCTTGTATCCAAAATTACTCCCTAAAAATTTTGAATGGTTTTTAACCAGAATAGATTTATTATTATAGCTGATATTCACATTCGGAATAGATAACTTTTTAGTAAAGACTACACTACTTTTATCAACTGTTAAATCTAGCCCGTTATTAAAAAGCCATTCCTTAAGAGCAACAAGACTTTGATTTAATGAGCTACAAGCTATATCTACATTAGAATTAATAGCATAAAGAAGTATAATCATCTGCATATTGCAAAATTTTTACAAATTCCTTAACAACAGGTTCTAAATCGTATGTATAAATGTCATAAAGTAATGGGCTTAGAACTGACCCTTGTGGTAATCCTTTGATTATAGAACGAACAAAACACTTAGTTTAATTAATATAAACAGAATTAAATCGTTCTTTTATTATATTTACTATAAACTTTATAAGGGGAATATTTAATTTGTGCAACTTTTTCTCCAGAATTGATGTTACAACATTATAATAGGCAGCCTGAATATCTAAAAAGGCAGCTGCAACGTGTTGTTTATTTACAAAGGCTAAACGAATATTTGTAGTGAATATGCTTAAATAATCCATCATAGATTTACCTTTTCGAAAATCAAATTGACTATTTGACATTAATTTATTATGCTCTAGGATAATATATTATCTGGATATATAATTACAATCCATTTTTAACTAAATTTGCAGCTAGTTTAATAAGAACTGAAGATAACGGTATCGGTCTATAAGAAGATATTTCGTTTGCGGGTTTATTGGGCTAATATTGGTATTAGTTCTTGTGATTTCCACGACTGTGGAATGTTTCCAGAAATCATAACCGTATTAATAAAATTTAAGTAGTAATCTAACCCTGTATCACCTAAATTAGCTAAGAACGAATATGGAATACCGTCCACACCTGGCGTAGAATCATTTACACTTGATAAAACACCTTTGAGTTTAACCATTGTGAAAGGAGAATTTAGTGAAGAATAAGAATGTTCACTTAAGTAATAAGACAGAGATGGAACCGAAAAATATTATACTACTGAATACGGAGCTAACTGATCAACATAATCACATAAAAAATCTTTAGGGAGTACTGCTGTCTGTTCTTTGAATGCAGATCTAAATCTTTTTATGCTTTTCCACACTTTAGAAGGACATGTGGATGGTAATAAGGAAGAACAAAAATTTTTCCAACCCTGTTGCTTCTTTTGTTTTAGAAAAATAATAGTGGATTTATTAGAATGTGTTAGTTTTTCAAAATTTTCATTGGACATGTTATTTGCATATTCCTTTTCAATTATTTTCCTTTTTTTAACAGCTTGGTGGGAATGGGACTTTAGTTCCTATAGGTTTTTTAGTAGGGAATTGCTTATCAGTTACTTCAATTTTACCCTATTACCCTAGCCAATATTTCGGAAGAAGTTAATTCGTTACCTAATTTAATTTCAGGTAATTTATCAATTTGACGCTCTATTTCCTCTCTAAATTTACACCAATCAACTTTATCCAATTTATATTTATGTCTTCTTCTTTTAGCACTTCTATTGCTACTTTTGTAGGGAAAAGATAAAAGTAAAGGATAATAATCACTGCCATACGAAGAAGGTAGTCTGCCAGGATATACCTGGCACTAACGAGGGAGAACAAATTGAAAGAGCAACAGCACTTTTATTTTCATTTATATATACAACACGTGTAGGGTCACCTGTATTAATCACACATAAATTGTATTTATCTATAATATCGAAAAAATGCTCGCCGTCCCTGTTGGATATGTCACTTCCCCAACATTGATGATGAGCATTAAAGTCACCCAAGATTAAACTTGGAGTAGAAAGAGAGCTAAATAAATTATATATATTCAAGAACGTAGACGATGAATTTTGAGCTTTATACAATGAGAAAATATAAAAATAAAGATTTATTAATTGTATACCAACTCTACTAAAATTGTAACTTTTTTGAAGTGGCAATGTCAATATTTTAAAAGGAACAGAGTTTTTTATTAATAGAGCAGCCCCACCGTATCCGTCACATCTGTCATCTCGTACTGTAACATAGCCTGGATTTCGAAATGCAAAACTTAGATTCAATCAAGTCTATGATAGAGCAATATTAGTGGATTATATTTATTTATAATATAAATTAAGTCAGTCTTTTTAGGAATAATACTTCTACAATTCCACTGTATTATGTTGGAATCCATAATTAAGAACATCAATTGTATTAATCATTTTATTTAAATAAGCAACGTTGGACGGTTTTAATATATTATTATGTTGTAAAGCACTAATAAGTGAAGATAATACGTTTTAAAATAGTACTTGTATTAATGTCCGATAATTCCTTTTTTTCAGATTCAATATATGCACAACCATCCTGAGAATTTGGTATTCATTTATGATCTTATTGTGAAAATTTTTATCATAACATTTACCAGGTTTTTGTGTCGTGCGTGGTTTTAAATAAAAAGTTTTTTTTATATCAACGAACATTATTATTTTGAGTTGAGATTAATGAATTAGAATACTGTACATTCGAGGTTAAAACATCTCCATATGACTTTTTTCCCACCACAATTGGAGGCTGTAATTTACTAGCTTCACCATTTTTCTCAGCTATACAATTTTTGCTAGCTCGCTGTCTATTATATTCTGTGCAATTTTTGTTTGTAGCATAATGACATCCAAAAAAATTTACACAGTATTCCGACTCACTCATACATGAATCAGCCGAATGATCCTGTCCACATTTAAAACATCTTGGAGTAGACCTACAAATAGTTTTAGTGTGTCCATATCTACAGCAATTAAAACACTATATATGCATAAATCTAATGTTGAAAAATTTGAAGATTGGAATTTGAATTTGATGATTGAATGAAAGATGAATTTCACTATTTTCAAATTTCAACAATCTAATCTATCTACAGGTAAAGAATTAAAACATATATAAACTCTTGGTGGTGAAATTTGACCATCAAAGGTAATAAATAAAGGTAAGATAATATATAAAAATAATCACTGACTGAGATGGTTTCCATTCTATAATATTATTAACTTTAACTTTATAATTAATTCTCCTTATTTTTAAAACTTTACCAAATCCTGTTGGAGTTTCTAAACTTTCTAATATTTCTGCATCTGACCATTCTGTTGAAATATTTTTAACTATTCCCATTCTAGATACATTAAAATGTGGTATGAAAGCAAAAAAAATAATTGTTTCTAAATTTTTATTTGTTACAAAATTGTTTGCATCAATATACGATTTAAAAGCAACTGTGCATCGGTTTCTACCAATTTTTTAATGCTTCCAGGGACAATACTACTTATATTATTAATTTTTAAGAATTTTCCCAAAATAAGGGGGTGTAGGGTGGTACCATCTGAAGGAGAAGATGTGAACTTTTGTACATGGACAACATAAGGACATGCATCGCTAGCAGTGTACATACGAGCCTTATGAAAATCAACTGTTCCAGAAACATTGTTCTTAGCATTAGGCAAATTTTCAACAAAAAGAAAACTTACCAAATATATACAGCTAACTACACTAAAATTAATTATACACGTAACAAATTATATAAATACTTATTTATTTACAACATTAACCCTGTTCCGAAGTTTCCCGCGCTTTTTTCGACTGTGTTTGTGTTTAGGCTTATAATACCCGGACTTAAATATCAGCGATGAGCGACGCTTTTCCAATAATCGTGACAAAAATAGTATACAGATAATTTATATATTTTGGACTTTTTTTAGACTCGAATTTTCGTAGATTTGAAGTTATTTACTTACCACGGTTTTATTCACGCGTAAATAAGTGCTAAGTAAATAACTTTCCATGCTTTTTATTTTTTACCCCACTAAGACGAAGCCAGATGGAAGGGTAATAATTTTTGTAGTCTATGTATGTATGTATGTTTGTTCCATCGTAACGCCTCAACTACTGATCTGATTTTAATAAATGAGGTCAATAGATTCGTGATAATAGCCGGGGTCACATAATCTACATAATTTGCGTGGTGAGGTTATAGTTTTTAACTTTTTAATTATTTACCAAGAAAAATTTTAAATATTATTTTTCGTCCGACTTCAAAATTATGAAGATTGATTAGACAAATAGTTAAAATTTTAAACGAATTTAAAACAGGAATTATTTAGAAAATAAGTTTTATTTCACACTTTTTTGTGCATTTTACATTAGAAGTCATATAATCATCATCACCACAACCATCATCACACCATACATCATGATATTATGTTGATATAGGTATTTCTCATTGTATTTTACACCCATATATCCATTTATTTGAACATTCACAGCTACCAAAAATGAAATGTTGTGCCAGGCTTATAATCCCTAACAAAGATGATGATGATGCGTTCCATGAGGAATCGAGGAAACTCTTATTTGAAAAGTTAATGACAGTTAAGTTTTCTTACACATTTTTAATTTCCCCGCAACTTTTTATGTCAACACAACACCACAAAAAAGATTTATGAAAATTGGTCTACCAGTTCATGCAATGAATGAATGACCAAGAGAAAAGGGATTTTTTTTTTAAATATAGAAGATGATCACTAACTATGAACTAATCTGAGACACGGCGCCGGCCGATTCAACATTAGGCATTTTGATTAGATTTTATTAGATCATAACATATGAAATTGGCGTTTTGTAAAAGAGGAATATCAAGTCGATTTTTTTAAACATAATATATTTATTTAATCAAATTATAACCATTGCTATCTATGCACTTTTCCCATCTCATAATATGTAGTTCATTGATTCCTTTACTAAAAAAAACATTCGGACAGGAATCAGTAAAATCTTTGAAGGCGCTTTGGACTGCCCCATCGGCGTTGAATTTTTTCCCTTATCCAAATTTCGAAAAAAATGGTAATCTGTTGGAGCAGGGTTCGGGGAGTACGGTGGATGTCTTAGACATCCCAATTGAAGCTCCTCTAATTTGGTAGTCGTCTGTTGTGTAGTGTGTGGTCTAGCGTTGTCCTGAAGCTGCAGTGGCCTAGAGCGAATGACCAACCTCGGTTGTTAAGCAGCTAGCTTTTCCATCATGATTTGCAGTTGCTGGCTATAGACATCTGCCGTAATCGTCTGGCCAGATTTAAGAAAGCTGTAGTGAAGGACACCGGCACTAGTCCACCAAACGCTCACAAATTTTCGCTTGGGACAGGCTTTGGCTGGTTCGCCAGGGTTCAGCCATTGCGATGAGTGTTTCCGATAATCGTACAAGATCCACTTTTCATCACAGGTAAAAAAGTATTCAGAAAAATCTATTCATTATTGTGCCGGTTGAATAATGTAACGCAGCAGTCGATGCGCGTTCGTCGGTTTGCTGCACTTAATTATACATAAATCATGAGGTAACCCACCTTTCAAGCTTTTTCACCTTCCCAATTTGCTTCAAGTGGATTAAAACAGTTTTATCACTAACACCCGCAGCCTGCAGCTAACTCGGACGTGGTTTGTGATGGATCCGCTTCCACAATAGCCTTAAATTCTTCATTATCAACCTTGGTCTCCGGCCGTCCACGGGGCTTGTTCTGCAGGTCTAAACTTACAGAATGAAAACGTTGGAACCAAAAACGCACTGTGTTTTCTTTTGCGACACCACCGCCATACACATCATTAATCCTTCGAGCCGTTTCTGCAGCACTGGTGCCACGGTGGAACTCGTACTCGAAAATAATACGAGATTTCAAGTTTTCCATTTTGTAAACAAAGTGACGCAAAGAAAAAACCAAAAGAGGAAAAAACAAATTAATTACGGTTTTCGAAACACAAATGCATGAGTAAATAGCGGTATAAATTTGAAATTGGAATTCCTAACCGAAGAAGATATATATGAGATCAAAGTGGCCAGTACGACAAAACGCCAATTTCATATGTAAGGTCCTAATATTTTAGAAATCGTGAGTGTGGGACTTCTTGCCCCAACTGACTTCATGGAGGTACTAGTTAATAATATTATAATATCACTGAAAAGAAAAAATAAAAATATTAAAAAATATTTAGAAACTGACTTCCAAAATAATGCAATAACATTCTTAAAATCACTAAAAAGTATGAAATAATTCATAGTCTCGAAATAGTTCACCTTTTAAATTCTGCTAAAATATAATATATATAATTGTATGTATAAGGACGTAGTTGTGTTAAAATGAATGATTTTTTTATCAAAATATTTATTCAATTGTTTGGGCTGATACCGACATCAAAAATAAGAAGATTGATTAGAAAAATAGTAACATTTTAGCAGAATTTAAAAGGTGAACTATTTCGACGATAAACAATTATTTCATACTTTTTAGTGATTTTAAGAATGTTGTTCCTTTTACTTTGGAAGTCGGTTTCTATTTTATTTTTTTTAATTTATTATTTAAAAACAATAATTTTTCTCTTTTAAGTTAAATTTATTATGAACACATTGATATCGGTGCACAAAACTCTGATGAGTAGTGAGTACCTATGTCATCATAATAATATGTTGGTGTTTCTTGTGAAGATGGTGGTAATGATGATTACTGTAAGTGGTATACCGGCATATGCTTGAAGTTCTTTAAACAACGCCGGAATCCGCAAACATGTATCTATAAGAATTTAGGAGTTCTGTTCAGTACTTTTGGATCTCGGGTATAACCTTGGTGCAAAATCTTACAATTTAGTAGCTTAGACTACTTCTGAAAAAGTCGAAATCACCATATGTGTACATATACATTTCGAGGAGTTCCCTCGATTTCTCATGGAACCCATCATTACGTTACCACTTTGATGAAAACGGGACTTGGGATTATACCCTTCACAAAGAAGAATTTTGAAAATCGGTCCACAGACGGCGGAATTATCGTTAAAAATACAAAAAATAAAACAAATATATGTATATACATACAAATAAATATATGTATGTACAGCCGAATGCATAACCGCCTCCTTTTTTAGAAGTCGGTTAATAAAACTACCTTTGATGTCGATTATTAGGTATGGATATACCTAACATTTGATTACAAATATACCTATTACCTACAACGTAGGGCAATAAGTAGGTGACGAGGGCAACCCTCTGCCAATTGGGCGAGGGTCAAAGAAATTTTAGCTATTCATATGTAAACAGCCTTGGGCTTCAGTTTTCATAATTTAACGTCGGTTACGAATAGCTCAAACACAGCACCTACTGAAGCATAATAATTAACAAAAAGGTTGCCTGATTCTAAAGCTTTGGGAGATTTGTTTTGTTTCGGGGTCAATTTCAATTTAACAAGTTACCTACATATAGTTTTTATTTTGAAGTATTCGAGAAGACAATTTTTGCTATCTTTCGTTTTAGAGATATAAATAATGTGTAAGGTACAATAAAAATATAATAGGTCCGTAACATTACAAATTACAACAATTACAAAAAACATTAAGGTTCGCTGTAACTGCGCACAATTAATCAAACGTTCGTTCTTCCAGTATTAATGTAATAGACCTTTAAAACATTGTTATGTTGGTGAAGTTTTCTCCTAAATTTTTGCCTCAAATCGCAAAAGTTATAATAAACTATGCCTGCAGGTGGCGGCAGTAAATCTGCAACTTTCATTAAAATCGTATTATGACTCGCGACGAATAAATTGAAAGTCCAACTCGGATGGCCATTTCAAGATTTTACATTAGAGGGTAAAATTATTTTGGCAATGATTTTCCTCGTTCTCTCTCTCTCTTTATTTGATATGATATTTTACTACTATTCCTATTACTTAAGTAGACAAAAAAGGTATTTCTGTTAAATATCACTAGTTTACATGATTTTTGTCCTTGAAATGAAAAGTGTTTTTTCATATCATTTGAGATGCACCGAGTTAAAAAAAATATATGACAAAAATCCAACACGTCACGTTTCCAAAATATTTATTATTTTTGATTTACAAAAAAATGCCTACAAAAATATTAAAAAAAAATAAAAATGAATTGCCTTAGCTTTTTTCTTGTATTTATTTGAGTCTGTGTCTCTTATAACAGACCAGCAATAATCACCTAACATGGCTTGATCCCAGTACCCTTGATAATTTTGTTCAAAAATTTTCAAATCCTGATGAAAACGCTCTCCATGTTCGTCGCTGACTTCTCCGAGGTTTTCAGGTTTGGATTTAGATAAGTTTAAATCTCTTACTAAATCATTCAATTCAGACTGAGTTATTAGATGTGGTTCTTCATGAAAATCAACCAATTCATCTGAACTTGTGTCACTTTGAATTTGATCTTCTTCGGATTCCGTGTTAGTCATCAATGTTGTGCTGGAACAACCGGGAGGTTCTGGAAGTTGTTCCTTGTCTGAGCTGTAGATAGGTTTAGTAACCGAAGGAACATCTGCATATATAATTTTATCTTTGTTCTTCTGGTTAAAACCAAATTTCTTAGTGAGACAGAAGTAACAGTCATTTTCGGGGTTAGATGGTTCCCTCCATATCATTGACATATTAAAATTCAAAAATCTTTTTGTACCTGCAGCCCAGGAGCTTAGCGTTTTTCTACATCTTTCACAAAAAACGTGAGGAGCCCATTTTTTGTCCTGATGAGAGACCGAAATTTTGAAATAACGAAAATATGCTTCTTTCAGAGATTCCGTTATGGGATATCCTTTCTTAGATATAATAAATTCACCACAAACGTAACAAAAACGGTCAGGATGTACTTAACATAACCTTTTTGACATGTTAAAAACAAATATTTATTTAACTGGACACTACAATGCAGCAAAATTTTAGGATGAATTCAGAACCAACTTGCAGTCTTGTAGTCTTAAAATAAAATGTGTTGATAACTTAATTCTTTGACGTAATAAAAATAAAACAAATATATGTTTGCATTTACTTTTGCGTCACTAAATAAAATGATATGAAATCCACTGGGAGGACATGAAATTTTTTATATTTTGTAAACTAGTGTTATTAAAGGAGGACAAGTTCTATCTATCTAAATATTTTTTTTTTCCGGGCTCAAACTATTCTTTCTTATTCAAACACACAAAAAATAAAAAGTTAAAGCTGTCGCACTCCTTTTAATAAAAAGCTTACCGAATTATGTTTTGTACAAAATATAAAGGAAAGTTGCAAATGTTACAGCTACAAGTTTTTTCGTCGGGCGCAGATTGAAGTTTCCATCTTTCTGTTGCGGGTTGCGACTTTGTACAAAATTCACAAATACATTAATGTGGAGGACGCCCGGGATCAAAACCACCACAACTTTACTTATGCTCAATTTAGACCGTCTGAAAGTTTGTGAAATATATTTCAGTCATACTTGTATGCTTAAATTTAATTTGACATTCTGTATTTTAGTACTAGACATATATAATTATACAGGATGCCAGAAGACCGCTTCCATTAACTTTGGGATATGATTATACTACCTTTTCTCATTACAAAAAAGTTATTTTTTTTATTTTTATTTTCAAAAATTTCACTTTTCTTATTATTATTTTTACATTTTATACCTTTAACCATAAGAACTAGACAGCTTCTAGAAGTAGACTTTTTATTAAAATCTAAAATTTTATTATTTTTACTTCATTACGCAATGTAATTTACTTCCTTCAGCTGATGCACGGGCTGGTCGCCGCATCGTGCCTTAGTACACGCGTTCAACGATACAAACTGCATACGTTAAACGTATGCAGTTTGCAGTGACTTACAACCGTACACACACAAAAGTGACGGATGTTTGGATTTCATAATTTCAAATAATTTAAAAAAATAATCTTGATGACTATCCCACGGAACCCACTTTAGGAATCCCTGCTCTACACCGCATGCAGTGTGGTTCGTAAATCACGCACGAAATGTTGCTTGACAAAATATAACGAACCCTGTGTACAGTGCAACTAAATTCTTAAAGTCCAACGACAATCATCGCTTTTCTATCGAAATTACAGACGGTGTTTGAAAAACGACAATAACCGAAAGATGTAACGTGGTTGAACTGTAGGTAATAATGAAACTAAGTAGGTGTATAAAAGGGTGTCGCATTAGTAAATTATTATTAATAATAATAAGTTACGTACTTATTTACACCGATCATAATAAGTAAAGCTATGGCTAATAGCTATTTACTTACGTGAAAGAAGTACTGAATGACTGCTAGTAGGTAGTAGGTACTAAGTGGCCTCGCGGGCCACGTTTCTGGCGATAGCGAATAATTTCTCTTCGATATTTTTGTGGACTGTATTTCATGAGGTATCTGGCGTCGCCAGGTTAATATGCAATGTTGTCCGCGTATTCGCCTTTTTCCGGTATACGTCGGAGCGGAGAAGCGGGGAAGCGGGGGGTGGAATACAGCTTTATCGATATTATGAGATGCCATTCATAGTGGCGTTCGACGCTTCTAGATGGCGCTACCACTAAGTATACCTAGTACTAAGTTCACGGAATCCATCGACCATCAGGTGGCCGCGGCAAGGTATCACTTTAAAAGTTAAAACTTAAAGTTGTTAGACAGTGTTTTTGATGCATTTTGAAATTTGAAAATCAATGCTAGCACCATAAATCATTACACGTATCACTTGAAACTTAACAACACAACACTACGTTTTTAAACACGACCTAATAGTGAAACTGAAATCAGACGACAACCTTTTAACTCGAGAGAAAAACCGCAATTTAATTCTAAAATCTATTTCAAAACAACATAGTTCTTTTATCGACTTTCGGCAAAATTCAAAGAATGCTGACGTTTTGAGGCACGCGCGCGGCCACAGCACGGCTTTTTGGCGGCAAATATCAAAAGCGTGCCGCTCGACTCTTTCAAAAACTACCTAGGCTACGTGATGTGACCTATGAAAATTGAAACATTTACATGTAAGTAGTCGATATTAAAATTAATTAATTGTTTGATATGATTTTTTTTCCTACTTTTTTGTAATAAATAAGTTACTGTTTTTATATCCAGCTGGGTTTTTATGATTTATGACTGGCAATCGAGCAGACAGATCGCCTGATGGTATGCGATTATCGTCTCCCACGCGCCTTGAGCCTCCAGTAGATTTTGTAATAAGTTCATACAAATCAATGCGTATGCAAATTAAATAGTAATTTATCGATATGAAAAACTATCTATACATTTCTGGACACATGCGTATGTTGTTTAGATAAAATCATTTTCTCAGTTTGGTCAGTTGGCTGTAAGTGTAAACCCGCGTTTTCGAGTGATGTTCCGTGTTATTTTTTTAATTATCTACTTCTTATCTTCGTTTTAATTTTTGTTTGTTTATTTAGACTTTAGTTTGTTTTAATAACTGTTTTATTTGTAATAAGTATTAACTGTTTTGTTTGTTTTGACTTGTTTTTCGTGTATGTGACTTGTGTGTGATTTTTATCCTAAAATGCCTTCGCCATACGCATATACCACGCGTTGCTATGGTATGATGATGATGTGCTTATGTGAAGCATTTGGGAATGTCGCAGGAGGCATTGAGGATTTACCGGTGATATCCTCATGCCAGCCATCTTTCAGACTCCCGTACCATTACACAGGAATGCGAGTGTTAGAAAATAGGTCCATTGAGCCTCCAACGGTTTGCGGCAACTGGAATTAAATATCGAGGAGTAAATTTTAGACGGTGCGCCGGGATCCTCGTCTTGGAGCCCGCAGTGTGGCTAAAATACTTAGACGTCGGCACGGTAGGCCAGTTGCTACTTGCTGTTCGATTTAACTGTACGAGGGCTGATTGATAAGTTTCCGAAACGACGAAGAAAAACTTCAAAAATCTATTTAAAATAAATTTATTTCTCAACGTAGTTTCCTTCTACCTCGATGCATTTAGTCCAGCGCTTCTCCAATGCCGTTACACCAGTTTGATAAAATGTTTTCTCCAACCCCTCAAAATACTCGTCCACAGCAACAATGACTTCTTCATTTGATGAAAATCTCTGGCCACCTAACCATTTCTTCAGGTTTGGGAATAAGTGGAAGTCGCACGGGGCCAGATCCGGGGAATAGGGTGGATGCGGTAGTAATTCGAACCGCAATTCATGGAGTTTGGCGACTGCAACCATTGACGTGTGTGCAGGTGCGTTGTCATGGTGGAACAAATTTTTTTTCTTGGCCAAATGTGGTCGTTTCTTCTGGATTTCTTCACTTAATTTTTGCAGCAAGCTTGCTCTCCATTTATTGTTTTTCCTTTTTGCAGATAATCCACTAAAATAATCCCTCGAGCATCCCAAAAAACAGTCGCCATCACTTTGCCGGCCGACAAAACCGTTTTTGCTTTCTTCGGCGCAGGTTTTCCGCTCTCAGTCCACTGCTTAGATTGTTGTTTTGTCTCGGGAGTATAATGATGTATCCAGGTTTCTTCGACTGTTACATAACGCCGCAAAAACTCATTAGGATCTCGGTTAAACAGCGCGAAACACTCCGATGAGTCGTCCACTCGACGTTGCTTTTGGTCTACAGTGAGCAAATGCGGCAACCATCGCGCGCAAAGCTTTTTCATTCCCAAATGTTGGTGCAAAATATTAAAAACGCGTTCAGATGAAATGCTCACCATCTCTGCTATCTCTCGCAACTTTAATCGTCGATTATTCAATACAATTTTGTGAATTTTTTTGATCATGTCCGGATTCGTGACTTCATTTGGACGGCCAGACCTGTGGGCGTCTTCGCAGCTCTGTCTTCCACGTTTAAAATCAGTTACCCAGGTGTGAATTGTACTCAATGCAGGAGCAGAATTACCTAAAACACTGTCTAGCTTGGTTTTAATCTGGGTTGCAGTTTTCTCTTTTAAAACGTAAAACTTTATCACCGCACGAATTTCGTTTCTTTCCATTGTTAAGAAAATTTACGACAGAGAAAGTTCTACGTCCTCTCAAACAAATTCCATCAGTTCGATTAAATTCAAATTTGGCGTTCTATTTTCAAAAAGATGCCAGAATATAATGTAATATTCCTTTTTTGCGTATCATTTTTTTAAGTTCGTCGTTTCGGCCAGTTATCAATCAGCCCTGGTATGTACCTCATATCATTTTATTTTCATTTATTTTCCTTAATCAGAACAAAAAATTTAAAGTAATTAAATGTTAACTTAACAAAAGTTAGTAAATAGGTACTTGAATGTTATTAGAACTTTAAATAAACTGATGTCTTTTCATCCGTTATTGGATGATTTATACATTACATACAGTACAATCCGAGCGAAGTAACCACTCCTGAAATACTGTAGTGCCTGGGACAGTTGGTTTGAAATGTCGTATGGTTGCCCAAGCACATACGGCATTCTCACAGCATAGTCAGTCAGTCCAGAGGAATGACTGGTCAATACGTTTGGGGCCAACCATGTGCGGGTTTCCTCACGATGTTTTCCTTCACCGTTAGAGCGTCCGTACTCCGTATCTTGAGATCTGAAAAAGTCTCATTGGCACACGCCACAACCTGGGAATCGAACCTGCACTGTCTCGAGTGCGAATCAAACCTATCCACTAGGCCACGGAGCTATCTTATTTTAAATAAGATTGTTATTAACCTATGCAATTTTCGTGGTTTATTTACTACATACGGTAAATCTACTAGTATCAGCTAATTTTCTCCATTCGCACCTGCACGAGCGCGGGGGACGTGTTTGCACGGCCTACCCCTCGCGCACCCGCCTCCGACCGCCAATTCCGCCCGTGTGGATATGTACTATGTACGTTGTACATTGCATATTGAAAATTTTAACTTTTACAAAAATAATCGATTAAAAGCAAATTACTCGTACCAATGGATCAATCTCATGACCTAATATAAGCCCACGAAGTTAATGGGACTGGTCTGAATATACCCTGTATATATAAGATTGTCTCGTTTAAAGTAAGAGATAATGGTAATACTTGCAGTCGTTTACGAGAAACTGATTATATAATAAATACAAGATTGTCTCGTTTAAAGCATACTAATATATACTTGACATTATCCTTGTTTAAAGTGAAGAGTGAGCATGTAAGGCTCCAGGCATAACCTGTAGGGTACAGATTGTAGCTGTCAGTCGCTACGGCTACACAATTTTCATATAATGTTTGATGAGTCGCTGCTACAGACTGCACGCGGTAGCGCGGTGTAGGCGTGTAACACTCGGCAGTATCAAGTGTAAATAATTTTAAATTGAACTGTATTATTTACAATTATTTATGGACGAGACCACTCACCATTAGCATCCTTAGCCTCCAGCCCGTCAGCCTCAATGACGGAGCAGCCCAGCACGACAGTGGGCGGTCGCTCGCTGCCGGCCGCCCGCAGTGCGCGCGCGTGCACGTCCGGAGACACGCGGAAGGCGCGCCGCGCGTACTCTACCACCTCCTCTTTGTACGACGCGAACTGTCCGTCCGGCGCCGGAGCACCCACGGCGTTCTCGATGCAGTATAGCACCTGCAGAAATATATTTAGTTAGCGATTTTGGCTTTGTACATTCAAAAGTGAGTTTGTAACGAAACTACTCTGAAACGGATTGACGCGAGCGTCGCACGCCGATGCTTGCCTGTGTGCTCACTTCTGTCGGTACTCCCGGAAGGACACTTTTTTTTAACCTACTAGAATATCACTGATCTTCAAAATATTGTAATTTCACTCTATTTCCTACCGATTTTCATATACGTAACAATTATTTCTAAAATAATGCTTACGTAATAATGTAATAAAATAATGTCTTAATGCTTACAGCTGTTTCGAACGAAGCAAATATTATACATTCGCATACCAATGCTCAATCTGAACATTCCTAACTGCCAATCGGACTGTCATAATAGAGTCGAAATTATTTATAAATTGTTTCACGACGAAAGACAAAAACATATATAGTTTTCCAGGGATAAGATCTAGCCAGATCGATTTTTCTCTTTCAAAACTTCCTGCATAGTAAATTTCATGGTAATACTTGCAACCCTTTTCGAGAAACCGATTATATATACAAGATTGTCTCGTTTAAAGTAAGAGATAATGGTAATACTTGCGTCGTTTACGAGAAACTGATTATATAATATATACAAGATTGTCTCGTTTAAAGTTTATTATATACTTGACATTATCCTTGTTTACAAGACTGTCGCTGATCTTCAAAATATTGTAATTTCACTCTACTTCCTACCGATATTTAGTTGCACGCCTTCCTCATGTAACGATAGAGCTGTACGAGCACTATAGAAGCTCTGGCCATCCTTCCAGAATTTGGCATAGTAATGGAAATATTATTTCTCTGAGAAATAGATGCAGTAAAATCATTCAGAAATTAAGAAAATAATAGAAGATTAATTGCACACTCGTAAAAAACACACACACACCCGTAACAATTATTTCTAAAATAATGCTTAAGTAATAATGTAATAAAATAATGTCTTATTGCTTGCAGCTGTTTCTTACAGACAACCTACCATTTATTATATTATACCAGCTATATATATGTACTTAATGATAAAAATATAGTAGTAAGAAATTTTCCCTTCTAGGTATTAGCTATAAATCCCGAAATACAATTGAATTTACTGTTACAAATTAATCCTTTTGATTTCAAATCGAAGTTTGTGACTAAGTATTTATATTTCATAATCCCGATTGAAGACTGTTAAATTGATTTCATTTCTGCTCTTACCTCAGAAATAATTAATTAATAATGTATTTTGTTTGACATGATGTTATGTAGATACCTACTAAGTCTGCGATACAATTACGGGTATTGTCCTAATGCAAATAATGTCAACTTAGTAGATACAGAATTAATTACCACCCACCAGTTTAACCAACGTTTATTAAAGAAGCTACAGGTGTTAAAATTGAATTATTTTAGTTATTAAAGCCAAGAAAGTTTGGATAGATACTAGATTTAGTTTTTAATATTTATAAAAGTTAATTTCAGCAGTATTTTGGTTTTGACACTAATTTACTTATAGAATCTAGGCGTGTGTCTTGTGGGTTTTAAATTATATTTATTTACTAATGTTGTATTGGTAATAAGATACTCTCTCGTACAATCGATGAGGAAAATCATTTTTTTTATTTGTTTTAAAATAATAATATTTTCTGTATTAAAAATTCGCTCTGTAATGTGATCCCAAAATATTTCCGAATAATAATAATAATTTAATATTTGACGAATGTTCCAGTCCATGTTGAGATCAGTAGCCTCGAACTTTGGTGCTTCTCGAGGGTGCCGTGGGGAAATGTTATCTAATATAAACAAGAAAGGTCTCTCATTTAAGGATATTAAAAACAAAATTCTTTTTAAGCGAATTATCCTTAGCGATAACACTCCATATATAATATTAAATACTTTGCAATTTTAAAGTCTATACCAGGGTTTCCCGAAGTTTTTTTCATGATGCGGCCCTCGGATTATAAGTAATACTTACAACCGTATGATATTTTTGTTGCAAAAAAAAACACTTTCTCAATATTCATTTATATACAAATCTCTTTTTTTATGGAATTAATTAAATATTGTAATTTGTCGAAACTTGATCAATAGCGACTGACGACTGACGAGACGTTTATTAGTAATTGTGATAAAAATTCATATGTTTTATTTATTTTCTGCGCCTCTTGACATCTCTTTACTTAGGGAGGCGTGTCCCACTAGTTGGGAATTCCTTATAGATAGAAAGTAATTTAGAAAATTAGAAACGTAAACGTTAGTCTGAGGGACAACAACATTGAATAAATTCTGCAAAAATTTAAGACTCAGATTTATTGTAGTAGAAAACTGAAAAGCTAAATAGCAAAAAACAAAAAATGGATGCAAAATATAATACTAATACTTCTCGAAAAACGAAATATAACCTACACTAAATAAAAGTATATTAGTCCTTTGCCAAAATTACTACGTTGGGTCCCTAACATATCAAGTGCTACACATGGCATGAACGGTCAACATGTTTCTATTTTATTACTATTGCGGATTAAAAGTTATTTTCTTGCTGAGAAAGCGCTGCTTAGTTCATATGAACAAATTTGTCTATGCTTCGTGTTAAACTCCCATTACTTCAAAACATAATAATAATATCATGCTTATGAAATTGTGAAGCATTTCATAACATTTAAAAAACTAGTAGGTACCTGGGAGACCTTTGATCGGAGTTTTTGAAAGAACAATAAAATTATAAAAGAAAAAGAAATACAATAAATCACAAAGATATTCGCCTGACCGGGATTCGACCAATTTGTCAACAACGCAAAAAGTCCAATGTTTACAAGGCGCTAACCGGATTTGGCATTCACTCATATCTAATTCCACGAAGAAAGAAAAAAATATATTTATATAGGTATAATTTATATCTTAACAAAGCCCAGTTTCCTAGGGATAAGACCTAGGCTAGGTCGATTTTCCTCCCCCAAAACTCCCTGCATACTAAATTTCATGGAAATACTTGCAGCCGTTTGCAAGATTCCGATTATAAATATAAAAGATTAGCTCGTTTAAAATGCAATATAGTTGTAGCAATTAATTCAGACGTTGTCTCGAGAGTTCCACTTCAAACTGGGATTTAACAGTAGTTCAATCGATATTGAATGGGTCCACTATTATAATATTCATTTTTCGATCAATTAAATGTATTACGGCTTATACTATACTATTAAGATATTGATTTCATTGATATACCTACTTATTTAGAAATAATGAATAAGAATTGAATCTTAATGAGAGAAAGCTCCTCTTTGAAAACAAGGAAAGCTTCGTTTTAAGTATATCATAATAAACGCAGCTAATTTCGAAAAGTCTAACTATCCATAAATACGAGTATCCAAAGTTTGAATAATACCCTTTTCTCGTGCAATTTTGTAATATTTTAAAAATCTTAAGTCTGGCTATGAAGCTCTCGCGCCCCAACGATTCGAACAGTTGTCCGGAACTTTACAAAAGCCGTATGTTTTTGACAAGAAGACAGACAGTTACTTACACTTCAAGAACATTGTTCACTTTAGATTAAATATAATTATACTATTTACACTTCCCGCAACCGAAACCGCAAGTTATTGAACCAAGTTTCATTCTTAGAATATACAATTTTGTGTGCGCAAATTTCCTTAGACATTTTTTGAACTTTAATCAATAGTAACTTGTCCACTCTTAATTTTTTTTATTGATAACTCAACGATACTATAACTTTATATTGTAAGCCTAAGTGTCACTTTCACCAACGTCTGTTATAGTATTCATCGTTGAATTAATATCATGTTGTCTCGATCTTTCTTCGTTTTAATGATAGAGATGGTATGATAATTAAGACAAACGATTAACAGTAACTTACCAGGTGTTGATAACCTTAGGACCAAACGTACATGTGTAACAGTCTGTTTTATGAACTTCATTAATAAAGTAAATTAAAGCTTACACGAAATTAGTAAAAAAAGGCTTCTAAAAGGGCCCGACGTGAACATTATCTTAAGGTAGGAAAACAAGGTCGAACAATAGATCCATTTCGTCCATTATAATATAAAATGTTATTCTTCTAAATATAACCATTTGTTTTTATTAGTGTCCGTCTACGTTCATACAGTCTAGTTGGGCCGTGGAAAAGTAGCGGTTTATTATGATTGACAGCTTCTATAGCTAGAACTGTACCACCGTATAAATGATGGCTACATACACGGGTACTACATACTGGGTTTTCTACAGGTTTCAAAAAGCTTTAGTGGTTATGAAAAAACGGCGTTATTTAGAACAAATCTAACGACACTCTTCTCTGAATTACCTAATTTAATTTAAAAAATCCGAATTGGTACAAAGTTTTTTACAGTTGTTGTACATTTTTAATACACATGACCCAGAAATACTGAAGACTTTTTGTCCCCTGGCGGGATTCGAAACCGCGACCTCAGGCTTGAGCGCTAACGAGCTAGCGCGCTAACCACTGAGCAACAGAGGTCGTCAACTCAATTAAAAAATATCTAATAAAAAACGTTCAATTTACAATACCATCACAATATCTCACTGTTTCACTTTCCCTCGTTGTCTCATTTCATCATGTGGAAAGACATGTCTCGTACACGAAAGTATGTCTAGCACGGCTTTATTGTTGGTAATATGTACTTCCAAACAAATCTGGTTCTTGTAGGCTCGGATTCGGAACACGGTTTTTGCATTACATCAAAGTGCGAAGAGACGCGCGGAGAATGACAAACGATTATATATTAGAAGGCCGGGACCGTCTCGGAATGTTGACAAAATGGAATTTAAAGCACACAGCTGATGGTGTGATACTGAGAATGTTATTGGTAAAAGTGCCTCAAAATAGAATAAATCTATACATCTACACAAATTAATAAAAATTGAAGTGTCTGTTTGTAATTTTGAATTAACTGCTTTTCGCTTAGTGAATATGAAAGTATTAATTACGGTACTGACAATAAAAAATATATTTTTTTAATTTTTGTCTGTCCGTCTGTCTATCTGTCTGTCTGTCTGTTTGTTCCGGCAAATCTCTGAAACGGCCGAACTGATTTTCACGAGACTTTCACTGGCAGATAGCTGATGTTATAGGATACTTTTTATTCCCATCATCATCATTTTTTTAACGACTAACGAAGTGGGCACGGGTCAGCTAGTCATTTAATAAAGTATATCGCGGCTCCGTTTTGATCATAATATAGTATAAAATTACTGTTGATAGAGGTTTAGGTTTTTGTCACATAGTGAACATATTGCGCGACGGCCATTAGTGCTACGTGAAAAGCAGGAAGGGTCTCTCCATATATAGCTGCGGATGGTTTATTATAAGGCAATCCGTCTTCTCGTTTATATAATAACTACTCTAAGAGTTACCTCTGTATACAGGTGCTCGTGCTCCTTATGCGACAGATGCGCGGGGACACTAGCCAGCCCCAGTTCATGCGGCGCGGGCGGCGGCCGCTCAGCTCGGGCTTCGGCCAGCCGCAGCGCCGCCAGCCGCCTGTTCTCTTGTCTCCACGACAACGCCGTGAAGCTCTCGAAGTACGAGCCGTCTGTGTCTTGGACCCTGAGTACAGAAAATTGGATTTTACATCGGTTTTTTTTTACTCGACTGCCAAATAGAAAGTTATATTTTTCTTTTTGAGGGAACTGTGTATGTATTATAATCTGCCCTGCAGCTGACCTATTAGTTTAAAGGTATACCTATAGAAATTATAACCTAACCAGGAACATATTGTCTGAGCTTATGAAGATACTCGGCGTTCAGAATTGCACTTTTGCTGACAGCAATTTAAAGTGGACACATTAGTAACTATTTCATTGTCGACTTTGAGTCAATTTATCTGCAATTTTCAATTTTCTCCTTTAAATAATTTGTTACGGGATATTAAATACAGTTTCTATCAATAAAACATTATTTTCCTAATAAATTAGACAAAAATGCAAAAACAAACCAATTTCGTGCGAAATACAGTCTTGGCGAATTATTCACGAAAACCGGAAGTTGTATTTAAAAAGATTGAATTCAAAATATTTTTAGTTATTTTAATGGATATGACGTATGCGCATAGAAAGATAGAATACGCTTGTGTTATTCGTAAAAAACTTTCCATGAGGAGAACTTTTGAGTAGCAAATAGGACTGATTTTAATTTCAGTCCCCATGGACGTATTCCCTATTATTTTCAATTGTTTTTTGAAGTTTATATAGTCGATTACTTCATGTCTAATTGAACCATAAAGTGTTTTTTATTACAGGTCATGCTTTCTTTAGTACTTTTGCATTTAATTTAGAAAGGGTAACAATTTTCATCAAAAACTCGTAGTAGTTTGTTTTCAGTTAAATTAATATTAAAATTGTTAAAAAATTGAAAATATTTGACTTTGAATACATTATTTACAATAAAAAATAGTAAATATATAGTGCTTTTTTGTAAGTATTGGGGTGGATCACACCCCACCACATACTTTTTGTTACATTTCTTCGTCTTCTTCATTCTTCATCACGCTCCCACCAGCATGCTTAGCATGACTACTATAGAAATGCGTTTTGTCTACACAAGAATAGACATACTGACAGATAAAATGGATTTTCTGTAGAAAGAAACCATTCTTATGGTGGTTGCTTAGCGTGCTGGTTAAATTAATGATGATTAGTGTATGAAATGAATTAATTACTATTTTTGAAGTGAAAACTTCTATAGCCGCTTTGGGCGCTTTTTGGTAGCGGAAAAACTTATGGGTTCGCGACACCGAACATGCTCATGACAGACTTGTTGAAAGTCTGTTCAAAATTATTTTACCTCCGATTTGATCTTTATGTCGACGACTTAAGGTTCTTAGTTTGCCATGTTTTTTCTTTCGTCGTGTAATACAATAAGATATGAGTAAATTCAAGAAGTGATGTCAGATACGCGTAGTTACGTGGGCGCTTGGATTATGCGTTGTTGACCAATTGGTCTCGGGTTCGAATCTAAGTCCGACGAGATATTTTTATCTTCGTTCCCTCGGCCTTTTAACAACGTTGTTTATTTTTTGCCCTTCTCGTATGGCCATTCCAACGTTATGGTCATATACTTACTTTCTCGACTGACGCTTCCATCGTTCGCCTGATGATCTTGGCAATGGCGTCCTTAAAGCAGTTGGTATAGTATACACAGGTGCTGGTGTGTCGCGAGTGTGCTACAACCGTGTGAGGTATGCTGCCGTGAATGCTCAGCCTGTCGCTTTTCGATGCATGAATGGTCAAGTCGCGGGAGTTTTGAGCCAGTCCCGTATAAAGGGCACCAGAAGAGAGTGTTTTGTGCGATTTTTTAGGATTCCGTAGTTTGAGTCTAGGAACCCTTATGGTTTCGTCGTGTCCGTCCGTCCGCCTGTCTTCGGCTTATCGACCAAACGGTTAGTGCCAGAAAGATGAAACTTTGCATGGATATGTGTATTTACTACGCCAACAAAGTGCTAAAATACAATCGCTAAACATATTTTTATTGGGGTAATATAATATAATATTTTCCCATACACGTAAGTGGGAATGATTTTATTCTCGCGTCTACCTCATAGTATGAGGTATCATTAGATAGGTCTTTTAAAAACATTGAGAGAGCATTTTTTTGTCAAAATAGGTCGCCCCCTATAAAAGCTAAACGGCTGGCTCGAAAGATCTGCAAAAATTCATAATGATGATGTGATGAAATTTAATGGAAAACTATAACGGCTTATGTAACTTTGTTAGTTTAGATGCCTAACTTGTAAAATCCGCTTACTTGGAAAACTTCGTACAAAAATAACGATTTAATAATTATCTAAACATGTAAAATATTGGTATGAACGTACGTACGGAACCCTACGTGCACGAGTCCGACTCGTACTTGTCCGGTTTTTTATTGTAGTTTGGCTCTTGATAACTGAACGTTTTCGTTCCGATGAATAATATCTATAATATAATAATAAAATAATAATAATTGTGCGAGTAAATCACAATATTACCTAAATTATCGTTTGATACTAAATCAATGGTTACAAGTGACCTATTTAAAAATGGACCGCAATGAACGTTTGCGGGTGACATATCGGAAACGGCTGGTGAATAACAGATATTTTCATGAAAACCTCAGCTCCACCGTTATTGGCGATGTTATTACATCATATTACATAATATTTCCAATTATTTGCTTTTAAGGATTTATCGCCGTTTATTTTTAGGTATTTTGCTTGTAGACAAACCCTCTACTCGCTTTGTAAAATATAATGATCTATATTATTAAATATTGCGATAAAACATGGTTTATTTAAACTGTTTCATGTCACCAATAAATTCAGAATTGCCACTTTATCAATAAAACCGTACATTAACAACTTTTTATCTACACCGGGACAATGAGATAGTAAGTACACGGTATTTTGGTTGACCAAAAATCAGTTTATGATATCAAGACTATTCATTTATTATAAAAGTTTTTGCTCGAACGTTACCATCAGACTCTAGCGGCTAACCGCATTGCCACGCTGTATGGTCAGGGAAATGTGCTGCTCTCGGCCCAGCTAACAGAGCCCGGCTAGCGGCTCTTGGCCTCAATGCACCATTGCGTGCTCTTTTATATTATTTAAATATAATAGTGAAAGACTTTAGCGGTACTGAAATCAGTCCTGAAAACAAACTCAACGATGCGACGCGACTCTCATAAGATGCAATATGAGACTTTTATTGTCTGCTATATATAGCGAGAATATTCTCGAACGAGCTTCTTTACCTTTCGAGATAATCTTTATCTTTCAATACGTAAACAGAGGAATGTTCATCTCATTTCTAGAATGTGATATGTCACTCATATCAGCTTAGCAATTTTTAGTTTCGCTGTCCGTCCGTCTGTCTGCCTGTCTACCTGTCTCTCTGTCTGCGGCTCCTTCCCATTTGACCTTATTCCCATTTCGCAGTCCTTATTAAATTTTGATAAAAATCGGCGTGTCGTTATATATCTTTATATTTTTGAAGTTTAGGACAGCTTTCAAACTATAGAAAATTTTCTTAAATAGTACAGTCGAGTCGAAAAAATATTAAAACTTTCAATTAATAGCGTTTTCAGCTTTGTTGTAAAAATGTACGGATCATCTATTTTGTATTTTATACTCCACATTACTATATTATTGTTAAGGATAGCGGCCTCGCAGTTGACACATAGTGAGTGCATAATTTACGAACGCTATATTTTAAAAACTCTAAGAGTGAAAACTTTTGTGAGACTATCAGTGTTAATATTTCTGAAAAAACATGATGGTACTACATGATATGAACTTTGAAGGAAAACTATAACAGCTTATATAACTTTGTTAGTTCAGGAGTTATAGAGGCTTAACTGGTAAAATGAGCTTCCTAGGAAAACTTCGTACAAAAATAACTAAATAATAAGTTGACTACGAAATCCTATAATATGCGTGGCCTGAGACGTATTTGGCAAATTTTTATTTAATACTAGATATAGCCCGCGACTTCGTGAGCACAAAAGGAAATTGCGCGGAAATAGTACATTTTGCCGCAATAAACAGTAGTCTATGTACTTCGCCGTGGTTACACTTTATGTCTGTGTCGACGAAATCGGTCCACTAGTTTCGGGGCCAATTGAACATACAAACAAATTTTTCCTCTTTATTATTAGAATAGACTAAGTATCTGAAATATTTTTTGTAAGTTGCTTACTATGAATGTTTAATAATGATAATATAATAGATGTATAAATACTTTCCTACATACCATACCTATTATGATGCAGAATAGCTTCCACATCTGAAGATCAATGTAAATGACTGTACAGTCAATCTTGACTGACTGACTGGACTATCTTACAAGTATTACAATAATTCTAAATTGTTCAAACGACAGATATTATATATCATAATATAAGGGTAACGACACGCCGATTTTTATCAAAATTTAATAAGGGCTATGACATGGGTATGTGGCCAAATGGGAAGGAGCCCTGTCTGGCTGTCTGTTTGTCTATCTGTCAGTCCGTCTGTCTGTCCACCCATCTAACTTCTGTAAATATGAATATAAATGAATGAAATCGAATAAAGTTATAGATTGTGTATAGATCTCGGTTTTGGCATCATAAAATAATAGTAATTTAATATTTTAGGGGTAGCTTTCCATACATGTGAAGTGAGAATGAACAATATTTTTTCATTCTACCCCATCGTGTGGACTAGGTACACGCCTTTTTTACAAAGTGAACCATTGTCGAGTAATCGTCATCTAAAGTGGTATGTAAGTTGCCTGCATTGCTAAAGTGGTATGTAAGTTGCCTGCATTGCTGAAGTGGTCTGTAAGTTGCCTGCATTGCTAAAGTGGTCTTTAAATTGCCTGCATTGCCTGGCATTTCTAAACCATAAGAGGTAGAAAGTTTTAAGTTTACATGCTGATAGATCATGCTAAAACTATTTAAGAAAATTATACCAAGCAAATTGGACAATAACATTTTGCGCTGCTATATATGTATTTACTTTATTCATTGCGTTGAATTTTGTTATTTTTACATATCTTTATGATATATTTATTGTTCAAAAAAATCTATCAATTAACATTAGAATGATAAAATAATACCGAGTTACTACGTAGGGTAGGGTATTATAGAACTAAACACGGAGTTCGCTGAGCCCTGGAAATGAAATAACTTCGCTGGAATGAGCGTAATTTAATTCCAGGTACGGGAGATTTACGTAGCGTAACTTCGGTCTGTATCTGTGATAAAATATTAGTAATAACGAGAGACGTGTTTAGAGACCGAGCACCGAGCAGTGGAACGTGCAGTATGAGAGTAAAGAAGTAAATATTTTATCAAGTTAAGGGAAAGCACAACCTAAAAAATATGTTCTTGGCAAAGAAACCTTTTCGGACTTCTTCAATACTTCTATTTCTCATAGATATATGATATACATATTAATAAATATATTTACATCACGAATACGCTAATTCATGTTGCTGTCTTTGTCTTATACGTTGGAAAAGCCACTTGACAGACAAATATTTTTATTTACAAAAGGGCTAAAGTAGAATATTTTTAACTTCCAAACAAGGCTTAAAACAACATACCTATCAACATATATAAAATACACTACGCTATTTCGAGTTATTTATTGTGTACGAAACTTTACCGAAACAACAATATATATGGTAAAATTTCTTCAGCAAATTCTTACCACTATTGTAAATGTGAAAGTTTGTGAGGATGGATGGATGGATGAAAACTACAGAACGGTTTTTGATTAAATTTGGTATGGTATTAGTTTAGGCTCTGGATTAAAACATAGTCTACATTTTATCGCGAAATAGTACAGTGTTCCCGCGGGATACTGTATTTACGCGGGCGGAGCCGAGGGCAAAAACTAGTATTATATAAAATATAATGAGGTTCTGAAGTGTTTTGTATCAAACGACTTTAACTAAAAAAGTAGTGTGTAATATCCGAGCCTTCCTGAACATAATATCTATCGTGGAGCGACGAGTCATGAAAATTGGTGAACGCGGAAAATCTATCAGTAAAATACATGAAAAGTATTTTTGCCTTTTGAACAATACTCGCGATTAGAAATAAATGAAAGTCAATACATTTTCTTTGTGGAAATATTTGTTGCGTTATTTAAATATTTCTGTACTAATATTGTAAAAACCACAGATTATATAAATAATAGCTATCATTTATATAATCTGAGGTAAAGAGGAAAGGTTTATTCGTTTGCATTGAATATGCTCCGTAACCACTATACTGATCTTAATAAAATTTAACACAGATATAGAGTAGACAACGGGAAAGACATAGTCTACTTTTTGTCGCGGCAAAATGTGCAGTTTCTGCGAGATTAACGTTTGTGCGCACAAATCGCGGGCAACATCTAACACAGTAGTATTCTTAACGAATTTGCCTAAAATATATCTATCGATATGCGTACAGACAATCAGTACGAACGTGTGTAACACACAGTTTATTTTAACACCATGCAAAAATCTGTTGGTGGGTGGGCACCACCACCAACAGATTTTTGCACGGTCCTTTCATGATTTCAAACCTATCTCAGTTAGTAGCTCTTGGCATGCTGATTATTATTTAGTATGGTGATATTCACCTCAGGAGTGGGGTTTTGACAGTAATCTAAATTTAATTTTAAATTGTTTTATATTAGCGACCCACTCCAGCTTCGCACGGGTGCGATTGTATTATACATATAAAGCTTCCTCTTGAATCACTTTATCCAGTGCTGAAAACTGCATTAAAATCCGTTGCTTAGTTTAAAAGATCTAAGCGAACAGGGGCCACTTTTAGAGTTCCGTAGTAACGGAACGGAACGGAAAAATTAATATTTGAACATTAACATAATTCGGTTCATCCATTAAGCACCAACGAAATAAACCATAAAAATCTTAGGTGTGTCTTTACAAATTTTCACACTTTTATTTACCCTGAATAAAAATCAAACGTCTTAAAATGCAAACGAAATATCTAAGAGATAGCCGAACATTACCTTAATTCATTTGAGTCTTAAATAAAACTTTTATATTGGTATATTTTTATTTCGCAAGCTCGAAATGTATTTACGTTCCCGTAAGAATAATATTTGATCCCCTTGAAGGTTTAAAGATACTTACAGGGCTTACAAATGAGAGATTCTATTTGTATGTCAAGCACTTGGAACTTGCAAAGGTCGCTAAATAGTCCTTTATGTCGTTACCGATTTAATGCTCGATTATTCTCAATCCTTCTTTTGTTCAATATTTCAGAAAGATTTAATATATTGATTTTTTTTATAATTTTTACACAATTGTATAATACTAGCTGTCCCGACATACGTTGTTATTTATTTAACTATGAACTGGAATAAATAAATAAATACACCTGCACCTACAACTTACACTAAAATCTACAACTACACCTACCAAACCAAACAGGTGAACAGAACCTACAAATATTTCATAGTCAAGCGACAAATTGAACGCAGTGAAAGTTGAAAAGTGTTTTAATGTTGTATTTTCCTCGCAGATTTTCAATATCTCTCACCGTTTAAACCTTTCCTGAACTTTCACAATTATTTCAAGACCAAAATTAGACAAATCGGTTCTGCCGTTCTCGAGTTTTAGCATGTCTCACCATTGGAATTCCAATCTATTTTCATAAACAAGAAGAGAAGAAGGTGTTATTTCAATAACACACTATACTGTATAGTGTGTTATTTGAATAACACACTATACAATAACACTTAAATACTTAAATTTAAACTTAAATATTTAATGTCAAATGTGTGTACTTTTTTTATATTGTGTATTTTACAAATTCTTCGTAAGGAAGTTAAAACCATTGAGTAAAAATATATCTACGTACAGAGGAACAGCTTTCATAAAACGAAATTCCAAATTTTGTCAGGGTTGTCACAGAAGATAAATTAAACTAAGTCCAGCGTCAGTATATGGTTATTGAGAAAGTCTAATTGGTGCATACCACAACCCGGCATCGAACCCCACCGTCACGTGTGAGACTCAAGGGGGCTGTCACTAGGTCATGGATGCTCTTATAATAAAGAAAGACACCTTCTAGAAAATTAAATATTTACTTACCTACTATAATTATCCTTAGGATAAGTAAAATAAGAGATATTTTTATTTATTCTATTATATTTTTCATTCACACTGTACAATACAGTGTGAATGAAAAATATATTATTATATACATAACCACTTTTTTGTTTAATATCATTTGTATTTAATATTATAAAAAATAAACATTTATTGGACACAAAATATAATATATAAAAAAATGTTATTTGCCGTCATGACAACTAACAACACAATATCATAGTACTCAATCTCACATAACATAAAAACTCAAACACGAAATTTGAAAATTTTGACGTCCCTTCGACGCACTATGTGGACTTTAGGCCATTTTCGTGTCATAAATCTGTAACTTCTTTATTTTTCAAGATATCTCCATGATTTTTTTTATTATACTCTTGAATAAACACACTTTCAAACACACATTTTGATTATACAAATATAGTTTTAATTGGTTAAAAAAAAAAAAACTTAAAAAAGGGAATATTTGATAATCTTTATATTATATGTTATACTATTCTACATAAAATAACGAAATTGAATATATTAAACAATATCGCGGCTCCGCCCTTGTAAATACAGTATAGTATTCCCATGGGAACAACACGCAAACAACTTGATACCCATAATATTTGTATTTTATAATAATTACATCCTAATTATTAAGATTCTTATATGTTATTTAATATTTAAAGACATAAATACCAAAAAAGTAACCTACTAAAATTCGCCCAAAAGTTCCACAGCTTCTTCTAGAAGTTCTTGAGTTTTTTTATAAATAGGCTTCCTTAAACTCGATATATAAGGGTCTGAAGTATACAATAGTATATTATATACAGATATAATAGTATATACAGAACGTCTTCATTAGTGGCTATTCTGGAGCATATTTTTGCGTGATGAAGTCTGAACTTTTAATAATCTTTATTTCGTGATTCCTGGGCATCTTCGGAGAGTTGCCCGAGAGCCAATACAGAAAAATGTCGGATAACACTTTCACCGTGAATTAAAACTTTATGCACCGAAGACGGCATGTAATACTACTTATATTTATTAACATAAAGTTGTGTGTTTCTACCACTCGACATAACTTGGAGCAGAATATAAAATCTTTTTATTAGTTCTTCATCTACACCAGTTATTTCTGACGAGCAATGATAATTTTGGAAAAATCTTCGTGCGGGATTTCCATCATTGGAGTTGCCGCTAACTTGCTTAGGTTTATCTATATTTAAACCAAGTTGTTCTCTAAGCCTTCTTTGAACGTAAGCTTTCTTTTGTTTTTTTTGTTTTTTTAATTCTTTGTTTTCTGTTGTTGTGACAAACCATTTTTCAAAGGCTAGATTGTAAGACAGATGTAAAATAAGTTCCATGAATCTTATCCAACAATGCAAAGTTGAAAGACCATATTGGTAAGCACTTTCATCAACAGGTTTGTTTTATACTTTTTCCAAATCGTTCATTTCTGTAGGTTTTGCGCCACAAATAGTACATACAGCACCTGATGAAGTCTCTGTTAAAACCTGAGCCACTTTTCCATCAATCATTGTTAAATATAAAATATGTTTTATTTCAATACCTTGCCCACTTTCGTTGAGTAATGTAGGATTAAGAGTAGTTATTTGATTATTTATTTCATCAACTACACTTTGAGTCTTTTCTGGAGTCTCCTTCGAAAATTCTATTAAAATTGGACGACAAAATCTGACTGATGATGGAGCAGGATTTTCTCACAGTGTTTCATTACTATCGGTATCAACAAGTTTGAGAGGCACCATTGATGATATAAATAAATTTGTGTCGGAAATTATGTCACTCTCTTCGGGTGATACTTGTTTATACTCACTTTGCCCACTTGATCCATCACAACCCCATTTAGAAAATAACTTTAAATGAAATGATCCTGTTTTATGAACGCCATTTATATTTAGAATCCTGGCTATCGTGTGATCTAAGAGATCTTGCAATTTAATTTTTGCTTTAATGTTAGTTATTTCTATGCTAGATTCTGGGGGATAGCAACCTTGTTTAGCTTCCTGGATTGATTTATAATATGGAAATAATAAGCAATTCTTTGCTATCAAGCAATTCCGCATATTCTCATACTGTGCTGTGCTGAGATCTAATTCTATAAAAATGTTGAGAGCTTCGTCCTTTGAAAAAGCCTTTATTTCTCCAGGTTCATTTAGAAGATTACGGCGTATTTCATTCTTTTTTTCTATAGGCAAGGCTAGTAAAACTTCAATGATGAAGGCTTCTTCTGTTTCTCCTTGAGATCTCAACCCTTGAACGTATGAATTCAGTAGAAATTCAAGACCACAAATTTCCAGTAATTCCTTGTTTTTTCGTTTTTTTGTTCGCTCTGCACTATCTTCGTAGGCTTTAGAAGGCCGTCCTCGTTTCTCTGTCGGTATAGAAGGCTCAATCTCGCAACTAGGTTCTGTAAGATTTACAGTGAAATTGTTTTTCAACCATTCGCTATTTTCTCTTAAAAACCATTCTTTCTTGCGGCCTGATTTAGTATAGCGTTGACGAAACTGACCAATAAAAGTTTTTTCCACACTTACGATAATTTTTAGAATATTTTCATCAGCGACATTGGAAAAATTGTTTCTTAAGAATTCCGTGATATATATAACATAATCCCTGTCATTTTTCAGTAATACGAGACTTAAATCGAGTCTAGTACAGGTAAATTCTGTCATTGTTAGACAAATAATTAGTGAAACTAGTCACAACAATAAATAATAAAATACTATTGTTTATTTCATGAAAAAGCATGAATATATACTAAAATATAGTTTGGAGACGTGTGCATATCGTATGCAATTTGGTTTCATAAATTACTATCTATCCCGAAACCTATATGTGGCTGTGAGGTTTGTTATCTTATCAAAAGAAAATTTTCATACATCTTATCAATATACTAACCACAATAAAGTAGACTACTAATAGAAGTATGGCAAATTTCAGTAATTGTCGAAACTGTATTTGAAAATCGAAGCGAAGAAAAAACGACATACTGCCAAAAATATACGTCTTTAGTGGTGTCATAATGATATATATACACAGGATGTTTGGTAGGGAGTTGTACATACGCCTAGGGTAGAAACTAGGGATGGTCTAGTTTTGGATAGTTTTCCTTAAAAATAAAAAAAAGTCATTAAAATAAAACCTGGCGGTCAAGGTCAATATAATGGGCGGGGGTAGGTAGCAGACCATCCTTAGTTTCTACCCTAGGCGTATGTACAGCTCCCTACCAAACACCCTGTATATATGTACATATTGATTTATAATAAAGAAAACATTTCAAGCTTTTTAAAATGACATAACACTCATAAGTTACTATAAAAATTATTGCATAATAAACAAATGACTTCAGTTGCATTCTAAGAGGAAAAAACATATCTTCACATTTTGCCATATTTTCATAATTTGCGCACTGATGCCGCAACAAAAAAATTTACCCAGCAAATTTGCTACAAAATAAAACTAATTACAGAACTTCGGTAAACTTCGATAAACGTCAAAACTCTAATCGAAAATTGAAGATAAGGAAAAACGACATACTATGAGATGTACGTCTCTAGTGGTGTCATATATGAAAAAACCCAATATATAGGTAATTAATTCATAATAAAGAATATATTTTAAGCATTCTAAAATGGTGTAACACTTATATATTCATCAAAAGAAAGTCACTATAAAATCATAGTTAAATGTCCACATTTTAAGAACATTTTTCAACAAATTTTCATTCAGTGACTTTCGGCGATTTTTTTCAAAAATAGGGACGGACACAAGTGTAAATCGTTTATATTTAGGTAGATTGGTCCTTTGTCTACAATTTGAGTTACAATACATGTACCTCTGCCGACTTTTGGAAAAAGCATTTATGGCACGGCTTTCTTAGGAGTGTCCACATAGTGAGACGGGACACAATCTTATCCGGATTATTCCACTATTGCCGTGTACGCGATAGGAGAATTATGGACGCGTTGTTTTGCTTGTAGTAGTGCAATCAAATCGACAGTTTACTATGTAGCTATTTATCGGGTCCTATTTCTTTAATCTGTGGTTAAAGCAGTAGACTCAACTCAGTTCTTTTTGTAACATTTTGCAAATATATTCTGTACTGTAGTTTAAAGGTAAAACATTTAAATAAGTAAAAATTGGTAGGTAGTTTTTGCCATTATTTAATACAAGCAAAGGACCATACAAAAACTGTATGGGCAGTGTCCCCATCCCCCATTAGATTTCAAACTTATCTCAGTTAATAGCTCTTGCCACGCTGATAATATTATTTAGTATGGCGGCTGTGTAAAGATTTTCAGTGATATTCTGATGCCAATGTCTCGCCATGCTAAAACTCGAGAACGGCTGGACCGATTTGGCTAATTTTGGTCTTGAAATAATTGTGGATGTTGGAAGGAAAGGTTTAAATGGTGAGAGAAATTGGAAAAGCTGCGAGGAAAATACAACATTAAAACACTTTTCAACTTTCACTGCGTTCAATTTGTCGCTTGACTATGAAACTTGGTTCTGTTCACCTGTTTGGTTGTAGTTGTAGATTTTAGTGTAAATTGTAGGTGCAGGCGTGTTTATTTATTTATTACAGTTCATAGTTAACGTGTATAGTAAACAAAACAAAAGTATATATAGTAGACAGAACAACGTGTGTCGGGACAGCTAGTATTATATAAACGTGTAAAAATATATTGAAATATTGAAAAAAAGAAGGATCGAGAATAATCGAGCATCAAATCGGTAACGACATAAAGGACTATTTAGCGATCTTTGCAAGTTCCAAGTGCTTGACATACAAATAGAATCTCTCATTTATAAGCCCTGTTCATTCTCATTTGTAACCCCTCTTTAAGCCTTCAAGGGGATCAAATAATATTCTTACGGGAACGTAAATACTTTTCGAGCTTGCGAAATAAAAAGCGACCAATATAAAAGTTTTATTAAAGAATTAAAATTAATTAAGGTAATGGTCGGCTATCTCTTAGATCTTTCGTTTGAATTTTCAGACGTTTGATTTTTATTGAGGGTAAATAAAAGTGTGAAAATTTGTAAAGACACTCCTAAGATTTTTATGGTTTATTTCGTTGGAGCTTAATGGATGAACCGAATCATGTTAATGTTCATATATTAATTTTTCCCTCATTTTTAGAGTTCCGTTACTAAGGAACCCTAAAGGGTTATTACCCTTATAGTTTCGCTCTGTCCGTCCGTCCGTCTGTCCTCCCTTAATAACATTGGTAATTTTGAAAACAAAAAGTCGAAATTTTGTGTACTTACAGATTGCATATAGACTGCATCATAAAAAGTCAAGTCAAAAATCAAGTTTTTTGCATCATAAAATAATTAGAACTTATAGGGAAGGCCCCATACATGTAAACTGGAGATCTTTACTAGGGTTCCGTAATGCTCAAGGAACTGACAGAGTCAGTCTGTCTATCCGAGCTTCTAGCTTCTGTAATTATGAACTTATGTAGTAAGTTACAGAGTCCATTTATATGGATGAACTTTGATGTATTTATAGATCGTGCATAGATCTCGGTTTTGGAATCATAAAATAATATTAATTTTATATTTTTGGGGTGGCTCTTCATACATTCTTAATTCGGGATGAAAAATATTTTTTCATTCTACCCCATCGTGTGGGGTATCGTTGTATAGGTCTTTTAAAATAAAGGTAAAGTTTCTTACATAACTTTTTTACAAAGTCGACCATTTTCAAGAAATTGGCCTCCATTGGTTTTGTAAGATGCCCCCCCCCCCCCCCCCCCCTCGCATTTCTAAACTATAGGAGATAGAAACTTGTAAGTTTCCATGCTGATAGATCATGCTAAAAACTCTTTATGAAAAATATTTTTATAGCGTTGATAGTTACGGAACCCTACACAAACAAAGAAGATATTTTACTGATACAAGAAACATAATGAAGTTTTCCATATTATTTAGGACACAACACGATGGACAGTAATTGATTACGGAGGGTGGCGTAGGGCGGCTCAGCGGGCTGCGTGAGCATTCTCTCGGGTGACGTCACACAAGGTCGCCTCGTCCTGCAGGTAGCTCTGTGTCTATAACTAAAATAAAAGCTCTATAGTCAATACATACATATTTAATTTTATGCCAAGACGAAATTGACAAATATGTGTCCTCCAACGTCAACGAAGGTTGACCTTTTCTGAACCCTACTAAGATAATTTACAGCTTTTAATATTTATATTGCGTACACATTTTAGGAAGAAAATTTTATAATTAAACTTCTAGTAAAATTAAAGTAACAACATCTGTCTCAGTCTCTCAGTCTTTGTTTAACTTTGTGTGAGTTGGTGATTGTTTTAATATTTATTTATTATATAGGATTAGTTTAATGACATATAAAAAGTTAGTACAATAAAAGTTAGTACCTACGTTTAAAATTAAATCATTTTTTTAAATGTTTTTTTAGCTTATTGTAGAAAGCTAGTAGAAACTAGTAGAAAGCCGATAAAATTGGATCTAAAACATGTTTTATTTAACAGCTCTAACTTATATAGTTTTGTAAAAAATGAAACTTTAAGTCTAGGACCTACTTTCTTTTGCAGTGTATTTCGTCTGAATTAATTTTGTTGACGTAGGAAAAGAGTTAGATACAAACCTCTGTGGTTTCTTTATGTTATTATTACATTAATGTTTTAGATGTATTATTAAAACTGTAAATAAATGAAAGAAAAAAAAAGGTATAGAGCTAAATAGTTAATATAAGTTATTAATCATATTATCGAATCGAATAGCAAAAGATTTATCCAGACAAAGTCGCGGGCAAAAGCTTGTAAGTTTAAGCACGCAAGTAATTACTAAATGACATATTTGACCTATAGACATACGAGATCGGAGTAACGCTCAAACACAAAAGCCATTTTCTTTTCCATTATATTATTTGTTGCTTCTTTGTCTATATTTCCATGTATTAGTTATAATAATGTTATTTATCAATTCTTTCCCCTGAATAAATAGAGCATAAAACCGTTATGTTCTTCACTTCACTATGAAATAAACCTATTTATGTTCTATTTAATAATGAGTGCCCGGGTAACCGAGATTTGCTCGGAGTTCTGATAAATTAAAAAACATAAAAATTATCTCAAAAATATTATCTGACCCAGATTCGAACCCACCACATTCCGAATTTTCTAGCAAAGCAAAAATTATACATACCTAGTACCTACGCAATAGAGATGATGACTACATCTAAATTATTTAGTATCATTAATATACTCAGATATATTGAGGCTAATACTTGATTAATGTAAAAAAATATTTTATATGTAGTTTAGTAATTAGATACGTCTAAGAAGTACAAAAAAGTTTAATTTTTTTTTTAATTAATAAACAAAACCTACATCATTAGTTTACTTAAATCATATACATAACATTCATTATTGTAAGTATGAACTTAAACGCACAAATATCGGAGATATTACAAATATGTTCCTGCGGCCGTATACTTCATACACTTTAACCAAGGCGTGACGTCACAGCTAGGTACGACTTTAGTATGGAGCATTTTCACGAGACTTGCGAAATTTTGTATAGAAGTCGCTCTACCTTTGAAAATATTGCGTTTTCATATACTGTTTCTTCTGAAAATACTCATATTTAAGAGTACTACTTTAAGAGTAATGAATACATTTATGCAATAAAAAAAAATTGACATCTAGCCTATTACGTATAACAAACTGCCAATCGGACTGACATAATAGAAAAAGTCATAATTGATATTATATTGTTGCACAACGAAAGAAAAAACATACATAGCATCAAAAGGCGCAGTTTCCCGGGGGTATGAGGTCAAAATCGATCTAGTTAGGTAACTAGATCTATTTTGAGAAACCATTTTTGAGAAACCAATTATATATATACAAGAATGTCTCGTTTAAAGTATAAGATTCTGTAACTAATGAGAAACTGAGCTTTTTTGACGCTGAGAGATGTGACGTACACACAGAACGACGTACACGTACACCACAGAGTAAACAATATAAAATACTTCTGTGCTCGTTTGTCGTACATTTTTTTTATGCTTGTTAAAATTAATCCTTTTATGTATTATGTACATACAAATTTGGGCGCTCTAATGTTGAATATCTCAGAAACCAAGGAGACCTAAATCAAAAATTGTCTTAGCAACTTCTCAATGTTTTAAAAACACCTATCTAATGATACCCCACACTATGGGGTAGAGACGTAAACTACGGAACATTAAAAAGTAATTTTAGTTACTCCTTATGACGTCAGTAATCTACCAATGAAGGTCCGGAAGAAACATACTAATGATTGCTGTTTACCCTAATAGTTTCGTCATGCCCGTCCATCCGTCCGGCTTACTGTCCAAAATGTTAATTTGAATTTACAAACAGACACTTTAATTTTTAATTATTGTATGTATAGATTTGATGAAAGCCTTTGTAGAAGCTTAATATGCCACGTGGGAGGCAGTTCCCTGCGTAACAGGTCGCCTCGTGACCTACTTAACTAATATGTATTGCCGACAATATCCTGCTTATTAATGATGCGTCAGCCCCTACTGACACCCCTTTTGAAGGTTACTCAATAAATTGTTAGCGAAATAATAGAGCGAGAAGTAACATTTATTTCGCTAACAATATATCGAGTAAAAAAGGTTTTGAGTTCGGGGTAACGATTTTATACAACCCTTTGTGGCTAAAGTATGTTCTCAATTCTATATTTTTGTTATTTGTTGTTTATGCAAATTAATAATTAACATAGACGTATATATTATAGACGAGTGCATGAGTTATGGTGAAATTAGGATGGCGTACGTCCCATCCTTCGTTTTGAAATTATTGATAATTACACAAAAAAGGCTATATGTTTAGGGCGTCCGTAGTACAAGGAAGCCTTGTGGTTTGGTACAGTCGGCCTGTTTATCGTGTGACAGCTATCTGCTACAATTACTAAAACATACAGGTAAATCTGAGAACCTCCTTTTTAGAAGTCGGTTAAAAATATTTTATATTCATTTTATTTTACACAGTCAATAATTATTATAGGTAAATTTCGTGAGTAGATTATTTAATTATTAATAACCTAAATGGAAATAAAACTTTTTGATTTTGATATATATTCTGATTTCAATAGTTCTTTTTTTTTTAATTCTTATATTTTCTTCAAGGGCTCTGTTGCTTTGCGAATAAGCCGCCCTGGCAAATAATCAGTATGGTACAGTTTACAACTATACTCGATTATTATCGATAAGTTGTTAAAGTTGCTAATTCCCTCAGACAGCGGGTAAGCTAGAATACTGTTACAACCACCTACTTGGATCAAATATTTAATCATTTTATCTCTAATAGACTTGTTCCAAACACATTCTATCAATATATATTGAGACGTGGTAAATCGCCGGGGCACGACGGACTTAGTATCGAGCAAATATTGTGGGCCAGCAATAAAATTAATACACATTTAAGCCAGTTGTTTAATCTTGGTATTAAGAACTCGTACTTACCTGAGGAGCTAATGAGAACAGTAGTTATTCCTACCGTAAAAAACAGTCGGTTGTCTGTAAAGTCGGTTTACTGACGATAGTTGAACGTGACAACGTCATGTTTATAGTGCGCGCGGAACTAATTGGCCGCGCCTTAGGTAGGGACAGGGGTGAGGGGGCGGGTTGCTTGCTGCTCGCAACGCACATGAGATTAGACAGTGACGACCAATCTCGAGATATCGTGAACAATAATTATTCAATTATTGAAAAGAATAAATTAAGGACGCATCAGGTTTATATTCTAAACTATTGACATCGGCTTTCCGTTCTTTTAAAAACGTATGCACTTTAAATATTATTTCCTTAGATTGTCTTTTTATCGGCGGACTCATCTTGCTATTGCAATCTCTTGTGCGTTTTGTCTAAACTAGCCAGAACTGTCAACGCGTGTTGCCGCCGCGAAGTCCGGCGCCGAACTGAGTAATAACATCAAGCGCCCCCGCCTCTCCGTCCCACCGCTTACATACCTAAGGCGCGGCCAGCTGAGGTAACGGCAATGCGTCATGCTTAGCGATGTAACGGCAATGCGTCATATTTAGCGAGGTAAACGGCACATGCGTCATATTTAGCGAGGTAACGCATGAGTCATGTTTTTTCGTGCGTGCAGCCGGCTCCATCGTATTATAAGACGTTATCACGTCAAAAATAAAACGGATAACCTCAGCTCTGCATCGAACTATCGTCCCATATCTTTAGGTGCAATAGTAAGTAAAATTTTGGAAAGACTTTTACAACATGAACTGCTTAAATACATTAAAATTGACGACGCGCAGTTTGGCTTCCGGGCCGGACACCGCTATAGCCAGTCTGAAAAGCACAGTAAGTCGTTACAAGACGAGCAAGACCTCTGTTTACGCGTGCTTTCTAGACCTTAGCCGCACCTTTGACTTGGTCAACTATAACATTTTGTGGAATAAGTTGCTCAAGTCACAGGAGGCGAGTGGTTGATCTGTGGGATTCTGGTTATGGACGCCAAACCAACTTTGTTAAATGGGGTGACGCGGCCTCTAGTGTATATAGACTAGAAGTTGGAGTTCGCCAGGGGGGGTCACTTCTCCGGACCTCTTCAATTTGTATGTGAACGGCTTGATTGAGCACCAGAATCGGCTGCCACATAGGGAACGTTTGTGTAAATAACCTGAGCTATGCAGACGATATGGTGCTCCTCAGCCTCTCTGTCAAGGGTTGAGGAGACTTATTTCTGTCTGTGAGCAATATGCGAATGCTCATGGGCTGAAGTATAATGTCTCCAAAATGTCAGTCATGGTGTTCACGTTACGTTACACGTGAGATTAGTGTCGCTAAGCAGTTTAGGTATCTCGGCCATCTATTGACAGAGCGGCTTCAGGTGACTTTTTATTGCTTATTGGCATATTGCTTGAGCATATACACGTGCCAGCTGTGGATATAATTCAAGCAGAAGTCGATGAGTCGTATAAGAGTACAATATAATGATGCATACCGGGCTCTTATGCGGCTCCCGCGGAGCTGCAGTGCGTCGGGAATGTTCGCGGAGGCTGGGGTTCCTGACTTCTTTGCCATTATGAGATCTCGAGTTGCTGCTTTCTGGCATAGACTGCGTCGTCCCAGCAACGAGATACTCGCGGCTGTCTCGATTGACTATTACAATAATCCAATGTTCAAGCAGTGGATCTCTGTCCACATGGACCAGAATAAAAATTACCAAATGTGATGATGACTGGGCACCCTTATACAGTGTCAACAGTTAATTTTAATATAAATTCCAATTTTACTAATTAAATTACTATGGGTATATTTCTGAAATACTAACTTTTATTTTTATTTTTTATTATAAGTATATCGACATAGTAAATCGTAACTTACGCAATACACAAAATCATTATTTCTGTGTATGAAAATAGAAAGCTTTCGGGAACAGAAAGGAAGAAATCTAGGGGCACAGTCAGTGCTCACCGTCAAGACGAGCCAAGCGAAGCGCAAGGGCACTACCAGACTACTTCATCACATGGATTCGGATTATACCAGATAAAAAGAATTTTTAGGATACGTTCACACCCAGCAGACTTATTAAACATTATTATAAAGTTTTAATTGCATAGCTGTTTATATTCTATTGATATCTAAAACCCCCTGATTTCGTCACTGACCCACTGATGATCATCAAAATTCATAAGATACTTCCGAATGTCCTATAAAGCTGAAATTTGATATATAAGCTAGTATTAGTATGCAAACAACATAAAAATTGTAAATATTGGATCTTTTATCCTACGACCCCTTAAGCCAGAGATGGAAGTTCGTATGAGTCTTCTGCTAATATTGCAAATTGACGTAGGGATCCTTGTTATGAATAATAAAAAATTACTACATGAGCTATTGTATAACAGTAAAGTAATAAAAAGTGAATACAATATTTTAAATGATGTCAGGTATAAATAAATAAAAGCGGTAAATTGTCGCGGGTAAATTGTAAAATAATTTTACTAGAAATATAAATTAACTAAAACTAAACAAAAGCTAATTTAAATTGCCCGTGTTTACATTCAGAACAACATCAGCTTTGACGTGGCGCAAAAATAATTGCTTAGTTGATTCCGCTACCCACATCATTACGTACGTACAATAATTAATGACATTTGAATATCGAATGCTGAAATTCTTAGAAATACTTAAAATTCATAAAAATAACAACAACACACTACCTCAGATTATTAACGAACACTACAGTGGGCATAGTAGATACAATTTTGTTTTTTTTTTAATAAATGGCCTCGCCTTATAACCATTTGCCAGTGTCAAGTTAAAAAGGCGGGAAATAGAATTTTCGTTAAAATTTTCAACACCGTATTTCTAAACCGTCAAGTCCAAAGTCTAGTCAAAGTCCAATTAAATAGTCAGTGCAGTTAACAAGTCAAGTTAGTCGATTCAGTAAAGTGGTAGAAGCTTTACTGAAAGTTCCTAGGGAGTTTTGGAGAGAACAGAAAATAGCGCGCTTTTTGTAGTTGTACCACTGGCCCACACTTGTGCACATCGACGAATATCTAATGGTTAATATTCTACCAATATTACACATTAAAAACCGAAGAAACACAAATTTTGAAAGAAATACAAACACAACAATGTCGCTGATTGACATTCCCGGCAAAAACCTACAATTTTAAATCTGTCAAAACATTTTAATTTTTTTTTCTATCGAAGAGGCAAAATATTTTTTTTTAAATTCAAGCTTTAAAATTCTACGAATTATTATGAGCTAATTTCGACCACGACCTCTAGTAATTAACAAAAGGCTTTAAGCAAAAGGGTTTTCAAGGCCTACACCTATAAAAATAAATACATTATTTGCATTGTGCTTACAGTATTTTAAACTACGCTCGGCGCATAATACTGCGTAGACGTATTTGCAGTATGAATGATCGTCTTATCAGTGAATTATTCAGTGCAAACCTATATCGCGTCGCTTCGAAACATAAGCGATTGGGTCGGCCGCGGCCGCTCGATGTTTCTACAAACAATTTTGCACCTTATATACAATGGGGAAAGATTTAATTCCGGATGACATTGAACAAGTGGAAATTAATTATATACAAAGCGAAACTGAATCAAACCTTATGGATGAACTAACACATCTGAATACTTATAATAATATGACTGAAAAAAAATGCGGAAAAAATCCAGGGAATAAAGTCGATGATAAAAAAAAACACGTGGACTGAAGTAATAAGTCGAAAACCTCTACAAGGGAGTTAAGAGAAAGTGTTGAACTGATCATAACATCTAAGGAAATGTTTCCCAAACAATTTGCACTCGCAAAATTATTTAAGATTCAAAACATCTGTCATATAACAAAAATCAAGTATTCATTTGAAATAAGTGCGGAATTCGATAACGATGAGAGTGCTGAGAGATTAATAAACACATTTGCTTAAAATAATCATAGCTTTTGACTCTACGACGCTTAATAACTTCACAAACTCTAAAGTTTACACCTTACTTAAAATATTATGTCGCTTAATTTACGTGGGCATACGGTAAAATATTTTATTCACTTTTTATTACTTTACTGTTATACAATAGATCATGTAGTAAATTTTTTATTATTCATAACAAGTATCCCTACGTCAATTTGCAATATTTGCAGAAGACTCATATAAACTTCCATCCCTAGCTTAAGGGGTCGTAGGATAAAAGATCCCAGTTTAACATTTTTTATGTTGTTTGCGTACTAATACTAGCTTATATACCAAATTTCAGCTTTATAGGACATTCGGAAGTATCTTATGAATTTTGATGATCATCAGTGGGTCAGTGACGAAATCAGGGGTTTTTAGATATCAATAAAATATAAACAGGCGTGCAATTAAAGATTATATAATAGCATGTTTAGTAAGTCTGGGTCTGGGCATCATATCCCAAAAATTCCATTTATCTGGTATAATCCGAACCCATGTGATGAAGTAGTCTGGTAGTGCCCTTGCGCTTCACTTGGCTCGTCTTGGCGGTGAGCACTGACTGTGCCCCTAGATTTCTACCTTTCTGTTCCCGACAGATTTCTATTTTCATACACAGAAAAATTATTTTGTCTATTGCGTAAGTTACGATTTACTATGTCGTCATTCTCTAATAAACCCTTAGCATGTATTTACTTATAATACAACAAGCGTCTCTTTCAGCTTTAAAATTCCTATGCATTATATAAAAGGCGAGCGAAAAGGCCATAAAAGTTGAACTATCGGCACATCGGGCCGTGCACTTCGTGTAGTATACTGCCTCCGGCAACTTCGCTAACCTTTAAACTATGGCCGGCAAACTCGATATTCTATCGAGTTACTGGCGAGTAAATGTATAAAGTGAATCAAGGGCGTCATAATCAAATTTCTGATGGAGTGTACTAGCTCGTTGGTAGTTAAATGCCGTAATTACCTCATGAAGCGATTATACTATCCTCTTTAAGTTCACGAGTTCATCTTTGAAACCGAGCTTTTTAAGTTGTGTTCCTCGCTATACTTAGATGACTAACTTAACTATACATCCATAGGTATATCCATGCCTATCGCATATTATTACGTGTACACTGAAGATAATTTAAGATAATTTCAATACAAATTATATTATAATAATTATTTCCTTTATTTACCAAGCTTCATTACATACAATTCTTATACTTACCTGTTAAGCAGAGATTTTTCAATTTCCTCATAAAAATACTTGTTATACAAAACGTGAACCTTGATTTACTATAATTAAAATTTTTTAGCGTGATATTGCTACACGATACATAATATGTACAAGAAAGTGTAATTTGAAGCTAGCAAGAAAATTCAATTACGCGAACGAAGCAGTGGGGGTTAGTACACTTGTACAAGTAATAAGCAGGAAATTTAATTTGGGTAATGGGTATCGATAAACAAAGCCCATGTAACGCGGCGGGTGGGCTCCCGATTAATCAACTTCACCCAATTGTATGGAATATTTGATTAAGCCCATACAAATAACATTATTTTTTTGGTTGATAATGGTCTCTTTCCGACGCGCGATATTAAAGCGAAAGTTGTAAGGTAAGATTTGCTCTGTGCTACGCTGTCTGTTACTTCCTTCAATATAAAGTCACCCATGCTTAATAAATAGGTAAAAAAAAAAGATTTATGAAATATTTTTAACAATTTGATCTAGACAACATAGCAGCCACGACTACAATTTAATTTAAACACAGATTCCTTTCCTAATAATAAATCAGAAGTGAAAAATATATAATTCTTGGTACATTTTATCAATAAGATTGAAGAGCACTTTCTATTTTCCATTCTTTATCCAGTCTCGTTTTAAAAATTCAAGAGGCTCTAATCCTTCCCTCAGTCCGTGGCTAAAGTTTTAATCTTACACAACCGCCATTTTTAATTAAATTATGTATGGTTCCTATGTTATAAATGTTATAAAATGAAATTAAATTTAGAAATATTATTTTATCCTTCCATAATAGAAATTTATCTTCAAAGAGTTAAATTATATTTGATATTTTTTACTATATATTTTAAACGGTAGGAAATTAAGTTTTATATAAGAATTAACATACAACTTGGTTCTCCATTTGTCGCCTTCGTTACCTTCTTCCAATTCCAACGAAGATTAAAATCGCTGAATTCCGGTTCATGTCAATTCTTGACTATACAGATGCATGTTTTATCATGCATCTGTCATGCATGATGCATCTCACCGAAGAACAACTAAATAAGCTCCAGCGACTTCAGAATCTCTCGATGAGGTTTATCTTCGGTCTAATAAAATTTTACCATGTGTCAGATTTTCGATCAAGACTGAAGTGGTTGCCTATACGTTTTCTCCGGGACGCACGTATCCACTTTCTTGTTTTCGCTATCATACCCATACCCTCATATTTAAAAGATATTTTTATTTTTCGTCAAGATACAGCCGTCAAAGAATTACGATCTGCATCTAATTTTCAACTCGAACTACTCACGCATAAAACTAATTATTACGGCTCCTCGTTTGCTGTTACTGGGGAAAAGACGGAGACGAGCGATTGACCAATGCTGGTTGGAGATGTGCCAGCTTCTCCATCATTGTGTTCAACTAATTCCACAGAATTAGTTACTAAAGCATATCAAATTTGCTAAAACGTTAAATAGCTTTAAAACTATGGTGAAAATGCATTAGTTGACTGTTTGTAGTCAGCTAAATGCATATATACATTTTTTTCTTTATTATTTTCTGTCTTAAAGTCCAAAATAAATTATTTCTCTATCCGTGTAATATTAGGTCTTTACCTATGAAATTGCCGTTTTGTATGAAAAAATTTCAATGAATTTTTTTAATGTATTTTTTATTTGTATTAATCGAAGTAATCACTCATGCAATCAATGCATCTTTGCCAACGCAGTGGCAGTTTATTGATGCCCTTCTTAAAGAAATCAGCTGGACGGGAGGCAACAAATTCTTCAAAGGCATTTTGTATTGCCTCTCGGGTATAGATTTTTTTTCCCGCCAAGAAGTTATCCAAATTCTGGAAAAAGTAGTAGCCTGTAGGCGCAAGGTCTGGTGACTAGGGTGGATGACGGAGAGCTTCCAACCCCAGTTCTTGCAACTTGGAGACCGTCTGCTGTGCAGTATGTGGTCGCGCGTTATCGTGCAGGAGCAGCGGAGACGAGCGATTGACCAATGCTGGTTGGAGATGTGCCAGCTTCTCCATCATTGTGTTCAGTTCTTGACAGTACACATCTGCAGTTATGCTCACCCCGTTTGGTAAGAAGCTGTGATGAATCACACCGCCGCTAGACCACCATACAGTGACCATCACTTTTCTAGGGGTAAGTTTTCGTTTAGGGCATTGTTTAGGTGCTGAACCAGGATCCAACCAACTTGCTAAGCGCTTGCGGTTATCAAACACAATCCATTTTTCATCGCAAGTAACAATGCGGTTCAAAATTCCTTCATTTGTGTGTCTGTTGAGCAGTGCAAGGCACGTCTCGACGCGTACTTCGCGCTGGCGATCATTGAGTTCGTGGGGCACCCATTTGTCAAGCTTTTTTACCTTGCCAATTTGACGCAAATGGACCAATATTGTTTTGACGCTAACGTCGAAAGCTGCTGCTAATTCAAACGTAGATTGTGTATCATCAGCTTCCACAATCGCCTTTAATTCGTCATTGTCGACCAAAGTCTTCGGACGACCGCGAGGTTCATTTTTCAGGTCGAAATTTTCAGAACGGAAGCGAACAAACCAATAACAGGTGGTGCGTTGGTTTGTAGTGTTAGCTCCGTAAACGTCGTTGAAATTGCGTGCCGCTTGTGCCGCGTTGCTGCCACGACGGTACTCATATTCCATAATTACTCGAATTTTTAACGTATCCATGATGACGAAAAAGATTGAAATGCGATGAAAATGTAACACTATTCAATAAACAAATGATTACTTTTGGAAAAAGAATTCCATGTTTATAAAATAAAATTAATTTGAAATTAGAATTCTTAGCCAAACAAAAATTATTTTGATTTGAAATGGCCAGTACTGCAGAACGGCAATTTTATAGGTAAAGACCTATTATATACTACGTATTTACTTATTTAATAATAGTAATTTATAATAATGTTTATATATAATATATGTATATATATATATACATAAAAGATATATATATATATATATATATATATATATATATATATATATATATATATATATATATATATATATATATATATATATATATATATATATATATATATATATATATATATATCTTTTCTTTTATATTTTTATGTTGTGTGCACAATACAGAATATTTCATTCATTCATTAATACCTAGGTAGTAGAGGTAGGAACCTCCTCCTAATATACAAAGATCAAATTATTAAATTAGCCCTCTATAGGCTGAGAAAGGTTATTTAAATATTTTTGTACTTCCCGCCCATGCCCAGGCACATAGGTACAAAAATGTACAATTTTATGTATACAAAAGAACCCATGCTAAGCCTTTAACGTAACATACGTCATGGGAACCGTGATATTAGCTTTGACATGTTCGGGCTTAATCTGACCCTTACATGCCCTTACCCTTCGTAATCACCGCCACGTCCCGAGTGCGGTTCTAATTCTCCAATTAGATAGGCATTGTATCCAGTCCAACAATGAAATCTGTGAGTTGAATAGTTATATTTTGGAACGCTCAATAGATCCGAGGTCCAAGGTATTTCAGTTTTTGAAACTAAATTGAGGAAAATGTGGATAATAGATATGGAAGTAACCATAACTTTTGCAATTAATCAGGAGCTTTTCAAAAAATAAAAGACACTGAATAAATATTTTTTCATTTTCATATAAAATTCTCGTGTCAATGTGTTCAGGGACTCCTCCGAAATGGCTTGAAAATTTTTATATGCTATTATTTCAGCGGTTCCCGAGGGACATGCCAAATCTGTCTTGGGCTCCGCGACGAAATTAATCAAAAGTTATTGTAAGTACTTTTTTTTATTGCTTAGTCAACTTACCCTGAATTGACGGAGTTATCCACCTCTGGCCACGACAGGCGTCGCCTGCAGAACGCCATGGTGGGCTTCTCCGGCGGCTGCGGCTGCTTGGGCACGCGGAGGGAGCCGCCGCGCCGCGGCGTCGCGGATGGCGCCAGGCAGTCCAGGGTGCGGCGCCGAGCGCTGAGCGCTGATGCCCCTTCGGTCGGCACCACCCGCGGGAAACCTAGACAATAGACATGCCAAGTGATCCACTAAGAGAGTGACAGGTAGATGAGTTATATCTTCTAAAACGGAATAAGTAAATAGTATGCTTCTACTATGACATTGGTTCCACGTAACTATTTAGTAATCTGTTGTTGCACCATGGTTTCACTAATATTACGGGGAGTTTTATAAAAATCTTAAATAATCTAATCATAAGGCCTATTATTGGGATATTTATTATCACATTCGAAATTATTTTAAACACTCAAAAAATTAATTGTCTATGACAACTCACCTTAACTTTATTATAATATTTTGTTAATGCTGTAATAGGTGCTGTATAAAAGGCAACACATACTCTAATAATAAACCAATATTCAGGTCTTCTGTTACCTTTAATATTGCTAATTTAATGCTGATATACAAACAAATGTTGCAGTTATTCAGCTGTTTAATTGGCCATTTGGGCACAAAGTTATATGAGCTGTTACAGCACCTCTACAGCTCTTATTCAGCTAGCTGGTACCACTTTGGATTCCATTGTGGACAGTAGTACAGCTGATATACAGCACTTTTGTGCTACTTGGGCGGTCATTATTAATTTCGAGTTGTCCTGCGATTTTTGAGCATACTCGAAATTAGAACCTATGCTTATTTCTAGCACTGTATGTTTACACATGCTACTTAATAGCAGTTGCTCATTAATTGCTATCAACGAGCAACGGCTAGTTTTGAGCATGTGTATTTGTAGCTTAATTTTAAATAAGCACGAATCGCGACTAATCGGAACAATGCGTGTGGTTCTTTGACTTTTTTACTCGTGCGCGTTGGACGACTACGCATTTGCGTGTTGAACCTGAAATGGCTGAATAGTCACAAAAAGTTTTAAATATTAAAGAAGTCCATAAACGCTGCTCGAAAGCTACTTATTATTTGATGGTTGTACTACCCATAAGGCTTCCAAAGGGAGTATGTAGTAGGGACTAGGGACCACTCATGTTACTGTCCCTTAACCCGAAATTTTGTTACGAGCTTCTTTTAAACTTTAAAAGTTTGTTCATATAATTATAATACTTATCCTTAAACTGTTCATTTAATAAGGGAATTTGCTAATGATGTCTAATCCCCCTATTCCCCCTAATCCCTAATACGAGGGGGGCTCCGTGAAAACAAGTTTGGGAAATCCTGCGCCAGAGCTTTTCCATTAAAAGCCAAATTTAAATTTGAGATGAGACAGTAGGTACGCTATACACAGTACGCACGTGTGTTTTTATCACTTCGAACTCTATAAAGATGGCTTGTTACAAAATAAAAATATTTGCACCGTGCTTTGTTATAACTTTTAACGCGATAACATCATTAATGTATAAGTTTAGTATAACAAAATATGTTATACTTTATTATAATTGTTACAACTTATGTAACCATGTTTTAAAGGAAATAAATGTGATTTTGATTAGCTTGAGCTGTTCATGCTCAAAAATGAAGAATGAAATATAAAACATTAAACTACAAGTTTGCTCTTAATCTTCAAAAGCAAAATTAAAAAATTAAAAAAATTACAGCAAAGTGCAAGGATCGACTTTCACTCTTTTAACGTTAAAAAAGTAATAATTATACAGTACTTATTGTATTGTAGTAAATGAAACAAAACATCAAATAACAAAATCAACAATATTAATGTATAACCTTAAATAATATTGCTTTAAATTATTTCTTAACAAAGGATAAGTTGACAAACATTTAGAATCAAAAATCAAAATTAGGTCTGCATTTCCTTGGCCTTTAAAACATCTCGTATAAGTTTTTAGGATGACATTTGGACCGGTTAGTTAAACAAAAACTCCCTTATCGAATCTTGTGTATAAATACGTGGCTCAGTTAGCAGTCGGCATCAGTTGTATCTCCCAACAACCGCAAGCATCATGTTCAAGTTCGTAATCCTGTGTGCTCTAATCGGGGCCGCGGTGGCCGAGCCCGGAGCCCTGTTCGGCTCCTACGCCTACCCTGGCGCTGTCGTGGCGTCGGCGCCGGCGTACATCCCCAGCGCCTACAGCAACGCCGTGTACAACTCGCCCCTGGTGCAGCCCGCTGCGATCTCCTACTCCTCGCCGCTGGCCCACCTCATCAAGAAGCGCTCGGTGCTGATCGCCCCGCCCGCGCTCACCACGTACGCCGCCGCCGCCCCCTACGCTACCACCTACTCTGCCTACTCTCCCCTGGCCACATCGTACGCCGCCGCCATTCCCACCACGTACTCGTCTCCTCTCATTACCACCGCCCACCTCATCAAGAAGAGGTCCGCGCACCTGATCGTGCCGTCCGCCTACTCCGCCATCTCTACCCTGGCCACCGGCTACACCGCGACTGCTCCCCTCTACACACCGACCATCGGCGCCGCGTCTTACATCTCCTCTCCCTACTATTCATCTCTGCCCCTCGCCTACGGCGCTCCCTTCATCAAGAAGTGAATAAAGTAGCAGCCACGCCAACAACCAAGATTTTTAAGCCAATCGAATACTACCAAAACTCTATGTTACCACCCACAATCCTCGTCAAGTTGTACTTAAGTCGACGGCTGTTTCTAAATAAAAAGTAGTGATGGAAAACATTTTATTAACAAAACGCCCTGTTACTGATCTGCCTATAAATAGTGGTCTGCTAAAGAAAATAATTATAACAGGAAATATTACACTACAATGTTTAGTCTAGGTCCTAGGAAACTGTAAAGAGCGTCACTCGGCGAAGATACTATAATATTATATACCGACTTCAAAAATAAGAAGATTGAGTAGAAAAATAGTAACATTTAAGCAGAATTTAGAAGGTGAACTATTTCGACAATAAGAATTATTTCATACTTTTCAATGATATTATAATATTTTTAACTAGTACCTGGGAGACCGAGCTTTGTTCGGTGTTTTAGTAGGACGATAAAATATTTAAAATTATAAGAGGAATGCAATAAAAAGAATCACAAAAATATTTATCTGACCGGTTTTCGAACCCGAGACCAATTCGTAACCAACACACAAGTTACAATTCTACCATCCAGCTGAAGCTACATTTTATCGCAGCGAAATGTACGGTTCCCGCGAGGTTTCCTTTTGTGCGCGCATAGTCGCGAGCAACGTCTACTATAGTATAATCATCTGTTTTCAATGTCGATTTTAAGCACTTATGCACAAAACATCACCATTCACAAACAAACACCTCTTGCTCCAACTAACTTCTAGTTGGAGCAAGAAGTCCCACACTCACGATTTTTAAAATGAAATCTACTCGTTGAATCGGCCGGCGCTGCGTCTCAGATTAGTTCATAGTTAGTGATCATATTCTATATTTGAAAAAAAAAACCCTTTTCTCTTGGTCATTTATTGCATGAACTGCTAGACCAATATGTATTGCGGGGAAATTAAAAATGTGTAAGAAAACTTAACGATCATTAACTTTTCTAATAAGAGTTTCTTCGATTCCTCATGGATCCCATCATCATCGTTGTTAGGGTTTACAGGCTTGGCAGAACATTTCACTTTTTGGCAGCTGTGAATGTTCAAAAAAATATATATCGGTGTATGAGAAATACCTATATCAACATAATATTATGATGTATGGTTTGATGATGTTTGTGGTGATGATGATTATTATTTAATAGTGACATATGCTTGCAGTTCTTTAAACAATGTTGTGTGTCTTTAAACGTGTATATTTAAAGACTGAGGACTTCTATTCATTCCTTTTGGAATCAGAGTATACCTTGGCACAACATTTCACTTTTTAATACCTGTAAATGTTCAAAGAAATCGATATCGGTGTAAAAGACTATGAGCAATACCTAGATATCAACATAATACCATAGTGTATGGTATTATGATGGTGGTGGTGATGATAATTATTTAATAGTGAGATTTGCTTGCAGTTTTTTAAGCAATGCTGAAATTTCCAAACGTGTTTCTTCAAAGACTGAGAAATGCCGTTCAGTGCTTTTGGATCTAGGGTATACATATGTATACCCTGGATCCAAAATTAATTTCACTTTTTGGTAGCATATGCCCGAGTTACTTCAAAAGAATTCAAAATCACTATCGGTGTCCCTATAAATTTTAGAGGACTTCTCTCGATTCCTTATGGATCCCATCACCAGGTCTACCATTTAGTGACAATGGGACAAACTCTTTACAATAAAAAAATAATTTTGAAAATCGGTCCACAAACGGCGGAGTAATCGCGTAACATACACACAAAAAGAAACATACACACGAATTGATAACCTCCTCCTGTGTTTTGGAAGTCGGATGAAAAGGCAAAGCTGATTGACTGATGTATCAACGCACAGGCCAAACCCTTAACGCTTGAAGTTTTAATTTCGACTCCCGTATTTCTCATATGACGTAGGCATACACTAAGGAAGAATTTTTCAAAATTCATCCCTCAAGAGGGTAAAATAGGGGATGAAAGTCTAAAAACCAATTTCACGCGGGCGAAGCCGCGGGCAAATGCCTGGATATATTTCATATTATTTACGTATTGAAGTATCTTAGGCATCTGTGATAGTTCATAAAAACTGCGAGCGATATTTAATCTTAACATAAAATATTTGAAACAGCTATCTCAATCATTCATGAAATAAGAAAACTTGAGGATCAAGTTTACACATTGACATTCAGAGTAATAACTCTGAAAGAAACGTCATCGTGTTACCTGTTCATATGGGATATAATATTATAAGTAGGTTCCTGGAAGACCGAGCTTTGATCGGAGTTCTGGTACTTAGGTACATAGTACAGAAAAATTAATAGTAATAGGTACCTATTTTAGTGAGTTATTTCTTAAAATTGTGTGAAATTATTTCAGATTTAGTTCTTGAAGATATAACAAGATAAAAATATTAAAAAAATCACAAAAATACTTATCCAACCGGTAATCGAACCCGAGATAATAATTTGCCAATAACGCAAAATATACGCATACTAAACTGCCATGCGGACTGACGCTTATGGAGTCGACATAATTGACATATTGTTGCACGACAAAGAAAAAACACATAGGTAATAACTTAAAAATGCTAGGTTACGCAGGGATTTCTAAGCTTTCGATTTATCTCCCTCAAACCATTCTAAATTTCATGGAAACACTTGTAGCCCAGTACAGGTAGCTCTTAGGTAGCTAGGAAATTTAGAGCAGATGCTTGAGGCAAGCTGAAACCTTGTCCTATACTTATCCTATTGTACCCCAACACGAGACTGCAGGACTGGCTGATCAGAAGCTGGGCTAAATCAATATACATTTTTTTTTTAAAGTTTTTATTATTCTATCCCAAAATATATGTTTGAGGCAATTTGAAATTTTGATATAGTGTTAGTTTAATGTTTAAGAAGTTGGGGAAAAATTAAGCCTCACTATTTAGTCGGGGCTTTAACCTTTACATTCCAATGTAAAAGTACATTGGAAATATGCTGACTATCAATTCATGATTTTCTGACATCTATTGGTCATTTTATGATGGGGGGGGGGGGGGGGGGTTAATGACACATCAGGTGTATTAATTTTCGAATCTAGTCTATGCAACCGAAATTCGTATCGGTTGTAGATTTGTAGTGTTACTACAACTTACAAGACAAATGTGACTCGTGTAGTTTTTAAGTGCTTAAATTATTCGATTAAACTGTTTTTATGTAATGTTATGGCTTCTTTGATGACATGACCTGCTTGGTATTGTACAAAAAATACACGTGATCTTAGGTGGTTAGTACAAAACCTCATCACGTACCAGGGGAGACGGGGTTGTCTAAAAAGTTGCTAAAAAACATCACGTGATTAATGGATAGCCATCATCTGACAGCATAATATGTTGAGTAGCTGCCATATATTTTTAGGTATGCCTCAAAGAAAAAACAACAAATAATGAAGTTACTGATTTTTTATTTTTCAATATTCTACTACTACTTACTTTTCATAGTTTCGTCATCATAGTATTAATAATAATAATAAAAGAGCTCATTAGCTAATAGCTACATAAAAACTATAATAACATATTTGAAAAAAAATGGAAAAGAGAAAAAAAATTACATCCAAAATTGGATAACATATTGGAAACGATGGGAACTACAGCCCCTAATGATCAACTTCGACTTCACCTGCATTATATTTACAAATACCCTATTTGTAAATATAATGTTCCCCTGAACATGTTGCACTTCGGAGCCAATTGTACCTTGGCCTGTTTCTGCTTTTTCTAGGTATTCCTGATCTTTTGAATTTATTTTAATTTAAATGCCTACATTTCTACGAACTATCTTATATACAGTAAGTCATTTACCGCCCGCCGTTCTAAAGCCAGTCTTACATTTTATCGACGTTTTGAATTTTTTTGATGACAAAAGATTTCATTTTACCATTATTACAAGTCTGATAGATAAAAAGAAAAGTGCACCGCGACACAATCCGTAAGTGTTTAAAACAAGTCTGATAGTTTTAAACGTGTTATAATACTCACATAAATTTAAAATGTATTCGTTTCTTGTATTTATCAAATATTAAAGCAGGAATATACTTGCGCAACAAGTTACTTTGAAATATTTAAAATCCGCCGTTTGATCAAGATAACACAGTGTTCCTTCGCCAGTGTCGACTGGTTGTACCTTATAGAGAATATACGGATGAAAACAAATAGTAGCATTCTGTTTATTTTATAAGTTCTAAAAATAAGCTCGAAACATTTTGTAGATAAATTATTTAATGCAATTTTATTATTTTATTATTTAATTTTATTATTTTATTTTATTATTTTATTTTTTTATTTTTCTAACTAGCAATTAAAAAGTTTGTTGTTTGTGTAATGTGTTTAAACATGCAAAGAAATACTATATAATTTATTTGTCAATTTTGTTATCTATTTATACCTACTGATTCTATTTATTTCTTACATATTATGTTACTAGACATCGTCAAAAGATTTTAATAAATCTATCATTTTTTTACGGAATCCAGTTTTAGTCATGTTTTTAAACCTCTGAAAGATATTTAAGCATGTTATGTATATTTCTAATATTAGGTCCTTACATATGAAATTGGCGTTAAGTCGTACTGGCCAATTTGATCTCATATACAGGGTGTCCCGTAAATCGACGTCAAGCCGTAAGCCCGTGATAGGCCAAGTTACAATAGTTATCAGAAAAATTAAAAAAAAATCCAAGTAATGTGTCTCAAAAAATACAAAGCTTTTAAAAAAATCGAAAAATCGACATCTTGTGGTGGTTTTTTAGTTCCCGGCACTACAAATTTCTACTTTTTTTGTAATTTTTTTTTTGTATGTAATCCTGAATAATGCTTTAGTAAACTGGTGCCTAAGATTTAAATCAAACGACTCGACTTGAGAGGAAATGAGGCTTTTTGCCCAAAACAATGATTCGAATTTAATAGTTTGCTCGACTTTAACTGACTGTACTGGAAAAAAATGTACTACGCTTGTTTGGCAGGTAATTTTAAAAGTTGGCGCAGTTAATAAGGATTCCAAAATGGTATGACACTTGCTAGATTGTTTCTTAAATTTTGTACAATATTGATTTTTGTAAAGGAAGTCAGTTTTCGACAATTTTTTCTTACTTAAAATGATTCAAGTGTACCCAGGACTTTCTTCTGAGTGATATTCTGATTTGGATGAAACGGAGAGAAACATTCAATGAGTGTAAGAGAGACAGATATTGACGCCACTACGGGAGACGGGTAGACACAATGCTACTAGTGTGAGCGAGACTATGTCGCTATTGTCCATGTTCCCGACGTACAGCACACAAAATACAATAGATCAGTACGTTACTCTACTTCGTTTATTGCGCACACCGTATTCGCGACACCGCTGTACGTGTCCAGGCTGCATTGGTCTACGACGGTCGAGCAGGTCGTGGACTACATCAGGAATAGAACCAACTTCGCCTTGAGGGTCGAGCGCTTGGAATCTCCCCATAAAGTGAATTTTAGTTCCTTTGTGGTAAGAGTTTCAACCCATCATTTACCGACCTTCGAGAAGGAGGAGTTCTGGCCGATTGGAGTCGTCTACAGAAGATTTAGAGGACGACTCCCGAACACTTCGCGCCTCACGTCGCAGACGATACGTGTTTAGTGTAAGTTTTAGTGTTAGTTTATTAAATATAATAGGTCTTTACCTATGAAATTGCCGTTCTGCAGTACTGGCCATTTCAAATCAAAATATTTTTTGTTTGGCTAAGAATTCTAATTTCAAATTAATTTCAGTTTAAAAACATGGAATTCTTTTTCCAAATGTAGTCAGTTGATTATTGATTAGTGTAACATTTTCATCGCATTTCAATGTTTATCGTCATCATGGATACGTTAAAAGTTCGAGTAATTAAGGAATATGAGTACCGTCGTGGCAGCAACGCGGCACAAGCGGCACGCAATATCAACGACGTTTACGGAGCTAACACCACAAACCAACGCACCACCTGTTATTGGTTTGTTCGCTTCCGTTCTGGAAATTTCGACTTGAAAAATGAACCTCGCGGTCGTCCGAAGACTTTGGTCGACAATGACGAATTAAAGGCAATTGTGGAAGCTGATGATACACAATCTACGTTTGAATTAGCAGCAGCTTTCGACGTTAGCGTCAAAACAATATTGGTCCATTTGCGTCAAATTGGCAAGGTAAAAAAGCTTGACAAATGGGTGCCCCACGAACTCAATGATCGCCAGCGCGAAGTACGCGTCGAGACGTGCCTTGCACTGCTCAACAGACACACAAATGAAGGAATTTTGAACCGCATTGTTACCTGCGATGAAAAATGGATTCTGTTTGATAACCGCAAATGCTCAGCAAGTTGGTTGGATCCTGGTTCAGCACCTAAACAATGCCCTAAACGAAAACTTACCCCTAGAAAAGTGATGGTCACTGTTTGGTGGTCTAGCGCCGGTGTGATTCAACACAGCTTCTTACCAAACGAGGTGAGTATTACTGCAGATGTGTACTGTGAGGAACTGAACACAATGATGGAGAAGCTGGCACATCTCCAACCAGCATTGGTCAATCGCTCGTCTCCGCTGCTCCTGCACGACAACGCGCGACCTCATACTGCACAGCAGACGGTCTCCAAGTTGCAAGAACTGGGGTTGGAAGCTCTCCGCCATCCACCCTAGTCACCAGACCTTGCGCCTACAGACTACTACTTTTTCCAGAATTTGGATAACTTGTTGGCGGGAAAAAAATTCAATACCCGAGAGGCAGTACAAAATGCCTTTGAAGAATTTGTTGCCTCCCGTCCAGCTGATTTCTTTAAGAAGGGCATCAATAAACTGCCACTGCGTTGGCAAAGATGCATTGATTGCATGGGTGATTACTTCGATTAATACAAATAAAAAATACATGAAAAAAATTCGTTTAAATTTTTTCATACAAAACGGCAATATCATAGGTAAAGACCTAATAGTAATATGTATGTTAGTCTTAGGTATTTATAATATGGGCCTATGCAGCCCGAAATAAACGGAATTTAATTTATAATTAGAGGAGCTTCAATTGGATTGTCTAAGACATCCACCGTACTCACTGGACCTTGCTCCAACAGATTACCATTTTTTTCGAAATTTGGATAACTTCTTGCAAGTGTAAAAATTCAACTCCGATGGGGCAGTTCAAAGCGCCTTCAAATATTTTATTGATTCCTGTCCGAATGGTTTATTTAGTAAAGTAATCAATGAACTACCTACAAGATGGCAAAGGTGCATAGGTAGCTATTGTATATACTTTGATTAAATAAATATATTATGGTTAAAATAAATCTACTTTATGTTTCTCCTTTACAAAACGCCAATTTCATATGTAATGACCTAATATTTTGGTTAAGTATACGCAAATAACCGACTGACCTTTCAAAATATACAAACCTGGCATACATGCAGTAAGTCAAATTGGAATAAATAGCGAATAACTAAAAAGCTGGCCGAGGTGTAACAGGCTCCCCTATTGGACTGAGATTCCAGCCCCGCCAGACTCCCCTTATATTCTTAATGATAAAATGTATGTCATATTGTAGTATTAATTGTGTACAACGAACGTATGTATACCCGCCAGATTGTGCGGTGGGCCAATTCTCAGGGACAGGGCGCCAAAGGTACAAAAAAATTGTACTAACTTTACTTACAGCCTTTGAAATGATTCTAACGTATATTATAGTAGAATTGTGACATTTGAATATTATAAAGTGAAATTTACACGGATTGCTTATTTTTAAGCTGTAGTTTAAAAAAAAAAAATAATGAAAAATCATCCACGTAGAAATAAAAAGCATTCAACTTTTAACTTTTATATTTCTGTCCATACTAAGTTTAGAGAAAAATGACTTTTGTAAGTATTGTTCTTTTTAAGTATTATTCTGAATCCAAAAAATAAGATTCATACTTTATCAGAATTTAAGTAAGGTGAGTACAATTTTATTGTACCTTCAACCACAGCCAACCAAACGAGCAGTCCAATACCAGAACTGCTCGTTTAAAGTATAAGATACTTGATAATAGGTAGGTATGTAGATACAGGCTAGACTTTTTCAATCTTTCATCAGGTATTTAGTAAATCAGGCATTTAATCTTTGCACAATTTTTCACTTTAGATGTGTCTATAATGACTACATACTCAACTACAAACAACTTGAAACAGTTCCTCAAAGAACCCGAAAAAGAACTTCATACAAGACCATGATTAGGAAACTATCCTCAAATAAATAAAATGTTTCGTTGATGAAATTTTATTTTTACAGCCATTTATGTACACAGTTGTTGGTGGTATTTAGACGTTTGTTCGTTTACAAACTTATTCTTAATAATAAGATAAATGTCCGTTGATGAAACTTTATCTTTCATTTTCTTAAAGCACTTGTTTATGGCGTCAAATTACTTTTTGATGAAGGGAGCGCCATAGGCGAGCGGCAGAGATGAGTAGTAGGGAGAGGAGATGTAAGACGCGGCACCGATGGTCGGTGTGTAGAGGGGAGCAGTCGCGGCGTAGCCGGTGGCCAGGGGAGAGATGGCGGAGTAGGCGGACGGCACGATCAGGGGCGCGGACCTCTTCTTGATGAGGTGGGTGGTGGTGATGAGAGGAGACGAGTACGTGGTGGGAATTGCGGCGGCGTACGAGGTGGCCAGGGGAGAGTAGGCGGAGTAGGTGGTGGCGTAGGGGGCGGCGGCGGAGTACGTGGTGAACGCGGGCGGGGCGACCAGCACCGAGCGCTTCTTGATGAGGTGAGCCAGCGGCGAGGAGTAGGAGATTCCAGCGGGCTGCACTAGGTGCGAGTTGTACACGACGTTGCTGTAGGCGCTGGGGAAGTACGCCGGCGCTGACGCCACGACGGCGCCAGGGTAGGCGTAGGAGCCGAACAGGGCTCCGGGCTCGGCCACCGCGGCCCCGATCAGAGCGCACACGACTACAAACTTGAACATGATGCTTGCGGTTGTTGGGAGATACAACTGATGCCGACTGCTAACTGAGCCACGTATTTATACACAAGTATCGTTAAGGGGGTATTGTATTATTAACCGGTACTTAAATGTCATCCCGGAACCTGTCACTTTGAAGGCTACAGAGAACTGCAGTTTGCCGACTGCCCTATCTAAAATATAATATATAGTCACTACAAAGTACAAAATAATGGTTAAGAAAACGCTTCTTTTACTCACACTTTTCTAAATAGGCTTAAGGATAAAAAGGATATCATTCTAAATAGGCTTAACATTCTAAACCGTGAACCCCAAAAATGACATAAATTTTGCCTAATAGTCGTACCTATCTAAGTCCAAGAATATAAAGTTAAAAAGTATTTTGTAGTATAGTATTTTGTAGTTAATAATATTCCATATAACATATTCACTCGCTTAGAAACAATAAACATATTATAAGGTAGGTATAGTGGTATGTAAGTCCAAGAATTTAAAGTTAAAAAGTATTTTTATAATTTACAATACATATATTCACTCACTTATAAACAAAAAGCATAAAAGGTACCTGATGAATCTATCAGTTTATGATAAAAATATTTATTAATCAAATTTTTTTTATTTATTATAACTTTATGCCCACAGTATGGTACAGGGGCGAGCTTAATGCCTTGCGGCATTTTCTACCAGCCAACCTATGGGTGATGCAGAGACAGTGTGAGGTAGATATCTCAGACATTCTAACTTCTTGGGGTAGTAAATTCCAAAGGAGGAATTTCAAATCAAAAGTATCTTGGCTTTTGAACGCCGAATTATTATTATGATGATAATATAATAATACATAAGTCCCGTATATATTTTTTTATTTATTAGAGATAACAAACAATAACCATAGTACATAATTATAAACGTAATAAAAATCAAAACATAATAACTAAGGTACCAACAGCGTTAACTACATATTATTTAAATAATATACAACAGAACATAGATACATTCAGTTGAAGAACGAATGCGTGGACATAGATGGTAATATTTAACCGACTTCAAAAAGGAGGAGGTTCTCAATTCGACTGTATTTTTTTATGTTCGTTACGTCAGAACTTTCGACTGGGTGAATCGATTTTTATGATTCTTTTTTTATTTGAATGCTGGTCCTTTTTTTGAAAGCTTCCTTTGTAACTTTGGTAGTCAGTTTTAATTTTTTGTTTAAAAATAATTATTTAATAATTTTATTTCCGATAGGCAGTGGCTTGAAATGAATCGTGCTCTATAGGTTAGGTAAGGATGTATTCGCAGGTTAGGTATAAGTATTTTACCTAATTCTTTTTAAGATGGAACTATGGCAGACTTGTTAACCAGTAATTTTAAAATTTAATTTTTATTTTTTGCTACATTACATACAGTAAGTACGTCAAATATTCTTTTAAAAAAATCTTATACATACTTGATGTAGCCTCGAATTCACTAACCACCCTTCTTATCCTACTAATATTATAAATATGAAAGTTTGTGAGGACGGATGGATGTTTGTTACTCTTTCACGCAAAAACTACTGAACGGATTTTGATGAAATTTGGTATGGTAGTAGTTTAGGCTCTGGATTAAAACATAGGCTACTTTTTAGCCCGAAAAAGTACAGTGTTCCTTTGGGATACTGTATTTATGCGGGCGGAGCCGCGGGCAACAGCTAGTTATAGTTATATTATAGTTATATTTATATGTTCTCAACCTGAATTTATGTGCCGTAGATATTGGCAACTTATTATGGGCACTGGTCTATTATTCATTTCTCCTTACCACTAGCTAAGGACTAAGGAGACAATAACAGATAAACATTTACAAATTCAAGACGCCCTGATAATAATCTCTATACAATTTTAGTTAATGTAAGCATGTCTGTAAGCTTTATTCGATGTGCGTTTATGTATAGATCATTTATTACAGTAAGATCAATACCATAATTATTTTTATTTTTAACATACCTTATCAATCATATTTAACAATTTATCACTAATCAGTACTTATCGTTTTTCTGTACAAGTCCAGTCTTAGCCTTGAAGATTATTATACATACCAGCTTCCTGAATAACCTTTCTGGACCGGTTTATAAAAAACGCCCCTATTATCTTAATCCCTTTCTATAAATACGAAGTCCTACTGATTTGTGGCATCAGTTGTATCTCCCAACAACCGCAAGCATCATGTTCAAGTTCATAGTCGTGTGCGCTCTGATCGGGGCCGCGGTAGCCGAGCCTGGTGCCCTGTTCGGCTCCTACACTTACCCTGGCGCCGTCGTGCCGTCAGCGCCGGCGTACATCCCCAGCGCCTACAGCAACGTCGTGTACAATTCGCCCCTGGTGCAGCCCGCCGTGTTCTCCTACTCCTCGCCGCTGGCCCACCTCATCAAAAAGAGGTCCGCGCCCCTGATCTGGCCGTCTGCCTACTCCGCCATCTCTCCCTTGGCCACCGGCTACGCCGCGACCGGTCCTCTTTACACACCAACCATCGGCGCCTCGTCTTACATCTCCTCTCCCTACTACTCATCTCTGCCCCTCGCCTACGGCGCTAACCTCATCAAGAAGTAAATAGTTTCTGATGGACATCAAAACTAAATATCAAGACAGGAAACCTCGGAAATACATTCAATATGCTTTTCACGACATCTGTGCTATTTGACCACCACTTTTTATGTAAACACAAAACATCATATCAGCTCCAAATAAAATTAATGATTAAGTAGTTACACATTTGTTTGTTTTTGTCTTAACATACGTTTTAAGGTACCTTTTAATAATTTAAAATGATATTACTCGTGCGATATACAAAACATGCATAGTAGAAATAAAACTTTAGTATACTAAAGTACCTTGTCATGAACAAATGAAAGAAGTCTTGTATTATGTAATGTCTAAAATATTTCAAAAAAAAACCGTAGTGCAGATATCACAGGAGGTGCCTGAAGTGATCCGAATAATACGGAACTGAACGAATTGCTAATTTTCTTTGTTCGCGCAAGATTGCGGCTTTGTCTTCAGCCAGCATAAGGTGCTCTACATATTGAAGCCACCGATATAGCCCGGAAACCGGAACCAAGGCAGGACGGATACTCAGCAATGCCAATGACATATTATCAAAACCAGACCATGATAACAATATTATAATGGCTCGTATTGACAACAATTAACTTTTAATTTTGACACATTTGACACATTAGTCAAAATAAGTGGCTTGGCATATTTTGGATACAAATAAGTCCCCTTGTTATAATGAAGCTAATTTGGACTGACTTTTCGTGATATATTATTATATTTAGGTTAATATTCGGTTTACTTCCTACTGTAATTTTAAAATTGTAAAATAAATAAAACTAGATATCAATAATAATTTATCAAACTTTGCAAATTAGTAGATACCCAAGGTTGCGGTCAATAATAATTATATTGATCCATATTCCAACTCCGCTCCGATTCAATATAGTCTAAATGTTTATGACCACGACCTCAATAACTTTCAGGAATCGTCGTTTTACATCATCTGTCGTTTCCATAGAATAGAAAAAAACTAATATTGCCGAGGGCCATTAGCAACATGGTTTTACTGTAAACAAAAACTTCACCTGCTTCGTGTTTAACTACGTCATAAACGGAATTTTTATTTTTAGCTCAACGGAACATGTTATATTCAAACTTGTCAATTTTTAGCTTTCCCTTTTTACCCTCCGGTACCCTTCGGCTACAGAATTTCTGTAGCCGAAGCCGCAAGCGTTGTTGTTCCATATCCTCAGGCTCACTGAAAAACAACGTAGCATTGCGTTTTTCAGTAACGCCACACCGATGTTATGTGGTATATCTCGGGACAACTTGGGCGTTCGTGCCGTAACATGAAATAAAATTAAAACAATATTCTTAAATTAAAAAGAACTTCAAATTATTTTATTGTTTTCCAATATACACTAATACTCGATGAAACACAAAATTGGTAAAACTTCACAAAAAGCGGCGGATAATATAAATATTCGCTATGATATTATAAAATATAGTTTAGGTATATTTTCTTTTGATTTATCCGGATCTACAAACAGAGTTTCTGTGTCGGGAATACCTTCCCGACACAGCAAAGCTTGTTCCCTTCCCCTCCCTCTTTATGTGGGTTCGCTGCCCCCTTTGTTATGTTCGCTGTTCGCGGTTCGCTGCTCAGCGGAAACTTTATCACTTGGCACAAATGCAGAGGGAGGCTTACGCGAAAACGCAGAGTAAGGCGTTTTCCAGCATACCCAAAGTACGCTTCTGGATCACATGTGTACGTTAAGATAATAAGAACATCTTCTCCCTGGGCCACGCTGACATATTCAGGTATGAATTTAACATAATAATCACCTCTTGACTCGGCTTGGACTTGTAATTCGGCCTGGCCGCAGGGACCGCCAGGACTGCGCACAACGCTACGAACTCTAATATGGCTTTAGATTTTATGTTTGCTGCTTTTGCACTATCGAGCAAAATATATGTAGGTGCTATATCCATCTGGGGCACAGTAGTGCCCCCGCCAAGACGAGCCAAGCGAAGCGCAAGGGCACTACCAGACCACCTTTTCTTTAAGCGTTTTGGTGACTTCTTGAACCTTCATAATTTGTAACCTTCTTAATTGGGTTTGGATTATACCATATAAATTGAATTTACAGGATATGTTCCCAGTAGCGGACATATTAAACATGTATCAACAAAATTATAGAGTACTTCCGGATGTCGTTCGTTCGGTCTACAAGAATAGTTAATCAGAAAAACAGTCACTAATTTTTTTACCTTCTGTCCAAGATAATGTAGCAAAACGGCCAAGTCACATAACTTGACTAAGGTGTAGAGTTTGTGAAATTAGGCTTATAGAGTTAAGGCGTGTAGAATCAGAAGGTTGATTTTACATGAGATCTGATAACTTTTTGACAATGTGGTATGTCATATGGTATCATCTTGGCATTACTTTACATGAAAATGTTTTGGTGGGATGCAATATGTTCTGTTTATTTATACTTTTCAAAGGCAAATTATATAAACCAGTAAAGACTTTAGTTTTTCTTTTTCTAGATTTAAGTATCAATTACATAATTTATATTTGTACCAAAAAGATATTACACTCGTGTTTTATCATATTTATATTAATACGTGAAGAAAAAAGTTTGTACTACGGTTTTACGAAAATTATACGAACGGAGGAGTATAAAAAATTTCACGTCCTAGAGCCTATTTTATATTACTCTATTTATATTTTTTAGGGTTCTGTAATAATTAAAGCACCCTTATAATTTCGCTCTATCCATCCGTCTGCCTATCTGTCTGTCTGTCTGCGCTTGTAGCTTCTGTAATTATGAACAGAAATGGATGAAATTTGGTATTTTTATAGATTGTGTATAGATCTCGGTTTTGGCATCATAAAATAATAATAATTTTATATTTTAGGGGTGGCTCTCCAAACATGTGAAGTGGGGATGAAAAATATTTTTTCACTCTACCCTATCGCGTGGGATATCGTTGAATAGGTCTTTTAAAATGAAGGCAAGGTTTCATACATGACTTTTTTACAAAGTCGATTATTTTCGAGCAATCAGCTACCAAAGTGGTTATAAAGTGTAAGTTGGTAGCATTTCAAAACTATATAAGATAGAATTTGGTGACTTTCCATGCTGATAGATCATGCTAAAACTCTTTAGCAAAATTATTTAGAACGAAATCGGACACTAACTTTTGAAGTAGTTTGAAAAAATCTATTCCGCGTTGATACTTACGGAATCGTCCTTAGAGATGTCCTGACAAGCTCTTGGTTAGGTTATTTAATATAATGACCAATCATATAAATCTCCAGATAATATAACAGAATTTGTACCTTTTATTCCATGTCCATCCACAGTCCACAACATGAAAACATGTTGAATGTAGGTACCTATTGAAATTAAGAGTTTGCTTCTTATGAACGCGCTAATACTTAATCTCTGCTCAGATAAGTGGATACAAAATATTGGTTCCATTTGAAAAAGTATTTCGCTGTTAACAATGTACAATACTGTTGAAAATGGAATTAAGAAACATTTTTAAGACCACCATAACAAACGAAAAACCAATAAATATTTAAATTGGCAGCGCATTAAGTTCCCATCTTGAATTAATGGTTTCCATGAGCACGGATGCTATAATAATTAGAATATCTACGAAAAGAAAAATGTGGATTTAGGAATAACAAGAAATTATAAATTGAATATTTATTAAAACAAAAAGTTAAGACGGGATATATTTTTTAATGGTTTTTTTGGTTCAGATGTAGTAAAAAGCTTTGAATATAATGAATGGCTACTGAAGTAGCCATAATGAATGGCCATTCATTATGACTTTAATGACGTTAACTACTAGAATTGTTATTAGAATTTTGGATTAAAAACAGCACTTCACACATACAGACACTCAGTTTATATTATTATATACATTAATTAGTAACGTCCATTATATTGTTGTTGAGAATATTGGTTTTGGTGTTGAGGATATCCTTCGTTTTCTTGCTGATTATATCCTTGGTTTTGTTGCTGAAGATATCCTTGGTTTTGTTGCTGATTATATCCTTGGTTTTGTTGCTGAGGATACCCTTGGTTTTGTTGCTGAGGATATCCTTGGTTTTGTTGCTGATTATATCCTTGGTTTTGTTGCTGTGGATATCCTTGGCACTGTTGCTGAGAAAATCCTTGATTTTGTTGTCGGTTGCTGTTAGGGTTGGCGGCGTTAGCGGCAGCTCCGATACCTGAGGTGTAGGCGTCAGCGAACTTGTTAGCGGCGGCGGCAGCGGCGCCGACGGTAGCGCTGGCGAGAGCACCAATTTGACGCTTGTTGATGACGTGCACGTAGGGCGATGCGGAGTAGACCAGAGGGGCTTCGTGCGCGACCGGCACGACCGGCACCGGGATATTTTGGTAGTAGCGGCCGTAGGTAGTGGGCACCGTGCCGTACATCGCAGGGGACACAACCGCCGGCACCCAGGCCTCGGCCGCCGCCACCGCAACAACGCACAACACTACCAACTTCAACATGGCGGATGTTCTGTCGACAGACGAATACTAAAAAAATAGTTTGACCACCGTTTATATACCTAGTTAACGGAAGATAATGTTGATTGACATTAAACAATTTTTGAAGAGCCTGTTTATCCACTTTGTATGGTTTAACGATCTCATTAAAATTTTTCATAGATTTAAATAATTCATGAATTCTAATAGTATCTTATAGAGTTCAGAAACAATCGCTCCATAAAAAATATTATTATTAAATTCATCGATTTTCAGAATAGTTTTAAGAAAATTGTGCGAATGGAGGAGTATGATATTTGGCATAGTTATAGTTTGTGTGTGTGTGTGTGTGCAAAAGGTGTGCATAAAGTAAATTTTTTAATGATTAGAAATATGTACATAAAATTAGTAAAAAAAACAACAACACACACTACCTCAGGTTATTAACACACACTACCGTGCGTATGATAGATACAACTTTGGGTATCTATCATAAGCATTATTTTGGTTAGTGGAGACAGTTGAGGCCTCGTTGGCAGAGATTAAGGAGCTGGCGAAGGTGTTGATGAGCGCTTACGCTTCTGAATTAGGTACATGAGCTGATTTATATGGACGACGCAAATCCCAATTATTAGAATTATTCGACGGGTCCAATTACTTGTCCCTGACCTGACCCGAGGTGTCATCTGGTGCGATTTTAGTGAAACCAGCCAAACTACCGTCATACCTCTCGGCTGCAACAACTAGCAAGACTACACACAGCGGCAACTTAGATTCCATGTTCTCCGCCTTGCACAACTGAGCAGATACTGCTTAACATATTAGGTCGGGGAAAAATAAATCCATTATTGCGTATGGGTGAAATTCAAGGTGCGACACACAAACATCGAGCTCCTTTATACAATATATATATTAATTATAGTGATTTTGACTTTTGAAGTAATTTTCTGAAGTAATCCAATCATATGCTACCAAAAAGTAAGATTTTGCATCAAGGTATACCCTGGATCCAAAATTACTGAACGGAACACCTGACTACTTATAGATTCATGTTTGGGGATTTCGGAGTTGTTTAAAGAACTGCAAGCATATGCCAATCATATGTCAATTACAGTAATCATCATCATCACATCATACATCATCACACCATACATCATCATATTATGAGTATATAATAGGTACTTCTAATAGTGCTGTGGTACTTCTATGCTGTTTGTTGACCGGATCTATTTGTTGTCCTAAAGGGTTGTATAATTCGAAATTGGTCCTTTAGTCACCAAAGTGGACTGTGGGACAAACCTGTGGATGGCATCCATGAGGTATTGAGGGAACTCCTCTAAATTGATAGGGACATCTGTAGGGTAGGGTTGTGAAGTAAAATAAGCATATGCTACCAAAAAGTAAAATTTTGTGCCAAGGGTTGTACCCTGGATCCAAAAGCACTGAACAGAACTCCTCAGTCTTTAAAAATACACGTTTGGAAATTTTGGCATTGTTTAATGAAATGCAAGCATATGCCATTATGGAACTTACAGTAATCATCATCATCATCATCTTATATATAATACCTAATGGAAGCTTGACGCGTATTCAATTAAACATTCGATCGTTTATTTTAAACGTTCTTAAAATGTGTTAATAACAGTATAAAAAATATGACTAAAAAGGCAAAAATTATTATTTTTAAAGAAAAAATTAAACCGACTTCCAAAGTAAAAATACATAAAAAAGTATGAAATAAATCTTATTTTCTATATAATTCCCCATTAAAATTCGGCAAAAATTTTAACTACTTCTCTATACATTCACCGACATCAAAATAATGAAGAGTGTGTAAAGAAATAGTTAACATTTTAGCCGAATTATTGGGAATAATAATAATATGTGGGGAATTATTTAGAAAATAATTGTATCTAACTTTGCTTAAATGGTTCAAAACTGTTATATGGTTAGCTCCTGGCCGATGCTACGACTACTAACATGCATGTCAACTTCGATTACTTCTGTGATTTTATCAACATTTTCGACGACGCGCCTTCCTGTGCGAAGTGCATTTTTAACATCAAATGAACCAATAAAAAACAGCACATATTTTCTTTGGTTATCTTTATTGTGAAATGTCACCTTGACAGCGAGCATAATTTTGATATTGTTCGATTGATACTTTACGAGATATCGATCGAGCCATCTACCGAAAAAAATAATAGATCATTTTTCCACGAACCTATTATTATGTGATGTACACTTTATATTATATTTTTACCACTTTATATTATACTTCTACTATATTATAATATAATTATGCAAATTTAGAATACACCGGTATTCTATTCAGACTTAATTTTCAAATACAGTTTTCTCCTTATTATATTATCCAACGAATTTTAAATAACAGGTATTTAAAATAACTTTTGTCTAGTTTTTCTTCAAGTCTTGATTCCAAGCTCAGTAATGCTTATCGAACTTGATGAATGATTAATAATAATATCTATGGACGCTTTTACACCATGTCACTCAGGTTCCATGCTAAGTTCTCGAAGAACTTGTGTAACGGGTACCAGACAACGGAAATATATTTAATACTTTTTTACTATACATAATCCCCCTTACTAATAAAACTATTTGCACAACGGATAACTTAAACAACGTTGCTGTCTTTGTCTGGTACGTTGGAAATGTCACTTGATAGAAAAACATAGCAATGTTGTTTAAGTTATCCGTTGTGTAAATATTTTTATAAGTAAGGGGGATAGTATTTAACATATCTATTATATTATTATACATATTTTATACACATCCATGACCCAGGAACACAGAAAACTCTTTTGTTCCTTTGGCGGGATTCGAATTCTCGACCTCCGGTTTGACCATCTACGCACTCAACCACTGAGCCACAGAGGTCGAGGATTAATAACTAAATGAATATGAAAAATTTCTGATTATAGTCTGATCATAGATTATTTCATTTTTATTGACTTTTATAGGTAGGTACAGAATTTCCCATATGTTAAGTGGTAGAAAAAATAATGTTTAGTTCGACTCTGTACGTTAGTGCTTTATGAAATGAGGAAACAAAACTGCGAAATCGGAGAATAACAGCATTTTTAAAAAACCTACCGCCTGTCAGATTCCAATCAATAGCAAGCAAGTCAATGTTTCATCAAAATGATTATACCTATAGGTAGATGTAAGTGTACTCACATCAGAATATTAGTTATATTATATACTTATTCAATAACTAGCTTTGCCCGCAGCTTCGCCCGTGATGAAGAGTGTTCGTGGCAAAAAACTTCTTCGGCAAATATTCCTACTTCAATATAGTAATAACTTTATTTACTACCAAGGAAAACACTTATCATTTTTGGGGTTAAGTTATAAAGCTTACAAGAATTTAAAAAATCGCTTGAAGTAAATCCAGACTAAGTATCTCGGTAAGTCACAAATTCACAAAGAAACGAACTTAGCCCCTTTTAATTAAATATGTATAGTCCAGATGTTAGCTGCGACTTTGTACGCATGAAAGAAATCCCGGTGTACTTTTTGCTGCGATAAAAAGTGGCCTATGTGTTGTCGCCATATCAAATTTCATCAAAATCCGTTCAGTTGTTATTACGCGAAAGAGTAAAACTTTCGCATTTATAATAAGTAAGGATATATTGCTGTGTTTGAATGATTGCGAAAATTTTGTTTTAATAGTTAGTACGTTAGTAGGCGTATACACTTTGACCGTAAAATACTTGGGACTGTGGTCACCCATCCTAGTTGAATCCACGACAGGCGTTGCTTAACACGAGTTAGCGCTATGACCATAATTATAGAACTTCTCACTCATTCCTCCTGGTATTAATATACATTATACATCAATGATTATGTAATACCTACGTAAAGTTTCAGCCAATTCAACTGATCAGTTGTTCTATACTTTATTTAAACCTCTTTTAGGTTTTATTATTTTTATAAATTTGAAATTTTCTTAAGTCATATTCTGAAAGGTATTTAAATGTTTAGTTCTTTTATATTATAATAGATGTCAGTAAATGTTTTCTACATCACGCTATCAAAGCACTGAGAGTTATGTATATAAGGCAGGAAGTAGTTTGTACGGTTGAATTGGAATACAAATCTACTGATGGAAAAAAAAAAAAAAAACATGGTCCTTCGATGTCATAAAGAATCATTGTGGCCTGTGCACTATCCTGGGGTAAAATCTGGGGCCCTGGAAGATTGGAGGAAGACTGGCAGCCTGAAGAAAATCAGCGAGGTACTCTGCGACCGGACGAGGAACAACCGGAGGCTGGTGGTTGGAACAGAACCTTCAGCAGCAGCAGAACCTTCAGCAGCAGCAGAGGAACCCGAGGTGCTGGAACAGGTGCCGATCTTCACTCCAAGAGGCCGAGCCGGTACTCACTAACAATTAGCACACAAGTTCCCAGTGAGTAATTTTAATCCTTATTCCCTAGTGTTAACAAATAGTGAAAAAAGTAAAAAATAAAAAACAAGAATAATATAGTGCTGTGCGAATTGCGAACAAAGTTATTATAAGTTTTTTCCGAAGAATAGTTCCGAAAATAGTAGTAGTTACTGGACATAGTCAAAGAGCACAAATATGGAGGCAATAGTTATTCAGAAAAATGTAATTTGCAACATTAATAAGGCTCAAATAAATTTTAAAAAGTCGCCGAAAGAGCGCTTAAATAAAGGATATATAGAGACCCGATTAGAAACTACTGGCAGACATTTACTTCTAATCATAATACGATTATATTAGAAGTAGAAGCCAAAGACCTAGAAAAATCTGATTACATTACGAATGATTTGTACGAGCAGGCTGAAGAGTTGTACACTGATTACAAATCGCTGTTAAAAAATGCTTTATGTAATTATGTTAATAGTGTAGACAATACCAAAGAATGCCTTAATGCACTGGGGAACATAGGCATTGATACTAGCAGTTGGGATACGATAATAATCTACCTTATATCCCTTAAATTAGATTCAGAATCCCGCAAACGTTGGGAACAAAAGGTTTGTGAGGCCAAAATAGACCTACCTAGTTTTAGTATGTTTGAAGAATTTCTTTAAAGCAGATTTAGGTCTTTGGAGTTTCTGGATACCAAAGGTTCAAGAGTAGATAGGCCGAGCTTTTCACATATTGCAACTGCCATCCTTGTTTGTAAGTTTTGCAATGATAATCATAAGATTCACACTTGTAAGAAGTTTGTCAAGGAAAATGTAGGGACACGACGTGAGTTCGCACAAACTAATAATCTATGCTTCAACTGCTTAAATTCGGGACACTCAACGTACCAGTGCACAGTTCCAACCAAATGCTATTATTGCAAAAGAAAGCATCACAGTCTACTACATTTAAAAGTATACAAACCGCCTTCACGACCTGATGAAGCTTTTAGTTCAAATAGTCAATCTCCAAAAAACAGTAACGAGTCTCCAATTCCGCCAGTAGTTACTACATGTCACTATTCTGAGGTTCAAGGGCATGTACTACTGGCTACCGCCCTAGTAAAAGTAAAATCAAATAGGAATAGTACAGTTGTGTTGAGATCTCTTATAGACCAGGGGTCTCAGACCTCCTTTATAACGGAGTCTGCAGTACAATTGTTGGCACTAAAAAAGGTACCAGGTACTAGTTTAATATCCGGGCTTGGCGGTGATCAGACGACTTTGACTTCAAAGTCGTCTGTTATAGTTAAGATGATATCACGCCTTGACCCTAATTTCAGTATAGTAGTAAGGGCTCATGTCCTGGGAAAAATTACAGCTTTGTTGCCATCAAATAAAATAATGGTCCAAGTATTGCCTTCGTTTCCTGTAGATGAATTAGCAGACCCTACTTATGACGTTCCTAGTAAGATCGATTTGCTCTTAGGAGCTGAAGTTTACAGTCAAATATTACTTGAAGGTATAATAAAAAGTCCATCTCAATCTATTGTTGCCCAACGCACAATGTTGGGCTGGATTTTATGTGGAAAAATTTGTTCACAAAAAACATCAAAAGAAATAAGGCATTGTCATCACGCTAAGTTGGAATGTTATGATAACGGAGAGGACGAGCTCCTCAAACCTTTTTGGGAGTTAGAATCAGAACCAAAATTATGTACAAGGAAAATTTTAACTCCTGAAGAGAAGAAATGTGAAGATTTCTTCTATGAAACAGTAAAGCGTGATGAAACAGGAAGGTTTATAGTAAGACTACCGTTCAAAACGGATAATCCGCGCTGTTTACAGGGCAACTTAAGAGAAGTCGCCAAAAAACGATTTTCTAATTTAGAGAGACGTTTAGCAAAGGATCCTGAGCTAAGAGTAGAGTATACAAATGTACTCAATGAATACAAAGATTCAGGTCATATAGAGTACGTGGATACCTGTGATATTAATAAAGAAGCAGTATACTTACCTCATCATCCCATAGTCAAGAAAGACAGAATAACAACCAAGGTACGTATGGTTGTAGATGCATCCTGTAAAGATTCAAATGGGATATCATTAAATAGTGAACTGTTGGTGGGGCCGAGGCTTCAGCCAGAACTTCGTCATCTTATTATGAGGTGGCGCTGCTATCCTAATGCTCTAGTTGCGGATATAGTGAAAATGTACAGACAATTGAAAGTCGCACCAGAGGATTTAGATTCCCAAAGAGTACTATGGCGAGATAGTCCTGAGGCCGAACTACAACATCTTCGTTTCACACGAGTTACCTTTGGAACTTCATCTGCACCGTATCTAGCAATTAAATGCCTTCAACACTTAGCAACGATTGAAGGTTCTCAGTTTCCTCGAGCAGTGTATACAGTTTTAAATGAGTATTATATGGATGACATGATGAGTGGTTGTTACACAGAAGAAGAAGGAGTACAACTTTATAAAGAAGTAACAAATTTACTTGATCGTGGTGGTTTCACGCTTCAAAAGTGGGCAAGTAATAGTACAAGTTTGTTACAGAAGATACAAGGGGATTCAAAAGAGTCAGACCTTAAACTGGAACCTAAATTAGATGAAACGATAAAAATTCTAAGTTTAAGGTGGGATAGAAACTCTGACAATTTCCGGTTCACAGTCGATGTTCTTCCTCAGAGTTCTGTAACTAAAAGGAAAATTATCTCGGACATATCACGCCTCTATGATCCTCTTGGATGGTTAGCACCAACTATTACAATGGCAAAGATATTCATCCAAAAGTTATGGCTAGCTGGGATCGACTGGGACCAGAAAGTTCCTACTAATTTATTAGAAGAATGGAAAAAATTCTATAAGGACTTACCAGTAATTACTAATATAAGAGTACCACGATGGAATAATTGGAAAACGGATGGCCAAATTCGTGAACTTCACGGCTTTTGTGATGCATCCAATGCAGCATATGCTGCTGTAGTATACTTAAGAATCATTGATACCACTGGAGAAATAAATGTTAGTTTAATATCCTCAAAAACAAGAGTGGGGCTCCAGTAAAACAAGTTTCAATCCCACGTTTGGAATTGTGTGGTGCAGTTTTGCTGTCGAAAGTCCTTATGGAAATCTCTGAGGTACTGAAAATATCTAAGAATCATATACATGCTTGGACTGATTCATCGATCGTGTTGGCGTGGCTCAGTAACCATCCCAATAGATGGAAAACTTTTGTGGCGAATAGAGTCTCTGAAATTTTGACGGCAATGAATAGAAATCAGTGGACTCATGTCATATCTTCAGATAATCCAGCTGACCCAGCATCACGAGGACTCTTACCGTCAGAACTAGTAAAAAATAAACTCTGGTTTCAAGGACCTGCCTGGCTGCACATGACATATATTAAATATGAATTAGGAAACATAGAAAATATACATTTAGAAGAAAGACATACGGAGATTAAAAGTCATATGGTCACGAATGAAAACAGTATAGATTTACTATCAAGATATTCATCATTAAATAAACTTACCCGAGTGATCTCTTACTGTCGTAGAGTAAAACACTGGAAGTCACCTGAAAAAGAAAAAGTTAGTGCACAATTAACAGCAAGAGAAATTAATGAAGCATTACTTACTTGCATTAAATTAAGTCAAAAGCAACATTTCCAACACGAAATGAATATAATTTTAACAGGACATAAAGTTAGTAAAAAAAGTAAACTCACCTCTTTAAATCCGTTTTTGGATTCAGTTGGCATCCTCAGAGTAGGCGGTAGAATACAGAGTGCTCAAGTAGAACTTGAAATGAGACACCCTATTATCTTATCACATCATTCTCCACTTTCCAAATTAATAATTACAGATGCTCACCAGAAGACTATGCATGGCGGACCACAAATTATGCTCAATTTTCTACGAAGTAGATATTGGATAATAGGAGCTAAACGTCTTGTTAAGGGAATTGTACATAAGTGTATCATTTGTGTGAGACACTCAGCGCACTCTAGTCAACAGATGATGGGTCAACTACCACAATCACGAGTAACACCTGACAGACCTTTTCATAAATGCGGGGTAGATTACGCCGGACCCATAAATATCCGCTGTACGAAAGGACGTGGAAATCGTTCTATTAAAGGTTATATTTGTTTATTCATATGCATGGCAACGAAGGCTATACATTTAGAATTAGTGGGAGATATGACAACAAAAACATTCTTAGCTGCATTTAAAAGGCTTGTAGCGCGACGCGGACATGTCGCTGAGGTATGGAGTGATAACGGCACTAATTTTGTTGGCGGTGCTAAAGAATTATCTAATTTATATAAAGCGGAAAAATCCAGTTTTACTACCGAAATAGAAGATTGGATGGCAACAAACAGTACTAGTTGGCATTTTATTCCCCCACACTCTCCTAATTTTGGAGGGTTGTGGGAATCAGGCATTAAGTCTACCAAATATCATTTGAAAAGAATTATAGGTAATAGTACTCTTACTTTCGAAGAGTTAAATACAATATTAGTTCAAATCGAAGCATGTCTTAACTCAAGACCCATTTCACAATTATCGAACAGTCCAGATGATCCGAACCCTTTAACACCAGGACACTTCTTAGTGGTTTAACCTTTAGTTCTAGTACCTGATATGAACTATGAAAACTCCAACATTAACACGTTGAGAAGGTGGCATTACACACAACGTCTAGTTCAAGATTTTTGGCGTAGGTGGTCCAAAGAGTATCTTACTCAACTACAACAAAGATACAAATGGAATGATCAAACTTCAGAACCGGATGTAGGTAGCATAGTATTAGTAAAGGAGGATGATCTTCCACCTGCGAGATGGCTTTGGGGATAGTAATAGAAAAGTATCCTGGTTTGGACGGACTCACGCGAGTTGTTACTTTAAAATACAAAGGTCATACAATTAAAAGACCAGTATCAAAGCTTATTTTGTTACCAGTAGAGAACAGTAAATAGAGAATAATTATACTCTATAACTATAAGTTTTTTTTTTTTTGCAGTATGTTCAGTTCAATTAAAAAGTTAATTCTATGTTATTATGCATTTGATAAAAATCCATGTCAGTTTCAAGTTAAAGTTTATGTGATTACAAATGTTTTAATGTAAGGTTTAGTTAAGTTTAGTTGTAGTAATATTAATTAAAATGGATTAAATTAAATTAAATTAATTAAATTAATTTAATTAAAATTAATCAAATTACTATTAACATTTAATAATAACTATTATTGTTTTTAATTGTTATAATGAACGTGGCCGTTCATGGCGGCCGGTATGTTTAAACCTCTTTTAGGTTTTATTATTTTTATAAATTTGAAATTTTCTTAAGTCATATTCTGAAAGGTATTTAAATGTTTAGTTCTTTTATATTATAATAGATGTCAGTAAATGTTTTCTACATCACGCTATCAAAGCACTGAGAGTTATGTATATAAGGCAGGAAGTAGTTTGTACGGTTGAATTGGAATACAAATCTACTGATGATACTCTCGTTTCATTTAGTAGATATTTTTGGGGATTCTGTTCAACTTATATGTTATATTCTTTAGACTGGACATAACTTATAATTTATGAACCGATTGAAATGAAAAAAACTTAATTTTAAGTGGATCAAACCAAAACGCATTAGTGAAAATCGCATTCAAATCGGTTAATCCGTTGACTTCGTACGCGCAAAACAATTATAGCGGGAACCGTAAATTCTTCCGCAATAAAAAGTAGCCTAAACCAACCAACCAAAGCCAAACAGAGAAACAGACAAAAATTCTAAATATCATTGTTTTGGGTTCTATGTCGTTCATAAAGCGCCCTGTTGGATTATCCTACAACTATTATTATAAATGTGAAAGTTTGTGAGGATGGACGGATGTTTTTGATGTGTTTGTGTTGAATGAAATTTGGTGTGTTAGTAGTTTTAGGTCTGGATTAGCACAATATCGGCTACTATTTATCCCGAAAAAGTGCAGTGTTCCCGTGGGATACTGTAATTAACGCGGGCGAAGCCGCGGGGAATATCTAAAATTTATAAATCAGGTATAGATAATATGAAGTTACCTAATTATTATTTTTTTTTTGGATTTTATGACCTGGTGTTTACAACCTTTAAGTCAACTCTTATTATTCATAGACGTAATATTACGCTTAAGAACACATTCCATTAAATTGTTTTAATTGTATTCTTTATGTATTTGTAGATATGCTTGTATGTAAGTTCGTCTTGTAACAATTGTTTTCATGGCAGCGGGCGGGACAATATACTTTACCTGCTCTATGATTAGAGTAATCATAGATTATCTTTGTAATAAATTAAGAATTCTACTCAGTAACTTCTACCACCTTAATTTTAAAGTTCTAGTACACTTAAATGTATTTATTTTGCATTAGTGGACTCCATTTTGAGCTATGCACTTGATTGCTATGGTTTAACATTTAAACATATATTAACAAACTCGAAAATAAAAATAAGTAAATACATATTATAAATTATTAAAGTTATGCAAAATCTTACCCGTCCACTTAAAGCATAAATACATCTTGGCTGTTAATAACCATGGCAATCAGGAGCATATTCTCTCTCTGGTTAGCCATAACAATATAACAAGACAGGTATCCTCGGGCAAATATGAAATCCCTAGAGTGTCTAATTAATTTGGTGACAGAACACTTAGAAAAAGAGCGTACCTTTTGAATAGTCTTCCTGTAGATATCGGCCTTGAGCAGAATAAAATGTTATTTAAAAGAAAACTAAAAAACATTTGTTGGATTCACTTCCTGACTATAGTCTTGCCTGAAGGTGAGTCTAATAAATGTTTCTATTATTTTATTTGTTTGTAATTTTTTTGGGGTAAACTAAATATGCATACATGGGTATGCACGAGTATGCATATTAAGTTTATCCCAAAAAAAAGTACCTAAGTTTACCTTCACCCGATATGAGCGTAACATGAGGTAGTCGCGGAACCATTCCTTCAGCAGTCGCCTCACACCACATTCGTCCAATCCATTCAAAAGGGTTTCTATTTGGAAGCGTATCGAACGCTTTTTTAAAGTCATAGAATATGGCTTCTACAAACATTTTATTTAATTAACAGGGTATTTGTACTTTTATGTTTTTGAAATCCGTGCTGACACTTATTTAATATTTAATTTTGTAAGAAACTTCCTGCTTGATTGACAATGCACTTCTCAACTACTTTATCAATACTTGACAGTGCAGAAATAGGTCGATAATTTGAAAGCTTTTTCCGATCGCCTTTTTATGGATTGAACGAACTAATTACTCTTTTAATTTATTAGGATACTTATGACTAGATACTGACAGATTTATTAATTTTGCTATTATAAGACTAACCTTTTCTACTATTAATTTTATATCAGTCATGCGTATGAAATCACTACCTGGGGCCTTGTTATTATCCATTTTGTTGATGATAAGCATAATATCCCTACTGCTCACCGGTTGCCATCTCATACTTACGTCTGACTCATTAACATAATTACTTCTATTTAACCATGTGTCCTTACAGCTATGTTATATTTGTTTTATTTGTTTCACAGTACCTTGATTTTATAAATTTAAGACTAATACATCATCTAATGTATTTTTTTCGTTACCTAATAATACTAGAATTTTATCCCAATTTTTTCTTTAAATTATTATTACATTCCAAAATACTATTTGTATGGTATTCGTTATTACATTTATATATGGCTTTGCTACATTTATTTCTATATCTAGTATAGTTGAATCTTTATAACATATTCTTCTGGTCGTTACTCCATATAAAAAATAGTCTATCTCTCTCTAATATCATTTTCTTAACGTTTTCACTAATCCAATCTTTGTTATTTCTGTTACTACTACTAGATAACATCTGTAGTTTATAACAATCTTAATATATTTCAACAAAAAAATAAACGAATGAATTATACTACTCTATAGGGCACTGTATACTTAACAGTTCTACAAAGTCAACTTCTAATAATTTTTGTAATAAACTTTTGACTCGCCAGTCGTGTCGGCTATCCGTCCCACTGGGCTATGAGAGTAAAGGAAGAGAGAGTGCTCTTGTATACTGCGCACACACTTGGGCACTATAAAATTACTCCTGGCTTGCTTTCATTGAAACCGGCCACTGTCACCGAAATCGGTGTGGGGAAGCTATAGATGTCGCCACATAAAACTACGTACTTCACTGTTTAGGCAAACTTTCAAATCATTTCCGCGATTTAACTAAATTTTTGGCATTATTTTTATTATTTTAAAACTTCCATGGCACCGAGAAATAAAATAATATAATTTTAGTATAGTATTATGGTGTACATACTACGTATTATGTAATATACAAAAAATATTTAAATGCCATTGTAATCTTCTGGTAAAGAAGAGCTTTTAATAGTCGAAAACAAAATATATTTAAGTTGTTTTATGTTTATAAATATAAATAGAGCAAGCGGTATTTAACAACGATAGTGCAAAATCTTAAAAACACTAGTCGGCCAAGTCCGTATCGCAACTCGCAAAATTTGAGGTTCTGTAACTACAGCAAATGTATCTGAAAGCTGAATTAATAAATTCCTTTTAAATTAGAGTTAAAATTCCTCTAAACGAAATGTAATTTATTTAATCATAATATTTCGTTATTGAATAAATTTAAATTTAATTATAATAATTTAATATTTGTAACAACCAATCAAACAACCATCCTACTGGGCACGCGTAAGGACTGGGCTTAGGTACCTACTCATTTCAAATATAGTATTTAATGGTATCTAATAAGTTTAGGGTAGGTTCTTTGATTTTCTGATGTCCCAAAAGTAAGGATCGCTTAAAACAAAGTCACGAAGGCTACTTCTAGACTGTTGATATAGTTTTAGTTACATTCAATGTTTATATAGAATATACTGTTGTGTATTCTATGTGAACATTGAATGTAAATAAAAAAATGAAAAATAAAAAGAAATTTAATTTGCTGTGTGTAATAAATGAATATATAATATTGTATTCAAGTTTAGTGGTTAGATTTTGCATAGTATGTAAAGATTATAATTTATAAGTCAACATGTAACTGTATTGTGGCATCTGTGTAGGTAATGAGCGCATCTCGCCCTCAAACGTCATAGTTTGGCGAGGTTATTTAATATGTAACACCACAGTAAAATGTATTTTTTTATTATTAATAAATAAAAATAAAAATTTTAGAGATATCGAAACATAAACCGTATGTGAATTAATTAATGTTATCAATTATTATACTTACAAAAATAATTGTTTGGAGCCGCTTACTATCGGTTATATAGTTAAGGTTGTAAAGTCTCTTTGAAAAACATAAAAAATCTAAGTTGCATTTTCCGACAGAACCCCAACTCTCGGCTCTATGACAAAGAATACATTTTGATGAATATTTAATTTGTTCATACAAAACTTGTTTAAAGGTGTAGGTGACACTTTAATAGGTTTTATTATTAACAACACTTTGTCAACACTTGAAACGATGTATTTTCATTTTGTGTCGAAAGTTCTAACGTTTTCTTAAAGTATTGTTAGAGAATAGGTCCGACATAATATAAATATTTGATTAATGTATCCTGCAGAAGGAGAAATTTCAATAAGTTCCATTTTATCGATGTTGAAGATAGCATAAATAAGAAGAGCATAAAATGCATTACGATACATCTAAATATTATGTCGACCTAGCTATGTCGCGCTAATAGCGTAATATACGTTTAGGGCGATATAGCTCTGTCGACGCGCATTAGTGCCGTAGACGCTGCTATAACAGCAAGATTACTGCTAAGTGGTGGCGGAGCACGTAGAATTTCGTACATTGACTTATCGCTACTTTTCTCTTTCACTCGAGCGCGAATATATTGCTATCACGCTGCTTCTCATCTCTTATCATCACCGCACTTTGCTGTCTTCTGCTGCTATAGCAGTAGAAGCAGATAGTACTAATAATTTTCCTGTATACAGTAAAATTATTAGTACTATCTGTTTTTACAATATAGAAAGACTACAGATCTACTACGCACCTCTCATAGTGGCGGTTGAGGACTGCGGCTGCTGCTGCGACTCCTCGGCGGAGCGGTGGCGCGCGGGCGGCACGCGGCGCGGCGACAGAGCCAGCCCCGCAACACTGTCCGCCACGCCCGCCACATACTGACCCAGTGACGTCAGGAAACTCATGGTGAATTCACAGACACATAGTCACTCAGTTTAACAGTTCATTTTTTATCTGAAACAAATGATACGAAATTGAGAACGGTCGTGATCTAGATTCTAGACCCTAGAGCACCATCAGACATCGTAACCATCATCAGACATCGTAACCATCATTTATAACAGACGGTTGCAGGATGGAAATCCAAAATACATGATGAGTGATGACCTCCTAAGAGGGTAATTAGCAGTGTAAAACCGAAAACAACACACATCATCCGATTAAATATCTGCAGTCACTTTAGGGGACGAGGTCTCTGTTACAGAAAATGATTCTTTCAGTCAGATACAATACGAGAAACAGTTAAGATAAACCATTTTAGAATTTTCCATTATTGCAATGTCTTTACACTTTTTTTGGTTTCGCGAAGAAATTGCTTTTACGCACAACACATCAACGTGAACATCCTTTGACTGGGTGATAGTGTGGCGTCTATCACACCCAACTCCCACAAACCACCCCAGTATGAAGTCAAGAAACAGAAATCGTAAAGAAATTGACTTTAAGACATAATATAAGTATATACAGTACGACCACGTCAATGGTTTTCGAGAATCATCGTTTTTCATACATCGTCTGTCATTTCTATAGAAAAACGAAGATTTACTTTTTTTTCCTACTTTCAAAACGGAGGAGGCGGTTATACTATGTTCAACTGTAGATTTTTTTTGTATGTTGCACGTTCAAAATACAATAAAAATCCACAGTCTACACAGTAAATTACTCCGCCGTTTGTGGACCGATTTTCCAAATATATTTTATGTATAATCCGAAATTGGTCCCGTTGTGGTGTGGTGTGGTGGTGACCGATTCCTTTGATGTCCTCATTAGGACATCCAAGTAATTGCGTGCGAAAGCAAATTTCATACAGCTAACTTAATCGTCTGTAGACTTCATTGGCTCAATACCTGTGTTTATATAAATGAAATTTAAATATACAGAGCCTGGGTAACCGAGCTTTGATCGGAGTTCTGATAAATTTAAAAAGTATCACAAAAATATTCATCTGACCAAGATTCGAACCCACAACATTCGGAATTTCCAAACAATGCAAAAAACGCAAACTAAACTGCGAATCGCACTGACATAATAGTGTTGTAATTATTGATATAATGTTGCACGACGAAAGAAAAAAAATAGCTTAAAATGCGCAGTCTGTCAGGGATAAGACCTAGCTAAATCAATTTTTCTCCACCAAAACTCCTTGCGTATTGAATTTCATGGTAATAATTGGAGCCGTTTTCGGGAAACCGATTATATATTTATACATGATTAACTCGTTTAATTTATAAGATATAATCTATTAACTAACTACCATGTCAAATATACACGAGTACAATACAACTAAGTTCTTAAAATCTTTCGGTAATCGTAGTTTTTATGATTGCAGAGGGACATTTAAGAAAGTGTTGCACTGTGCGAATATGGTTTTAGCCAAACTGTGTAAGGTAGGTACTAATCTAGTACTTATATATTTATACTATACTCGCAATACAAAGGAATCACCTATAAAAAGCAAATAATGATGTCGCCGCCGCCGGCATGAAACATGCGTGAAAGTAAGATCGGCTGATGATGACGATGAATATGATAGAGGAAGCAAATGTTCAAAGTACTATCTTTATCGGTATAAAAGGCTTATAGGAACTTGTATCATCATACCTGTAAGTTTCATTAGATGGTGATTTCATTGTAACGATGATGATCATTGTAGCTCAATTGTCAGTAAGTGGCATAAATCCTTGAATTCTATAATAAGTAATGCCAAAACTCTACAAGCGTATCATTAAGTACTAGGGAGGTCCGTTCAATGGTTTTGAATCCAAGGTATACCTTCGCATAAAATATTACTTTTAGACAGCATCTGCTTCGAATGCTTTTTTTGAAGTCAAAAACAATACCTATATTGTTATATAGGTATACCTATATATATATAGCTATACCTACAAATTACGCAGGGTCCCATCGATTCCTCATGGATCCCATCATCAAACCTACACCAAAATACCAAAAGGACCAAATTTGAATTAAGCCCTATAAACAGAAAAAAGAATTTTGAAAATCGGTCCGTTGAATACATTTCTAAATACCATAGGTAGGTAGGAAATTTAGTAACCTCCGCCTTTTTGGAAGACGGAGGTTAAATTTGTAAAATAAACACTGCTGTCGATTTTATTTTAAAAATATAATCTGGAATGATTGAAGGCCGTCACGTTCTCTGCGTAAATACTAAATAGCTTGAACGGTGATGGCAAGTAAGGGTTCGATAAATAAACAAACAGTTCGCTAGTTAAGATTTTAATTAAAATACTGTTACTAGAAAGATTTCCAATATAGTTTGTTTCAAACAAGCAGAGAAAATAAGTCACTAATTACAACTTAAATGCCTAAGCATGCCTAAAAGCACCATACTTCGATATATAGTAGGCAGCAGATATAATATTTTCCATTGATTGTATGTTTCCCTTGAAAAAATATAAAATAGAATAATAGCTCCCCACACTGATTTCAGTGACGGTGGCCGGTTTTAATTGAAAACAGGCCAGCTACGCAGGAGTTATTTTATAGTGCCCAAGTGTGTGCGCAGTACACAAGAGCACTCTCTCTTCCTTTACTCTCGTAACCCAGTGGGACGAATAACCGACACGACTGGTGAGATATCCGGCGCAGGTCCGACTTTTTACATGCCCATCCGACGCATGGATCATCTTTCTTGTCAGACAATCAGGTTATCAGCCTGCATTGTCCTAACCAAACTTGGAAACAAGATTTTTTGTTGTTCCAATGCGGGAATCGAACCCACGACCTCCGAGTCGAGAGCCAAGCTCTAAACCACTAGACCACGGAGGCTGTTAAAAAATAGAATAAAAGCAGAACAGCTAAGAGGTTTTGGGAATTTTTAAGATAATTTAATTTATTAATTTAATAAAAAATAAGTTCAAATCCTTCGGTAACCCGATCCGAATCGTACGTGTAGTGAATTAGAAATAAGGTATTAGAGAATAAAAAGATTTGAAAATGAGGCAAACTCAATTCGCAATTTAGAAACTTAACCCTCCTGGTTCATCTTAAATTATGCCTAAAATATTGTAAGAAAAAATGTTATTGATTAGTTTAAGTTATTATTTATAATAAGTATTAGGTATCTAGTTATGTAAGTGTATGTACCGTTATATTGGTCCATAATATTTTCAACAAAAAACAATAATTATATAATCGAAATAAAGTCTAAAATTTTGATTTTCAGATTCTGATTACTAAACGACTACTTACGCCTGTTTCTAAGGGTTTTGAGAAAAATCTGATGGGCTGATTTAGGTACCTATTACCTACCCAATACCCATGCAACATGTAAAAGGCTATACCAGGCAAACAGCCTTAGAAAAATCTAATAATTGTTGATTACAACCTACTTGCCGATTTTAATATCTAAACTGTTTGCCATTTGTGGGTTCGCGCTTAGACAATATTACAGCCTAGTAGTACAATTTACAGGCTTTTTTACACATTTTTTTAAATTAAAATTAAAGACTTCATTGCTGACATCAAGCAATCAATGTAACAAACATTTCTTAGATTTATAGAGGCATTTTGAATCAAAATTTCAATGTATTTCGGGGTGTCCTAAAAAGGTGTCCTTAAAAATACGCGTCCATTGGCCCTTGCCGGATGCACCGCACGCAACGGATTGAATGGATTTGCCGATGGCATACGCCCAATGTATCGATATATTAGTTATTAATTGGTTGTTATAAGTTTTATTATCAATAAACATGCAAATTATAAGTAAAATTTAATTTTAGAACCGGTATAGAGTTGTTTCGCTAAGCAATTTTTTAACTTAATAGCTTCATTTTGAATTTTAGAACCTGCAGAATAATTTATCAACATTAATCGCTGTGGTAATTGAAATAAGTCAGACTGTACTGACTGAATATCTGTACGAGCATTTGGGCACACAATGCCCTTATTAGGGGGTCAACTGGAATCAACTCCATTAGATTTAAGCTCTGCTCCCGTAATCTTCTCCTACAATATTGCGAGAAGTTCCAGATTCAACATACTTTTTCCAACTCACATTAGGAATTGATGTTATTAGATTTGAACATTTATTTTGATTAACTTTGTGTTGAAATTTAATTTATAATAAGTTACAATTTAATTCTGAACCTGATCTGATCGTGATGTCATCATAATTTAACATAAAACTTAAATTGTAAACACACCGGCATATTTAGCGGAACACAAAACAAAGGTTCATAATTAAAAAAATATGGTTTTATTTTAAAATCTACTTACTACACTTCTTTTGTTATTTAAAGTTTCATTTGTTTTACTTAAAATGAGATCACATTAAGAACAGATTTTGCGAATAAAGACTATTTGTGAAAAATGGTACATTTTTGAACTTTTCATGTAACCAGGAAAAGTGAAAATTAATATTAAAATAACAATTAATTAAATTAGAAAAATGGTGATTAATATCGCGTATTTCCTCGACGTGCTCTTATTAAAGTTTCTATCCGTCTAGGCATACTGAGAATGATGTTATCGATGGTCTCCTGGGATAGTCTTCGCCATTCCTCAACTACGGCGATTCGCAGTTCACCCACGTTGGCAGGAGCTGGAATTCTCGACTTAACTTTTCTTTTCAGCAAGTCCCAAACGTGCTCTCTTGGGTTCATATCCGGTGATCTCGCCGGCCACTCCATAACAGTGATACTCATATCATTAAGATAAGCTTGAGTTACCCGAGCGGTATGCGGCTGAGCATTATCCTGCATAAAAACAAAATCGTCACCGATATATGGGGCAAACGGTACGACATTTTCTTCTAAAACTTCTCTGATATAGCGGTCTGTAGTCAGACTCCCTCTATCAATCACTACCAAGTCTGTGTGAGCTCCCAAACAAATGCCCGCCCAAACCATTATTAATCCGCCACCGTATGCAACTGTAGTTTCAAAATTTGTCTGAATGTATCGTTCTCCTTTGCGTCTGTATATTCTTTGCTAGCCGTCAATTTGATTTAAGAGAATTCTGCACTCATCACTAAACAATACCTTACTCCATTGGTCCGCGTTCCAAAGTCGATGTTCCTGAGCAAAAGTTAACCTGTTTCTACGATGATTTACCTCGAGCCTTGGAGCCTTGGCGGGCGCAAATGAACCCAAACCAGCTTCTTCGAACCTTCTTCGTACCGTACGCTCACTTACGGTTACACCCCGCACTGCTTCTAACTCATGTCGGGCTTGGACGGCCGTCAAACGGGGGTTCCTACGTACACGAAGCCGAATGAAACGATCATCCCTACTCGAAGTGCGTCTTTTTCTGCCTTGTCCTGCTCTTCTCACATAAGTACCGGTCTCCCTGAACCGTTGGATACTGCGATGGATCGTTGAAACTGGTCGACGATCTCTGGATATCATAATCATATGGATCGTCCTGTCTCCCGTGCGTGCTAGTATGTTCCCGCTCACTCCGCGTTTTCGTGCCGTCCCACTCTATCCGTGTCGTAGTGATTCGCTCACTCCGCGGTAGTGCCGTCTCGCTCAAAACGTGTCGAGTGTCGCGCTCACTCCACGCCCGTGCCGACCCGCCCCAGTGCAGTGCGATACATACTCCGTATAGCGATCGTCAATTCACTCCTTATTCGTAAGAATAACGAGTGGATTGCCGCCTTGCTGAGGAGTTGCCCTGCCCTTGGCCTCCCGTTGGAACTTGTTCCAACGTCGGGTCACGGGGAGCCAGCCTCCTCTAAGTTTTAATCCGTGCAAGTAAGTATATTATCGTGACTACTTTGACACTAGATACGTGTTTTCGTGTTTAGTTTTTATCGTGTTTGTGTGATTACCGTTACTATAAATTCTCCTGTGTGTATGTGTACATGTTTTTACATAGTGTTTGTGACATTTTAAACATGTCCCCCATTTTCTACGGTGGACGCTAATTGAGTGCCCCGTTACCATGGCCGACCGTGGTTCGCGGCCGCACAGCCGCGACCGCCCCAGCCATTCCCGCGCCAGCTCTATTGCGTCGCGCAGCGGACCCTCACCGAGGTCCAGCTCGCGCACGTCCGAGCGCGCTTACCACTCGGCCACCGAGCCCAGCTTGAGCGGCACGGACACCGCTCGCCCCGGGCCGTCCTCGGCATTCTCGTGGGGGTGTAATGACACCCTCCCGCCCCAATGCCCTCCGACGGCGACCCGCCGCGAGTCTGGGCCCCAGCCCCGCTCAGCCGACAAGGGTTCGGCCTCTCCGCCGCGCCCCACGCGCCGCACTGCGGAGGCGAGCGCCCCGCGCCCTCCTCCTACACCATCACCAGTGAGCTCACAGCTCGCCCCCTCTCCTCGCCGGCCTCGCCGCCGGAAGAAGACCGAAGAGGAATAAGTGCTCCTGCTCCGAGGGCCCCCGTGCCGGCCCCCTCGTCCAGCAGCATGCCTCCGCCCCCTGCCCCTCCCGTGCAGGTTACCAAAAGGCAGCGACAGGAGGTATCATCAGATGTCTCGCCGCCTGCCAAACGCGCCGACCGCCCGGCGACCTACGCAGCAGCGACTACTGCTGCCCCAACCGGAACTCCATCGGCCTCGACCTCGAGGGCCACATCGCCGATGGACACTACCACGGCAACAACCGCGACACTTACGCGGAATGTGTCTTCGCCACCGCCTCTCCCCGCCCCCCGCTGCCCGCCACTCATCGTGGAAAAGCTGGAGGACTGGGTAAGGCATTTCAGCAGCCTCGCGGAGCTCCTCGGCCACCCCCCCCAACGCGAAGCCGCTGGGCCAAGGGGTCAAATTCACCCCTGGAGGTGAGAAAGAATACCGCGTCGTCCAAAAATACCTGGACGACCTGAGCAAGACCGAGCGCGTAAGCTGGTTTTCATACGCGCTACCGCAGGACCGTAGACTTAAGGTAGGTATCCACGGCCTGCCGGTCAACACTCCCACCGATGCCATAGCCGCTGCACTGCATAAGAAGGGCTACGAAGTAGAGCATGTGTCCCGGATCCTAGCTAGGAAGGACCGCCCCGGCTGCTCGTACTTCGTGCTGCTGAAGCGTACTCCGGACCTGCTCCCCGGGATCTACCAGCTGACGGAGCTACTAAACATGCCAGGTATTAGGGTGGAAGCCTGGCGTGGCAAGGACGGCCCCGCCCATTGCCATCGCTGCCAGCAGTTCCGGCACTCAAGCCGGAACTGCCATCGTAGGCTGGCGTGCGTCAGGTGCGGCGAAGAGCACCGCGCATCTGACTGCCCCCGCCCACACACCGAACAGCCCACCTGCGTCAACTGCAAGGGGGCCCACCCGGCCAATAGCAAACACTGCCCGGTTTTTAAACGGGAGGCCCGGAACCGCCGTGCGGAACCTATTGCCCGCACCTATCGCACACCCCACTGGGTAAGTCACGACCCTCCCATTACGGAGAAAGAGGTCCCCCCCACCGCCTACGGCCACATCCCTTATGGCCGAGGCTAACGACCCCACCCCCCGTCCCTCGTCATCCACAGTCCCCACCCCCTCTGTGCGGAAACAGAGGACTAGGAAGAGGACGAAGAAGAAGGGCCCCAAGTCCGGAGCCACCTCTCCGGCAGCAACGGACTCCGAATATGAGCCCCTTGCACTTCCGCCCCCTAAGGTCGATGCCGTACTGTCGCCCCCCCCCCCTTACCCCAGCGCATCCCGCGCCCCCCGCGCACCTCTCGTGCTTCGCGCAAGGTTCCGGCGGCCACTACAACTACCGAAGTGGCTGAGGTTGCTACCGAGCCTGCCAATCCAGCAGCAGCTGCCGCCACCCTGCCAGCAATCGCCCCACCGTCTTCTCAGCGTCGTCCTAGGAGAGAGGCCCCTGAGGCCCCTGAATCCACCGCTGAGCTAATTCACGCTCTCTTCTCCCTGGCCATGGAAATCTTTTCCAAAATCCAGGCCGGGGAAGATATTTTTAAAACTCTTTTGTCGGCCCTCCCTGAAGGGGCCTCCCTCGCCACAAAGCTCATATCCAAATGGCTTCCCACGCCCCAACCTCATTAAAGATAGTCCACTGGAACGTCCTAGGGGTTCGCAGAAAAGTGGCCCCGATCCGTCATCTCCTTAGGGAACATGAGATTGACATCGCTCTCTTAAGCCTAACCCATCTTTCCCCCTCGGACCGTTTTCATGCTCCTGGGTATATTATATACCGCCAGGACTACCTCGGAGGAGAAGTAGCGTGCAGAGGCCTCGTTGTCTTGGTCGGCAGGAGGCTCCTCCACCAACTCCTCCCAACCCCCTCGGTGTTTTCCCTTTATGCGCTGGGCATCGAAGTGGCACTTGGCACCTACCGCACCCGTATATTCGCGTGCTACAAGCCCCCGGGGTCACATTTAGATATCTCCGACATCCACAGGCTCATTCAGATCAGCCGACTGTGATTACCGGAGATCTAAATTGTAAGCACCCCGAGTGGGGCTCCCGCATGCCAAATGCGGACGGCAGACGACTGCTTGCCGACTCCGAGCGAGTTGGGTACACGGTGGTGGGTACATACACCCCCACCCATTACCCTGAGAGCCCCTCGTACTCCCCAGACGTCTTGGACGTTGCTATCGTCCATCGCATAGCAAGCGACCTTCACCAGGAGGTACTCGACGTGGCCCATGGCTCAGACCATCTCCCGTGTCTTCGTCATCTCCCTTTCAGGACGGTGGCCGCCCTGACCCGCCTGTTCAACGGAATCGTCAGGACCGGCCACTTTCCCACCACCTGGAAGGGATAATCACTACTATCCCCAAACCCCACAAAAACCTGAGAAGGGCAGTGGGCTACCGCCCCATAACCCTCCTCTCAACCCTTTCCAAAACATTTGAACTCCTCCTCCTCAAGCACTTTGCTCCCCACCTCCCTCCTCGCAAGGACCAATTCGGTTTTAGGTCGGAGCTCAGCACCACCCTCCAGCTGGTAAGAGTCATCCACCATCTGTCCGTTGCGACGAACAAGAAGGAATCTTCGGTCGCAGTCTTCCACGACATGGAAAAGGCGTTCGACTGTGTTTGGCATGAAGGTCTGCTCTTCAAGCTCATCCGAGCCAACGTCCCACCCCCTCTGGTAAGGCTTATAGCATCCTTCCTTTCCGGCCGCACCTTCAAGGTGCGCGTCGACGGCGTCTTCTCCGGCGAGCGCCCCATCACCGCCGGTGTGCCTCAATGCAGCGTGCTCTCGGCGAGCCTGTACAATTTTTATACCAGCGACGTTCCAAAAGACCCTGGCACCACCGCAGCGCTATACGATGACGACACGGCGTTCATAGCCAGCTCTTTGACTCCTGATTACGCTGCAATAAAACTTCAGAGGACGCTGGACCTTCTCCCTGACTGGCTGAGCAACTGGCGACTATCCGTCAATCCAGGTAAGTCCCAAGCGCTCGCCGTCACTACGAGAAGGGGGTTCCCAGCTCCTCTGAAGATCGGAGACGCCGAAATACCATGGGGGAGAACGGCGAAGTATCTAGGTGTCGTCATAGATCGCCGTCTCTCCATGGTCGCCCAGCTACAGTCGGCAGTGGCAATGGCCAGAGCGGCCACCGCGCAGCTACACCCCTCATTCTCATCTCCACAGATCCCCCTCAACATGCGGACGGCCTTGTACAAGACCTACATAAGGCCCCGCCTCACCTACGCAGCACCCGCGTGGCACCATTTGCTCTCTGCACCCCAGAGAGCCCAAAACCGGGTGCTGCGCTACATCGCGGGCGCCCCCTGATACGTCCGCAACTCCACCATTGAGAGGGATCTTAGGATGGAGAGTGTGGAGGCCTTTGTGGCCCGACTCGCCACAAACATGTTCGCGCGAGCGGATGCCTCGCGCCTAGTCGAGCTGACCGACCTGGCGCCGTGGCACGCCCGCCCGCCCGACCGCTACATCCTGCCGAGGGACGCTGTCCCCCCGGCAGACCCATCGGACCCCCGCCACCCCCGAAGAGGAGGAGCTCAGGCGCAATGATGCGCCCCCCCACCCTCGAAGAGGAGGAGTCTATGCGCAACGGCGCGCCCGACCACCGCCCTCGAAGAGGAGGAGTCCTGGCGCATTGACGTACGCCACACCGAGGCGCATGTTACAGCGCTCTGCCACCGCGGGATCGCAGTCCCCCCTCCTTCCCCTGCACCGGTAGAAAACCAAAATCTACCGGTGCAACTTTCTAAAAATCGTCTGGGGCCTGTCGGAGTGGCAGCCCTCTTGCCACCCCGTCGCCTCCTTGACGCACCTTCCCCCCCGACACAAAAAGTCGGGGCCCGGAAGTTTTTCTTTTTACTTTTCCCCCCCTTTCCCCAGGTCGTTCGTGTCCGCGGTCCGGTAAACGCGGCGCGTGAGGGAGTGGACCCACACACGTTTCCCGGCCCCCGGGTCGGGACCCCCACGCGCCGCTTGGAGCCGACCGCCGGTCTTGGTTGGGCCTGGATTGGCATATCGACATTCCCTTGATTTCGTGTTGCCCCCCCACGGGTTTCCCCCGCGTTCTGCCGCGGGGGGTCTTCCCAAAAAATTGACTCTTTGCGCCCAGTACTCGTACTGGGCGCGTCATCCCAATTAGAGGGGCTATGCCCCTGATGTTGGTTTCCGCCGTAAGGCCCTTTTCAGGGGCCCGGCGTCGAGCGAGAAGAGTCTCCTTCTCTATCTGGATACCACTCTGTAGGTTTGACCATTTCTTCGCATTTCGAGTGCCCTGGCAATCTCCGTTGGGGCTAAGTCAGGCATAATTCAGTCCTCAACTCCAAAAAGATACGCGATTAAAAAAAAACTAACAAAAAACAGTATTTCAATGAAATTTTAAATCAAACTCCGTAGGAAGAAATAGTCGAAGTTCGCTCCAGATAAGGTGTATTTGAATAAAATTAAAACAATTGCATAAAATGTGATGTTCAGTTGTTTTCTTAATTTGAAAATATTTCTTTTTAAATTAAATGACGTATAAACCAGCCAGCAACCTTATATGATACTGATATCAAACCTTTATTTTATGTTCCGCTAAATATCGGCGGTGTGTGTATTGTTGAATGTTAATACAAAATATTAAGTGCGACCACTACTTAATATTTTGTTATGGACAAATGTCGACTACTGCCCAACGTCAATAGTCGAAATTTGTCCATAATTCATTTAATTTTAAGTTTGAACTTTTTAAATGTTGTCTAATGTATATTGAATGCAACATTGAATATGAAAGACAGATTGACAAAGATAGCGATTTAAATTGAATTTTATGCGTTATACAAGAAGATACACGTTTAATTGCAAGAATAACAAACTGCATAGTCGCTCTATGTCGCTCGGGTATCCCGTTTCATTGCAAGAGCGAGAGAAGATTTCATTTCTTGTGTAGTGAAAAAAGTCAATTTTGAATCGCTAGGTTAAAAATGCAACGCCGCGCCGCTTCGCGACTCTTCACGTCTGCGGAGCGCGTGTCAGCTCGGAATTCGAACTTTTGCAATAAAACGTGTATCTTCTTTCGTAGTAAATAAATATCAATTTTGAGTTGCACTTTAAAAAATGCAGCGCTGCGTATCGTTTCAGTGTGAAGTGTAAACTGACTTTTGACATTGTAACTGTCTTTTCTTTCGCTCCAGTATAAGCCTCGATTTCACGAAAAAGTGCGATCTCCTTATATCTCGGAGAGATGTAAAGATATGATATTCAAGAAAAGCTCAAAAGACGCGTATTTACGATAGCTGTAAGGTGCAAAAATAATTATTTGAGAAAGTCAAAACCGAAAAAACTTACGGCTTAAATAGTGAAAAAAAAATGCAATTTTCCCGATTTTTTGATTGAAGCTCGATATTTTGGAAACGAATAATGATATCAAAAATTTGAGAAATACTCCTCTGGACAATTTTGTCGTCTACAGAAGATTTAGAGGACGACTCCCGAATACATCGCGAACTACGTCGCAGACAATACGTGTTTAGTGTTAGTTTATTATATATATAGTATTTTACTTTATAAGGTATTTATAATATGTACCTATGCATCCTGAAATAAACGGTATTTATTCCTTAGAAACTGCGCATTTTTAAACAATATGTGTTTTTTTCTTTTGTCGTGCAACAATATTTCAATAATTTCGACTCTCTTACGTCAGTCGGATTAGTATGCGTTCCTATGTATAATTTTGCGTTGTTTGGAAATTAAGAATGTGGTGTGTTCGAAACCCGGTCAGATAAATATTTTTGTGATTCTAATTATTTATTTTTCTTTTATATTTATTTTTAATTATTTTATCGTTCTACTAAGACTCCGAGCAAAGATCGGTCCCCCAGGTACTCTATACTTATTAATTATTATATATATACGCGGCGCAATTATTAAAACTTTGCTATTTGTTTGTTTGTTAATCTTCTATTAAATAAAGTAACATGTCCTGACTGACTGATTCATCAACGCCGAGGCAGAACTACTAAAGCTAGAAACATAATATTTGTACTGTGGCTTCCTTTTGTGACGTATAAGTCCACTAAGAAGGGATATTGCGAAACTCACCCCCTAAAGGGGTAAAAAGTGGTATCAACGTTTGTATGAATCTTATTTGTTTGTGGTCAGATCTGTTTGAAATTTCGTGATATTGCTCTTTGACATGATTTAGTAAAACTGTAATTCAATATTTTCCAAATGAAACTTAACAAGTTTTTTTCGGAAAGTCGAAAAAGCTACCACCGCTTCAACCCTAACCCGCCGAGAAGAAATGTAATATTTTACATTATAAACTTATATAATGTAAAATATATATTTCTTTCAAAATATCAATTTTCCATCTTTTTGCTAAAAGATGGCCCCGTGCGAGTTTCTTACGCCGGTACCTAAAATACCGGTAAATATGAAAAAAGTCAAAAGTACACAAGTAGCCAGCCTTGCAGGGGAGCATCTTAATCCCAAAGTATGCAATCGTTAACAAAATCATTTGCTTTTATAAATTTATTAATAGAAAGGTTTTGAACGTTTTCTGGGATCCTATAGTATAGGCGTATACATTGGCCCTTAAAAGATTTACTTACTTTACTAAGTCTTATCACTGGTACATCTATCTAGCTTATGCTTATTTCTAGTGTTTTACAATGATTATCACTTTTCTTCTTGAAATTGCTTAAGTTTATTATAACATTGAATAAATTATCCAAAATATACTGAGAAGCAACGGTCAGTACACCTATTTCTTTAAAATTTGCTCTCAAATATTCGAAAGGGGATATTTTATAAATAGCACGAATAGCTCGCTTCTGCAGCACAAATATTGAATTTATGTCGGCAGCTTTTCCCAATAAAAGTATGTCATAAGACATTCTACTAGGAAAGTAGCTGTTTCTTTATCTGAAATTAATGCCTAAAAGAAAATAAGTAAACACGTATATCAGGATTTTTCGATATTCAACCCCTAAAGGGTTGAACAGGGTTATGAATGTATTTTTTGAGAGTCAGACTCATGCTTGACCATTTTACTATATGAGTTATACAAACGAATCTTAAATTCTAAAGCTTGTTAGTACACTCCAAAAATGTATATTTTCTTTACAAGCTCTTTATTTTGATACCCGTAGTACCAGGGGCACACGAGCGGATGAGGTAAAGACGTGTTTAAAGTCATCATACATGTGAGGGCACATACAAAAGCTCGCTTTAAAAAAACATAAGAGTCCATTAGACAGGTAACAGTCAGCATAGGAATTGGTTATAGGTATTGTGAGCATGCTCCCAAAAATGAAAATGCAGCCACAATAAATGAACTTTTACTCAAGCCATTTGAAGCAGATGAAGTACAATATAAGTCAGTGGATTCAGTAGTGATAAACTGATGATGCAGTAAACTATTCCGTGGAGTTCCTTAATACTCTAAAATCAACAGATCTTCCACCACATAATGCCCGTGTGAATATTGGAGCACCAGTATTGTTATTAAGAAACATTAAGCCTCCAAAATTGTGCAATGGCATCTCCTCCAGACTCCAGATAAAAGTTCTCCATCATAACACTGTCAAGGCTACTGTACTCACTAGATGTTCTCAAAGGGAAACTATTATACCTAAAATACCATTGATCTCATCAGAGTATCCATTTGTATTTAAAAATGTATGTATGCTTCGCCATCAATAAAGCTCAGAAGTAGCCATTGAAAGTGGCTGGGATAGACCTAAGAGAGAAATGTTTCTCACAAGGACATGTCTATGTTGCGTGTTCTACAGTAAGTTCGGCTAGCAGTTTGATGATCCTCGCTCCGCACGGCAATACAGTTAATGTTGTATATCAAGAGATCCTAATAATAAAATTTAAACCATTTACCATTTAATTTATTTACGATAATTAAAGTCTCTTTCTAAAAATAATAGGAAATTAGTCACCTCAACATCTACGCGTACGAAGTCGCGGCCAAAAGCTAGTCTAAGAATAAAATAATTATCATTCAAAGTTGTAGTTTAATTTTGTAACCTTTTCCTTATCCCGACTTTCTAGTCGCTCAGCGACAATATTTTTTCGAATTCCGTAAATTCATTCCAATCCAATGTACTCGATAATCGTGTGAGGCACGAGATCTGTGTTTTTTTTTATTAATAACGAAATTTGTTCATATTGCCTATATACTCGGAATAAAGGAAATCGTACCAAATTTTTCGCTTATAATAATAATTATTATTATTATTATTTATAATAATAATTATTATTATAATTTAATAAGGCGTTTCGTATTAATGAAAGCCTTTCCGTAATTAAGGATGTCGGGTACGATAATCCCCATTAGCTGTCGATAAATCATTAATTAATGCATTAACATATTATCTTATCAGCTCAGAAATCTCTTACAAATACAAAGCTTAGATAAAATTGATTCCACATTGTATGCCGGCCGAACAAGTTACTCCATGATAAAATCTATACATTACGACGAATATGAAATTTAAATTATCTTTACAGAATAATATGTTCCAGTTATAACATACATAATGTATGCATTGAAAATTAAATATTTTAAAGTCTTTAACCATATTCATAAAAACATAATTGGGACGCTACGCGGCTCTGCATTTTAAGATAGCCATTAAAAATTGAAGTTTATTCACTTAACAACAGATACAAGGTGCAGCGCGGTGCAACCTTACATTCGAACTCTTACAATGAAACTTGTTTCTTCTTGTATAATGAATAAAGTTCAATTTTAAATAGCCATCTTAAAAATGCAGCGCTATGTCGCATATTGGTTCGTTTCGGCGTGAATTGACCCATATTTTAAAGTGTTTTTTTTTTTACCTTTTGCTCGCGGTTCTGTCCATTATTTCATTCGAAATTAAAATCCCTTTGATATATATGAATTTTGATATAAAAACTATTGAATAACGGATTTACGGAGGAAATTAATTTGAATAACGGGATTCTTTTCTCTTTATAAAACTATCTAGCCAACATTTTCAAAGCTATCCGTTTAGCGGTTTAAGCTGTGTACAATGTTTATATATGAATCAGTAACAGTTGTTCTTTAGCTATTGGCATAGTTATTGCGATGACATGATTTTAAATCTCGAACATCATTATTTATTTCTAGTAATATCATCACTTCATGATTTAATTAGGTACTAGTTTTTGCTTGTGCTTTTTGTTTTAAAACAATTGTAAATAATGTAATGATCAAATTTTACAATAATAATGCCAATGATAATGTAGCTTACAATTTTCAATCACGTCATTTGCACATATTTACTTGAAGGGCAAAAAGTAAGAACGACGAGAGAAAGACAATGAACCTAGTATCGGGCCACTCCCATTAAAACAATGTTTATTTACAAACGTTTCCTCATGTCGGTGACGTTTTCCCTGATTTCAATGTTTATCTCTAAACATTATAGTAACAAACAGAATATAATTTAATTATTATTATTAGTAAAATAAATAACTATACCTATCCCTATCGTCTATACCTATACCTATCGTTTGTATCAATCATATTTAAAAACCAAATTATTGCAACTTAAATTATGTTTTCCTATTTTAAATATGCTAGGGATATAAAGAAGGAAAATAAAAATAATTAATAGTAACAGTACATAACGAAAAAAAAAACAAATAAAAAGCAAAGAACATGTTACAAAAAACATATAACTGAAAAATAATAGATTTGGAGCATAAAATAAAAAAATAATAATACAATTTCGCACACACAAATATAGAGAAGTATATTGTTATTGAAAACACATTTACAAGTAAACTCACCTCGCCTTAGGCGAAGCTCCGCTCAAAGCTTTTAGCCGCACAAGTTTTTCGCTAACAACTTTTACTCATAAAATTCACAATATTATAAACAATAATCCTTTGAGATCGATAGAAAACGATCCTCAGTATCAGTTGTTATCTGTACTAGTGATCGCAACGCGCGTGACGAAGGGCGGCTGCAGGCGGTCGCTAGGGCGGCTGGGCGGCGACTGCCCCGCAGCCTGCGTGCTCCTTCGAGCCTCGCCCGGGGTTCCTGTTGATCATGAGCGCGACAGGTGATCCAATCCAATATTGAATTGATCATATCTGTTTGCAATATAGGTATTATGTACCTATCTACACGATAAAGTGTGACATACAAAGAAATATTTTATTACATGAAATTATCCTTTATATTGAATTTAATATTATATTTTGCGGATGCCTTTATGCATGTTATGTATTATTAAATTTAAAAGCTCCACTTTACGTAGAATGGCGAATCATAACGTAAAAGCTTCGTGGAAAAGTATAACACTCAATAATTGTCCATCGCAACAAAATAAAATTTTCACAGAGGCCCATCCTGCATTATGTAGGTCAAATAAAAATATAAAAGGGATAATAAGTGTGCCTCATTTTAGGCAACCTTGCCTACGCAGCCGCATCATAATTGTAATTCAAAGTAACATTCGATAGAAAAATGATTTGTGTTATCTAGTAGGAACTAATTTGTCATTTAGTAAAGATTGCTGAAACTAATGCAATTCTTTGAAAGCGATCTCTTTTAAGACTCTACTAAAAATCAGAATTGAAAAATCCGTGTTCAATTTTGTTCCTAATGAGCCATTGAACTATCTCTTTTTCAGGTAATCAATTGTGCTTAAAATATAAAAAAATAATACAAACTAGTATGTAGTTAAGATTCCGTGCAGGTAGAGCCGTTCAGCCCGTCTTACCTACCTACCCCCAGTAATTACCCTCCAACTTAATAAGTCCTAAACTTTCTTATCGTAAAAGGTGCATTTATTTCATCGATGGTCCGTGAAGTTTGTTAATGTGCTGGAGCTTAAAGCTACTGAGTTAGAATTTAGTCGGTTACGGCCGAATACTCAAATGAGGTGAAACAAAATTTGAGGACTTCTCAAAGTTTAATTGGTACTTAAGATGGAGTAGATTTTCAACAATTAAGAGTTGTTTTATTGTTCGGTCGTGGGTCGAAATTATCCTACTAATATTATAAATGTGAACGTTTGTGAGGATGGATGGATGGATATATGGATGGATGAATGGATGGATGGATGTTTGTTATTCTTTCTCGCAAAACTACTGAACGGATTTCGATGAAATTTGGCATGGTAGTAGTTTAGGCTCTGGATAAAAATATAGGCTACTTTTTATCCCGAAAAAGTACAGTGTTCCTTTGGGAACCTACCTTATTTACGCGGGCGGAGCCGCGGGCTAATAGCCAGTTACAATATATAATTTAAATCATTATATTATAGTATTCAGATTTTTAGGTAGGTTGCAAGTTGTTGATTTTTCATTTGTTTGTGCTGAAGGTTACAAAATTATTGAATGTTCAGATAAAACATTTTACGTCACAAACATTATGAGTACCGTTATCGTAACACGAGATAACGTCCAATATAACGTTTATCACCAGATTGCTATAAACCTTAATGGGTTTTAGTTAATGTACCGTTTACAGCCCCCTGTAAATATCTGTGACGAGCGCTGGACACCCGTCGAGTCGTGGCGGCATATTCCGAGTTTTCAGGAACGACCAATCTCGCTTAATTTGCCGGAAGATGTAGCTGTTATTACAATATATTCTACAAGGTTGGACCTCAACTGTTCAGTTTTGTACTTCAGTGTACTTCAGTTTATTTCAAAGGTATCATGAGAAAAATGTTTTGATGGGTGCTTTGTTTGCTATTATTTCATTTTTTGGGTTCCGTGGCTCACCCTTATAGTTTCTTCTATATTCGAAATTTTGCATGGGTGTATTTATCATGCCGACAAAGTGCTAAAATAAAACCAAGCAAAATATAATATATTATATTTTTGGGGCACCTCCCCTACACGTAAAGTGGGGATGTTTTTTTTTTCTCGCGTCTAGGACTAAACGGTTGGCTCCAAAAAATCTGTAAAAATTCATTATAGTAGTCCATAAGGAAGGAAAAGGAAAAAAAAAACTTTGAAGGAAAAGTATTACGGCTTATATAACTGTACTTACTAACTACTGTACTTTTCGGCAACTCTTGCCTATGCTAATAATAAAAATGAAATATGAAAAAAATTAATAAATAAAATATAAAAAAATAAAACCTATGAAAGAAATAAATAATGTTACTAATCCAAATTATTTGAGGTGAATTAAAACTTAACGAACTCTGGTACTGAGGTTGTTCTTAGTTTCCTACATAAAGTAAATTATTCTCTAGCTAATGTACTTGACATTATAATTTTATATAAGAGAGCGCCCCAGAGGGGAAAAGTTCTAACTCGAACTATTTACATAGGTAATTGTAATCACGAAGTTCTTTTAATAAAACAGTGTCAATAGTTTTAATATAAAAGTTTTGATCGCTTAAGTTGATTATAAGTTGAACCATTTCTATGAAACTCGGTAGGTATGGTTATTTAAGTAGTGAATCGATACAATATTTACTCCCCGCTCTCGACACACTAAAACTTGGAAAATCTTTGTGCAAGGACTTCCAAAGTCGGCGAAAGTCGTTGATTCCAAGTTCATATTAAGGATGTCCTATTAAATAGGTATTGGGTTTAAAGATCGAAATTCAATCATAATTGATTAAGTTAGTACGTTACACTTTGTTTGTATATAGTGTATACGTTACCGGCCAAATCCGATTTGAGGCCAAAATACTTTTGCCTAGGCTAAACTAGTTCATACCGTTTCGTACCGCGTTCGGATAAGCCGGTACAGACTAGGCCAGACTGGTCAGTCCTAAGGGCGATAGGAGAAACTAATAAAACCTAGCTGGTTGAGCCTAATATGAATAAATACACTTCAGGATAAAATGGTTTGATCAAGTCTATACAAATTTTTGCCCAATCTATATAAATGTAGGAAACATTCCTACATTTCCTAGTCAGAATCATTCTAGCGAGTACGTGTCGAGGTTTTGATCCGGAGGGTTATGACAAAGTCGTAAAAAATGTGTCCAATGTCTAATTTTGGTCCACATCGTAAGAGGACTTATCTTGAAACGTCTAAGTCTCTAAAATGTCGAGAAGAAGTTGCGGGCAAAAGCTAGTTTTGACTTTTATTATTTTGAATGAGACTTCGTTTCGATGATTTTGATGAGTTTTTGGAAATATATCTATATTATACCTAATACACAAGTATTAGGTATAATATAGATATATTTCTATATTATACCTAAAGGGTGTGGGTTTGCTGCTAGGGCGGCGTAAGGCGTGGGCGACGGCGGCGACTCGGAATTCAGATGCAATAAATATAAACAACATAATATGTACTATATTATTTTGTACCGACGTTCTGTTGTTGATTTTATTGTATTTTCCAAAGGGTACATACAGTCTTTCCGAAAGTTAATATGTAAAATAGACAAAAAAAATCCTCGCTCGCTCCGCTCGCTCGCATTGTACTTAAAAATAGGATGTTTTTATGTAGGTATAATGCGCTTTTAACCCAAGACAGTTTTGTGTGTTCGTCAGTTCTTATGAACAGATAGATTAGGTTTTCATAAAAAAAACTTTATTTATGCTAGAATTTATTTATGTATAGTTGGCAAGAAAAAAAATTGTGGCTCTTCAAAAACTTAGAAATTTTGTAATTTTTGACTCTTCCGACTCAAAAGGTTGCCGATCCCTGATTTAGGTTATAGTCTCACTAGAACCAACATGATACGCTCATTACCAAAATAAGACACATTGATCAATGAAAATAGTTTTGAGACGAAATTTTAGTAATGGACTATGTCGAGTATGTAGATCTTGAAAATATTGTGTTTTTAGTGATCGTTATAATTATTTTTTTTATTTATTTTGTTTTGAGTGTATTCTTGATTGAATTTAAATTATACTTTTTGTTTTATACTTTATTTGTTAGAATTTCTAGAATATTTAAATATATCCTTGCCTTCTTTGTCAGTTTGTTTGTTAGATTGATATATCATTCAGGGATACTTAATGTTTGTAGTTTGGTAGTATCCGTGTAATATGCTCTTATAATAATAACGTGGTGTCGTCATCAGTTGCTTACTATGAGGTGTGGAGAGCTGGTGTAAATGAAAAACACGTTTTTCATTTACACCAGCTTATATTATCAGCTATTACCAATTTATTCAGCCCATGTGCCCAGTCTTCCTACCTTTTAATAATAATACGCACCTTACATGAAACGACTTATACTATGTACACTTATCTATACACCACTTCAACCATACCTACCCACAGATCAAAGAAAGAGGAACAGATAAACAGCTACATAGTTGGCTTTCAATTTGATTGTAATACTACAAGCAGTACAAGCATACGGTGCGTGATGTGTCCACGATTGTGTGGAAAAATAATGGGCCGCTGAATGGGACGTAAAAATTTACAAAATGTTATCTATTTGGATCGTTTTATGAAAGCTGCACAGAAACCTGTGTATGTAAATATATATTTTTTCTACTCTTTGCCATACTGTCGAGATATAGAACAATGAACAATTTCAAATTATGCCCAACTGCTTATCATTCAATTTCCTCGACCACACATTTTAGTCTTGATATTAATATTAGATTAATATTAGTGCTCTTAGTAATTAAACAAATAGACTAATGTCATATAATATTAAATACTTAAATCTAATATTTTTTTATATAATTTTATTGATAAGTAATGTATTAAATTGATTGATATTGTAATTCTGAAACAAAAGGCTATATTATCATTATTTACTAGCATTTGCCCGCGTGGGAGAGTGTTCATGCCAAAAAAACTTTTTTAGCAGATACGAGGGCGGCACTGAAAATTTCGGGAATCAAGGAAGTGACACAACATTACTATTTAAAAATGTATTTATTGCTTTTCGAAGTATTCTCCGCGAAATTTGACACATTTTTCCATACGATGGAACCAATCATTGAAGCAACCATTCCATTCGGAAGTTGGGGTCTCCAAAATGGCCGTTTTGTAGGCGTCCACAGCTTCTTCAGGTGATGAAAATCTCTGACCACGCAATTTATTCTTTATTTTAGGGAAAGTATAGAAAATCATTAGGGCTTAGGTCGGGGCTGTACGGCGGATGGTCTAATAATTCTATGATTTCTTGCTCTAAAAACTCTTTTGTTCTGTGCGCGGTGTGAGAACTCGCATTGTCGTGATGGAGGATGATGCGGCGGTTGCAGTTCTCTTTACGGAGTTCAGAAACGACCTGTGGCAAACAAATGTTAGCATACCATTCTGCATTAACCGTTCTTTGTCCCTCAAGAGGAACAAACGAGTAGTCGCAACATGGCCGGTTTTGGAGACAAACGTGGCCACCATTTTTTTTGCAACACTCCGTGAACGAACAATTTTTGTTGACTTTAACACATTTTCGAACACCCAAACTCGTGACTGGTTTTTTGTTTCGGGTTCGTACGCGTATATCCAGGATTCGTCACCTGATACGATGTTGTATACAGCATTTGAGGATCTTGCGTGGAATCTTTCGAGAGATCTGACGCACCAAGTAACGCGAGCCGCTTTTTGCTCTTCACAGAGCAAATGCGGTATCCATCGGGAAAACAACTTTTTACACCTAATTGTTCATGCAAGATTATTTGTATTTGACTCATGCCAATGTCTAAAGTTGCCTGAATTTCGCGGTATGTCACATGTCGATCTTCCTCAATCACCTTACGCACAGCATCAACGTTTTCTTGGGTGACTGCAGTTTTTGGACGACCTTGACGGGGATCATCACTGAGCTTGACACGTCCACGTTGAAATTCAGCAAACCAGCGATAAATTGTGGTTTTGGATGGGGCTTCATCACCAAATGCAGAAATCATCCGGTCAACACACTGTTTTTGTGTTAAACCACAATTTTCTCGAGTCAATTCCATTTTCTCAACGACTAAACAAGTTTGACAAGACCTTGTGACAAGACCGAGAATCTTTTTTTAAATAAATAAACGGTATTCGATTTTTAAAACCAAGGATTTTAATATGACAGGAACAGTGGAAATATTCCATTCCCAATACTTTTAGTGCAGCCCTCGTATAACTACAGCAATATAGCACAGAGATATATTAAAATCAAAAAGTACGTGTGAAAATTTATTATAAGTATATATTTTTACTCTGTGCTATTACTATTATGTGCTGTAATAGCACAGAGTAAAAATATATATTTATAACCAATTTTCACACGAACTTTTTGATTTTAATATATTTCCTAGATAAGGATTAGGTAATTTTGTAACCGTCTAAATAGCTTCTGAAAATACCACATTATTTGTGATCGTTTTTTAAACCTAGAATGGGTATAATAACCTATCCCTACCATGGTACCAAATTCAAAAATATGAAGATTGAGTAGAAATAGTTAAAATTTTTACCGAATTTTAAAGGGGTATTTTTTGGAAAATAAGTTTTATTTCATACTTTTTTGGCATTTTTACTTTGGAGGTCGGTTTTCATTTCTTGTTTAAAAATTATATTTTTTCCTTTTTAGTTATATTTATTATTATAAACACATTTTAAGAAAGTCATTAATACACAAAAAGCCTCCGGTATTCTCACTCTCTCAAAAAAACAAACTCAAGCGATATTATTCCGGTTTTCTGAAAGGCCGTGGTATTTCCCCAAATAAGCATTACCGATCTGTGGACCAAATAAACAATCGCCAGTGATGATAATGATAACACACTATATTATTAAATAATTATTATTATCTATTGTAGTAGTCGGCGGTCGAAGTACAATAACTTCGACCGCCGACTACTACAATATATCGATTGACGTAAATGTGTCAATATAACCCTATAAACAGGTAAACGCCAAACAAATTTATACCCTTAAGCTCATTTCAGACTACGCTATACTATTTTGCTATATAGTATAGCAAAGAAAGACCTCATGCTATACTATATAGCATGGCGTTCACATTACGCGATATTATCGCAAGCATTTACAGTATATAGCAAGCTCAGTATGGTTGTGTCGCTCGTTTCGCTTGCAGGACGGCCGGGGGTGAGGGAGGAGGAAGAGGGCGGCGCGCGATATAGCACAGCATGAAGTCAGCGTATCGCACTATTTTATAGCGTATAGTAAGCCATTAATATATAGTACAGTACAGTGTGAACGGGTCCATAACAATGTATGGTGCGCGATATTGTTGTGCTATGAGCTATATACTATATGCTATTATATTATAGCGTAGTCTGAAAGCCGCTTTACAAAGTGGTTTTTAAGCGGACTTTCCTTCTGAATGTAACTTATTTATATTACTTGTTTATATATTACTTGTTTATTTATATTACTTACTTATTTTATATTTGTATTTGTAACTCAGTCGTTTTGATCTGAGTAGGTACTTATAAAAATGTAGCAGTCATTAAATATCTATAATTAAATATAATATAATTTTGGCTATAGCAAAATTTCAAATACATTGATATCGGTGTACTAATCTATGAGGATACCTATGTCACCATAATAATATGTCGGTGTATCGTAAGAAGATGGTGGTGGTGATGACGATGATGATGATGATTACTGTAAGTGGCTTATGATTGCCGTTTCCTTAAATGATGCGGAATTGCGGTTTCCCTTAAACGTGTATCTTTAAAGACTGAGTTCTATTCAGAGCTTTTGGATCTAGGGCACACCTCGGCACAAAATTTTACTTACTTACTATAAAAGTCGAAATCACTATAAATGTCCTTGTAATGTTGTGGAGCTATCTCGATTAGCGCGTACAAACGTACAGACAAACAGATAAAAATTATAAAAATTATTGTTTTGGGTCAATCAAAAAATCATTTGGATCATCAATCATTGTCGTTCATAAAGTCCCCCTGTAAAAGTTTTTCTTATATATCTTCCATGTACAGACAGCGACCAGTTACGATTTTACTATATGTATAGATTATAATATTAGTCCTCTGCTAAACCGCAAGTTTACCTTAGGTGCGATTTTCACATAAGCCCAGGTGGATTATTTATTTCTCAAGTCCTGAATGTCTTTGAAATGATGAATCAGGTTAGATACAAGTGCACAATATGAAGTCGTGGTATGCTTCGACAAGAATGGGCCGTCTTGAGTCTTGACTAGAAGAATACCACGGCCTTACAGAAAACAGGCGGTGGCGTTATCCAGTATCATCACATCACAAGTATATCACAGGCATCCATGGGCGGGAGTCAAAATATACACTGCTACTCACATTAATTTCAAAATTTCTTAACATAGTATACGACATACGTGCTAGTTTTTTTGTTGGTCGCATATAGTACTCGGTGCTGGTGTACGGAACCCGCGATAGCAGGAGTTATGTGATGAATACTAATGCTGTCGCGAGTTTTTATGAACTTATATGTTGAAATAGCACCACGTACTTGTGATATACAAAACCAAAAGTTAAAAACTATAATCCCACTACGCACTACGCCTATGTTACCGTGGCCATCATCACAAATCATTTGGCACCTCATTCATTAAAATCGGATCAGTAGTTAAGCGCTACGTGGGAACCCGACTCCAAATCTAAAAATGAAAAAAGTGTCAAAGCTTTTGGAGTTCATATTCTTGTAAATCTCTAGTCAAGGGTAGGTACCCATTATTATTAATTCTGTTAAGCTAAATTTTTAAAATAATTTTATTTGGTCCGAATTATTCCAAATATTCAAGTAATTGAAAGATAAATATGTTATCTAAAATATTGAAAATTTTCGGAAAAGTAAAGACCAGCAATTTATTGGGTCCCACAAAAATATATTTTTCGTGTGAAATGTTTTCAAGATATCTATCTATATAGCTCTAGATATGCATAGCTCGTACTGTCAAAACCTTTGCACCCTCGTGGATATGTATTTTGAAAAAGCCTTTCTAAACAGATTTCTCCGTCACAGTAACTATCTGCGTGCCAAAATTAAACGCCATTCGTTCCATTTGATATTTCACAACACAAACTTTGGACCACCATTTAAACGAATTAAAAAAAACTATAAAATGCTTGTAATACGTAGTTCAACCGCGTCGGTATACACACACAATGTATAGTTGGCAAGAATCTGATTAATTCCCCGGCTCCTCAGGAAATTAGTGTAGGAAAGACAACATTCCGTCTCCGTCCCGCCGCCGCGCGGACACACCTTCCCGCTCGATATCCTAGTAATTGCTTTTAGGTTGATACGTTGTAAGATAAGATTTATTTTAATGTCTTTATGATAAAGTAAGCAGAACTACTTCTATTTCACTGACAACAGTGAATCTATTGTTGCATCCACGGAACTAAAAAGAAGTGGAAGTGACTTATATAACACAATACACCGAAAATCATACATCGCACAACACACAAAGAATTCGTTTGATTGTCAACCAAACTTGCAATCAAAATTTCATGATTAAAACTTGCAGCCGTTTCCGAGATTCCAGTTTTACATATATACAAGATTAGCTCGTTTAAAGTATACGATAATATTTGCATGTGTAGGTCATAAATAAAATTAATTAAGGTAGTGACCAATACGTAAAATATACAATTTCTTGTAGCTGCAGCCATAAAGGGGGTTTTTTAACGATAAAATTAAACCGAATCTGCTGTGTGTGATTTGATTTGATTTGTAAAGTACCATTACTTTGGAAAGTAGGTAGCGAACTATTGAACGATAAAAATTACTATCCTATAACGAGGAAAATATTCGAAACGACGTCTATCATGAGCATACATGTCGTGCGTTTTGCTGTCGTTAATTATTTAGGTTAGCAGAGCGCAGACCAGTGACCACACGACTCACCTCAAAATTCCCTTACGTTATGACCAAACTTCTTATAGGTAATGCTTATAAGATCTAGAGTACCTACGACCTACTTCTATCTGGGGTAACTGAATAGTGAGTTTAGGTAAACCCTTAAATTTTAGCTAAGAATGAAGGAAAAATAATAATTCATATTATTTACTTTGTACAGTTCATTTATAGCTATTCTCACTGTTGTATCAATCGAAATATTTACTATCTTTTTAATAAAAATTAAATAGAAAATTACATTACACTTAGATTCCTGCCTCCGTTAGGAAATTAGACAATATTTTTTTTATTTTACAAAGACTATGAAAACTTGATGAATTACTATTGATTCTGATAATATACGAAAAGTTTAGTTAGAATTAAGCAGGTAAACCCTCTCAGTGTTTCATAAAACATACGTCATCTGACGTGTCACATTCCTTTCCTGGGAACACAGTGATTAACGCAATTGTGATTTCCTGTTATATGCGTAAATAATATAATATGTTCATAGTAGTATAAACAGCGCCATTCAGTCTGTTGCTTTGACTGTGCGTGCACCAGAAAAACATAAAAAAACAGTTTGGAGTACTTATCTGACGATGGAGGACACCACGACAGAGACCATGACAGAAAGTGATATGAATTTCACACTCTCTTACATTAGCAGTGTCGCAAATTCATCTGAAAATTCATCGAATACTTATAAAGACGAAAGCTACACTAAAGAAATATTCGTTCTATACGAATTTGTGGTTGTGTTACTGGAGTTTGTAATATCAATACTGGCTGCCTACAAAATTCCCCGCTGGAGAAGAAATCACAGGAATCAAATGATGGTGCAGCTGATAGTCACGAACCTGATAAGGTGCAGTGTCTACGTGATCTCATTTTATCACAAAAAATACTGTCCCGAATTAAATTATCATGTGGCGATCTTGTTTTTGAAATTTTACATCGACGTTGTTGTTATTGTTACATTCTGTCTCTTCGTCAAGCACATGTACGAGACGCTGATACTGGTGATAGTCAAGATAAACCAGAAGAAAGTGTACACCATATTCTTGATTTCGTGGCTGGTACCGGTGCCGCTGGCTGTGGTAGCGACCGTCGTGGTCGCAGCTGGCTACGTGGACACGTGGACTATGCGTCTGCTCATATGCAGTAGCTTCAAGTGGCCGCTAATGTTCCTCGGGACAGTTATTTATGTTATAATTTTATACAGGGTGTTGACAGAAAAAATCCGTGTTTTCGCTCGGAACCTCACGATCATTACGTTTTCTCTGTGTTTCATGTTAAATTTCTACTTATTGTTTACAGACATTGTGCACTTGTGGTGTTATCAATCTTTCAAGACTGCAATAATTAGTTATACAGTAGGATTTGTATTGAATTTGCTAGGGTTAATTGTGTACTCCACTTACGTAATACTCTGTCATAGAACCTCGAAAGCAAGGAATGTCTATTCATTAAAATTATCAGATGTAGACAAAAATGTCACCACGGTATGAGATTTGATATTATTTGAAATGGAGATAAACTTCAATTAAAATGGAAAATTTCTTAGTTAAGTTCAACCATGGAGTTTAACCAAACCAACATTCGGGACACATCGAAATGGCAGCAGCAGTCAAGTTTAATGCTAGTATTACAGAAGTAAAGTTAGAAAATTGTAAAATATATTTATTAATAAACTCTAATATTAGACATGAATTTTCATTCATCGGACAATACGATCCATAAATTAGTAGAAATAATTGGAATTCTGTGTATTTGCTTTGAGGATTGAAATTATGAGAATAAAAACCAATTTCGGATCCAAAGGTTTATGAAAAACAAAATGAGAACAAAAAATAAAATTTTAATTTAGGATCATAATGTTAAATAATTATAATTCCTATGACAATAACATCGCAATGGTATTGATACTGATGCGGCTTGTAAACGCATACTGACGGCTGCGGTTTGGGAATACGTGCATACACTTCTGTCCCCACAGTATACATTTCTAAAGAATTATCCCGATTACCTAGGTGCATTTAATATAATATCCAATAAGATGGTAACAGATATTACTTAATTTAATCTTCAATACACTTATGTAAAATCCAATTCACCCCAAAAATTATAGGATCACAATTTGAAAACGTTTATTTACATTTACCATAACCGTAATGATAAATTAAAGGTGAATTTAATAACATGGACGGAATGTAAGACCGACGCCCGCATCTAAGGCCTAGATACAGTCGCAGGCGCAGCGTTTGACGCGCTTCTCGCTCTTGACCAGGGCGTCCACGCTGCGGACAGAGCGAGGCTGCATGTCTGGAAATACATTCCTATGTTTTAGATGTACATATTAGAAAAGACATTTCAGTTTTTGTCAGAAGTAACATTTATTTTATTCAAACAGGAAAAATCATAGCGGACGTCATTTAATTTTAATTGGGATTTGAAGCTGTGAATCTAAATACCGTGACCTAGTTTTTAAGTGGAGATACCTAAATATTTTTCACAAATACATTGGATAAGTAGTTAAATTTTGGGTACATAATGTAAAATACTTGTAGGTATAATACCTACAATGATTATGGACTCTACACAGAAAATTAAGTTGAAATCAGAACAAAATCAGTAAACATCTGTATAGCTTAGATATTAATATTATAAAGTAAGTAACAACTATGGTTTACTTACAGTGAGGACGCTCCTCGGCGGGCAGATCTTGCGGCAATAGTATGGTGCGCTGCGCGCGCTGCTGCAGCTGCTGTTGCTGTAGTTGCTGTTGCTGCTGTTGCTGCTGCTGTTGCAGCTGCTGTTGCTGCTCGTCGTCCGCGCGACGCTCCGCCTCCTCCGCCTCTGCTGCCGCCGCCAGTGTGTTCACTATCGTCTTCACCTACAAACACAAAATAAATTACTGTAGATCCTACGAAAATGCTGTAGACAAAGTATAATTAGGAAGGATGCTATTTTCTATTGAAAATTTTAATCCATTGGGTCATCATATCAATCCTCTTTGGGACTTTCATGGCAGAGACAGCAGAATGATTTATAAGTGATGGTTAGTGGTTACCACTAAATAACGACAACACAACGAACAACCTACTCCCCTAAGAACTCCGAAACCCTCACTCAGCTAAACTTATTTCTCGCCGGTTTTCTATGAGGCACTGCTCTCACCTCCTGCATGTCGTTGTCGATCTGCTGTTGGCGCTGGCCGGCGACGACGTCCTGCGCGGTGCGGTGTATCATGTGCAGGTCCTCCGGGGTCAGCTCCCACGGCATCAGCTTGCGACCCTCCATCTCCATCTTCTGGACCTGCAATAGCATTTATTAGTAAAATGTAAAAATCAAATAGCACAGATATATATAATAGAACCTAAAAGAAGACTTAAACAATGGCAAAACGTATACAGGTGATGTAAGGGTTTTATATACTGTGAACCAAGTAAGTTTCACCTTTACTCAGACTCCTTTATATTATAAATTATTTCTATATATTCCTTTGGATGTATTCAAGAAGTAATACTAATATACATTTAAAACATCTTTTACCATTCTCAACAACAAAAAAAATTTTTTTTTTTTTAACTCTGTGACAATGCTCGAGACACACTAAAAAAATAACATATCTATTTTTTTCAGACTACGCAATACTAAATGTTTAATCCTAATAAACTTGTCTCTACATAAATTACATTGTAAAAGCATATTTGTAGAACGTTCATGGACGCTTCGAGGAAGTTTGAAAGCTTTAGAGTTTAAACCCTATTACCTCGGGCTGCTCAATTTCTTGTGTGGGGGCCGGCTGCGGCACGAACTGGTGCAAGACGGTTTGTTGCTGAAACAATCACATCACCTAGTTAGTCTTAGGACCAAAACATAATGCATTTAAGCGACATAATGCATTTTTCAAATAAAAAAAGTTTAGCATATTGTTCAGAGCACTGATGCCGTGTTTCAAGTCGCGCGTCGGGCATGTTCGGGCTCGCCGGAGACGGCTTTACAGTCGTAAACGGTAAATTTAGCCCATACCCCAATTCTGATAATATTTACTTTCAATCCTGCTAATATAAGGTCTTTACCTATGAAATTGCCGTTTTGAATGAAAAAATTTAAACTAATTTTTTTTATGTATTTTTTATTTGTATTAATCGAAGTAATCACCCATGCAATCAATGCATCTTTGCCAACGCAGTGGCAGTTTATTGATGCCCTTCTTAAAGAAATCAGCTGGACGGGAGGCAACAAATTCTTCAAAGGCATTTTGTACTGCCTCTCAGGTATTGAATTTTTTCCCGCCAAGAAGTTATCCGAATTCTGGAAAAAGTAGTAGTCTGTAGGCGCAAGGTCTGGTGAGTAGGGCGGATGACGGAGAGCTTCCAACCCCAGTTCTTGCAACTTGGAGACCGTCTGCTGTGCAGTATGAGCTCGCGCGTTGTCGTGCAGGAGCAGCGGAGATGAGCGATTGACCAATGCTGGTTGGAGATGTGCCAGCTTCTCCATAAATGTGTTCAGTTCTTCACAGTACACATCTGCAGTAATGCTCACCCCGTTTGTTAAGAAGCTGTGATGAATCACACCGGCGCTAGACTACCAAACAGTGACCATCACTTTTCTAGGGGTAAGTTTTAACCAACTTGCTAAGCGCTTGCGGTTATCAAACAGAATCCATTTTTCATCGCAGGTAACAATGCGGTTCAAAATTCCTTCATTTGTGTGTCTGTTGAGCAGTGCAAGACACGTCTCGACGCGTACTTCGAGCTGGCGATCATTGAGTTCGTGGGGCACCCATTTGTCAAGCTTTTTTACCTTGCCAATTTGACGCAAATGGACCAATATTGTTTCGACGCTAACGTCGAAAGCTGCTGCTAATTCAGCCGTAGATTGTATATCATCAGCTTCCACAATCGCCTTTATTATCCGCCTTTATCGCGAGCAAACCAATAACAGGTGGTGCGTTGGTTTGTAGTGTTAGCTCCGTAAACGTCGTTGATGTTGCGTGCCGCTTGTGCCGCGTTGCTGCCACGACGGTACTCATATTCCATAATTACTCGAATTTTTAACGTATCCATGATGACGAAAAAGATTGAAATGCGATGAAAATGTAACACTAATCAATAAACAAATGACTACTTTTCTAAAAAAAATCCATGTTTTTCAAATAAAATTAATTTGAAATTAGAATTCTTAGCCAAACAAAAAATATTTTGATTTGAAATGGCCAGTTCTGCAGAACGGCAATTTCATAGGTAAAGACCTATTATTATAAATTTGTGAAAGTTTGTGAGGATGGATGGATGTATGGATGGTTGGATGGATGTTAGTTACTCTTTCACGCAAAAACTACTGAACGAATTTTGATGAAATTTTAATCCGGGAAAAGTACAGTATTCCCGCGGGATAGTCGATAGTATATTTACGCGGGCGGAGCCGCGAGAACAGTTAGTTAATTATAAATCAATCGTCTTGATATCATAAACTTATTTTTGATGTTTGGACCAATCAAAACGCGTTTGACGTTGGTTTGAAGTTTATAATAAATATGTATCACGGAAGAAGGATGTTACCTATGTATGTCTGAAATAAACGTTTCTGAATTGAATTGAATTAAGGTACCTATAAATTAAGTGAGTAAATAGAATATATTTTCTTAAATTGTAACGGCGTATAAATCATAACTAAGTATTCCTAGCAATTCAAGTTTTGTTTGTAAATTCGTTTCTTTTTGTTAATTGTAATTTCCGTTGTTGACTTTGATTTGTAATTAAATTGATGTAATGACCTTCAGAAAAACGTTGAATGTTATTTATTTAAAGTTCATTAATGTATGGTCATGGAAGTAAACTCCTAAGTACTATTATTAAAAATGTGAAAGTTTGTGAGGATGGATGGATGGATTTTTGTGATGACGGATTTCGACGAAACTTGGTATACTAGTAGTTTAGGCTCTGGATTAAAACATAGGTTACATTCTATCCCGAAAAATACAGTGCTCCCAGGGGATACTTTATTTACGCGGGCAAAAGCTAGTCATTTATAAAGATTAGATGACAAATTACATAGACATTTTGAAATGCTTTCTACTAAAAAATGTATGGTAATTAATCTATAAGTAATAGCTCCCCACACTGATTTCAGTGACGGTGGCCGGTTTTAATTGAAAACAGGCCAGCTACGCAGGAGTTATTTTATAGTGCCCAAGTGTGTGCGCAGTACACAAGAGCACTCTCTCTTCCTTTACTCTCGTAACCCAGTGGGACGAATAACCGACACGACTGGTGAGATATCAGGCGCAGGTCCGACTTTTTACATGCCCATCCGACGCATGGATCATCTTTCTTGTCAGACAATCAGGTGATCAGCCTGCATTGTCCTAACCAAACTTGGAAACAAGATTTTTTGTTATTCCAATGCGGGAATCGAACCCACGACCTCCGAGTCGAGAGCCAAGCTCTAAACCACTAGACCACGGAGGCTGTTGATTCTGTTGTTGATCTATAAGTATTAATATTATAAAGAGGTAAAGTTTATAAGTTTGGGAGGTTTTTTTTTTATGCTTGTTCCCCCAACCGTTAGCCAGGACAATTGTTTCCTAATTTAATTTCAGCTTGTATATTCTTATGTATTTCTAATACAATTTTTATTTCTACTACTTACTTATTTTATATTTATTCTGTTTTTACTTTTAAATTCATCTGTATTGTTTACACTAATCGATTTAACATTCACAGGTTTACCTTAAATTTGTTTTGCAATTTTTCTAACACGTTTTATTATTTCTCACTTTATATTTTGTCCATATTGCTCTTTTTTGCTATGTCAATTTTACATTTTGTATCTTACATTACTTCATTTCCTCCATCTTTACATTCCTATTTACATATTTACCATTACAATTTAAGTCTACTCTATTATTTCTTCTACTTATGTTTTATTTTTGTTTTTATGTTTACTTGTCGTTTCTCACATTTTGTTTTACTACATTAATTTTTGTTTTCTAATTACATTTCAATCTCAATTTTATTATCTTTACCTTTTGTTTTCCCTACTTTAATTTAACATTTTTGCTTTTACACCTTTACTTTCGACTTACATTTTGTAGCTTTACCTTAATTCTATTCTGCAATTTCAATCTCCTTTTACTTTTCATTTTTTACTTATATTTATTGCTTCTCAATTTTTCATTTTGTTTCTTTTTCATTTGTTTTTATTTACTAATCGATTTACATTTTAATCTACACCTTACATGTTTACCTTCACCTTTTTTAAAGGCCTATTCATTTTTTATGTATCTGTTTTATTTTTATCATTTTCTTTTGTTTTTCCTACCTTACTTTAACATTCCTGCCTTACACTTTTGCACTTTACAAGTTTGGGAGGTTATAGGGGGTAACCTCTGGATCTACTTAACAGATTTTGAAAATTCTTTTACCAGTAGAAGGCTACGTTATTTTTGAGTGACGGGCTATATATTTACCAGAAAAATGAAAAGACCTTTTCGTGGTAGCCGGATTCGCAAAGAAAATCGGAGAAAAAATGGTCGAACAAAAACGTTTCTTACGAACGCTGCCTTACCGATGGGGGATATATGATTAAGTCCTAGAGAAAAATTATAGAGCTTCATAATGCCTACAAAAAAGTCAGCGACAGAATATGTGTAACTTTTATATATAAGTCTAAAAAGTAGTTTTTTATATAAAAAAAAATTTAATCGTTATTACTTACTTTATAAAACAGTCGGTATTAAACGGGTCGCTATTTATTATTAAGACCCAATTTCACGCGGGCGAAGCCGCGGGCAAAAGCTAGTACAAAATATAACTACAAGAATACAGCTTAAATTCTGAAGCCACTAAACTCTGTTATAAAAATAAAAATTTAAAGTTTAACACGGTATTACATTATTAATGAAATGTCGATGCAATTTTATGGTTTCTGTTTAGAAGTTGATGTGAAAAGTTCCAGTGCAGACGTTGTTTAATCATAAAGGGCGTATTTTAATTAACTTTCGTGAAACAACATTCACGTGGGTTAGCTTTGTTATTTTCTTTTCCATTGTTATTATGTGGAAACTGATGTCAACATAAATTTTTATTTATGTTTGATAGCAGATGTTATCCGGGACTTTGTTCGCGTTGGAAGAAAATAATTTTATCAGTTATTACTTTTATACCTTGTACATAACTAAATATGAAATACGATTGCATGATAGGTCCGAGGTCTTGTATAACCGCTTGTAAAAGTTCAGCTGAAAGCTTTTATTACGTTACGTGACGGTTAAAAAAGCTCCCGACATCAGCAAAAAAGTTAAAAGCTTATGTTGTCGATAAAATAGTATTATTATTCCGTGACGATTTTATACTACACAAAACGAGACCACATTTAATTTTTTGTACTAATATACCTCCCTAGTACCTACCAAATACCAACGTACTCTTTCAAATTATCTTTGTATATAATATAGATACGAGTAGATATCCTGAATCTCAGTGGCTAAGCGTGAGTGCCGCGGGATGGTAAGCCCGAAGACGCGTAATAATAGTTATTGTAATATATTATAATCATTAATTTCCATCCATACAGGCTTCTGGAAAATACATTTGAGATGTGACTTTTCATTTATTAATCTCGGCGGGTCCCGTGCGTCGGAAGGGATTGTTTTTTTGACCGACTTCAAAAGGAGGCGCTTATACGTTCGGCTGTATATATATTTTTCTTTTTTTCGTTACTGGGTGTCCGCGTAACTTTTAGAGCGCAAATTATTGATTGATTTAGTATTATATTTTATTACTTTAAAAATTAATATTATTTATTATAGATAAGTAATATTCCTAAGGAACACGAATGATAGTCGAGTTGTATAGACGCCTCGCTACTGCTGTATCTAATGTTTTGCCACATGCAGTAGACTATTAATCCTCAGAATATAAAAAAATAGGCTACAATCCAATTGAAGGGAGACGGTGTCCAGCAATAGGAACATTTTGGTCTGCCGTGATGATGCTGACGATGATTTTCTTATATAGTACCTCGCTCTGGTCCTGGGCGGGCGGTGGTGGGGGCGCGAAGGGTCCCATGTTGTCGGGCATTTGCGGCATGTGCGGGGGGAACGCCAGCACGTGCATCTGTCGCGGCGGCATGTCCTCTCCGTCAGCCATCCGCTGCTGGAATTGTATATTGATTAATTATTATTGGTGATAGTTGTCTTTTTCTGTTGACTTTCCTAAAAAAGCTTGCTAAGTTTCGTTTTCATTTGAAAATGAAAATTATATATAATAATAATATCTATGGACGCTTCCATACCACGTCAATACTGTACTAAGTATCCTGTGGATTTGTGGAAGCCCCAAAGGGAGATCTCCGACCGAGCGAAGTGGTATGCTCGGTCAGGCCGAAGCCCGCTTGGAAGCGTTTCAGATGTTGTAAAATAGCGCCGATCTTAGAAAACTTCGCTAGCGCGATTCGGGGTTGTGGCGCTAATTGGTCCGCTACATCTCGAAGAAATTGTATCACAAGACCAGACAATTTTTTGGTTTTGGGTTTGTTCACAGGTTGCGTTTATTTTCTAATTACGTCACAACTGAGAGGTTGAGGTCCAAAATAAAAAATATACAAAACATAATAACAATATACAAAAGGAAGTTTCAAAGTGTTATCTCGGAGTTAGTGCCAAGGTAGAGCGTGTCCGAAACCAGAATTAAAAGTACAACAAAAGTAAGTTTCCGGGCATACGACCAATTTGTAAGACAGGAGATTGACCTCCACCGTGCTAACTTACGTTTTTATTTGTCGACAGCCAAATCTATTGTACTTGTGTGTAAATAGTTGTCATGCAACGGTAGAAGGTGCGATATTTTGCATAGATATATTGTACCTTTTGTCGTCGTTAATAGATTTACAGATTGCTTAAATAAACCCAATATATACATTTTTCGTTACATCATGTCAGGGCCCTGTCCGGGCACGCGAACACACGCTGCACGTGGTTACGCATCTCGGTAGATATATATGAGGGACTCTATATCGCCAGAGGCGTATTTACCTCGTTCTGCTGGGGCTGCTGGGGTAGAGGCGGCGGGGCGAACATCATGTCGGGGCCCTGCGCGGGCACGGCGAACACGCGCTGCACGTGGATGCGCATCTCGCGGGGCGGCGTCATCTGCTCCTCGGAAGAATCCCATGGGAGCTGAAGACAAAATATACAGTTATAATACTCATTATCACTATCATCCATATTAGGGCAAGGGTTAGCATAATGTGACGAGAATAAGGGTTTAGCACGCCAGCCTATTGCGAGATTTTAAGAGGTATGCGCATACAAACAGCATTTGAAAACCAAAAACGTCTTATCCAAATGCGTGGAATAGTAACTCATAAATACAATTACTGACACTATAATCAACATTAATTAAATATTTTTGGTATTTAAGATAAGCTTCACGTTTGTTTACACACAAAAGGAAAATAAAGAAAAAAAAATACCGATCACACATAAACATCCAAAGCGAAATCAGGACGACCGCCAGTATTATATTACTGCAAATTAAATAAATAAACATAAAAACCAATCAGTGAGCAGTGCATCTCGTGAACAAAGAGCAGAGGTGTCTGTCTGCATGAATAATGCATGGACAATGGACATACCTGTGGTCACCACAGGACCAACGACCTCAGCTGTGACGTCATAATAATCAACAAACGATGATCACAAATAGTAAAGAAACTTAAGTATTTTTTGTGTATATCGTCGCCACTGGAGAATATGATAGAACGATGTGTAGAGAAAGTTCACTGCGATATCGATTAAGCTTTTTTGTTTTTGCTATTTCGATCGCCTAACAATTATATAAATAATTAACAGCCTCCGTGGTTCAGTGGTTTAGAGCTTGGCTCTCGACTCGGAGGTTGTGGGTTCGATTCCCGCATTGGAACAACAAAAAATTTTGTTTCCAAGTTTGGTTAGGCCAATGCAGGCTGATCACCTGATTGTCTGACAAGAAAGATGATCCATGCGTCGGATGGACATGTAAAAAGTCTGTTGGTTATCCGTGCTACGGGTTATAACTTATGAGAGTAAATGAGAGAGAGTGCTTTTGTGTACTGCGCACACACTTGGGCACAATAAAATAACTCTTGTGTAGCTAGGCCTGGTTTCAATGAAACCGACAACCGTCATCGAAATCGGTGTAGGGAACTATTATTATTATTATTTCGATCGCAACATTTAATTAAAAATATTACTTAAGAGGGTTGCTAGTTTCTATTGTGTACCGTTAAAAAGCAATCAGGGAATTAAAAAATCACTTTAAACATCGTATTCTTTACCATTACCTTTTATTGCGCTGAAAATTAAATGCGTGTATACTACATACATATATGAACTGAGATCCCAGACCCAACAGACTATCCTTATATTTTTACTGATAAAATGTATATTATATTGTAGTATTAGTGTGTACAGTGAACCTATAAATGTCCGTTAGTTTGTGCCGTGGGCCAATTTTTCGTTACAAGGCGTTAAAGTTTGCGAAAATTGTACTCACTTTACTTACATTCTGTGTGCGGAGTTCGAGTTTTTGTCACTATTCACCGTGAAGAAGTTAACTACAATTTGTATGGCATTGAATTAGTTACCATTGTTTGCCACTAGGGGCGCTGTTTCGATGCCATACAAATTGTAGTTAACTTCTTCACGGTGAGTAGTGACGAAAACTCGCACACAGCACACTGATAGAGTAAATTAAGTTAATTCTCTACACTAAGTATGCACAGAGATACAAAGTTTAGAATTTTATTGGTTTTATTTTTACGTGGATGATTTTCCTTTATTTTTTATTTTTATGAAAACTACAACACTAAATAAGTAATCGATGTAAATTTCACTTTAAAGTATTTATTTGTCATTATTCTACTACTAAATACGTTATAGCCATTTCAAAGGTTGCTAGAAATGTCCGTACAATTTTTTTCTACGGCCCACCGCGCAAACTAACGGGTATGCATATGTTCACTGTACACACTAATACTACAATATAATATACTTTTGGTCAGTAAGAATATAAGGGTAATCAGGCGGACCTGGGATCTCAGTCCAATAGGTAAGGCTCGTAAAACGTACAAAGGAAGACATTATTTTTATGATTGAAATCCATAGATGTATGCGAATCTTGAGTATTTCTTAACGATAAAATCATATTTGCGTAGATTCTTTGAGAAAAATAAAGCCATAGTTTCCTGTATTTTGTAGCTCCCATTTTTTTTTATAAGTAGTAATAATGCAACATCACACAAACCATAATCGTTTAATTTTTATAGGTTAATATGGAACTTAAACCAAGCTAACAACTTAATAAGTGTCTCACATATTAATTAGTATTAGGTATTTCGACGACCTCTGTGGCTCAGTGGTGAGCGCGTTGGCTCTTGAGCCTTGAGTCGAAGGAACAAAAAGTTTTATGTGTTCCTGGGTCACGGATGTGTTTTAAATGTGTATAACAAAAATTTGTTCAATACACATTTAAAACAATAGTTACGGGTGTAAAACAAGTTCTCCGAGAACTGACTACGGGATCAAATCGACGTGGTGTGAAAGCTTCTATATAAAAATATAAACTAAAATTAATAATACGTACTTAACATACCTAGCATTGTTGAATACAAAAAATCGGATTTTCCCCAATAAGTTAAGGACGAATATTTTTTTATCACATGCACACATAACATCAATAAATGTATCCGTTACTTTAAGTTATAGGATATTTATTATTAAGATGGCAGTAACATTTATTTAACACCAAAATAATGTTTACTAGCTCTACCTCCACAACAGTACATTTAAAGCATTAATAGATTTGATGACTGAACAAGTAAAGCTTCTTAACTTGGCTGAGAATTATTCGGTCGCGGAATGACTAATGTTTTGGAGACAGATACTTTATAGAGATGCCTCACGCCGGGTACAGGCGGGGCGCACCCGAAGGACCCGCGATAAATTATTGTTCCCTAAACCTTATGAGTGAAGCTTCTGTTTTTGCATTATAAATACTCTTTCGGCCGAATACTGAAACGGTAGATCAATTAAGTGACGCTCGAGTCACATGCTGTGAGCTGTCCTTGTCATTTCGGCTAGCAGAAACAGCGACAGCCTGTGAATAGCGTTATCTATTATATATATCTCCTATTGTTGTTCATTAGTGTAATAAGTGTAGTCTGGCGAGCCTGGGATCTCAGTCCATAACAGAAAAGAGTTACTTTATTTATTAAAAATGCTATTTTAAGATTTCTCTGAATGTTTTATTCTATCTTGTAAATTAAGTACTTCCTAGTTCAAATATCAAAATAAAAGATAATGTAGAGTATCTTGAATTTTTCCCTGAACGTTTCAGTCGAAGAGTTGTTTTTTTTTCAGGTCAAATAAGCTAATTGTGTGAAAAGATTATTAAGCTATTTTGCTGTTACATATTTTTTACGAGGGGTTCAAAAGGCTTTCTTGTCTTCCGAAGGCATTCGATGCGGGTCTTAAGATGATGATCAGTATGTAATAAATTGTCGTATCTTTGAACCCCAACTAATACGAGCGTACCAAGATATAATATGTTTTTTCGGTTTGTCTTATCCGCGGATATAATATTATCTAGTCAAGATGAGCAAAAATATTAATCTGTAAATTAATTTACAACAGTATTTTCGCGTCAACAACAGATAGCACAAGAAGCCCTCATCATAAAATGTTAGCGACAGTTAATAGTATCTTACTACTTTGACACTTATTAATCGCACCAAACATTTTCGTGTAAAACGGCCAAGCCACATATTAAGACTAAGATAATGTTAATTGGGGGAAAAGTTTTTTTTTTTGTTGTTTGTATACTAAATACCAATCCTAGGTTACATACCAAATTTAAGCTTTCTGGACATTAGCAAGTACCTTAAGATGATCATCAGCTCAGTGATGATTATCAAAAAGACTCATCATTATTAATAAAATCTAAACAATAAGAGCTATGCAATTAAAACTTTGTGTTTAATAAGTACCGCCACTGGCAATATATCCCGAAAATTTTGTTTATCTGGTATAATCCAAACCCAAATTCAAAAAATCGACAAAGCGCATCCGAAGAAGGTAGTCGGTAGTGCAATAGTGCCCTTGCGCTTCGCTTGGCTCATCTTACGTCAGACAGATATCGCTGCCCAAGTACTTAGCATATAATAAAACTAATAGTTTAATCTGGACAGTATCTATAGATTTGATACTATGTATTCGTGGTGCGTCCCATGGCGGAACAGAATAACGCGGAAGATATTTTGTCGCTCCTTTGTCGTCTCGTCCTCTATTTACATACAATGTTTGAGCTGACGTTTTAGATAATCTACGGTAAATAAAAACCTAGATCACGATGTTCTGATATTCCGAATTAGTCAATAGCTTTATATTATGATAGAAAATGTAGAGCAGCAGTAGAATTTGCCAATGGCGTTCCCAGACTACATTTCTACTACATCATGTCTATTTCATTAACTTTCCAATTTTTTTAATAAGGCACACTAATTTTTATCAATGTTATTTATCACCGTAATTTAAGCCACAAACTGATAGAGCTTTCTATACCTACTGCTTTATCTATTAAATCTACAGACTATCAATATTTAATAACCTGGTATCGATCGATTATATTAAATCAGACAACTTTGCCAGTTTTATCAGATTCGATACAGCCGCACCACACGTGTAATATGACCTCTATAAGGGCGAGATTAATAACTATTTACTACGAAGGTTAATTGGTATTGCCTTGATAATACTTTATTATATTTAAACTTTAAAATATAGTAGAATTCATTTGAAATATGATCTATCGCTTCACAATAAATATGATAAGAGTCTTTCAAGGTATCATTATCATAAAAATAAGGCTTTCGTTTAATAAGTATATCATATACACTCATAACTCTTTCTATCTGTGTCTAAAATAGAATTTGAATTTGAATTGAATCCATGTACATTTAATAACCGCTAATTTTAACAATTTTAAACAAAATGTTTAGGTATATCTTGAGTTACTATCATTACATATTCATGAACAATTTTGGAACCCCGCTTTATATCTTACCAATCTCATACAAAAATTGTATATCGACTATCTATCCTGTCAACCAATATCTACCTTTTACCCGCTTTGACATTTTTAGCTATTGTTAGGGCTTTGTGTATCAATCTATGTATGTTGATAGATGCTTACCTTACCTTAAGTTCGCAAGCTGTACCCTTATATAAACAGTATGAGAAAATTGTGTAAGCATATGCATTTGAAATCATTCTTGTATCATTATGATCAAGATCCGAAGATGTTTGGAGCATGAATTGTGTTCACCTCGGTCCTCTACTGAACTAGTTGTTGTCTGGAGATGTACTTCCGCTACTAAACCTGATACAGCCTCATTTCCGTCCGCTTATAGGTTGCCCTTCTCCTTAATTATCAAATGTTAAAAAAAATATATAAACGTATGTTAATTTTAACTCCTCAGAATGTGTTACGATGTATAACTGTGTACGTCCATCGTAACACTGTACGGTGTGTTTTTACTTATGAAAATATGTTCTGAGAGAAAAAACACGAAATTAGTATATAGTCGTGATGGATAGTTAATAAACTCGTACAAACTTATATTTTAGGAGACACCAAGCTATAAAAATACTTGTCCGGTCATGGTTGCTCTACCTATACCAATATAACTCTACCATTTTCTTTTCGTTATTTAATTAATTTACAAATTGGTCAATTGCCAAAAACTACTTATATAGTAATTTTTCAATGAATTATAATGCGTAAAGTTTTCATATGCCATTAGAAAAAACTAGATCTTACCTTAAAACGCGGAGAAATTAGATCAACTACTTCCTGCTCTTTCCTAATTAGTGGCTGTATTTATTTAATTTATTACAATGTATCAACATTTCTAACGTAATGTATCGACTTAAATAGTTCTTTTATTTTGCATATTAGAAAGTGAATGAATAATGGGAAAGCAAAAGCGTTTCTTTGATAAATTTAGTATCATCGTCCTACATTATACATATGACTTAATGCTTTAACAAAAAAATTAAAAAACGGTTAATGTCCGAAAAATGTATTATTCCACAACGTTGTGGCTAGAATAAGTGCTTAGAGATTTCATATTATACTAGTTTACTATATAATATTGGATTACTCTACTTAACGAAAATAGTACTCTACTTAACGAAGGCTTATAGAGCTCTAAAGAATATCCATGATTTTGTACAATTTCAACACAACATTACATTACTAACTAAAATATTTTCACCTTCAACTTTATTAGCTACTTGTAAAATTATAATTTTTTAATGTCAAAAATGAAAATACATAGAGAATGATATTTTTAACTAATCATTGGAGTTTTTACTTCCTCTATATAGTATACAATAGCCTCGCTGGTTCCGTGTGATGCGGCTTCAGTAATATGTTTGTTATGAATATTAATGAAACGATTGTCAAAGTATATGTTTTATGTACATGACAATATAAGAATTTGTTGAAGTTGAAAATTGTAAATTTAAAAAAGTTTACTTTTGATAGAGGAGAGATATAGTTACGCGACGCCACAAAAAGGAAACTCTTAGTTTATTTGGATAACATACGCATACTTATAATAGTCACTTTACTTGTAACATAACCTAAAACATACAGTTAAACGCATAAATCGATGTACCTATTTAAACCTTACATCCTCCGTTCCTAGCAAATTACAATAAAATGTCCAACATCAGGCTATCCAACATCTTAATGCTCTAAAAGATTAAATATTATCCTTGAAAAAATCGTGCTCCGCTATAAATACGTAATTTGAAATACAACGCTTACGGAGCCTTATTCATTTATCAACCGAGCACGCGTCACTTATTTACTTTAAAACAAACAACTAGATTATGTTCTCAAGCAGATATTTAGGAAAATTTTCGTATCAATTTCACCTTATTTATCCCACCTATCATAAATAAAAAAAATAAAGCAGCATAACTTATCATCAAAACTTAAAATATGAAGAATTTTAGATGCAGGAAAAATAACGGCAAAAATTTATCGAAATCGATACATCCGATACATCCAGCCAGGCATCCACAGAAACACATACCACATACATACACACAGGCCACCAACTCCTGATAACATTTCTTTTGCGGCGACATTAAAAATGGATGTTGGCTAGTGTCGAATATCACATTTTTACAAGTTAAAATTTAAAATTGTTTAATAGAGATACTTAAATCTAAAATAAATAGTTATTTAGGTTGACGCGATTAATAAATTATAAGCAAATAAAAAATATTTCCCATCTCTTTCTCGCAATTTGTTATGTCCGTGTTATGTCACAATCTGCTACCCCATACATTTTTTTATGACAAATGTACGGTGGTAGTAGTTCATGACGTTAAAGGTCAATATATCGCTCTCTTTCTTATTGTAAATTTAAACTGTTTGTATCTTCGTTATTTTTTTTAGATTTACAAAAATGGGTTCTAGATTGTTTGTTATAATATTGTCTAACATTCAGGGTAACTGATTAGGGTTCCGTAGTTCACGTCTCGAAACCCTTATAGTTTCATGTTCGTCCGTCCGTCCGTCTTCGGCTTACCGTCCAAACGATATGTAATAGAAAGATGAAACTTAACAGGAGTTATACGCCTCACTCGTAAAATGCGCTTGGAAAACATCGTATAAAATAACTAAATAATGTGTATTGCAATCTATAACTGTGTACGTCCATCGTAATACTGCACGGTGTGGTTTTGCTGATAAAAATATGTTACTGAGAGAAAAAATAAATTTGAAATTAGTATATAGGCGTGTTGGATAGTTAACAAACTCGTACAAACTTATATTTTCGGAGACACCGAGCTATAAAAATATTTGTCTGGTCATGGTTTGCTCTACCTATACCAAGATAACTCTACCATTTTCTTTTCCTTATTTGATTACTTTACGAATTATGTGAATTACTTTACACAGCGCGAGGTTCGCCTCGCACTTGGAAGGTTTTCCTGTTTTGTTTGCACGGGGTATTAATGTAGAAAAATTTCGAGAATAATGATTTTTGGGCAACGGGAACGACCCGCAAATCGCTCGGAGATTTTAATGTAAAATTATTTAAACTAACGGTAACTACAGCTGTCAATACTCCTTACACGCATGTAACCGTTTAAAATGTAGAGTCAAGTAATGTGAAGTCCTGTGGAAAGATATTGATAATGGCAAATTATTATTTCAATACTTTGTGACACACATTAAATTAGTTAATTACGTATATCCTACAAGCTGTACGTATTACTGAAAGGAAAAACCTTTGTTAGTTATTCAATATCTACATTGTGCGCGCACGGTGGTACGAAATTTTGCTCGGTATGAAATCGATTTTTTCTGTACAATTTTATACAAACAAAATAATAATAGGTTTTTATCTATGAAATTACCGTTCTGCAGTACTGACCATTTCAAATCAAATGAAATTAGAATTTTTAGCCATAATTTGTTTGGCTAAGAATTCTAATTTCAAATTAATTTTATTTTAAAAACATGGAATTCTTTTTCGAAAAGTAGTCATTTGTTTATTGATTAGTGTTACATTTTCATCTCTTTTTCGTCATCATGGATACGTTAAAAATTCGACTAAATATGGAATATGAGTACCATCGTGGCAGGAACGCGGCACAAGCAGCACGCAACATCAACGACGTTTACGGAGCTAACACTACAAACCAACGCACCACCTGTTATTGGTTTGCTCGCTTCCGTTTTGGAAATTTCGACCTGAAAACTGAACCTGGCGGTCGTCCGAAGACTTTGGTCGACAATGACGAATTAAAGGCGATTGTGGAAGCTGATGATACACAATCTACGGTTGAATTAGCAGCAGCTTTCGACGTTAGCGTCAAAATAATATAGGTCCATTTGCGTCAAATTGGCAAGGTAAAAAAGCTTGACAAATGGGTGCCCCACGAACTCAATGATCGCCAGCGCGAAGTACGCGTCGAGACTTGCCTTGCACTGCTCAACAGACACACGAAGGAATTTTTAACCAAATTGTTACCTGCGATGAAAATGGATTCTGTTTGATAACCGCAAGCGCTCAGCAAGTTGGTTGGATCCTGGTTCAGCACCTAAACAATGCCCTAAACGAAAACTTACCCCTAGAAAAGTGATGGTCACTGTTTGGTGGTCTAGCGCCGGTGTGATTCATCATAGCTTCTTACCAAACGAGGTGAGCATTACTGCAGATGTGTACTGTGAAGAACTGAACACAATGATGGAGAAGCTGGCACATCTCGAACCAGCATTAATCAATCGCTCGTCTCCGCTGCTCCTGCACGACAACGCGCGACCTCATACTGCACAGCAGACGGTCTCCAAGTTGCAAGAACTGGGGTTGGAATCTCTCCGTCATCCGTCCAACTCACCAGACCTTGCGCCTACAGACTACTACTTTTTCCAGAATTTGGATAACTTCTTGGCGGGAAAAAAATTCAATACCCGAGAGGCAGTACAAAATGCCTTTGAAGAATTTGTTGCCTCCCGTCCAGCTGATTTCTTTAAGAAGGGCATCAATAAACTGCCTCTGCATTGGCAAAGATGCATTGATTGCATGGGTGATTACTTCGATTAATACAAATAAAAAATACATAAAAAAAATTAGTTTAAATTTTTTTATACAAACGGCAATTTCATAGGTAAAGACCTTATATGAGACTAAAAAAACAAAACAGAAAAACTAAAGCTTTATTTAGGCCGGTACATAAACAGTGTTCGTATAATACTATTGGCTTTTTACAATATATATATATATAGATTTTTTACCATAAACAGAAATTAGAATTGATTTCCTTATTTTTTATTAATTTTACAACCAATATCGTTCATCAAAATCGCTTTAAGAATAATTTATAAATTTCGTAAGGAAAATCTCGATACAAATTGTTTATAAACAAAGTATAAATATGATGTTACGTATATACATTAGAGGTGAAGTGTGATATAATGTATGTAAACTACATACTAGCAATGATCACCTCGTAATTACTACGAGGAATAACTAGTACAAGGACGCATACAAAATAATATAAAATCAGAAATATTACGAAGAAAACGCGGGCAAGACGGCCCCGGCCTCGGAATCTCCGATCAATTACCCTACCAAGTTCAAGAGCGACTCGTACAACAACAAAAAATGCTTACTTAAATTAGGACCGAATGGTGGCGATCGTGCACTTATATAAATGTGTTGCGAGCGCGCGCGCCTCAAACCCGCCGCCGATCGCCATGTACGCGCTCGCGCTAGCCCTGGCGCTCGCCGCCTCCGCCTCCGCCATCGCCACCGGCGCCGCCGACCGCGCCGGATACGAGCGGGAGATAGACGCCTACAACCAGGTTCCCAAGTTGCTCGACTACGTCCTCAACGAGGACTACCTCCTCAAGCAGCGGAATAGGGGGAAGCTCATCACGCGCCTGAGGCCGGAGGAGACCGTCGCGTCCGACAACGTGATCCTGGAGTCCAATATTGTCAAAATATTGAAGCCCAAGAGGCTGGACGGGGAGTTGGTGCGGCAGCGGCGAGGGCATAATCTGGAGAACGTCGTAGTGCCGGCGCGGTACCCGTACCTGCCCGTGCCGACGTACTATAATCGTTTTCGCAAGTGGGGCTAGCGCCGCGCGCTGCCCGGACAAATGTCAAGGCTGCGCGAGGTAAACAATGGGACGGACGCCGCGGGTGCAGCGAGCCCGGAGCGCCCGGACCCCGGACCCCGGAGCCCGGACCCCGGAGCCCGTGCGAGCGACCTCCGCGAGACTAGTTATGTAGTGTGGCTATAAGTGGCTGTGATGTGCGCAGTGCGACTGCTCCCGTTACACGTTTGCGCGATGCAATGGTAGAGCTAAACTATAGACGATAATATGTGAATGCTGACTAATTTTAGTAGTTATATTAAGTATAGAAATTAAAATTATTTTATGTTAACTCTTATTTTATTGCTAGCATCCTTCGTGCCTGTGAATAGTTTACGAAGTTAGATTTATCTGTAACTTTTACGAATGTATATTCAATGACATAAATCAATGTCTATCCTTCCAATGTAATATTAATCATTATTTAGCACAAGTCTTATTAACCTAAATCTGAAGATCATAATTAGTACCTATTGCTTTAATACATTGTCACACGAAACGTAATTATAACGATACCTTCGAGGATATAAATTATTTTGTCCCTGAGTCTCCAAGCATTGCACACATTTTAATTAATTTTATCAATTTTACATAATGCCCATACCTGAATTTCTACAATAAGTATTAATCGATACAAATTAGAAAATTTCAAGTTTGCACTTTGTGCTTTAAAATTTATCTTTTTAAAGCACAAAGTGCAAACTTGTAACAAAATTCATAGAAAGTAATAATTTTCCATAGTAAATCGGAAAACAATTTTTACTGAAGTCGATGAAGCGTGTCTATTTGTCTATTAGCAGTTACAGGCGCAATTAAAATCGCGTGTTAGAGACGTTACTGCAATTAGAGTATGCCGTATTGCCAACATCGACGTTGGGCCACAAACGCAACAGAATATTGGTGTCGTGATCAATGATCATAAGCCATATTTAACAATAGACACTAAAAAGTTATAAGCCATATTTAACAATAGACAATAACCTTCCTGAGGTCATGCGAATTCCTTTTTATGGTTAAATGGTACATTTTTAATATAAAATTGATAAAGTTTCACTGATTTATTAGGTAGAGTACAAACTTATCATTAAAAACAAGCAAATCAATTTGTGAAATTCAATCTATTTTGTTATTTCACATAATATAAAAATAAATCAAGCGGTAAATTCTGATTTTCCAGGTGAAACATACTAATTCGCTTTTCCAACTGAGAAAAACGGTACCTCAGGGCTTATTTCTTGTTTATTTTTTTGTTGACGCAAACTAAACAGGAAGGTAGGAAGCAGCCACTCGTTAATTTAATTTGATCTTGGAAAGCTAAGACGACGTTGAAGAAAAAAATTCTGGATGTAAATTTTTTCATAGTGAAATCAAATGAGAACTTAGTTATTGAAAATAAACTGCCTTATTCTGGAAACGCGAATATCGATCGTATGATATTGTCTTCATCGACTTGTCATACATCTAGACTACATCGACACATTGGTGTGCAAGTTTGTTAAGATGTTTTTTTTATTCTAAGGGAGTTTTTCAACCAAGTCTTTACAAATTCAATTTTTTAACACAAAAGAATAGTAATGTAATTCTTTATAATGATGATAAACGACTGATCATAATTTGATGATACTTCGGATAATACATGGTCACCGATTGTATCTATGAAGTCATTTCATTAGTTTCAATGCAAGATAAATAGTTCTTGTGAATATTAATAATGGTAGTGTGATTAGAATTTTAATCATGAAAAATAATGTGTAGTTACAATCGCATGTATAAATTATTTTGAATCTGGTAAATTGTATTTATCTGCTGCTAGATTTATTATTGCTTACAAATGTCATATTTTACCCCAGGGAGGAATAATAATATATATATATATATATATATATATATATATATATATATATATATATATATATATATATATAATAAAAAATAAGGAAATCAATTCTAATTTCTGTTTATGGTAAAAAATCTATATATATATATATATATATATATATATATATATATATATATATATATATATATATATATATATATATATATATATATATATATATATATATATATATATATATAGATTTTTTACCATAAACAGAAATTAGAATTGATTTCCTTATTTTTTATTAATTTTACAACCAATATCGTTCATCAAATACTTCACACTTTAAGAATAATTTATAAATTTCGTAAGGAAAATCTCGATACAAATTGTTTATAAACAAAGTATAAATATGATGTTACGTATACACATTAGAGGTGAAGTGTGATATAATGTATGTAAACTACATACTAGCAATGATCACCTCGTAATTACTATATATCTATATATATATATATAGATATATGTAGTAATTACGAGGTGATCATTGCTAGTATATATATATATATATATATATATATATATATATATATATATATATATATATATATATATATATATATATATATATATATATAGAGTATATAATGTATTTTTCTCTTTCTGTACGTCAGAGAGCCGAAGCTATATCTCTAATACAGAATAAATTTTAAATAAATTTTTACTGCAACTGCATCTATCGACTCGACGCTACACGGATATCTTCCCATCTCACGAAATTTAATTGACGCGAACAAAACTCGAATAAAAAGCAGAGCTGCCTCTCAAACACCTTCGCATCTTTGAATCCCGTTTTCGCCAGTCAAGGTGATCGAAAAAAGAAGTCGACGATAATATTCTATAATTTGATATTTTTTACTATCAAATTATACCTATCTCGAATATGATTACATAATATGCCTGTTATTGCGTACAAAAATGTATTTGTAAACACTCACAAAAACAGTGAATCGTGATCGAATACTGTATGTAGTCAGTGAGTTACTACTTTAGAGATTTAGAGATTTATAACTAGATTCCTAAATATGTATTGCAATTATTTTTATTAGATTTGCATACGATAGCTACGCTTGCAAATAAGCGCATAACTATTTACCATTGATCTACGATACAATATCATTATTATTACATTTAACTCATATGTATGTATTCGAGTATTCTTTCAAAGATGAAGGACAGTAACGGATGCTACCTATATTATGTATACAATTGGAATGAATCCAGTTTCTTTGAAACACACACAATACAATCGTTATTATTATTATCAAAATATTATTTTCAGAAAATGCACATAGACACATACTGGCGTAAAATTTCGTGTACGTTTCGAATAAAGAGAAAGAAGAAAGGCACACGTCACTGTTCGTGATCAGTACTTTGAACTTTCACAAACATTTGACCCGACATATGATGCAGAAAAATGAACATGAGCTACAGTTATAAGATGAAATCAGTTTGACCCACTGACACTATGTGCCGTTCGGCTCATTATTTGTACCGTTATTTGCCTCTAACACTGTTATTGTTTCGATGATTGACAATAATTCTAGATAATAATGTGCGGTCGAATGTGTTTCGACACGTAGGTGGAAGTTAGAACGTTAACAATGATCCATTTATGGTATGTTACCTCTATCCCGATATTCTATAGATAAGATACTGTTGATTTATTGGTAGAAGCTATCTTATAGGGAAAACTGTGGTTGTTTTTAAATCATTTCAAAAGACGTTGGGCGTTTATGGGTCATGGCTGTTTAAAAAGTGTCGACCACAGACCAAAATTATTCGTCGATTTTCAATTTTCATTCTTATTTTCTTTCCTGTAATTAATTTAATTAAGATCCTTGGAGAAGTGGAGGTAATCATAAGAATACATTGCTAATCTCATTTTATGTGAATTCATATTGGTTGAGATAAGTTAGAATGTTTAAGAATTTACTCCACTTCCTGCAGAAATGCGACCTGTGTCGTTGTAATCTAGGTGTAATGACGCTCTATGATCTAGCCTAATCTTGTCTCTCGTCGCCGCAGCAAATTGTTCTAAAGAAAATTCACAGTGTTCTTTGAAATTAAATTAAATCAAAGCCTACGATCAAATATAAATGATGAGTACAATTTCGTTATTCCAGTTCCATACGCCGAGTTTTACATCAAAGAGGGATAAAAAGTAGCCTATGTTTTAATCCAGAGCCTAAACTACTACCGTACCAAATTTCGTCAAAATCCGTTCAGCAGTTTTTGCGTGAAAGAGTACATCCATCCATACATCCATACATCCATCCACCCCTCCTCACAAACTTTCAGATTTATAATATTATATATACATATATAGTTATGTAGTTACTTTCAAGAGTTATATACCAGAGAAACCATTTTTCATTTACCCTTTAACTAGCTTTAAGTTAAGTTACGATTATTATTTTAAATATGATGGAAATAAAATTACGTCAAAGTTATCGTCGTAAATAAAATATAATAATACTTGTCTAATTGTATCATCAAATTTGCTTCGTACAAACAGTTGGCAGTTGTGTTTAACAGTAAATTAGCAGCTGATAGATATTTATTACTACAATGTCTAAGGTGAAACAGAATATGAGGAACCTTTGAACTCGTACTTATTTGAATATTTCAAAATACAGGCAGAAATACCTACTAGATACACTTTAGTATACAACGAGTTTATTTTTATAGGCACATCCTCACTAATATTATATAATAAGTATAGAAGCATAGTAGGATTTATAATATTATATAAGTAGTAAAGTTTTCACGTAAAAACTACTTAATCGATCATCATGAAATTTGGCACAGACATCGAGTAGACCACGGGGAAGGGCATAGGCTACTTTATTCGCGGGAAAATGTGCGGTTCCTGTGGCATACTGTACTTATGATTACGAGCGCGGTGCCGCTCTTGTAATGAAACGTGTATTTTCCTGTGTACTGAATAAAGTCAAATCTTTAGTCACGGTTGCGGTATGAACTGGCCCTAATATATAAATATAAAGAAAAAAAAAACCGGACAACAGCTTGTATCACTAATCGCTAAGTACGGTATCTTTTACGGAGTTAAGACAAAGATTGTATCTAAAGCTGCCAATTTCCATATCACAGTTTATTCGTACACCTTCAGAACATACCAACACTAATTAATTAATAATACAAATACGTAAAATAAGTTACTAAGCCGGTTCACTAATACAATTTGATCATTATATATGTAATAATATAATAATTGTTACCTATATTGCGATTGGTACTCCGCATTCTGACTAGGTACGGCTAGCAGAAATTTGTTAAGTACCACTTAGAAATAAATTGTATATAACCCGTAATACACATGAATAACTTTTTGATAGCTTACTATTGATTGATAAATTCGACTTTCAATTGTATCTTAATCTAAAGCTTCTTGTACAGCAAGTTATAATGATAATAATATCTATGGACGCCTTCATACCTCGTCAATTTGGTGCCGTGGTAAGTTCTCGAGGAACGAAGAACTGTGTTACGGGTACCGGACAACGGATTTTTTTCGCTGTTATACTATAAATATATTTAAGATTTTTATTACATTATGCACAATGCACATATTTAATACACATCCATGACCCAGGAACGCAGAAAACTTTTTGTTCCTTCGGCAAGATTCGAACCAGCGACCTCCGGCTTGAGCGCCATCGCGCTAACCACTGAGCCACAAATGTCGTCAAGTTATATCTATAATGTATTTGATTTAATATGTGGTGTTTTTGCTAACCGTACCTAACCGTTTGTCGATACATCGCATTTAATATTAGCTCCTGACTCATATTTGAACCGGTATTAACGCAAAAACTTAGACAAAGTCTATTATAGAGTTAGAGAGATGTGTTATTGAATAAACAGGTGATAACTTAATGAATTCTTGCTTTATTGTTAAGATTATACGTGACTTCAAAACTAATTATAACTTAAGTTTGTAATTTATCAGATTGTAACTCAAATCATATATTTATAAAGAAGCTAGAGCTGTCAACTCCACCTACGACAAAACATTGCTAAATTGCAAAGTTATAAACTTTAACCTACCAAACCTAACCCGCCGAAGGAGCAAGTTTTCTGTGTTTCTGGGTCATGGATGTTTATTAAATGTGCATAATATAATAAAAATCTTAATTGTATTTTTAGTATGAGAGCAAAATATTTCCGTTGTCTGGTACTCAAAACACAAGTCCTTGGAGAACTTACCACGGGACTAGAGTGACGTGGTGTGAAAGCATTATAAGATATTATTATTGTTATAAAACGTTTCGTATCATATGCATAACGATTTTAATGTCATGAATTCGGTAATAATTGTCGGGAACCGCATTACATAAAGGCGCGCAGGTGCATTGACCGTCCGGCCCTGATTTGGCAGGACAGGTTCGTGGTAGAAGCGCGATATCACGATTTTCGCGTGAGTTCTTGATATATTATATGAATATTATTAAGTGGTAAAAAAACGCCTTTGATGCCTACGTGTTCCAGTGTTAGAACACTGGAGTTAAACGTTAAAAGTAAGAAGTGTAAAAGTTAAAATTATTTAGAAGTTAAACTAGAGTTTAGAGCTTGGATCCTGACTCAGAACAACAAAAATGTTGTTTTTAAATCTGGTTAGGATAATGCGGGCTGATAACCTGATTATCTGACAGGAAAGATGATCAATGCGTCGGATGTGCATGTCTCTCCTGTCCTGCGCCTGATCTCCCGTCAGTCGTGTTGGTCATCCCTCCCACTGGCTTACGATAGTAAAGGAAGAGGGAGTGGTCTTGTATCTTCAATGAAATTAATGAACTGGCATTATAAAATGAATCCTGCGTAGCTGGTCAGGAGGTCTAAAAAGGCCAATTTATGTGTTTCATATTATATTTCTTTTCTTTTTTTCAACTCATATTATGTGCGCCATTTTACGCATTCCTATTGAAACTGTCAAAATTGATGTTTTCTAATATGATGAAATCAGATGAATCGTGTAGCCATTTTACCATTTTACGATTTTTGTGTGTAAAAATATATATGAAACACCTAAAGTGGCCTTTTTAAACCCCCTAGAGCTTTAATTTATTGTTAAGTAAAGCAAAACATCGGATTTACATTGATGTAATACAATTTGTAACGATAAAATGTTTTTAATAAAATGTGTATGTTGTTGACGGATTTTTGCTCTATAGTAGGTACTGATGATTTACTATATATACTAATAGTAAAATAAGACACTAGAGCCTACACTAGTTTTTTACTATTTAAAAGCTATTTAACACCATTAAAATTATTTCATCAAGGCTAGCTATATTATTTTGATCTACTACCTGGAAAAATATTTGCTTTAAGAATTTTTTTTTGAAGAAAATAAAGAATTGCAAATCACATTGGTTACATAATATCATAAAATAGCAAGTTTTCCTTCACTTAATAAACTATTTTTATCGAGCACGGCTACTTGTAAACTTACCTTAAAATAGTTTCGTTTCCACCTGTACGCTTTTCTGGTAGTGATGGGAATTTTATTAACTACGTTTTCTATGCTCATAAGTACTCGTAACGTAGGAGTGGTAATTAATCATGCAAATTGTTTGTAACCTCGTATCACTATTTCATGTTTGCAAATAATAGCTAATAAAAGAAAAAGTTTTAAAAAATTGCAGAAAAAACAATAAATCCTTTTACTAATATGGGTTGATATAGTTTTCACTATGTTATTAGCTCATTAAATTAGGTATTACATATTACTGCACTAATAAATCACAAACTTTGCCAGGATCGGAGGCAGAATATTATTCTGTATGGTAGAATCGCATGGTAGAACAAAATCGAGCGTCCTTTTTTTCAAATTCGTAACACATAATATTAGGGCTAGAAAATGAGACATAAAATAGAGAAAAATACACTCTAAAACTTGGACTATATTGCTCGGAATCCGGCCGGAAAAAGTTCAGAGCATTTAAAATAGAACTCTACGCTAATACAATAGAGCTGAAAATTGAACACATGAGTGTCAAGTAAAATGTCAATGTCAAATCTGATAATTCGACACCAACTCGACACTCATGTGTTCAATTTCCAACTCGACTGTATTATTGCTCTGAATTTTCCCCGGCCTTACGGATTCCGGACAATAAAGTCCCAGCCTTATAATAACCAAAATACAGCCCTTGACCATGGGTATAACATAATGAACTCAGAAATAAAAGAGAACTTGGTAATTAAAATTGACGCGTGCATGGAACCTCTAGCCTCTTCACTACTTCCTCGTATCTATCGTGTACACTGTTCGGGCATGTAACTAATACGTTCAGTTTGTAACTGTTTGCTAACAAAGGAAAGTTTTGTTTCCCCGGGAAAAACTGCCAGCACTTATAATAAGTACGGCCAATTTACTGGAGCTACTGTTGTGTTGTATTTACGTCTGTGTTAAGTTTATTTTATAGCCTCCATACATGCTTGAATAATTTGATCGAAATTGCTGAATGAACCCGATTTGTAGCATTAGTTAATAATTCGTATTTCAGTTTCCATGACCGTGCCCACGCATTAGAGATGTATGTGGTATCCTGATAAAAAATATTAGCAAAATGGCTTTGCCTGTTCATACTAAAATAATTTTAACCAACATGCGTTTTAATTAAAGAGGTTAGTAATTGTTACAATAACATAATATTTTATGTTAAATGCTATAATCAATACTTAAAATATAATAGTTTATGTTCAATGAATACTGACAAATGAATGAATTCATTGGTTATACAACCTCAAGGCAAAAATGTAACCTTTTGATTAAAAAACAGCCATAGATGACAAAACATTTTCTTGGGCAGTCATAAGCGCCCCCTAGACGATCAAATGGTTTGACTCAAACTTTACGTGTTTAGTACAACATTGAACGGTTTGTCAAACATTTACTATTCGTTCAAACGATCAAATTGATTTGATTCAAATCAAAATTTACTTGTTTGAGTCAAACCTTTTGATCGTCTCGGGGGCGCTTAATAAAAAAAGTAATGAAGAACGAAAACATTATTTTAAAACTTCAAACTTCGAAGCGATGCTATCTGAAAGCTGAAAGCGTGAACAAGAGATAATTTAAATTGTACGAAAGTTGACGCTTGTCTTGTATGAGCTTAGAAAATGTTATCTATATAACACGCAACAAGCCTGTAGAAGGCTCTGAACTTCCATTTATGAAGCGTGTTCCGAAACAGCGTGACATTAACGATGTTAAAATATGATTTTAGGGATGCCAATAGAAGTTTAGTCAGAACAAAAATATTTTGAATGATGAGTGTTCAGTGATTGTAATGCAATATATTATTATTATTTGCAATTTTAATTGCAATATATTTTAATTTACGCACTCAGCGATTGAATCAAACTAAGACTTAAAACTATAGCTCCTACTTATCATGTGGATAAATCTAAGAATATTCTACCGTCCTAGACAATTCTTACACTCTTTTAGATTCTAGAGAAAAGTGAGCTTTGACATCAGAAAATATCTTAGATATACGATCTCTTGGTCTTTCTATTCCGTTCGAACAATAACTCTCATAAACAGAACCAAATTTACTGCAAATAAAAAACCTAAAAACACGCCAACGATGTCAAAATATATCCGTTTAAAGAGAATAACGCAGAAATTATTCAAATTGTGTTGACGCCGGACTCGATGGTCCTGTTCGCGTAATGAACAACTGCCATAACCATTATCTTTTCCCGTTCTCGACGTGTAGACTGTAGGTTTAAAAATGTATACTGCAAGATGTCACCCGTGGGCTTGTTCGAGAGTATTAGAACAGGGAAATTTCAACAGTTTAGAACAAACTAAGCGATAAGCATCCAGGGGACAATCTCGTCAATGGAATAGTACAGGGCTACCGAGCTCTGTACTCAGTAGTCAGGAAATTCTTTATATATATTTTAAAACCTGTTACCTGCATAATATCAGCATCAAATATATTTAAAGGTTTGTTTTATGTAATATGATAAATTAGCCAATAAGACATCCCTGTCTATTATCATGCATCATTAGAATAAATCCCTCCAAGGTTGACTCTGAATCCCTCTTAGGGAGGCAGAGTCAACCTTGCACACATTTGTACGCGAAGCTTTAAAAGAGTCCGCCGCCTTCAAACTTCAATAGCCGTAGCTATCTATCAAGCTTTAGTAAGAACACGCAGTGTAATATTATAAAGGTGCATCTTTAAATAATTTACATAGCATACAATGACGCCAGGGCTCAATCAAGTTAAAATTAAAAAGTTTAAAAAAAACATGGTTGTTGCGTCATATTTTATGAGTACTCACCGGCAGGGGGAAGGGAGCGGGCCTGTGCTGTTGTGGGCTCTGGAAGGGTCCTCTGGGTTCAGGCGCCGAGTTCATGGCGGGCCTCTCCGGTTGGGGTCTCATTGGCAGGTGCATCGGGCCTGACAGCGGGAAGGCGAACACTTGAGATTGCGGATCTGGGAACACTGGCATTTGTCTGTAAAGAAAATGATAAGTATCAAGTACCATTTTTGAGCAAATAATTTATTATCAAGGACCAATCTTGAGTAAATTATAATAAGTATCAAGATCCATTCTTGAGTACAAAATAAATATCAAGGACCTTTTTGAGTGAATAATAAGTATCAATGACCATGGTTAAGAAAATATTATTAAGTATCAAGAACCAATCTTGAGTACATAGTAAGTTAAGAACCAGAGAGTAAATAATATAATATATCAAGGACCAATCTTCAGAAAGTAATAAATATATCAAGATTTAGCTGAATTGTTGAGTGATTTTAATAATAATTGCATTATTACACTGTAGTTTTTGAATACAGTTTTTTTTACTTTTTCTGTACTTAAATATATAATTTAACACTCAACCATACCTACCAGGCGGTATTATTTGATTTAATAATTTTTTTCCAGTTTGAAACATTTTTTAACTCAAGTTTCATTCTGAACCATCATTCCATCTGTTATCGACAGTTTTTTCGCTACAAGAGAAATTCATTGCGAATGACGGAATACCACAGCATGTTTCTCTCATTTAATATTTTTTTATGGAAACAACGCATTTAATAGTATCTAGTATCTACCTACTACATAGTTAAGTATAAATCCGAGTTTTAAAAATATGATGTTACAACCACACATAAGGTTCGTACATATTTCATACGGCAAAACAATATGGATCCTAAGCACAGGCGTTTATCTATGTAAGAAAGTCTTGTGTTTTGTATCATAAACATTAAATTGCTGTTTAATTAAAAACATTACACAATTACTTTTAACTTTTTATCGATTTATGGCATAGTAGCTAGTATGTAATTTTATACAAGTTTTAATTAAAATATATATATACTATCCCATTAAATTCCATAAATATATAGGTAATATTTTATTTACCTCTCATCTCCTCCATGGCATATGATGGCTACACGCTCGGTCTGCGCACTGCGGGGGGCGAAGGCGCCGAGCAGGTTGAAGGGGAACTTCCTCTCCACGGGGTCCTCGCGCCGTCTCTCCACCACGCAGTTCATACGGCCTCTGGAAATATATTCAGTTTGTTAGAAAACGACTAATTTAGTTATCTCATAGGACTAATATATTTAAGAGGACTAGTAGAAGGATAGTATAAAAAAATTATAGTCTTCGATTACTCGTTGTCCTCATGAAGTCTAGCCCTCCTCATATTGAGGTATGCGGGTAAACAGAAGTGCCCCATAAACTACGACGTTAGAAGTCGACAAAAAAAAGAACGATAATATCTGCAGACTTTTTTTAAATAAATGTAAATATTAAGCTATCATTCAGTAAGTTAGCATACCTTTTTAATAAACTCAGACGTTTAACATTAAATACGTAAACTAAATATAAAAATATGTATGCAAAAGAAAATACATAAACACAGCAACTTTCATGATGAGCTACAAAAGTCCAATTCGGCCAAAAGAGTGGTCGACAAAACTAATTAACCCTTAAGGCTAGCGCTCACCTCGGCCAACGTATCAGTTTGGCCATACAGCGAGGCAATGCTGCCAGCCTCTGAGGTACTCTACCCGCAGCCGCCGATCTAGATTCAGGTTTTTATCTGTAGCCCTTTTTCAATTTTTTTTTTTTATTTAGACCATAACTTATATATAGTTTAGATAATATTTTAGTTATGTTAACTAGTTTTTAATTCTTTTTTTTATATTGTAAAAGTGGCAGCGGTCACACCACAGTCTCACAGTCACAGTCACATCACAGAAACACAGAAACTGTTTTATAGTAATGAAGGTAAATTTAAAATTAAGTATATGACAGTTATGCTGCTCGCCGCTCCGCTGACATTTCGGTGTGAATCAGCCGTTAGGGCGCAATTTAACTAGACAACCTATTTGCAATATGTCAATATGAATATTATCTATCATTTATTTGTTATCACTAATAAATAACAGATGAGGGTATATATTTCTTATACCGGATCTTGCACTAGAAGTAAAATATATTTTTCTGACATAACACTATTTTCTTTTCAACAATTTTTAGACAATATTAGCCCTGTCGGTACAGAGACGGTATATCGATAAGCCGCAGCTAGCGAGTAGCCACTAGCGACTGACAAATTCGTTAATTTAGGAGCATATACCTACTAAAGCAACAGATGTTACTTCAAAAGAATTAGTAGAGACCATGCCATTTTATTCAAATTCAATGTCTTTAATTTAAACAGGAACGCAAAAGGAACACGTAAAAAATACAAAGTGTTACTTTCAAAACATTTCAACGAATACCATAAACCTTGACAAGTTAAGCAGCGCAAGGCCTTTGTCGACAGCTGTAACGCGACGGTCACGAAAATATATATAAAAAAAAAACATTAATCGAGACATGTTTTATACACCTTTTTTTTAAATATAACTTTTGAAACTGAATTTAATTCATTATCTAAAGGAATTAAACATTACTAGAATATTCTCGAATGTTACGTAAGCAGGACAAATTTAATAAATATGTACATTTTACATAATTAGTGAATAATATTATCATTTACAACATTAATTATGCATATTAATGCAGAAACTTCTGGTGTGTATCTTAAAATACGAAAAATAAATATCAGAAACAAAAGATGTGCTAAGCTTGTTGCCAAATACAGCGAATGCAGGATTTTTTTATCTTATCATAAACTCAGTTTTTTTCATGTAAGCTCTAAATGAACTTTAAAATGTTTCAGTTTTCTGGCCTTGAGCCAGAACAAATCGACATTCTAATTACTCTGTCATATACCTCGATAACATTAACAATAAGTAGGAGACTCAAAATGGACCTCAGGCTTTTAAATGGTGCATGATTATTCTCCGATTACAAAAAAATATGTTGAAACTTAAAATTGAACATTTACGTTTCCAGGAAAAAATAAGACACACGATGATAAAATATTGTGCATATAATATATTTTTTGATTGCTTTAAAGATGCTACTTTGATGTATTATGACGTATTCTCGTATTTGTTACCAAACGTCGCACTTAGTTACACTGCAAAGTGCAAGTACTTTTAAGTCCCAATTTAACCAAACTTCTTAAAACGCGCTTAATGCTAAACCCGGATTCTTTCTCCCTCTCTCATTCAATGTTAGAACGGGATAGACAGTTCGTTAACCGTAGCTCAGCCCTAAACGTCGGTGTACGCGTTGGTGAAATTGGGGCTGACCTAGGTTGTGTAACCGTTACGCAACTCACTTTTGGCTGTTGGCTAAGAAGGCTCCGGCCAGCTCGTCCAGGTCGAACTGTATAGGCAGCTTGAACATGGGTCTGATGAGCTCATCTTCGTCTTCCTCGCCGGAGCTGTCCGAGTCTAAGCTCTCGTCGCTCTCTGACTTGTCATCATCCAGTTTCTGTAATTAAAAAGTGTAAACATTAGACCGTGTTATAAAAATGTATGCAATTGGTATAGTAACGGAACTCTAGATACTATTTTGAGGGCATGTTTAGCAATTACCCAATAGATAAGTAAGAAATAGCTTATCCGGAATTTTTGTCTCTGTCGTTCAGTATAAAGTACGCAGCGACAAAACTTTCGGATATGCTATTAATCATTTATTAGGCGATTGTGAAACAGGCCCTAAGTGTCTGAATATTTGATACAGAAGGACCATCACTCTATAATTTTATCTCTTCATATTATAATGATTAATGTCAATGTTAAACTTATTAAGTAAACTAACTAACGACAAAATAGCAGGGAAAACGGGAATTCTAATAAGCTATAAGCTCTTTACATCTCAGTGAAAGCTCTTATTATATGGTAAAGGTTGTGTAGAGATGTGGATTGCGGAGTGGTAACTAATGAGTATGTCATAAAGACGCTCTTTTAAGATAACTATGTAAGTTTGAATACTTTATTACGTTCAAATTACATTCAAAATGTAAAAGTTAATCTAAATTTCAATGACTCTTGTAGACGTCTACTGAAATAATTCATTAATCTAGTACAAGTCTAGTATGTAACTTGGTACTAATAGAAACATTTATAACAATGCACACACAGTGTATACACACACAATACATACAGTATCCCAAAGGAACACTCTACTTTTTCGGGCAAAAAAGGAGTCTATGTTTCAAACGGAAGCCTAAACTACTACCATACCAAATTTCATCAAGATCCGTTCAGTAGTTTTTACGTGAAAGAGTAACAAACGTCCACCAAACTCTCAAATTTATAATTTTAGTAGGAAGTATGTGATTAAAAATAAACTATTAAATTAATAAATATTTTCACAAGATCATCTAAATATTAATACGTGAAGCAAAACTTTCAGTACAGTTTTACGAGAATCATGCGAGTGGAGGAGTATGAAATTTGACACGGTTAAAGTTTATATGGAGGAAGATGTACAGAAAGCTAATATTTTTTAATAATGCTTAGGAATACACAAAATTAATAAAAAATAAAGTTACACTCACACTTGACACTACGATGGTTTTGTATAATAACCATTATTATCAGTAGGAATTAGGTATTGGTTTGACTCAATTATCAGTTTTGGTTTGACACAATAGTCAATGTTTACTTCACATTACATACAGAAAATTTACATATTTTACTGCGTATCTAAAAGGCAAAAGAACCCTAAAATAGTTGAAACTTAAAAATATGAATTATGGTAAAATTACGACCAAATGACGACCTCTGGTATTTATAAATGACTCTACAATTCCTAGCAAAATATATCGTACCTATTTGTAGCTGCATTACAATTTACAATTAAAATATTATTTCACTTTCATTCATAACATTAACAATTCCAATTAATTAGTAGCAGTGTCGTACACTGGCTATTGTCCAGCGAAGTGTGACTGTGTTACTACATACTAGAAAATTTGACAGTGAAAACCATAACATAAAAGGAAAAAAAAATATAAACTTTCTAATGGAACGTTAAATTTGGCGCTGAGGGCTTGTTTGTACCTTGCTTGTACAGTGCATGGCCCAGAAAAAATACACATCATCCTTTAAAAGGAGATATTCATTTTGTACATCACCACCAGCTTACAATTCTGACACTAGTCTAATATCTCTTTTCAAACCTCGATGTGCAATATTTCTGGTGGGGAACTGTATGTCCCCAGTAAACCTAACACTGTCAACCTTTAATCTGTTGCTATGTTCGGCGGATTAAGATTTTAAAAATAAACAATAAGTGGGGATATCCATTTAGACGGCATTATTAACGATGGAACAATGGCGCGAGACTGGCGGCCATTGTGCGCGGCAGGATGTAATAGGTATTGTGTCTAACAAACAGAACGTGTTACTGCGATTTGTAGTGGATTCGACATTTTTTAAATTATTATATAATACTATTATATTAAAGGTCATTCAGGTTTGGGTCGAAGTTGAGAAAGAAGATTCGTTCGATAGCGTAAAACCAACTGGTATATATGCGTCATCATTGCCCTATCAGGTTTCCTGGTCGCATAATAATTCATATCCTTTTCAAAAGAGATCAGGAACAAAAACTTAATCACAATTAATAAGTGAAAAGGCCTACACGTTACGCACCGTTTGTGTTATTAGGCTATGGAATCGTAGGGAATATAAAAATAATCACCGCAACGCCGCGACGCGTCAAAGTTTGAGATTGAATTTGTTCGAAATAACTTGGGAGGAAACTTTTGATTTATGACATTTGAAATTTGAATAACATAATTTTCATCAGTGGTAGAACGAATTACCTTCATACTTGACGGCACAGGTAAAATAAACACAAATCTTTATTAGCCAAGGTACCAAAAAAATTAAGTAACAAGAGGTAGAAAATGTGCGATAAATATAGTATAATACGAGTATAACATATAAAATCCGAGTCCCAATAGTAAATAATTACCTTTTTAATGAAAAGAAAACTTTACAAAAAGAAGGTAAGTCATTTGACCAATACAAGGGTATTGGTCAAATGACTTACCATCTTTTTGTAAAGTTTTCTTTTTATTAAAAAGATAATAAACTTGCAGGCCTTCCTGCTGATGATTATAAACATGATTCTCAACGCTGTCAGAAATCTTAATGATTACATGACATTGTTACAAGGAAAAGACAAATGACAATAGAAAACATTTTCACAAGAATAATTTAAACAGTAACTATATATTTTATATTGTGCTACGACTGTTTATATTGCCCGTTTCTAATAATTATTAAGTATAAAAGCTGAACAATTGTGGCTTGGTTTCGTGTCCCGAGGCCAGATCAAGCTTTCCTTTTCTGAGCTTTAATTTTCAACTTCCTTATTTAATATTTTATATTATTTAATATTACTGTATTTAATAGAACTAGAGAGATACCTGAAGCCATAATGGTTTAGACAATATCTGATTGGACTAGCCGTTGAGGTTCTTAAGGTCCAAGTCTATCAAAAACATTAGGGTCTTCTATTTAAGCCATTACGTTATCTGAAAAGTATGTTCCGTTACTTCTTTTACAAATACGGAACCCTTAAATCATTAGGGGTGTTGTTCTTCCTCGTTGCTTTAAAAATAGAACCTTCGATACGAATTAATGTTGCCATGAAGCGTGACGTTAAGAAAGTAGAGGTATGATTCCGAGTACTATCATAGGCTGATGTACAGTGAATCGTTGCGGAAGATAACAGCTTTCACGTATGCAACGGTCGAGAGACCGTGCACCTACGACTATAGTGTTGTTCCATATTTGCAATGTATATTTTATATCGATAGCTTACCTATTAAAGTCTTGTATTGAAAGATCCGTTGCTTAAGTTTTACACAAGATAGATAGATACTATAGAGTGAAATATGTAAGCAACTGCTTTCTGGACCATTTGCCAGTAGCATTGGTTGTTTAATGTATTCTCATTCGATATTTATTAGCCGATATACCTGTTCAATGCTCTCGTAGTCACAGGATGACGAATATACCTACTATTATTCCAAGCACGGCAGGACATGACTTGAATCCCTAATGAAGTGTGTTACATGCAAACTATTCGTGGCTGTATCTAGTGGAAATTGTATCACAGTTGGAGTTCTTCGACTGTCCTTACAATTTTACATTTTCCTTCTAACTACTTTACTTTACTTTACTTTACGGGCGCTAACAAATAACATTCGGTTCTTTCCGATTTTCTCCTTGTTATAAGTTGTCACCTTTGTCTTGATAGATGCAAAACTTGTATATTTCACCTATAAATACAAAAATTATCGAATAGTGAGAATTAGAAGACATCGATAAAAATCGTTAGTTTTAGCAGCACACGAATCGAGAAAGAACAAATAAAACATCGAGCAAGTGAAAGCAGTGCTTACGTCATTACTTGCATAGACACGCTTCATCGCGTGCATTTATATCCGTTGTAATTATTGTTCATGCGTTTATGTAACATGTCGCACGCGGCACCACTGTGACCCGCAGTACTAGTGCTGTCTCATTTTATCGATATGAAACGAGAGAGCCAGGTCAGACTTTACGGTTATGTTCATTTGACCTGGGTCTCCTCTTTCATGTCTTACAATATAATACAACATTGATAAAATGACAATTGAAAGTGGAATCGACTACGCTCACATTTCGTTATTGAAATAAAAGGTCGTGCAATTTTTTATCGTTATGGATTCCAAAGATCATTATAGTATACACAGCCACAGCCACGCTTAATATGGTTATGATTTGAGAATATAATATGGTATTTTTAAATCTCATTTTCAGTATAAAAAAACTAACCTCACCACGTCAGAGTTTGACGAAAATCATATTATTACTGTTTTCTCTACGTCTTCTGTAATTAAGTTAATTTTCATCATATTAATTATTACCTGTAATTTGTCTTCATCGACCTTGGTCTCGGCCTGATGAAGAGGTTCCTCCTTGGACAAGCTGCCGGAAGGTATAGCAGCGGGCGGCGAGGACGGCACAGCGGTCGACTCCGGCGCAGGAGGCGCAGCGTGTAGAGCGTGCGCATTTCCAATCGGCAACGGCTCATCCTGAATTAAAACGATTTTATATTAATAAACGGCTATTGAGAATCTGAGGGCGATTTGGTACTTTACAACTATATGTGGGTGGGTTTTTGGCTGCTAAAATTATGATCTAGCGTTATAAAAAGCTTTTCAAGACCTAAATGAGGCAACATTTCATTTTCAAATTGTTTAATGGCGCCATTTATATTTAAAAGTTTTGTTTGGGACTTTTGCCGGGGAATTCAATGGGTGACGTTGTGGTTTTTGTATATCCTCATAAATTTGTGTTATTTCGGTTCTTAATGTGTAATATTGGTAGAATATTAAACATTAAATATTCGTTAACGTGCACAAGTGTGGGCAAGTGGTACAAGTTCTAAGAACGTGCTATTTTGTGTTCCCTCCAAAACTCCCTAGGAACTTTCAGTAAAGCTTCTACCACTTTACTGAATCGACTGACATGACTCATGGACTACACTGACTATTTATTTGGACTTTGACTAGACTTTAGACTTGATGATTTAGGAATACGGTGTTGAAAATTGTAACGAAAGCTCTATTTCCCGCCTTTTTAACTTGACACACAACAAATGGTTATAAGCCGATGCCATGACGATGTTTTTTTAAGATTAATTTAAAATTAATTGGCGCATTTTACACTGTCTGACTTGTGATAATATAATACACGATGCGACCCAGCACCGCCCATTGGAAGCTCTAGCGTCAAGCAAAGCAAGCAAACATTTCCCAAACGTGTTTCCAGCATCAAAATTCAAAGCTGGCACCGCGGATAGATACACAGCCATTGTCGAGTAACAGGCGAGTGGCATCAGCACGACATGTCGCTACATGTCGCATATTTGACACGACCCCACAGTTCACCAGGGGCGTGCGCTCCATATAGGCAGAAATGCAGTGCTTTACTTGTCATTCACAGATATTTTAATAAAACGTTCGTACGTTTTAGATAACTTTAATTAATAGTAAATAAATTAATTAAAAAAATATAATAACTTAAAAACGCCTAATATTTTATAAATAGCAACTCATGCGGTTGCTTTGTGCAGGACAAATCATCGCATGTATGTGTAATTTTCATACTTCACAAACGCACACACCCATGAATATCGACATGATTATAAGCGATAACTCCAGCGGCAGGCGATAGCTCTCGGCTTCGGTTCGGCTATCCGATCCCTCCTGAAAACCGCCGAACTGGCTTGTCGGAAATTATTCGTTGCCTATAATCCGAGTAAAAAGAATAGTCGGAAATCTAATAAATCACGTATACACATTATGCATTTTTGTTTAGTAAGGTTTTATTTGTTTAAATAGAAGAAACGTTTTGTGTTTCGCGGGGGCCATATTGCATATTTCATGTGATAAGCATTGTTTACAATTTAATCGCTCCAGTTTATTTATAGTTTTCTTAAAAGATTTTTCATTTTAACATTTGAAAGTGTGTACATTTAACAGTTTATTACTGAGTTTCTATAATAATTGTAGTGATTTGCTTTTACTAGTGAGTTAGTCGATTTTTTTTAAATGTTATTTGACTGTGAGGTTTTGAAAATGTGTGTTTATTAAGAATTAAAAATAACAAGTTCTCACAATTGTCATTCAGTGAAAAGATTCAAATTCTGTCTAAAGGTAGGTGAGTACCCGAGTTACAACAATTAAACCAGCAAAAAAATAATGTAACTCGATTGATTGCATATTATTTAGTAATTTACATCGGGATATAGTAATCTCAAGTAACCGGAACCTTTAATATGTGAAAATTGAAGCTGACTGGTGAGTAGTTATAATATTTTAAACTATGCTTATTATTTTACTTATTATAATTTCTTCCGCCGCGACGATCGATCGCTGTTTTGTCTGCGTTGCCGTAGAAGATGTACATGAATAGTAGTACATCTAAGACTTGCTCTGTTGGCATGGTTTCGACTAGAGATCCGTCGCTTGACTGTAGCTATGCTAAAAATCTATAAACGAAAAAGTTTTTGTAACCGAGTACTTCGCCGCATACCCAGTGTCATAATCCTGTGCACGCCACTGCAGTTCACTGTAGCGGTAAAAACTTATTGTTCAACTACCAACAACATACGTGAGAGAATATTATATTGACGGTTCGTCTCTTTAATAATTTACCTAATGTGTTGACTTATAAATGTAAATGCGTATGAAGAATCATACGCATTTACAGATTATACACATTTAAGTCAACACATTTCCAAGCATTGTCGATTTTAGGTTTACAACAATTGAGAGGTAGAGGTAGTGTCTTCTGACGTTAAACCTAATGCTAGCCACACTCGTAACGGTATACATGTACGGGCCCTTGAGTATTGTGGTTCACTCTTAAATTTTAACCACAAATCAAAATTCGAATTAAATTTAATTGACGTTTTGAATTTAAATATGAAAGATAGAATAGAAACCTAGAACATTAACCCTGATATTGAGACAAAGTTGTAATGCTCTGTTTCGTAATCAGTGATCGATATAAAAAGCCTCGATTGTGGCAAAGCGACCGTCAGCGACTGTTATGGCGACAAATTGCTGGTTCGACGGAAGTACTGAAATAATAGTTATTTAGCACGAAATATTACGTTCCAGTTGATATTGCATGTTTACGTCTCAATTATAACTATACTAGATGATGTCCACGGCTTCGTGCGCGCAAAAAGAGAGCCCGCAGATCAGAGCCGTACATTTTGCCGCCATAAAGTAGCCTACGTCCTTCTTCGTGGTCTACTTTATATTTAGACTAACGTTAAAGAGAAACAACCAAACAAACTCACTTTCACATCCTACTATCATACTAATATTATAAATGTGAAAGTTTGTGAGGATGGATGGATGTGTGTTATTCTTTCACGCAAAAACTACTGAACGGATTTTGATGAAATTTGGTTTGGTGGTAGTTTAGGCTCTGGATTAAAACATAGGCTACTTTTTATCCCGGAAAATTAAAGTATTCCTGCGGGATACTCGATAAGATATTTACGCGGGCAGGAAACAGCTAGTTTATAATATTAGTAAGGATTTTATATTATTCTGATATACATGCGAAAGCTTGAGAGAGCACGCGGATGCGTGGGTTTCAGACTTCTCTAAAAAACTTTAGAACCAGCTAATGTAACATGAAAGATTTATTCAAAAAGAAAAAGATCTTATGCAACAAATTTAAATTTTCATACTCTTTCATAAACAAAATCTAACGCCTAATAACCTAATTGAGGCCAGGCACAAGGATACCAAATAACACAAAGTGGGCACATGAGTGGGTTCAGTCCCACACAAGCGCTTATTGTCTCGGCAATTGCGGTTTCTGCGGAACAATGGCTAGTGTTTAACTCAAAAACTAGAGAAGTAACCATACAAGGCTGTATGGTGATAATTGATAGTGTAAACATCACACTGCATAGAGATCCGTTATTCACTAGGCAGTTCTGAGTACACGTACAGTCCTTAAAATACGGCCCTTAAAATACGGCAGATAATTGCGTCTTTACAGTCTTTAATATCTTACATCTGTTCCAAAAGGCATTCCAAAACATCTAGATTTCACTGGATTTTATAAATGTCCATCGAAAACTTATTTATCCTATGGGGTCCGCTATGCTAATAAAGTACCTATGTACTATCAGGGATTCTAATTCATAAGTAGGTAGAGTGTTCTCATAATTTATTAGTTTTATAATGACGGCATGCAGTCACAACTCACAATACAATTGCCAATTACATGTCAGTTAGGTATCCAAAAGGCATTCCAAAACATCTAGATTTCACTGGATTTTATAAATGTCCATCGAAAACTTATTTATCCTATGGGGTCCGCTATGCTAATAAAGTACCTATGTACTATCAGGGATTCTAATTCATAAGTAGGTAGAGTGTTCTCATAATTTATTAGTTTTATAATGACGGCATGCAGTCACAACTCACAATACAATTGCCAATTACATGTCAGTTAGGTATCATATTATTAACATAATACGAACAAATTGTGACAACGATCTAACTGCTTATGAATCAGATCCCCTGATAGTACCTATTGAATACTGATATTGTAATTCAGAAGCGATAATTTAGGTATGTACAGACGACAGAATGGGAGATATATCAATATCTGTAAGATTAATATTGCAATGGCGACCACCTAATTAAACTCATAAATCATGATGCATTGATTATTCTATGGAAATTTTTACATATTTATCATTGTTTCAATTTTGAATGTCATGACATGCAGGTTAAGATAAGACTTTACTCATAAATCAGTTTTTAGTCGGAATAAAAAACTTGATTTATATTCGCAAATCACATTTTTATGAAATTGCTATAAATGTTGTAAAAAATATAATGATATACTGCAGAGCCCAACAAAATTAATTTTAACATAAAAATAATACTGTGAATAATTTAAAACCTTATAATAGAATCAAGTGATAATAAATTTTCTACAAAGAGATATTTTACCATCTAGTATAATTATAGACTAGTTAAATGCCAGTTGTTCTAAAAGGTTCATCTGCCAAGTAAATCTTTTTACGGCAGTATAATCATAATTCTTAACGTAGAAATACGAGAAAATGGTGTAGATAATAGGTACTCTATGTGAAGTGAGTTGTCATGATGCAGCCGAGCGCAAAATGCTGGCGACCGCAACCAATAGAAAACAGCGATTACAGCAATTGTCGCATTGTGCCCACAACACTTTTACTGCTTTGCGAAACGGCTTAACATCGTGGAGATATTGCTTTCTGTTGCGTGATAACAAGGAAATGGGCTTTTTGTACAAGACCATAAAATTACGTGAATACGGAGGGCAAAAGGATCGCACCGATGGGAAAACATTTTTGTTCTCAAAGTAAATACACATTAATTTTTAATGGAAGCGAAATAATTGATTTGTGTTTATGTATGAAACTTGTTGTTCAGAGTAGGTAGGTATTTAGAAACCTGTGTTTTTAACATGCGGGACTTAGGTAGATATCAAAGATCAATCAAAATAAGCTTATTAGACTTAAAATGAGTAAATGAAATATCAGCAACGACACAGACAACAAATTACATCTTACTGGAGAGTGGATGTCATGCTCACGCCCAGAAAATCAGCAATTTCCGCTCGTTAAAGATAATTGATGTCATCAGTCTATCCGGAAAACACAGTACCACTGCCACTCACATAACACCTATGACTAGAACATTTCAGCTTCCTAGCTACGGCTGGAGAAATCTAAGGGTTCAGAGTATAGAAAGTGTATGTGAAAAGTGACGAAACTTAGTGAAGTTTCGTCACTTTTCCTCTCACTCCACATCAGAGGAAGTATCTTTAATAATGTTAAACATATAAGGGCTATGTGTTGGCATCGAGCTATTACTGGATGAACCAAATTTATAGCTTATGATTCTGCCTGCTCCTTGGGCCCGATATAAATGTACTAAAAAGTAAAATACCAAAAATCTCTAAACGAGTACATTTGTATTATTATTGAAGATAAGAAACTCACGTAACCTATTAAAGATATTACAATTGTGAAAGTGCTTATTGCATAATTACGCTGTAACTGCTCAATGTTTTGCGTAAAATAACGCATGCATGCATGAGGAGACAAATAGATATTATTATAGTACCTAGGTGTCGCATATGACTCACAATTAAAAACCTAACCAAGAGCATTTCAGGATATGACAGGTCTAAGGAGGGTTCCGTAACTATCAATGCGCAATAGGTTTTCTTTAAATTACTTCAAAGTTATTGTCCGATTTCGCTCAAAATATTTTTCCGTAATCAATTTTTCTTAAGGGATTTTAGTATTTTTAGCATTAGCTATCAGTATGGAAACTTAAAAGTTTCTATCTCTTATAGTTTATATATGCCAGGGGGGAACAACTTATAAACTGCTTTGGAGGCGGATTACTCCAAAATGGTTGACTTTGTAAAAAAGTCATGTATGAAACCTTAACTTTAATTTAAAAGACCCATACGTCAATACCCAACACAAAGAAATTATCCCCACTTCACATGTATAAACATAGTCACGTACTACAACACCTCTAAAATACAAAAATATTATTATTTTATGATGCCAAAACCGAGATATATACATAAAATATAACCATAATGCGGACAGACATACAGACAGATGGACCCACAGACTCTGACTCAGACAGGTCTGTCTGTCACACACGGACAGAACGAAACTATATATTTTTTATGTAGTAGTACGGAACCCTAAAAATGGGACATTTTGATTTTCAATACACAAACTCAGATTATTTTTTGTCTGCAAAACTTTAGGTTTCCCCTAGTAAAGAACATATTTAATCAAGTATTATTTTCCTTCCTGCACTTAGTTTCGTAATATTATGTGCTCAAGTCATGGCAGTAACGCGAAGGCTACTAGACCTTTAGTTTAAAGTTGGTGGCACTTCTGCGGTTGTACCAGAATGCAATATCGTCTTGACATATTGAGACAGGTACTTGTTCGTATGTATGAAATACTCATGTATACTAATGTTATTTAATCTTCCGTCCTATACAACTGAGCCAATCAGTAACTTCAATTGCTTATAGGCAATAGCAAATATTATGGAAAAATCGTGTGTTAAAAATTATGTATTTCCTTGCTAAAACTAATAACTGAAATTAAAGATGGGTTGGTTATAAAATTAGAATATATCAGTTTGCAAATTAGAATTTTATTTACTAAGCCAACAAGTTCCACTACCTGTTATAAGAAATGTATTACTACGTGACTAGGAAATTTTTTTTTTTTTTTTTATTTATTTATTTCAGGTCGTTTTTTAACAACTAAGGTCATTAACGACCACAATTTACAACAAACGGTATATACCTAATGTTAAACTAATTTATAAACATTAATCATTTTTAGGAATTTTAAAGTTTGGTTGCAACCATTTTCATTTAAGCAATCTTTAAGACAATTGGGTAAGTTACATAATTGTTTTTCATTATTATATGCTGTGCATTCTATCAAAAGACGAGATACACTCATATCCTGCCCACACTTGCATTTATTTTTTGGAGTTTTAGTTATCAAATGTATGTGTGATAAATTAGTGTGTCCAATGCGTAGTCTCGTTATTATAACTTGATCTTTTCTGTTGCTGAATGAAATAGGGGATTTATCGAAAATAGAATTTCTTACATGAATTAATTTACTTGCATTACATGTTTTCCAATATTGATCCCAAAAACTTTTAATTTTAAGTTTGCAATATTTTTGAATTTCTGAAGGAGGTGATTTTATTGTTGTGCAAATATCATTTTCATAAGTTGCTTTTCTAGCTTCTAGATCTGCTTTTTCATTTCCGCATATCCCTTGATGACTTGGAATCCATACGATTTGAAAGTTATAGTTATTATTTAGAAGGTTTAACATTTTTTGTTTGATTTCGATAATTAAGGGATTTGTATTATTTCTATTTTGCAAGGCTGTAAGACATGATTTTGAGTCCGTATAAATTAAATACATTATCGAATTTGGTTCATTACATATTATTTCTAAGGATTTAAGTATAGCTAATGATTCACAAGTAAAAATAGAGTGGTAGTCGCCAAGTCTGTATCGATAACTACTATTACTTGAGACAACTGAAAAACCTGATCTCTCATTCATAACTGACCCATCAGTAAAGAAAAGCTTATAATTTTTATATCTACTATTTATTTCATGATATAAGTTTGTGTAAACATCTCGAGGGGTGTCATCTTTTAAGTTATTAGCTAGTTCCAAATTTATAGGAAATTCATGGTTTTCCCAAGGACCACATGACAATAATTTCTTATTTAAGGTAGGTGGGATTCTAAGATTTACTTCCTCGAGATATTTAGCAGCTCTTATTCGTAAAGGTTGGGGAAGACTAGGTCTAAAATCATATTCTGCGTCTAAGGATGTTATTTTAGTAAAATAGTTATAACTAGGATTTTGAGGTTGAGATAGTATGTTAACTATGTATACGATTACCAGCTGCTTCCGTCTAATTTCTAATGGCATTTCTCCCGCTTCAGCTAAAATACTTTTTATAGGACTAGTCTTAAACGCACCTATACTAAGGCGAAGTGCAGTGTTATGAATACTTTCTAGGGAATTCAAGGTTCTCTTTTTTGCAGAATCATATATAATAGAGCCGTAATCTAGTTTTTGTCGAATTAAAGCATGATATATATTAATTAGACATTTTCGGTCAGACCCCCAAGAAATTGATGATAAAACCTTAATTATGTTCAGTCCCTTATAACATTCAGATTTTAGTTTATTAATATGAGTTACCCATGTCATTTTTCTATCAAATGTTAAACCTAGTATTTTTAAGTTATTGACTTCTTTGATTTTCGTATTATTCAAGGTTAATTGTAAATTTCTTGCCTTATTTCTCTTTTTAGTTAAAATTAAGAATTCAGATTTAGTTTTTGAAAATTTAAAGCCAGATTTATCAGCCCATTGTTGAAGACTATCTAATGTTTTTTGGATTAATGTAAATATGGGTTTCAATGTTCTACCAGTACATGTTATTGTTAAGTCGTCAGCAAATAAGAATCCTTTTACTGGCATGTTAATACAAGAAAAAACATCATTAATAACTAATAAAAATAATATTACACTAAGCACTGAGCCTTGTGGCAGACCGTTCTCTATGGAAACAGAGTTAGATAATGTATCATTGATTCTTACTTTTATTGATCTTGCCGTCAGAAAATTTTTAACAAATGCCAATGCATTTCCTTTAATATTAATATTTTGTAGCAATTTTAAAATTTTATGCTTCCAGACCATTTCATAAGCTTTCTCGATATCAAGAGCTACTATTGCTATGAAATAATCATTAGCAAAACTGTCAAGTACTTCACTCTCAATATTCATTAAATGATCCGTAGTTGATCGAAATTGACGAAATCCATATTGAAAAGGTGATAAGTAGTTATTTTTTTCAATGTACCATCTAATTCTTTTACTTATAATTTTTTCTAATATTTTACACATATTACATGATAGAGATATCGGTCTATAACTAGTTTGTAAATTTGGCATTTTTCCAGGTTTTAGTATTGGCACTACTAAGGCTTCTCTCCAGCTATCTGGGAAAACCTGCTTTTGCCAAATAAAATTATACAAATGAAGTAAAAATTTAAGGGCATTTATTGGCAAATGTTTTATTATAACATTTGATATATTGTCTGGTCCTGGACTTGAATTCCCTATTTGAGATAGAACCATTGTCATTTCGTTCATTAATATTTTACTATTTATTGGGTTGGAATTGTCAAATATTTCAAAATTTTGTTTAGTTTCCTCAGTATTTTTGTAGTGAATAAAATAATCTTCATAGTTACTAGAGCTAGAGTTATTAGCGAAAGTCTTTGCTAATATATAGGATGTTTCCTTTGGGTCAGATGTAAATGAACCATCAGGTTTCTCAAGTACAATTTTGTCAAGTCTAATGTTACGGTGATTAAGATGATGTATTTTTTTCCAAAGATCCCCAATATGAGTTTGGTTGTTAATAGTGGATACCCAATTCTCCCAATATCTTTTCCTATTTTCTTTTAGAAGTCTTCTATAATAAGCTCTCTTTTTTTTATATTCAATTTTATACATCGAGTTGGGATCATTTCTCTTGTGTTTTTTAAAAAGTTTAAAGGCTTTTTTTGTTACTCTAAATGCAATTTTACAGTCATCGTTCCACCAGGGTAGATTATTTTTCCTAATACGACCCGTAGTTTTTGGTATGGATAAATTTGCTGCTTGTAAAATTATTCCAGTAAATTTTTCAACAATATAATTTATAGGATAATCGGGTATAGAAAATAAAGATGGTAATTCGAGAAAATTTTGATTAACCAATTCAGAAAACATTAACCAATCAGCTTTATCGTATTGCCATTTTCTTGGTAGGCATATATTATCATTTTGTAAATTTTGGCTAATTAACGTTCTAATAAAAATTGGGAAATGATCACTGTCATACAAATCATCTAAGGCGTTCCATTCAAAATATGATAATATATTTTGAGAAGCCAAAGTTAAATCTATATTGCTCGTGCTACCAGTATTGCTATTAAAATGTGTAGGTTGTCCGTTATTTAATAATAATATATCACTATGATCATCGAGCCATTCAGCAATTGATTTACCTCTGGTGTCGCATTTATCAGATCCCCAGTAAAAATGGTGGCTATTAAAATCACCCATAATTATAAAAGGTGATGGCAGTTGACTTATCAAATTATTTAAATCACTAATATTAAGTGCGCTGCTATTTGGAAGGTATATATTGCATATAGTAACAGTAAAAGGATATTTGATTTTAATTATTATTGTTTCTAAATGAGTGTTTATATTTATTAGTTCTGGAAAAGTGTATGGTTTGATAAAGATTGCTACGCCTCCACTAGCCCTATTACATTGTAAACGGTTTTTAAAAAAATGTACATACCCCTTAATAGAAGCACAATAATTAGAAGTAAAATTAGTTTCCTGTAAACAAATGCAAGTTGGACTAAGTCTACTGATCAACAATTTTATGTTTTCTAATCTTTTAAAATATCCATTTACATTCCACTGTAACACATCCATGAAATTAATTGATAAATAATACGTATTTTATCTATATCTTTATAAATATATATTAGATAATTAAGTATAAAGAACTAAGATATCATTAAATATCTTTGTACGTAGGAACGATCGCGTCAGTAATTAATATTTCATTTAATTTTTTTGACAGACGTGAACATCTGTTTTTTAAACTCTTATTTAACTTACTATGTATTTTATTACACATTATAATTAAACCGTTAATATTATCTGTATAAGTATATGTTAATTCTTTCACATTTTGTTTTCCTTTTACATTATCCAGTAAACTAATAAATTGATCTAAATTAATAGGGAATGAATTGTCACTGTTTATTTCTGCCATAATCTGTTCAATATCTTTCCAAACTTCTTCTTCAGTTTTCATATCATCTTTCTTCAATTTCTTTTTTGTTTTTGATTTAACGACGGTGTCTTCCATTGAAACATTGCTTTCTGTTCCATCTGTTTCCGATTCTATGATATCAGACTCATGCTCTTTTACATATTGTTTTAATTGTTTATCTGAAATTGATAATTCACTAGTTGTTGGGGAATGAATACGTTTCTTTCCTTTCGAATTCAATGGAATCTGTTGAGAAGGTGGTTTTTGAAAAGTCTGCGGAGTGCTTAGCTGGTCCAATATACGGTCATCGTTTCTTTCAAAAATTTGCTTAATTTCTTCTTCCAAATGATTATCTGATTCCTTGATATCAGAAACAGCTTGAGATACTGTTTTATTCTGTAGACAATTTTTCGCTAAATGCCCCATTGTGTTGCAGGAAAAACATTTTAAGGCATCATTTGAAATGTATATCCAATAATTTGTCCCTTCATAGGATAGTTGAACTGATTCTGGGAGGCGTGATTCATCATCAGGGCTAACGTATAACTGCCTTCTAAAGCTTAAAATGTGAGAAAAACCTGGATCACTCACACCAATTTTCATAAAGGATATAGGAGACATTATTTTAATTTTCATCTCTTCAAATTTTTGTTCAATAACCTTATTTGGTATAACTGGGCAAACATTTGAAAGAACTATTCTTTTATTTCTAGTAATTAATGATTTAATTTCAAGTAAATTCTTATTTACAATGACGTTTTTCTTTTCTTCAATAAGGTAATCAGCTGTTTTGTTGCTATCTAAATATATACAAATTCGAGCATTCGATATGCGGGATATAAATCGTATAGTTGAAGCTGGAGTAATAGATGTCAGCGCAACAAGGTACTCCCTGAGAGTTATTCCTTCGATTGAGTCCAAAATGATGGCTTGATCTTTTTTGGGGAAACTTGTTGTAGATGTCACGTTCGCATAACTTGAGACATTTGGAACTTGAGACTTTTGAGACTGAGTAGGTAATTGAGACATTTGGGGATTTTGACACGTTTGGGGGAGAAACATTTTAAAATAAAGGGCCTCCTGTTGCCAGGAGATACCCCGTTCTCGTTATTTTAATCTTTTAGTATCGCGTAGGTAAATGATCACGCGTAAACAAAACACGACGGTTCGATCGACTATAGAACGCCACGCGCATCTGCTGTGACTGCTCCCGCAATACTGTAGGAAATTTTTATTTTCGGCAAAAGTCAGATAATATAACACTCTTTTCAGAGAAAAATCAGAAGCTTATTTCCCTTGATACCTACAATTTCTTATTTCTTTTGATACCACTTATTATGGACCAATTTGAAATAGTTTCTTGTACACTGCCTATAATTTTAAAATAATGTAATAAGATATATTTAATTTTTACATTGTGTACCATATTTTTAACCGACTTCCAAAAAAAAGGAGTCAGTTATATATTCGGCTGTATTTTTTTTTTTATCAACTCTTTTACGATACCAATGTTTTGTCAACTTTAGCGTTTATATTGTAAAATACAATCGGATATAGTTTCAATACAATTAGACGTGGTTTGTGTTTACTCTAAGTAGAATCGATTCGAAAAATTATGTTCCTATGTGAATTTGCATTCGCAATTTATAATGATATTAATTTATTTCATATAGGTATTTTTATATCTCTATTGTATTTGCGCCATGCAGCCACAGTATATTACATCATAGAAGCAATTAATTCTTTCAGAAACAAAAATCTAACTTTCATGACATGGCATTGTGCATATCATCAAAAGGCTTGTTGACTGAGCTCTCAGATTTCTTCTGATTGCGACCCCCAAAAGGGTCCAGTTTTGTCGATAAAATTAAGTCTATTATCTGCTGTTAAAATCTCTTTACTTCGAGACGACACATACTCTTTGCACTCTACTTTACTGCAGCATTAATCAGAATTCGAATTGTTATTATTAACTAAATAACATTTGATTGACTGTTGATACATTCATGATTTTATAAACACGTAGATAACGCATGTTTAATGTTTATATTCTAATGAAAAAGTAGTTGTAGTATTTAAAGTAATTCCTACAACAGGCAACAGCTAGTGATTGTAAGGGCCTTCGGATATTTATGACTATTTATGTCAACGTAGCTATCGTTTATGACCTATTGAAACATAGTTTACAAATATTACTTGTTGTAAAATATAATTATTAATTAAACACAACGACATTTTTTTTAAATTACACAATGCAAATGCAAATGTTCAGTGACATTAATAACTACAATTTGTAATTATTATTGTATAATACAGCCATTAGAGTTTAGTTTTTTACATAAAGAGTACACTCTTGTATGCATTAAATGTGTAGACTGAATGGTAGAGAGAAATTAATAGGAGAAACTATAGAGCTAGAGCTCGCCGTCGAAAAAGGAGCTCATCGCGAACAAGCATTGGACCACTGCAGATCGCTAGGGGCCCTAAAGTTTGATATAAAACTGCCGATCTGGCGGTTCTAAGCCTGGCAGATTTTTTTTAACTGACCAAAATGCCTGAAGACTTTTTGAGTAAAAAAAGGTCATAAAGATAAAGAAAACTGTTGTGATAAAATATATTCCGGTTGTATAAAATAATGCATGGCTTTTAATTTTCAATTGATTTTTCAGCATTGTTACACTGAATTGCTTTAAGACAATCAAAAATGTAAACTAAACTAGCGATATATTGTAATAGAGCTAGAGCTGGCCAAAAAATATTCCGGTTGTATAAAATAAAAGCCATGCATTATTTTATACAACCGGAATATATTTTAAAGACGAAAAATCTAATACTCTAGACGACTTGAAGAAATAAGAAATACAAAAATACATACTATGAGAGAGCTATTGTTAGCGAATAATGATGAAATTCACGATAAAAATTCCTAGCTGGGAATAATTACAGGTACTTTTGTACTCAAATTAATACATTAGAATTCTCTCAAATTAATTTTTGTACTCAAATTATTACATTATTACTAAACGCATACAAAGGCAAAAGAAATGAAAGAACGAAAATCATAATGAATAGAATAGAAAGCGTTGTTAAATCCTTTGTTGTTCAGCTAAATAAGGCTTTCATATAAAACAAAACCGGACACTTTCATATAAAACAAAACTGGTGATGTCGAAACACAAAATGGGTTCAGGTGACATTTCCTAAATTGGAATATCGATTCTATGCTCCCATCTCCAACCATCCATGTTTTCTTTTTACACGGTGTTGTGCTTTTAAAGTGATCAAAATATATTATTCCTTTGGGAAATAAAATTCAGATTTAGATAGGAATTTTATCATCCGAAACCAATTTTCAAGGTAAATTCGTAATATATTACTAAAAGAACGCAGTTTGAGCGTCAGAAAATAAGGAACTCTACGAATTCGGAAACTCGACTTTACAGTAATTATATAAACAACTGGTAGGTGCCAGTGACAACTGGTGTAGGTGACTACCAGTTTTTTAAATTATAATTTCTTAATCACAAGGGATTTTTGTACAAGAATATGATGACGTCAATCCCATCGTATCTTATTCCAATTACACTACTGCTTGTTATTAAACTACCACGGTAAATACAACATTTTTGAACATAAATTTATTGGATCCAACTCCCGCTTGACCGATTGCAAAGAATGTTAGAATAGCAGGTATTGCAAGAACCGCCCAACAACTTAGAATCGTTAGTAGAAAAGCAATTTCATTCTCTACGTCTTAACACAATGAAACAATTACAAGTTTCCGATAGTTTTCCAGGCCCAATAGTTTTATAGTACGTGCCTGCATACCTAATGAACTTAACATATTCATGAGCCGAATTAATAAGTCACACAAATTACCATTGCAATATTTGCACACGTAATGAATAAAATGGCGTGACGAACAAACAAACACTGCAGTCTGCATATTATTAGTGTTGAAGTGGAGGCGTGAAGAAATATTGACAACTTGTTTGACAATTGGAAGAATTTTTGTCGCATTACATCGAAAACAAACGCATTTCAAAATTTCATTTCAAAGAGACCAGAAGTTTATGTTATAGTCATGGTCCATAAGCTACTCGTATATGTAAAATACGTCACACAGCGGTACATCCAATATAAAGTTACTATTACGAAAGGTCAAACTCAAGGCAGTTAAGTTCACTTTTGCCCTACTTGGTGTTCTGTCGATACTGTTCTTTCACAGAAAATACGATATTTATTTACGTTATAATGAGACAGAAGGAAGAAAAATAATGATTATCTAGCAGAAAGTTATGTTGTAAACATTTAAATCTTTAAATGCTTATTGAGTAAAATAAATCGCCGACCAAACTCGAGGCAAAGAATAAAAAACAAACAGCTGACAACAGTGCTGATAATCCAATCTAGTGATTTACACCGAGTCCGAACTACTAACAAGATTTACAGCTCCTTACTTCACACACAGTTTCTTAAAGAACAAGTAGACGCTTCTTTTTTAAACTTTTGGCTTTTATGACATAGTGGCTTCGTTTTGCTGTAAATCCTCGCGGTCCCGTAGATATTTTGTTATATCAAATAATATAATAACTCTACTCTCTACCTACAAAAATCTAGATGTTGTTAGTGGGACTAAGATTAACAATGTAGGCTATATTGAATATAGAACTTTCGAGATTTTATATCATAGGTGACACATTTTCATTGAAAATTCGACAAAACTTTGAGAAAATATTTCGTAAGTAGTATAAAGATAACGTAGTGAAATATGGCAAATCAGATACATAAATCACACGAGTCACGACGTCATGATCGCTAAGGGTAAATTCAGAATTAGTGAACTCGTTGAAAACGACGTTGCAAAACCATTCCTTTGTAATAAAATCTTTAATAGAAAGTGGCATTGCGTAAAGCGAAAGTGCAGTATAAATAAAGTAAATTTAAGCTAACTTTGCATACTGTAGGTTTCGCTGCTATCATATTTTACCGTTAACGTGCATATATTTTAGGTACAATTATTGAAACATTTCATAATTACGCCCTACAGCACAGCTAAGATTTTCTTTGTTCCTTAAATTATTATTACTACGAGTATATTATGAGAAGGCTGGAAACATGGTAGAAAATTTGGGCTTGCGTTGCCTGAAACTCAGATTATATTTTATACAATCTGAGGCCTGAAATAAAAATATATTGGCCGTTATAGGGACTGCCGAAAGAATTAAAAAATAAAAATTATAAAACAAATAATGGTCAACAACGCAAAATCCAAGCACATACGTAACTGCAGCTGCGTTACGCGTATCTGACATTAGTATTCGAAATTACTTATATTTAATTTGTATCACACGACGAAAGAAAAAACATGACGAACTAGGATCCTTATGTCGTCGGCATAAAAGTCAAGTCAGAGGTAAAATAATCTTGACTTTCAACAAATCAGTCATGAGCATGTCAGTGACGCGAACCCATAAGATTTTCCCCTTACCAAAAAGTGCCCGACGCGGCTATAGAAGTTTTCACTTTAAAAATAATATTTTTTGTTATCAGTTATCGGGAAAAACAACGTTAAGGTCAATGAAATGGGATAAATGGTTGTTTTGTTTCCCTAACTATTGTGTAGCGAAGTAGAACCGTTATAAATTAGGCCCGACGTTTGCGAACAGTTTGAGACAGTATCGGGATTATCGGAATCTTGACACGCAGACGTCTGTGAACTATCGACCTTATTACAGGCTCATTTATTACCCTCTCTGACAATTTCTTGTGATATAGCTAGTAGCTACTTTACCGTAGAACATTTTCCTGGTGTTACTGTATCTGTTATTTCCAGAATAACAAAGCCTGGTAATATTTCTTTTAATTTTATATTTAGTAAAACTTTACAAATTTAATCCGGAGTCTAAACTACTACCAAAATTCGTCAAAATCCGTTCCGTAGTTATTGCGTGGAAGAGTTACAAGCATCCATACGTACACATTTTCGCGTTTATTATACTAGATTTTGCCCGCGGCACCACTCGGGTAAATACACTACGTCTTTATAACCGGCTGTGTATATATATTCTTTTGTATGTTCAACGATAATTCCGCCGTCTGTGGACCGATTTTCAAAATTCTTTTTTTGGTATCCCAAGTTGGTCCCGTTTTCAACAAAGTGGTGTCCTGATGATGGGATCCATGAGGCATCGAGTATAGTGATTTCGTTTTTTTCTGAAGTAGTCCAAGCATATCCTACCAAAAAGTAAGATTTTGTACCAAGGTATAACCTGGATCCAAAGGTACTGAAAAGAACTCCTGACTCCTTATAGATGTTTAGGGTTGTTTAAAGAACCACAAGCATATGCGTAATATATCCTCATTAACACCATAAATAATCACATTATGATGATATAATAGGTACTTCTCATTAGTCATTACTTTGCCGTATGTGAACCTATTCGCGAACCTATTTCGAAATTTTCTGAAGTATTCCAAGCATATGCTACCAAAAAGTAAGCTTTTGTACCAAGGTATACCCTGACTCCAAAAGTACTGAACAGAATTCCTGAGTCCTTATAGATACATGTTTGAATATTCCGGCGTTGTTTAAAGAACTGCAAGCACATGCTATCATACCACTTACAGATATCATCATCATCATCACCACCATCTTCACAAGAATCACCAACATAATATTAATATGATGACATACGTACTCACTACTCATCAGAGTTTTGTGCACCGATATCAATGTGTTCATAATAATATAACATAATAATATAAAATAAATTTAACTAAAAAGAGAAAAAATATTATTTTGAAACAAAAAATTAAAACCGTAAAAAGTATGAAATTACTTACTTGTTTTCTAAATAATTCCCCTTTTAAATTCGGCAAAAATGTTAACTATTTCTTAATTCGGGATAAAAAGTAGCATGTGCGTTAATTCTGGATTATACTACTACGATATCATATTTCATCGAAATCTGTTCAGTAGTTTTTGCGTGAAAGAGTAACAATCATCCATCCATCCATCCTCATAAACTTTCACATTTGTAAATAGTAGTATGATTAGTAAGGATGAGCCAAATGAGCTGAAGCGGCACGGCGCTACACCGTCAATAGTCATGTAACGCCGCGCCGAGATGCCGTCGGACGTCGGTTCAGTGCCCGGATGCAACTTTCACTCCCTGACGCCGTGCCGCGGTGTAGTAACATTTCTACCGGTTGAATTCGCGACTAAAATTGCTTTCACGGATAAAGGTCATAGATCAAAGTATTATAACGGTACATTTTTAAAGCGTTCATTAGATAGTGGAACAACTATGATGTTTTTACTTGACTTCGTAGAGAATTCACCCCGTCTATATAAGCTCTGTAGTAGAACCTTGCAGAGGCCCGACTCACACTTTGGCGACTTAAGCGATTTAATTTCAATTGACCCGGCCACACCTAGGTTCACGGTGGGCGATTAGTCGCAGATAAAAATTGATTAATCACGACTTTGACACGACTCGTCTGTTCCGGTGACTGTGACCAGCTATGACTTAACACTTACTTATCCGACTCACCCGAGTCGGATAAGTAGACGAGACACGAATCGAGTGGTATATCGGTAGGTTTACTTTAAAGGTAAAACACAAAGTACGTTCTAAAGTAAGAATCAGATCCTGATTGGAGTTAAAATATTTTTTTAATCAAAATGCAATGCATCATAGATATAGCGAATGCGTAAATCATAGCTTCGAGAGTTTTCAATATAATGCGCAGTAAGTTTTGACGATTCCACGAAAAAGTGCGATCCCTTTTATCTCTCGGAGAGTTATGAAGATATGATATTCAAAATTGGCTCGAAAGATTCGAAAGTATTTACGAGAGCTGTAATGTGCAAAAAGAATTATTTGAGAAAGTCCAAAACGAAAAAAGTTATGGCTGAAATCGTGAAAAAAGAAATAAATTTATCCGATTTATTTATTTTGGTGCTCGATATTTTGGAAACGAAGAATGATATCACAAATTTGAGAAAAACACCTCTGGACAATTTAGTCAGTTACAATTTAATCATAAAACAAAGACAATTGGGTTAAGAGTTTGCTCTGTAGCTTAAACTTTTTGAAAAAAAAAATGAAATGTCTTATACTTTAAACGAGATAGTCTTATTTATATAATAATCGAAATTTAGTATGCAGGTAATTTTGGTGGAAAAAAATTGAGCTAGGTCTTATCCCTTAGAAACTGTGCATTTTTAAGCAGTATGTATTCTTTTTTCTTTCGTCGTGCAACAATAAATCAATAATTTCGACTCTCATACGTCAGTCGGATTGGCAGCTTACTATGCGTACCTATGTGTGAATTTTGCGTTGTTTGGAAATTTGGAATTTGGTGGGCTCGAATCCCGGTCAGATGATAAATATTTTTGTGTTTCTTATTATTTATTTTTCTTTTATATTTTTTATAAGTATTTAATTTTAATTATTTTATCGTTCTACTAAAACTCAGAGCAAAGCTCGGTCTTCCAAGTACTTGTACACTTATGCGCCACGGCGACAATTATTCATACTTCGATACGCGTGTGGAAATTTTGCAATTTGTTTGATCACAGGATACTTATTTATGTTAATCTTATACTTTACACAAGACAATCTTGTATATATATAATCGGTATATCGGCAACGGCTGCAAGTATTACCGTGAAATTTAGTAGGTATACAGAGAGTTTTCGCGGGAAAAAAACGATCTAGCTAAACGTAATATTTGGACTGTGGCTACCTTTTGTGACGTATAGATCCACTAAGAAGGCATTATATTGTAAAATTCTATCTATTAATTGGTAAAAAGGGGTATTAATCTTTGTATGGAGAAAAATATTAAATGAACATTTCGGCTTGGAACTTTGTTAATGTAGTCCTAAAAGAAAATAAGTAAACATGTATATCACGATTTTTCGATATTCAACCCCTAAAGGGGTGAACAGGGGACAGGGGTATGAATATATTTTTTCAGTCAGACTCATGCTTGACCATTTTACTATACTTGTTGCATATTTTTGGAATATTCGCTTCAAGCTCTTTATTTTGGTACCCGTAGTACCCAGGGGCACACGAGCGGATGAGGTTAAGTCGTGTTTAAAATCATCATTCATGTGGAGTCACATACAATAGCTCGCTTTAAAAAAAACATATGAGTCCATATTTTGAGAGGTGAACAGTCTGCAGAACATGAATTCTTGATTAAAATAGGAAACGGCGATTACCCTACAAATTATGGTAAAATTACTATTCCGAAAGTTTGGCAACAGTGGTTCTGTAAGTGACAGAACTCATCAATGCAAAACCCATAGAAAGGTTTAAAATATTGTGAGCGTTCCATTTTGACTCCCAAAAATTAAAACGCAGCCACAACAATAAATGAACTTTTACTCAAGCCATTTGAAGCAGTTGAAGTACAATATAAGATACGATAATATAGTTTTTTTATTTGGTGCCGTAGAGACGTTTAATGTCAACTGCCGCTACGTTTTCATATTTGACTGCAAGATGATCACTGTTCAGTATAATTGAACCTCATCACGTGTTGTTATCACTGTATGACCTTCTACGGTTGGCTGAGTCAGACTTCGAATTTAAAATAAATACCGTAGGTAGGTTACAATTATACTGTAAATCTTTGTAAAACTTACCTACTACAATATTTTACCTATAACAATAGTCTAACGTCCGCACTCAGAGACATTTAATGCTTACTTAAGGAGTCACTTAGTAGATATTTTGAGAGAAACTGTATGGACTTTATGTCAAAGTCTGTGCTAAGTAGCTCCTTAAGTAAGCAACGTCTCTGAGTGCGGCCGTAAAACTAAAATATCTAATACCAACTAGGTACTGCTATAAATATATAAAAGTAAACCCCAAAAAATCCGTAAATGCTGTTTTATGGTCTGGACGACACAAAAACGGTAGTCTTTTAGTTGGATCAATAGGATGTCTATTTTATAGAATAGGTACGGCCGCCTACGTACGCCGTTGCTCAACAAGAAGCCGCTATAAAAACAAGATGAACGCTTCATTTCCCAACCTTTAGGAATCGTTAGCTCAGAAGTTAGAGCCGCGGTTTGCGCAACAGCCTCAAGGTGAGCCGGTCCGCGTCACATCACGGACCTACGGCTTACGTGCATAATCAAAGCAACGTGACATACAACCAAACCACACAAATCTTGTTTATACAAAGGATGCAATATTATGCAAACAACAAACTGTTCGAAAGTTTAAAAGTAAAACGTTGTGGTGATAAATTAAAAAAAAACACAATACCGATAGCAAATGGTACAACAGGTTAAGCCCAGGGCAATATAGTCCGAACAGCTTGTTATAATCTTATTAATTTTGGTTGGCTTTTGTATGGCGTGTTAAGTTTTCTGTTGTTACTTGAGCAGAATATTGTGATAACAATCCTAGAGGTTCCCACGCCGCGCGCCGTTGCCATGATTAGAATCACAAAGAAGCACTCAAGTAAACACCGATCACGAACACAAACACGATAAAATAAAACTTGAATATTGTATAAGTGTGTTTTAAACTACGAAACATTTCGGTAAATATTTTAGCTCAGACGACGGTAATTAAATTATGTGAATATTGACAATATTTCGTAACGTCCCGCATATAGAGATTGGAATCTAGCAAGACCAAATATAGATAACCGATAATAATTGAAATTAAATAATCTGCATAGAAATTCTGTTACGAACAATGGATATAAAATATAATACAGGGTGACCTGAAATTCGATACATTCCTTTGAAAGACAGAAAGTAGACCTCATTTACAGTAACATTTTTCATGGCATCCCCTATCCGAAAGTTGATATTTACAAAGTTATTGAAATTTCAAAAATTTTTTCTTTATTTTCGACTTTTTGACTTTGACATGACGTATTTTTAAAAATGTTTGTCTTTTTAGTGATTTTTTTATGTATTTTAACCGTCAATGAGTCAAATATTATTTTTAAGGAATAAATAGGGACAAACTGAAACATGAAATGATTTTCCAGCATAATGGTTGCCCGGCCCACTTCCGCCTCGGCGTACGCCAGTGGCTAGACCAAACTTACCCACATCGCTGGATAGGTCGAGGCGGGCCAATTCCTTGGCCAGCACGGTGTCCCGATTTGACCCCGTGTGATTTTTATCTTTGGGGTCATATGAAGGCTTTGGTGTATACTACACCCATAACTACTGTAGAGGAGCTCAGAAGCCGCATAAGAAATGCAGCAGAAGAAATCAAAACTAGTCTTACTACCAGAATAATCAAAACAGAGGTACGGAGAAGACTACGGGCCTGTATCAGAAACAGAGGTTTATATTTTGAACAAGACTTAAAGTAGAATATTTATTATTAAATTTAATTAAACATTGATGTTTTTTAAACACAATAAACGTAATTAAATTCAAGTTTTTCCTTTTATTTTAACCTTATCGCAAATAAATCGATTTAGACATTATTTAATTTTACTTCTATGTTTACTACAACGTCATATTTTTATGTAGACATTTGCACCTTTTTGGAAAGCTAATGAGATAAGGAAGTTATTTAGAATATTTGTACGCATTGTATCATACATTTTTTTAAGAAAATCACCTGTTTTTAAGAAAAATGTTCATATTTCTTAAAAGAAAATTCTGTTTCATGTCTCATAATGAAAAATTCTCGCTTAGTTTGTCCCTATTTATTCCTTAAAAATAATATTTGACTCATTGACGGTTAAAATACATAAAAAAATCACTAAAAAGACAAACATTTTTAAAAATACGTAATGTCAAAGTCAAAAAGTCGAAAATAAAGAAAAAAATGTTGAAATTTCAATAACTTTGTAAATATCAACTTTCGGATAGGGGATGCCATAAAAAATATTACTGTAAATGAGGTCTACTTTCTATCTTTCAAAGGAATGTATCGAATTTCAGGTCACTCTGTATATTTTCAGAAAGCCTTCTAACATACTAAAAGGTCAACGCACTTATAATTTTCATTAACGTGAAGAAAAAATAAATCAGCCATAGACGAACATTTCACTCGTATAAGGAGGTAATGGTTCACGAAATGTTTTATAGCTAATTACAACCCTAATAACTATATCTTATACACGGATTCCCACAAGTATAATAGCCAAGTGCGTGCAATAAATACCTCCTTACGAATTACACCTAATTAACGTGTAATCAACAACTCCGGTTACTTAAAAGTTTTTATAGATACAAGTGTTTATCTAACTTTTAATATCTAATTGGTAGGTCTGAAAAGTGCTGCAGATATAGATAGTTGAAGATAACTTATATAATTAATAGATAACTTTGAAGTATATTGACGATGTATTGCATGGTAAATTGCAAACAACTTCCAATTTTAAAATTGTATTAATTTATCAAAAGTTACCAACAATATGTGAAATATATATATTAACACAAACACGCTAAGATCACGATTGCATAATCACAAAAAACCACTTAAAAATATATAGCCTTCGTAGTTCAAAGATCCTCTTTTAAGTGATCTACAGCATTTTCTTAGTTTCTTCTGAAAGTTAATAGAAGTTTTGTATTCAGTTCAAATCGAGATACGATAAATCAGTGGCAGCATAATGAAAGGACTTTATTGAACGGGGCTGAAGCCATCATCCACCAATAAACTGCAACTGAATTTAAAGTAATACCGGGGTCATTCCGGTCACGATCGTTCCCGGACTGAGCGACACGTATAGGGAAGGCGGTACCGTTACAAATTTCATTCCTTTACATCTATTGGAGTACGTAGCCGTTAATTTTTAGTAAAAGCTATTCAATAGGTTGAGTTAAACAAAAGTTTTAGATAAGAACAAATGAACAATTTAAACTAAAGATCTGTTGTTTTTAGGGTTCCGTAGCTTACGTCTCAGACCCTTAAGTTTCCGTCCGTCCGTCTTCGGCTTACCGTCTAAACGAACCGTTAGAGCTAGAAAGACGAAACTTAGCATGGATATGTGTATCTAGTATTTACAACACCGAGAAATGGCTAAAATAAAATCATGAAAAATATAATTTTTGGATTACCTCCCCTAGACATAAAGTGTGAATTTTTTCTCGCGTCTATCCTATAGTGTGGGATATCATTAGATAGGCCTTTTTAAATCATTGAGAGGTTGCATTACGATTTTTTCATATATCCGTTTTTAAGATACTCAACTTTAAAGCGCATTTTTTTGTTAAAATAAGACGTCTAAAAGCTAACCAGCAGGCTCGCAAAGTCTGAAAAAATTATTGATGGTAGTCCACTTTGAAGGAAAACTATAACGGCTTATATAACGTTGTTAGTTCAGGAGTTATAGAGGCCTAACTTGTAATACTTTAAAACTTACTTGGAAAACTACGTACAGAAATAAATAAATAGTAAGTAAACATGTGTAATATTGGTAAAATGGTACGGAACGCTTCGTGCGGGAGTCCGACTCGCACTCAGCTGATTTTTCATCAAAATAATAGATGCTGTAAAAGCTCTGCCGCCTTCTACCCTTTGGTGGTTACGGCAAGTATGTCACTTAAACTTCATTTACTTAACTGAGTAATGTTTACTTTGATGTAAGTGAAACGTGCAACGGAATCGTCATACACATGACACATCTTATGTATGATGTAGTTATGCCACATCTAAGGTCAGTTCACATCACGACGATACGCGACGCTACGCAGCGATGCATTTTTAAGATAGCTATTCAAAATGAACTTTATTCATTACACAAGAAGGTGTACACGTTATGACATCAGTCATACACACATGCGCACATTCGAACTCTTACAGTGAAACGTGTATCTTCTCTTCTTGTGTAATGAATTAAGTTCAATTATGAACAATCATCTTAGTAAAAAAATGAAGCGCCATGTCGCATACCATTTCGTTTCAGTGTGAATTGACCCTAAGGGTCAATTCACACTGAAACGAAATGGTATGAACGAAATATAATGGTAAACATAAGAAATAATAATTTGAATTATGTGTTAGTTTGAAGTAAATTTTTTTTTTAAGTTACTGATGACTTTTCCTTAAATAAATTAGGAAAATAATGTTGCCAAACCCACCGCCCTTGACCGTACCGTATATAATAACATCTAATTATAACACAGAAGACTAGCCCGCAGCTTCGTTTGCCTGAAATTATTATTGAAAACGGAACCCTGTTTCTAAACGGAACCCTATGATAAAAGTAGCCTAAGTTACTCTTTATAATATCAACTATCTACCAGTGAAAGTCCGGTCAAAATCAGTCCGTTTCGGTGATCAGCCGGAACAAACAAACACGCAAACAAAAATTTTTTAATTAATTTTTGATGTAGGTACCGTACCGATATACTATAAGATCCATTAAGTGCAAAGCTGTTAAAGATGGGAAAGTGGCCAGATGGGAAGGAGCCATTTGATATTACAAACATACACTTCAATTTTATATTTATATACGGAGACCGAGACCTGATAACCGCTGGGGAGTAAAGGTTCTAGAGTGGAGACCACGAACTGGAAAGCGCAGCGTTGGACGGCCTCCCTCTAGGTGGACCGATGACCTTATGAAGGTCGCGGGCCGCCGTTGGTTGCGGGTGGCCCAGGACCGTTCGTTGTGGAAATCTTTGGGGGAGGCCTATGTCCAGCAGTGGACGTCCTATGGCTGTTAATGATGATGATGATGATGATACGGAGACCGAACTTGTGTTATCGTGTTTGTGTTAACTTGTGCTCGTGTTATTAAAAAATACATAAAAACGAAAAAGAAATAATTATAATCACAAAAACATTTATCTTACTGGGATTCGAACCTACCACATTCCGAATTTCCAAACAATTCAAAAATTATACGTAGGTACACATACCGAGCTGCCAATCAGACTGATGTAAGAGAATCGAAATTGTTCATATATTGTTGTACGACAAAATAATAAAACATATATCACTTGAAAATGCGCAGTTTCTAAGGGACAAGACCTGGTACATAGATTTTTCTCCCCCAAAACTCCCTGCATACTAAATTTCACGGTAATACTTGTAGCCGTTGTCGAGACACCGATTATATAATATATACAAGATCATTTCGGTTAAAGTATAAGATAAGTATATTTTATCCGATGATTTCAAAACTAAGGATGGGCATTGGCCTATGACATACATTTGACAGAACAAATCTTCATACAAGAAAGAGTTACGCCATCTTGATTTCAACATACCTCAATTGTCGAAATCGAATGGCCCCTAAACAACCCCAAAAGTGGAGCCATTTAAGTGGGGACAGTTTTTGTCTCGACATGCCTCGTCTATAATATATACGTCTATGATTTTATCGTTTGGTTGTAACTACCTTTAACAAAGATGAATAAAATAGGTATCCCGTGTACACAACTGCATTTGATAGGATTTCCAACATAGTAGAGCTCACATTAATTATTGTTATGATTTACAACGTCATAAAATGATGATTACGAATACCATAATAATAGTCGAGAAAAATCTACACATATCTGTAATTTTATTGCAGAAGGTTTTCCCATGGACAATTTGTTTCATTTGTGGTTTATGTTAAAGAAGAGAACGCAAAGGTTTAACGTATAATGTATATATTACGGGCGGGAACTAATTCCAAGGCCCGTATGCCTAAGCGAATATTGCAAATCCTTATTTCCTGGGTGCTACAATGACATTTATTTCTATTGTGCAGTCGTGTGTAGGTTTTGTTACAGAATAATGTCACTTAATAAAAAAGACGATAAAAATGCTAATCGTGTCACAGTCCTTATCAATCATTCGTAAAACAAAGGCTAGAAATGAGAACAGCCTAGCATTTATACGGTTTGCTATTTTTTTTTACTTTAAGAACAAGCGCCACTGAAGTGTAGGTACTTCCTAAATACTATTTTTAGCCCCCGACGAAAACATCCCTCGTGTTATAAGTTTCACGTGTCTCTCTGTGTGGCGGTCCGTGTCTGTCCGTGGCATCGTAGCTCCCAAACGAATAAACCGATTTTGATATAGTTTTTTGTTTGAACGCTGGCATGATTGAGAGTGTTCTTAGCTATAATTCATCATCGTCAGCTCGCTCACTGCTTGATAATTTTTAATTTTGTTTATTTTGTCCTTAGATAGTCACTTTTAAGAAGTTTCATTTCATTTATACATGTTTTGCCTCATGATTCATATAGACGACATAAAACTCGGAAAGTTTAACTTTCTCGGCTTATTGCCTATCCAATGTAGTACGAACTAGATAGGTACTCAGAACTCAGAGATATGTTCTGTCTCGATAATGGCCGAATTCTAATTTACCGCTGGTGTGGTCGAGCTTTAATAACAATAAACCTGTACACGTAAATAACGGATTTTATTTTCAATTTTTAACCGTCTTCCAAAAAAGGAGACGGTTATAAGTACGTAAGTGTATACTTCGAAGTTGGTCCCGTTTTCACAAAAGTGGTGACCTGATGATGGGATCCATGAGGAATCGTTGGAACCTCTCAAAATTTTTATGGACACAAATAGTGATTTCAACTTTTTCTGAAGTTATCCAAGCATATGATACCAAAAAGTAAGATTTTGCACCAAGGTTTACCCTGGATCCAAAAGCTCTGAAGATACGCGTTTGGGAATTTCGACATTGTTTAAAGAACTGCAAGCATATTATGCCATTTATGTAACTTACAGTAATCATCATCATTATCTTATATACAATACCTAATGGAAGCTTGGCGCGTATTCAATTATGCATTCGATCGTTTATTTTAAACGTTCTTAAAATGTGCTAATAATAATTTAACAAATATCACTTAAAAGGGAAAAATTATTATTATTTTTAATCAAAAAATTAAACCGACTTCCAAAGTAAAGATGCACAAAAAAACCGACTTCAAAATTATGAAGATTGCGTAGAGAAATAGTTAAAATTTCTGCCAAACTTAAAAGGGGACTTATTTAGAAAATATGTTTTTTTTTTCATACCTTTTTGTACATTTTGTTTCATATTTTTCAAATTTCGATAAACTTGTTAGAGACAACTTACTAATAAAAATATTTACACTACTGATTAGCATTCAATATTGCTATTTTTGTCTGATCCGTTGGAAAATCACTATGCATGTTTGTCCACTTGTCAATATTACGCGAAAATTTGAAAAAATACAAAATCCAAGCACAGCCGAGCTCCACACGATTTGTATTGCTGATACAAAAACTTGTCTAAAACGTATCTGATAGCAAAGTTCACAAACCCGGAGCTGGACTTGGATCACATTCAAGAACACATTTACTTTTCACGCATCTTGAGTAACATTAGACAAAAATTATGTTTTTTTTTAAATAAAGTGTAGCCTAAGTAAAGTCTTATGATTACCTAAACTTTCACTTTGTTACTTTGTATAACAGATGACATTCGTCAAAATAAACAGACAACACTTTTAAGTATCGTGTGGATTGCTAACTCATAATATTCATTTTGTTAAAGCTCTCGCCTGAACAAACCAACTCTACATCATTACAAACTAAAGTTACCTCATACAATAATAAATGTGTACCTAATTTACATAATCACATGATGTGTACATGCATAATGCAACAGAAATTCTAAGAATTTCGCTATTAGGTACACGAATAGATGTATGTGCCTACTGCCTACCCCCATGTAGTGCATGTGAATTATAATGACTGGATTATTCACACTTTAACCAACTACCCCTTTACTATTAAACAGATTTACAAGGCGGATGCGGACTTAAACAACGTTGCTGTCTCTGTCTGTCAAGTGACATTTCCAACGCATCAGACAAAGACAGCAACGTTGTTTAAGTTATCCGTTATGTAAATATTTTTATTAGTAAGGGGGCTAGAATACTAACTTCTATTAGCTATGATGCTAAATTAGGTTAAGAAGAAAACAAATTTACGAAAGTTCTTTATTTTGGAGGAAAACAGAAAATGACCTTTTTGCCGAGTGACGAATCCAATATCTGCTATCAATCATATATCTCCTACGAGCTTAAGCCCTCGTTCCCAGGAGCGTTTCTTAGTGGTCGCCCAAAAAAAATACAGCACTGTAAATAGAATCTTTTTTCTGTCGCGACCACAAAAAAACTGTAATAGCACCTGGTAGCAATTAGATAAATTATTAGTACCTGGGTAACCGAGCTTTGCACGGAGCTCTGATAAATTAAAAAAAATAAAATAATCACATAAATATCTGACCGGGATTAGAACCCACCACATTCCGAATTTTCGAAGAAATATACATATGCATACCAAACTGCCTATCAGTCTGACATAATAAGAGTCGAAATTATTTATATCAAAGATTTTAAAACTAAGGATTGGTTATGACGTACATTTGACAGAACAAACAAATTTTAACGCCATACCCTATCTTTAGTTTTGAAATATTTGGCACCCAGATTGGAAACTTTTACAGCAAAAGCGCCTGACAAAAGTATTATTACTGATGATGATCTTAGATGCCAGGATGATCTTCAGTAATAATACTTTTTTTAATTCTAAATTCCACGCGTTTCTGCCACAAACGTTTTTTCCGCGACTCTGAGAGAGAAAATATTTTTAAAAAGTACAAAGTAGGTGGATATAATTTAAAACGGATATAACTTACCGGAATCAGCGCGTCGTTTCCATATGACCTGCCTTCCAGGGCCAGCTCCTTGTCTAGCATGGCATCCAGCTGTTCCAGCTGGTGGCAGGAGGCCCGAGCCGCTACCCAACTGCTGGCCAGGATGAACGAGCCCAGGATGAAGGAGGCGGCGATGATCGTGAGTCCCGCGATCCGCGCGATTTGTACTGAATTCGACATTCTCTGTCTGTACGCCTGTAACATAGAGGTGAGCTAGAGACTGGAACTAGAATATTTTAATTTTGTTATGAAATGGATGTTAATTTTATTCTGAAATTATTGACACCTGTTTTATAGGGTCAGATCACACCGATTAAAAATTCAATTTTAACTAGATCCCGTGTGTTCTAACTACACTAGAAAAAGTGTTCCGCAAAGTGTACCGCGGCACACTGGTGTACCGTGCAAAACCTCCTGCATACTGAATTTCTAAATGCAAAAATATAAGAAGCCGAGATTTATATACAAGAATTGCTCGTTAAAAGTATAAGATAAAATATTGTAGAGCAAGTAACTCAAAACATGTGTTTGTGTAATCACATTATCTCGTGCAAAGTTTGTACAAAATTCTTAATCTCGTTTTTCATAAAGTGCGGCAACAAATTGAAAAGCTTCATATGTTCGCAAACTTTTACTTCATATACCCGGTAGTCGATAGTTAACTGTTTCAATTCATTTTACGTAATTTCGCCGTGAACTTTCGCCGCGGTTATTATTAAAGCGAATCGATTCTTAGTGTTAATTTTCAAACTTGTCCCTAATTGCGTGCACAGGAAAAAGTGTAAAAATACGATTGTCACAGCGAGTCGTAATAGAAAACGAATTTGCAATCGATTTGGTAATCCTTTCGCTGCACAGCGACTTAAAATTGCCCTTAGTGAAAGTGGTCGGAAGATTGCGTAAGGAATCCAACAAAAACGATATTAACATGATTTTAAAACACAGTGTTGCCAACTAAAATGATGATTATTACCTAAGTGACTACTTTTACTGTCATCTAAGATCACTCTATCAAAAATTCAAATGAAACATGCTGACTACAATATAGCCATAAGGTACAATACTTTCAGTTCTCACCAATTAAAATTATTCTTAAGAACTTTTCGCTAGTATAAATAGTATACAAGGTGACCTGAAATTCGATACATTCCTTTGAAAGACAGAAAGTAGACCTCATTTACAGTAATATTTTTCATGGGATCCCCTATCCGAAAGTTGATATTTACAACGTTATTGAAATTTCAATTTTTTTATTTTTATTTTTGACTTTTTGGCTTTGACATGACGTATTTTTAAAAATATTTGTCTTTTTAGTGATTTTTTTATGTATTTTAACCGATAATGAGTCAAATATTATTTTTAAGGAATAAATAGGGACAAACTAACGAGAATTTTTCATTATGAGACATGAAACAGAATTTTCTTTTAAGAAAAATGCACATTTTTCTTAAAAACAGGTGATTTTCTTAAAAAAATGTATGATACAATGCGTACAAATATTCTAAATAACTTCCTTATCTCATTAGCTTTCCAAAAAGGTTCAAATGTCTACATAAAAATATGACGTTGTAGTAAACATAGAAGTAAAATGAAATAATGTCTAAATCGATTTATTTGCGATAAGGTTAAAATAAAAGGAAAAACTTGAATTTAATTACGTTTATTGTGTTTAAAAAACATCAATGTTTAATTAAATTTAATACTAAATATTCTACTTTAGGTCTTGTTCAAAATGTGAACCTCTGTTTCTGATACAGGCCCGTAGTCTTCTCCGTACCTCTGTTTTGATTATTCTGGTAGTAAGACTAGTTTTGATTTCTTCTGCTGCATTTCTTATGCGGCTTCTGAGCTCCAGTGTAGTATACACCAAAGCCTTCATATGACCCCAAAGATAAAAATCACACGGGGTCAAATCGGGACACCGTGCTGGCCAAGGAATTGGCCCGCCTCGACCTATCCAGCGATGTGGGTAAGTTTGGTCTAGCCACTGGCGTACGCCGAGGCGGAAGTGGGCCGGGCAACCATCATGCTGGAAAATCATATTACGACGAGTTGCTATTGGCACATCTTCCATTAAACCAGTAATCTCCTCTCTTAGGAAATGTTCGTACATTTCACCATTTAAATTTTGAGGCAAAAAATGAGGTCCAACTAAATTATTATTAATTATACCCATCCAGACATTTAGACTGAATCTAGTTTGATGGGCCCTTTCTTTTTTCATCCTGGGGTTTTCTCCTTTTGGTGCCCAGTGTGTGTTGTGGAAATTGTTTATCCCGTCACGGTCAAATTTCGATTCATCCGTCCACAATATTCTTGAGAAGAAATTGCGATCCTCCATGTCTGCATTTATCATAAAACGGCAGAATTCCATTCTTCTAACCGGGTCTCCCTCTTCCAACGCTTGGACAGGTGTGTAGTGAAATGGGTGTAGACGCGCTGTGTGTACTGTAAACCACACCTTCCGTTGACTCAATCCAAGTCTTCTAGCTGCCGCTCTTGTAGAAATAGAAGGATCATTTTGAAAAAGTGTTAAAATTTCTTCTTCTTCTTCTGGAGCATACTAACGAGGTCTGCCTGAATCGCCACGTCTTCTATCAACACGGCCGCTTTCCCGAATTCGTCGAAATGTTGTTGAAAACACTCTAACGTTTGGCACTCGTCGATTCGAAAAACGTTCAACGTATGTTCTTCGTGCAGCAGCAGCATTACCATTACAAAGTCCGTAACAAAACAAGATGTCAGCGTATTCATCGTACTCAAAAGCAGCCATCGCGATACAAAAAATCACAAGTAGAAGTAAGGGTGTAGTTTAAAGCAACAATACGTCCGTACACGGCAATAGTTGACTTAAAACTAATATTAGCTACTAAATTTGCTCTCTAAGCCAGTCGGTAACTCATTGACAAAGGGCCGCGACGACAGTAGCCGAAACATCCCGAAGTTTGAACAAAGGAAACAATTGAAAAAAAAGGTCGCCTCAGTTAGAGTAATTCTTGAGATAACGTTACCTGATGATGGTTTTGTCTTTGTTTATTACATGTTCATATTTTTATGTACATATTTGTACCTTTTTTGGAAGCTTATGAGGTAAGAAAGTTATTTAAGGTATTTGTACGCATTGTATCATACAACTTTTTAAAGAAAATCACCTGTTTTTAAGAAAAATGTGCATTTTTCTTAAAAGAAAATTCTGTTTCATGTCTCATAATGAAAAATTCTCGCTTAGTTTGTCCCTATTTATTCCTTAAAAATATTATTTGACTCATTGACGGTTAAAATACATAAAAAAAATCACTAAAAAGACAAACATTTTTAAAAATACGTCATGTCAAAGTCAAAAAGTCGAAAATAAAGAAAAAATTTTTGAAATTTCAATAACTTGAAAATATCAACTTTCGGATAGGGGATGCCATGAAAAATATTACTGTAAATGAGGTCTACTTTCTGTCTTTCAAAGGAATGTATCGAATTTCAGGTCACCCTGTATAATTATGTTCTATGTAACTATTCATATTGCTAGCTCTATCAAGATTATGTATTTGTACCATTATCATAATAAGTAGTGAGTATATTAAATCTCTAATGTATTCATGATGTAGGCTCATATGGATATTCTTATGTGCTATTATAATATTGAGTAGATATAAAAAATATGTCAACTCCTAACATAAACACAAAAGCTTCGCCTACATATTTCTAACGTGCGAGTCCCGCAGTAGAACGAAAGTCGAATACCTACAGTTACCGTTACTCGCACTGACTCACTCTATGCAGTTATGAACCACAAAATACAATACAATAAAATAACTAACATTGTGGCAAGTCAACACAATACTTGTGGTGGTGTTTAGAGTCTAAACTTTAGACCACCTACGACCGTTTAGATAGCAGCTTTAACAACTAATGAGTATTAAGCGGCTTTCAGACTACGCTATAATATAATAGCATATAGTATATAGCTCATAGCATAACAATATCGCGCACCATACATTGTTATGGACAGGTTCACACTGTACTGTACTATATATTATTGGCTTACTATACGCTATAAAATAGCGCGATACGCTGAGTTCATGTTGTGCTATATCGCGCGCCGCCCTCTTCCTCCTCGCTCACTCCCGGCCGTCCCGCAAGCGAAACGAGCGACACAACCATACTGAGCTTGCTGTATACTATAAATGTATATGCTTGCTATAATATCGCGTAATGTGAACGCCATGCTATACAGTATAGCATTAGATCCTTCTTTGCTATACTATATAGCAAAATAGTATAGCGTAGTCTGAAATGAGCTTAAAGGAACGAGCAATTGTAATTATGGAATTTTTTAATAAAAAATTTAACAATAATGTAAAGAAAGTTATTAAAAAATAATATAATTAATTTAAGCAATAACTACAATTAAAAATAACTAAAATTTTTATAAAATATTATAACCCGACTACGTAAATTAAATAGCTTATTTTGCGCTGGCTATTATTACGAATCTATTGACACCTCATTTATTAAAATCGAATAGCTTAGGCGGTACGGTGGAATAAACATACATACTCATTTATTAAAATCGGATAGTTTAGGCGCTACGGTAGAACAAACATACATACATACCAGTGGCAAAGGCTGGTTCTCCTTCATAGGGAAGCCCTGGCCAGTATAATAGGTAGGGATTTGGATGAGGGTCTTCAAAAGGTAAGTGGTAAGTGAAGCCGATAGGACAGGAGTTGTAGGAACCCCACGCCATAAATATACCTAACCTAACAACAATAATAATAAAATAAATCTATGGCCGCCTTACACCACTTTAATCTTGCCTATTGGTAAGTATCCGAAGAACTTGTGTTACGTCGACCAGACAACGGGAAGTGTATTTAATACTTTCATACAACACATACAGCCTCCGTGGTCCAGTGGTGAGAGCTTGTCTCTCGACTCGGAGGTCGTGGGTTCGATTCCCGCATTGGAACAACAAAAAAATGATGTTTCCAAGTTTGGTTAGGACAATGCAGGCTTATCACCTGATCAGCCTGCATTGTCCTAACAGTCAGATGGGCATGTAAACAGTCGGACCTGCGCATGATCTCTCGCAAGTCGTGTCGGTTATCCGTCCCATTATTGTATTTTACTACCGTGGTTTCAATGAAACCAGCCAGAGCCACCGAAATATATATATTTATATTTAAGATTTGGCTTATATTATAAGCATATTTAATACACTTCCATGACCCAGGAACGTTGAAAACTTTTTGTTCCCTCGTCGGGAATCTGCGACCTCCGGCTTGCGCCCCAACGCGTTAACCACTGAGTCAAATGTGTCACATTTGACATTGTAATCTAGTTCTATTAAATAAAATTTAGTCAAATTATTCTAATTAGCAAGCAAATTGACCGGACTAGGCGACTCCTAGATCAACATAGGGCTCCTTAGTTAATGGCAATTCTTTGTTTACAATATGTTTAACTTACAGTTACCGGTTTTACAAAACTGAGTAGATCTTTGACGGTAGGAGTTATAAATAAACCATCAAATAGTTGTTGCGAAAATCTTAAGCTAATGCTCAAAATGTTATGTAAACGAACCTTTTGTGTCTTAAATAAAAAAGGCGGGTTCTACATCCACCTTTTCATTGTTCCGTAATACTCAAGGAACCCTTATAGTTTCTCTCTGTCCGTCCGTCCGTCTGTCTGTCTGTCCGCGCTTCTAGCTTCTGTAGTTATGAATATAAATTGATGAAATTTGGTATAGTTAAAGACATCAAATAATAATAATTTTAACATTTTAGGGGTGGCTCTCCATACATGTGAAGTGGGGATGAAAAATATTTTTTTATTCTACCCCATCGTAGAATATTGTTGTTAAAATAAAGGCAAGGTTTCATACATAACTTTCTTACAAAGTCAACCATTTTCGAGTAATAGGCCTCCAAAGTGGTTAAAAGTTGCCCCAGGCATTTGTAAACTATGAGACTTAGAAACTTGCCATTTTGGAAAACTTCCATGCTGATAGATCATGGTAAATAGTCTATAGGAAAATTATTTTTCAACAAAATCGGAAAGTAACTTTGGAAGTAATTTTTGTTATTGTTGTTTTGTTTATTATAAAATAACAATTTGTTGTATAGTGGTTTTGATCAAAATACTATTCTTAAACATCATATCCTATTTAGGAAAAAAAACTATTTTTCTGTTTGCAGCTGTAGTACACATGTACTGTGTCTAAGATAGATCAATATTAAACTGAACATTATAGCGAACTCGCTAAATGGCGCAGTATACAGTGACGTCAGCTCCATTGTGTCAAGACTTGGTCAACAAGCGAAGATTTCACTTCGGGACGTTTTCATTCCTTGTAAGTATCGTTGGGTTATTCCAACCAAAACATTGACTTAATGTCGATCATCAACAGTGCTAATGAGATCAAACAGATCTTATATTTAAAACATGACTTAAATAGTGGCTATATTTTGCTGTACCTACCTGTCCCAATGTCACACATATTATTACATAAAATGTAATAAGTATATATCTATTATTGAAACACCTAATCCAACCTAACATACAGGCATGACAATGATATGTAACAATTTTTCTGAAATCTTATTATTTTCTAGAATATTCATGATATCATCCTAATTATAGTTTGTTTTTATTGAAATCACCTTATTTTTTATTAAGTAGGTACCTACTCGTACCGGCGTCCTGCTCCGACTTACGCAGATGAATCTCAATATCTAATGAAAATAAACAAAATTACATCATCTTTTTCAGCGATTTAAATCGCATTGTATCGCATGATAAAATCCAATTATATATTATTTGTTATAATGATGGACACAAACAATAGAACAATGATTTTCTCACATTTATGAGTACGTATCGCGAGTTTGTTCCCAGAAAAAGTGGGTATAGTTAATATATGTCATCTAAAATATTATCTTTTTATGATATGTTGTATTTTTTACTTTAAGGATTTGGTAATTGACACCTTCCTTTTATCATTAGATTTAGACTAACGACCAGTGTTGAACATCGGAACACATACATGAATTTCTTAGTTAATATCTACGATACAATTGTTAGCAAAAATCTCGCTGTGCACGGAAAGGCAACATAGCTTACCATCCTACCAATGATTCTTAGGTCTATTGGAAAATGTAGTTAGTTGTTTTATTATCAATATATATATAGGGTTATAACAGTTAGACTGCAAAATTATTTTAATAGAAAATACTACTCTACCTTGAATTTAGATTTTGTTAAGAAATAAGTATAAAAGGTTTTAAAAGTTGAATTATCAAATTTTTCAAAGAAAGATGTATCTTTACTTTGAAAAATTTGCATTAGCTCTTGTTAGAATTTAGTTTAAAATAATACTTAATATACACTTTCCTGGCGCATGTACTGTGGTTGGTTATAAATCCTTGGAAGAACACCAACTTGAAACTCATTTTTTTAACAGAACTTTTACCTTAGATCATAAAACCATCAAACCATTCAAAAACATACTTAGAGCTTTTTAGACTGCATTAATTATTATTAGCTTTAGTATCTTAGATTTTAACTACTTGTCCAGTGTCTATAATGGCAGAAAGAAATCAATTAAAATTTTGTGCTTTTTTGAGGATATGCTACATATCTAGGATACGTTACATATTTAGGATAAAGTTAAGACGCTTTTAGTAAATAAGTTTGCGAACTGTTAGATAAGCGCTAGAGACGTGACAACCGCCTCAGCCTAAGAGAAAGGCGCTTTCTCAAAGTCGCTCAACAGCATAACTAACTTCTCAACAATCTTGATCAAAGTGCAATTTAATGGCCTAGAATACAGGTAGGTACAGTGTAATAATATTTACAACTCATATGTTAATGTTTTGGAAAAACACTGCATAAAATGATAAATGATTGTCCCATATTTCTTACTTAATCATAAATTTACTGAATTAGACGTGCTTAATTAATATATTGACAAGAAAGTTATTTATAAATCCTAATTATTTACTTACATATACGTCAGATGTTGTACAAAAATTGTAAATTGTAATAATAAAGTTTCTAGAAAAGAAAGGCTCAATTACCGGTGGCGGCTCGGATGCGCTGTACACTTCGGACGGAGGGTATTCCGGTTTCATGGTTATGGTAGCCATGGAATCTGGCTGCGGCTCCTTCTCCATCACGAATTTAATTTAAAAAAATAAACGTTTGTTGTATGCGCGCGTACCGATCGACGTTTGAAACAGGAGTGAATGTCTGAGGTCGGCGTAGGCGCAGTAGAGGGGTCGGCCCGGCCGGCGCGCTCATCACAACTTGCCAATTCTGTTGTTAGTTGTTATCCAACTTCCAAGTGTTGATTTACATAATTATACACAGTTGACTGTTTTCAGATTTCCGCGTAATTACCAATATGTTCTGTCTGTTTATTTAAAAATATTAATTTCGACCAAATAACGATTTCCTGGAAGATAATGGTGTTAATAGCCAGCTTCTTTGATACTTTCGGCAGCTGCTTAGCGACGAGCAATATAGATTTGGTATGGTTTGCTCGGCAGGTGACCTTTTATCTTACCTAACTCACCATTAGGCACAGGCGAATGAGGCTAAGGGGGAAGTATTCCCGGTAAGTTTGGACGTAGCGAAAGCTTTCAATCGGGTGTGGTACAAAGCGCTTCTTTCGAAGCATCTTTCCTATGGGCTTCCCGAGAAATTATGCAACTGGGCTACTAGTTTTAGCAGACAGAAGCATATGGGTCTATGTCTATGGGAGTCTATGTCTGTTAATGCTGGTGTCCCACAAGGCTGTGTTCTATCGCCTACCCTGTTCGTCCTGCACAATAATGATATTGAGCTGCGTGCATACCAACGGCATTATTGCTATGCGTATGTCAGCACGGGTGATGCCTCATATACCAGACGCGGCGCCGCCTTGGGGTTCGGGACAGGTCGAAGCAGTATTTCATTCCGATCCAGCGCCTACATCTTTTGGCCATAATGTAATGGCGAGGTTGGTCGAGTATGTGTTGTGTTCGCAAATAGCGGATTTATCTTTGCCACGGTGTTGTGTGTTGACTTGATTTTTGAATCGGAACGTATGTGGACTTAAAATATGTAATTTAAGGTGTAATTTTAAGAAAATAAATAAAGATTAAGAAACTACCTACCATACATATCATACACTAATAAATATTAACTTGGTAGAATAATTCATCATTTTAAACTATAACATAGGTACTAAATATCTAACACAGTAGGTACACAAATACAACATTCTTGTCATTGTACATTATTAAAGTTTAATGTCGCTTCCAGGTACGCTCGATCTATGTCTTACCAATAAGCACAACGAGTTTGAACCAATGCTTTGCAATTATTTTTCAATTTACCTCAAAATAAAATGTACATCTATTGCCAAGCAAAAATAATTAATGTTAAAAAGTAATATTTAATTTGAGTTTTTGTGTATTTAATTGTTTTAAAAATACTAAAAAATTACTGTTGTCTGTCGCCGCGCCGCTGTCAAATAAGTTTTAATGTATTCTCCCTCAATGTAAGTGAATTATTGTATTCTTTTTTGAGGAATAAATGATCTTAAACCGGACCTATATGGCAGTGGCGAAGGGTCTAAGGGTCTGTTTACCTCATGAAGACCTCCAGCCAAAACTACAGTACAGATTTTTTTTTTTTCGAAAGGGTCTACGCTAAGGGTCGGGTTAAGACCGCTGTAGCTAAATCGGACTATAACTAGCCTGGTGGCTAAATACAGTACAGAATACATTAATATCATAAGCAAGTCAAGTCAACAACAAGCGATAGCGCGATGTAGACCAACTCCAGCGATATCTATGCGCTGCACGTTGCAACTTTGACACGAATATTGGAATCACAATTCTCTTTATAACCCGGCAGGGCTTTTACCTAACTTCGTTGGAATTCATGTAAATGCTTGTATAAATTCTGCCAGTCAATCGATGTCGTGGTATTACGCAAATATATATGTACCTACCTATGAAACTATGCTGGTCATGAAGAGTGAACTATTGTTGTATTGAAATTTTGTTGAGTATATTATTTATTTATTTATATATTTATTTATTCGGGGAACCAACAGCTTATAAATAAAAAGTAGAAAGCAGACAGTTGAGAGTTAAGCCAATAATAGGTTTCCACTAATAGGTATAAAATATAAAATTATACAAACTTAACAGCAATCACAAGCTACCAATAATAATAAGATATGAACCTAGATCTAAGTACGTGGAAATTTGAGCTTAGAAATTAGCACCATGTAAACTATTTAAATTTTATGCTATTAATTAATTATAAAAACTTATAAGGTCTTAAAAAGAGCACTTCAAATAGATTGTGTACTTTAAAAAGCGCCGATGTTTTAATTTCATATTTAAAACAAATTAAACCATGCCATTTGCCAAACAATAACTTAACCTAAAATATGTTAAACATTTTTGTTAAATAAGTTTAATTAATTTAGATTTTTATAGAAAAGAAGTAAGTTTTGATATTATTAGATTCTTTTCGATGTTTGGACCTATGAGATTCCATGATTGATTTGTTTCGTAAACTCACAGGCCACAATATTTATTACGACTGAAAAGAACGAATAAATCAAGAGACAAGAATATTTGCGATCGAAGTGGCTCACAGAGTTTCTATAAAGCACAGATTATTAATTACTTAGTAATATGAAGTCTACATAGGATAACGTTTCCTTTTTTGGAAGTCGGTTAAAAATGTCGAAGCCGTGTCGAAGCACAATAGGTCCCTGCTTCGTTTGACAGTTCTCATTTCATGGCTTATGTCAAAAAGCCCTACGTCACACGATATATTTTTTTAAATGGCTTGCACTCTGTACATATATAGCCAATGACGAACGGGAAAAACGTATGTAACAATAATATAGCGAGTACGAGGAATTTGGAAAAGGAATTCAGGACAGAATCAGAAAAAAATAAAAAAATATTTTCAAAGGAAGGGACAGAAAGACATAAGTACATATATAGATAAAAATTATATCTCAGTGTTATTATATAAAATAAAATCAGATAATATTTTATGAATAACATATTTTCTAGTGAACAATAAACAAATGACTGATGTAGGAAAAGGGATTTTATTCGCTATCAATGAATCAAGGAAATGGGTGCGGTTGTAAAGTGGACAAGTAAAGAACAGATGGTTAATATCCCCAATTTCAGTACCACACACACAAGCGGGGCTGACAATGATATTAAACCTAGCGAGATGGTCTGGAGAACAAGTGTGGACGAGCCTTAATCGTGATATAATGCTACAACATTTTCTATTGAAATTCGAAAAACCATGGTTTTGCCAAAATTTCAGGCTGAAGTCTATAGTAATGCGCTCCTTTTTGCCTGCAACTTTGATCATAAGACAATTTCCATGATGCGTCTAAATATCGTCGTCTTTTGGGCAAAGTTAATAAATCTAAATAGTAAATTTTATAAGGAACTAAATCTCCACATGTGAACGCATCATTGGCAAGAGAATCAGCTCTAACATTTCCAACAATTTCACAGTGACTAGGGATCCAAGCAAATGTTATTAAATAATCTTTCTTGATACATTCTGTTAGTAACTGCCTGCTGTTGCTTAATTTTAAATGGATTTTTGATAAGGGCTTGAATAGCACTTAGAGAATCTGTAAAGGCAATGGACTTTTTAAGTTTTGCTAGTGTTATATATTCTAGAGCTTTTAAAATACCTAAACACTCCCCAGAGAATACAGTACATTCAGAAGGAAGTTTGATTTTTTGTACTATATTATATTGAGAGTGAAAAATGCCTACCCCAACATGGCTATTAATTTCATGTTTTGACGCATCTGTGAAAACATAATGATAGTCCCTAAATCTTGTTTCAACAATTCTATTGAATTTAGAATTACTCCTTAATGAATTTTTTTCTATACCAATGCGATCAATATTTGGAGTAGTAAGTGCCTCATATGAGGAAGAAAAAATTGGTAATTTACAAGAGTTATGTATAGGAGAAGAAAGCGATTTAAATTTAAAGTAACATACAATTAAAGACGGAGTTTGTTTATGTAACCAATACGAATTGTTAGAAACAAAATAAGCAAGTTGTTGAAGCTTTGCAATAATTGGATGATCATTAAGTTGCAGGCATCGGAAGATATATTTATCTGATAGATACTGACGACGCAAATACAGAGGAGGGTCACAGCATCCGACCTGTAAAGCGTTAATCGGGCTAAATTTCATGGCGCCGCAAATAATCCTAAGGCGTTTACTTTGAATTTTAGCTAGCAGCCGGGCGCTAGCAGGAATGTGCCATATTCTATAATACTACGTATTAAAGCATTATATATCATTTTTAAGTAAAAAGAATGAGCACCCCACGAAACACCTGCTAAACATCTAATAATATTTAAATTTTTTTCGCATCTATTTACAATAAAATCACAATGAGGTATCCCTGAAAGTTTTTCGTCTAGTATAACGCCCAAAAATTTATGATGATTATTTTGCGGAATAATCGTACTGTCAAAAATTATTTGAATTTGTTGAGACATACGCATTCGATTAAAAAGAACTATGGAGCTTTTAGCTGGAGATAAATCCAGGTCATGGTTGTCTTAGCCATCGCTTAAGATAGAACAAAGATTTTGTTAATTTTGCTGATGCAGAATCAATATTATTTTCTATAATGTATAAAAATAAGTCATCCGCATACTGCAAAACACCAACACCCTCATAAATGGACAATTCTAAATCACAGCTATACAAATCATACAATAAAGGGCTCAAAATTAAACCCTGTAGCAAAACTTTGGATAGGATTCTTATATATTTTTGGAAATCATTATAAAAAATTATAGATCTATCCGAAAGCATATTAATTATAAAATAAATATTTCTTATATTATAATAATAATCTTTAGTTTTATTAATTTTTGTCTAAGTATTGCTATATTGACATTATCATAAGCATTCGACAAATCAAGAAAGGCGGAAAGAACAAATTTATTTACAGAAAAAGCTAATCTTATGTCTGTGGTAAAAAGGCTTAAATTGTCATATATACTTTCATTTCGCCCGAAACCGTATTGGGACGAGGAAAGAAGACGATTACTTTCAACGAACCACTCTAGGCGATTTTTAACTAGGTGCTCAATTATTTTTAAAAGGACTGATGAAAGAGTTATTGGACGATATGAAGATGAGAGGGAAGGATCCTTGTTTGGTTTTAGGATAGGAATAATAATTTGACATTTCCATTCTGATGGAATATTGCCAGACTCAAAAATAAAGTTTATTATTTTGAGATAAATTAGTAGAATATTATCATTTAAGTGAGAATGAATGAATAATAAATACCATCAGGTCCAGGAGAAGAATCTGATACATATGACAAAACATTTTTTAATTCTGTTAAAGAGAAAGGAGAATTTGAATCCGAAGATTCATAATATTCATTTGTACTGTCTTCGTATAAGAGGTTGGTATTAAAATTAACTGTTGGAGGAGCCAGTTTGTCTAGAAAATCGTTAGCTATACTACTGGGAAGTGATACAGAATGGGTGGTATTATATGCTGACTTAAATCTTTTTATATTTTTCCATACATCAGATGGAGGAGTGTTAGAGGATAATGATGAGCAAAATTTTCGCCGACTTTCGGATTTCTTCCTTTTGAAAAGTAATTTGGTACTATTTATAATATTTTTTAAAGACCAATAGTTTTCTAGAGACATATTGTTACTATAATTTTTTTCAGCCTGTTTTCCCTTTTTATAGCTTCAGTACACACTTTATCCCACCATGGCGGGCTGGAATGGAAGAAGTTTCATTTTTAATTGGGAAACTTTTGTTAGCACTATCAATCAATACTTCCGTGAAAACAAGAGCATCTATGAAGCCATTACTACCAGACATTTTCTGTGACAGTTTTGAGTCAATTTTATTACTAAATTGTTCCCAAGATTTATCAGTGAGATATTAAGGTTATATATAGGAAACAATCTGTTTTTATGTTTAGGAACATGAGCATTAATTAAAGGGGAGGAAGTAATTACAGGGAAGTGATCGCTTCCAAAAGTGGAGGTTAGAACTGAAGATGATAATTACGATACAAACTGTGGAGAACAAATAGGTCAACCACACTTTTGCCCTCTGAAGGACTAGTACGCCTTGTAGGTTCACCAGAATTTATTATACACAAATTATTTTGGTCAAGAATACTTAACAGCTTATTACCATAATTATTATTGGTTAACGAACTACCCCATTACTGATGATGACAGTTAAAAACCCCTGTGATAATTAAAGGTTTTGGAAGAGATGCTAAAATGTTACTTATTTCATTTAAAAGGTTAATAAAAATATGGGAAATATACACAGAAACAAAACAAATATTATTTACACTTATTGCTAAAATAGAAAGTTCAGGACTACGTACAGAAATATTAATTAAACTAAAAGGATAGTTTTTCTCAAGAAGAAAAGCTACACCTCCATAACCATCTAATCTATCTTCTCTGATGGTATTATAATTTTTAAATCTAAAAGTATTACTGGGCCTAAGCCAAGTTTCAGAAAAAGAAAATAAAAAAGGTTTATAATTATTTAACAAATAAATTATGTAATTTTTTTATAAATTACACTTCTAGCGTTCTACTGAATCATTGCCTGGGAACTGGCCATTTTTAAGAATATTTACTGTACATTGTATTAAAGGGGCAACGATGGACGGTAAACTACTATTATTTTGTGAACAAGTTTGTAATAATGATATAACATCTGTAATTGTAGAAAATTCATTCTTAGAATAAATGTTATTATGTTCATTTACTGGTGGTGTAATTTTTTTTAATTCATTGAAAGGAAAACTCTTTTAATATATTGTTGTGAGCAATTTTATCGTATCCTTTACTTGGCTTATAAGGTGCACGAGGTCTAGATATTACAGTTTTATTGTATGATCTATTAGCAGTAGGTATACTTTCAACGTTTGGAGGCAAATGAATTTTAGGAGTTGATAATGTTTGTGAGTATGACTTATATGATGATGGAATTTCTTTATTGTGTAATTTTATAGATTTCTGTCTGTTAAATTCCGGGCATACTTTGTCATTTGATATAATATGATGGCCAGAACACAAACAACAGTAATATTCACGTTCATCAACAACACAAGATTCCATTAAATGCTCCTGGCCACACTTGATACACCTAGGTTTTGATCTGCACTGTAATTTTGTATGTCCGTACCGACAACATTTAAAACATTGTATGGTGGGAAAGATGTAAAGGTCAACTGGTAAGGAATTATAACATATTAAGATTCTTTTCGGTAGAATCCTGCCATCAAAGTACACAACTACTGATTGTGTCGGTTTCCAGATAGGAGAACCCTCTACAATCGTTTTATAATTTAAGCGTCTGACCTTTACAACTTTTCCACAACCAATAAGAGAAGAAATATTTTTTATTATTTCTTCAGGTGACGACTCAATAGGTACACCCCTCACAATTCCTATTCGTATAACATTGAATTTTGATGGTATAAATGCTTCATAGTTCTCAGTAAGTAAACTATTATTTATAAATAAGTTTGCATCTGTATAATTAATAAATGAAACTGAAAGTCTATTGCGCCCTATCTTTTTTAGGCTGCCGTTAATAATATTGAAAATATTGTTTTTCATGAGAAAATCACCAATGTGATGGGGTGCAACATAGTTCCATAGTCATTTTTTGGTAATTTTTTGGACGTGAACCAAGTAAGGTGACACGTCATTCTCATTGTACAAATTTCTACCATACCATCGAAGACGAGGCAACTTCCCCGTTCTCTTCAGATTTATCAGACCCTGAGCAGCATTGGCAACCAACCTTCTGGTTTCCCGCGTTTTTCCTTACTTTTTTGTTACAATGCTTACAAATCTTATGAAGACGAGATCTTTTAAGTGTCTTTTTGGTTGATTGATCCGTGTCCATACTGGAATCGTCATAATCTACAGTAACAAAATTACTAGGCAGCGGAACTGTGCATAAAGAGTTCCCGCCTCCCGGATCCGGAGGCCGATTCATTGTTAGAGGTATAAATTAAAAAAACTTACCTAAAATTAGAGAAAAAACAAAGTAAATAGAAAACTAAAGCTAAATAATTAAAAATATATACTTTAAAATAATTAATAATTAAAAATAAAGGCTTGAGAAAAAACAAGACCGCCCGCGTTCAAGTTTCCCGCCGTTTTTTTCGTCACACGATTTGATTGGTCTAAAGGGCGTTTCATTCGTTCTCAGGACAAAATGGCGGACTATTTATTTGGACATGCCCGTAGGCTTGCGCAATATTTTTTGACATTTCAATTTTTTAAATTGTGTTTTTAAACAGTTGTAATGTCAAAATGATGACCATGACCAACGAAAGTTAATGTTCGTAATAGCCCCCGCAAATATATTTGGAGTTATGGTGGGTTATCATAGAAACATTATTCCGTTAGAAAAAAAGTTGAAATTCAAACTTGTTTTTAATGGGCCGGCTGGCCAACTAAAGAACAATATTATTAATGTGATTTGTCCGATGACAGTTCGAAGTAACTTTTACTAAGGGCTATTTTTCTGTGACATTAACCCGCTATTTTGTAGCATTCACCAATGAAGAGCCGTTATTAGATAATATCACGTACATCATGAGACGAATGAATTTTTAAAAGTAGCTCGGCGGTACCTCAGCCGGTGCGTCCTTGGATGTAAAATCATGATAATAAATTACGTTATTATTAATTATTGTTCAACTATTACTTTTGAAATTATATTGAGCAGTGAGAAGTGATAAATATCTTAAAGTTTAAACTAATACGTGTTTATGTACTTATATGTTAATATTGAATGTGAGACTACTTAATACTTGTGTTGTGTTTATTGTTGGTGATAAATCGTTTGAATAAATTGATGTTAACGGTGTCGAAAGTTGGATACGTACCTATAACTTTCAATTGTAATTTGTAATTAACTTAATAATAGACGATAATAATATTATATATTATTATTTAATAGGCGGTAGTACCGTTGAAGTATTTTAATATTATAATTATCTTACAATAGTTAATTAATATACAGAAAAACGTTTTATTATTAAGTACTTATTTTGTATTTTGAAATATACCTAATTGTAGGTATAAGAATACCGTATATATAACTATAGGAATAGGAACCGTAGGTATAACTATAAGAATAGTTACCAAAGTATTTACAATTTCTCTCGGACACGACACAACTCTACACGCTTGTAACGACCTTGACCATCATAATATGGTGCTAAATTTCCTTTAAGAAAAACTTGCACAACTCACGTCTAGCGACTAGGGCTTCCGTCTGAACTAAACCACCCTTCGCCACTGCTATATAGTATTTATTACACTTTACATTACAATAATGTAGCAAATAAAAAATATTAGCAAATAAAAAATAATACACTGGTTGGGAGAGACAGTAGAGCTCTCCAACTCATCTCATTGAAGATGGCTCCCTACCTCTCTCAACAAAGTAGGGCTTCTTGTTTAAGCGACAAAAGCCTTTCTTTCATTTCTGGCGCCGCCACCATTTAGTAGATGTTGGCGCTTTATGCGACCCTCCACTCGCGGCTTTCAATGCGCGTTCGCAATTCTTTATAAATATTTATTCATAAAGAATTGCGAACGGCCCGCTTTAATTTCGCAACTTTCATATCCATAGATCCCGGGGGCACCACGTCTCTTACGTCTCCAAGAAGTCGACCTCATCATAGAAGATAAGACGCCGCTGATGCTTTCGCAGTGGGACAGTCTCACCATGGAAAGCTTCCTCTCGCAGCCCCTGCCCAGAGCCGGCCGAGTCACTTTCGTAGCTGCGTTCCTAAACGAGGACGGTCACTCGCGAGTCGCATATGGTCTCCTCCGAGGGCGCAGACGCATCAAGATCAAATTGAGAGTTAACCACGATGTGAAAGCTCCGAAATTCCTAGACGGCCGTCACAACATACCTCGCCTACATCATTACACGAGGCTCTCCACGCGTACCGGCCTCGATAATTATGCAACCAGAGCTGCAGCTGCAAAGTTGGCAATCTCACTCCTGTCAGACGGCGCCTCCCTCACCGCTCACAGACAATAACAATAACAAAACGCCGCGACTGGCACGAGGTTCTCGGCTGGATATAACGCCGCGACTGGCGCGAAGCTCTCGACTCTCGACTCGTAAAGTATTCGGCTGGAAAAACACTTTCTGGGCCCGATAGCTGCACGAGAGACCACCGCTGCGCAGAAGATGACCGGGCGACCAACTACTCCAAGACCTTTAGGAGGGGGATGTGGTGCTCGCCGCGGACTCCGGACAATTTTGATAAAACTCCAGCCAGCTGCCACCGACAGTTCGTGTTCCACTGGGGGCTGGCGACTGGCTGGATAGACTTATGTTTTTATACCTTTTATATTTTGAATTTAAATGTATTTTCTATTGTCATACTTTTGATACAATGACATGTTTTTAATATATTCCTTTTGTGCATATCTCGCAATACAGTTGCCGCTGCAGAACATCTTTAATTTCGTAGTTTAGAATTTAATAGTGTATAATTCTATCATCTTAGCTTCATTTAAATACAGTCCACTCCCACTCGCTAACAGTATTTCTTCCATAAATTTGTGTTATTTCGGTTCTTAATGTGTAATATTGGTAGAATATTAACCATTAAATATTCGTTAACGTGCACAAGTGTAGGCAAGTGGTACAGCTTCAAAAAACGTGTTATTTTGTGTTCCTCCAAAACTCTCTAGGAACTTCTAGTCAAGCTTTTACCCCTTTACTGAATCGACTCACTTGACTCATTGACTCCAGTGACTATATATTTGGACTTTGACTAGACTTTAGACTTGACGATATAGGGATACGGTGTTGAAAATTGAAATTAAAGTTCTATTTCTGCCTAACCTAACCTAACTTGACACTGGCAAATGGTTATAAGCCGATGCCATATATAAATTTAAAAAAAAACTTTTTGCGATTTGTCAATGTCAATTTGACAAATCTGTTTCTACTTTCTATTCTAATTTTTAACCTAAAACTATAAATCTATCCAAATACACATCTGCAAATAAAAACGTATTTTTAGTATTAATTTATACGTAAATTGTGACATTTTATACATAAAACTATGGCAAACTCAGGAAAAGGAACTTTCCAACCGGTAATAAATATTTACAGCCCGGCCACTATTAAAAAATTGAGGTGTATAATTTTTGTATATTATTTAAATTGTAGGATTCAGATGTTCACATATCTTATGAAGACCAGCAAAAAATTAATAAATTTGCCAGACTGAATGCCAAAGTAGATGATTTAAAGGATGAATTAAAAATCAAAATGAATGATGTCAAAAATCTTGAGGAAGCAGTTGAAGAGTTGAGCCTTGCAGATGATACTGAAAAAATCCCATATCTGGTTGGAGAGGTATTCATTTGTCAAAATTTAGAAGATACAATGGTAAGTAACTGAATAATACATATTTTTATATTATAAAGTCCTTTTAATTAGTAACTTAACTAACCATTAATATGGAAGTTATGTTAATTTAGAAAATATGTTTTACAGAAATCTTTAGAAGAAAATAAAACAAAAAGGCATGCAGAGATAAACGAAATAGAGGCAAAATGTGAGGAGCTAAAATCCCAAATGAGCGAACTTAAAGCACACTTGTATGGTAAATTTGGAAGTCACATCAATTTAGAAAATGAGGAAGAATAACATCTGTGTGGACTGCAAGATTGAACAATAAATAATTTATACTTACTCTACTTTATTTATGGTTTATTATCTAATAAATATAAATACTAGCAATAATTTACCTATAAAATATTTCAGATTACTTTTAATTCTACTTTCAGACCAGCATATTCACCTTTTTGCCAAAAGCAAATCAAAGTGGCTGGTAGACATTATTTTTAATGTAAACAGCTGTTAAGCTTAGGGACAAAAAAAATTTACTGAAACTTGACAAATGAAAGTTACATTATATTATGGTTACAAATAAAATATGGTTACAAATAAAAACATGCTTAGGGACAAAAAAATTTTACTGAAACTTGACAAATGAAAGTTACATTATATTATGGTCACTTGGATATTTGATGTAGACATTTGTCTATGTTCTCTTTAGTCAAGTAATTTTCTATTCTAATTAAAAATATTTTATGAACAGGAAAACAATAAAACAATATAAAAATACTTATTAAAACAGGAACATTTATTATTGATTAAACAATTACAAAGATTGTGTTGTTGCTGCCTCTTCCTATGCCTCTGCCATATGAAACCAAAAAAAAACGAAATAAAACCCAAAACCAGAAAACAACCTTGATTTGCACACAATTTTAACAAAACATATTTGTAAATCTTCAAAAAAATTATATTTTTTTATAGTTTTACAATAATAATAACTATGCTTCGCATTTTATAAATTTTAGAATTCAATAAAATTGTATTTTCCCTAATGTCAAGCTAACACTAGGAGCCAAGGCTGAGCAAACTTTGGTACTCAAAGGTACCACAGGTTGCTCAGCCTGCAAAAAAAAGTGCTTAAAAAGTGAATTTGTTTGTAATGTAGTGTGTGTATCACCTCCCTATATATTGCAATGTAAGTTAATTAAATGGGCAGTTAATAAACGTTATTCGCGAGCACAACATCTTTGATTAGACTCCCCAAGCCTGCACATTGCATGGCGACCCTGCCAGTGCTGCCCCGTGGCAGCGCTGCGCAGATGGAACAGGAACAATAAAGACTATAAAAAGTGATGTGAAGTGTGAACTTTAAATACAATGGAAAATTTGGACATTTAAGTGTAAAAAAAAAAGAACTTTAAAATTATATTTACCGGCCGTTAGTTAGGAAATAAATAATGTAGGTTTAAATATATTAAGTAAATAGTGTAGAAACATAAATACAAATCTATAAGTGCTAATAATAATCATATATAAAAATATTTAATGAACAAAAAAAAACTGTATGACTTTTAATGGAAATAAAAAAAAATGAAAAAAAGTGTGGCTAAAAATATATTAACTGAGAAATTAAAACCAAAAAGTTGCAAGAAGAATATTATAATTATAGGCGTAATGAAGAAGAACAAAAAAAAATAGACGAACAGAGAAAGCAAAATAGATTTCAATAGTAGGTACTTGATTCTAGAAATTAGAGTACAGAACAGAATATTGGCCATCAGTTGAAGACAATAAATTTGAAGATATTTGAGTGAAGATGATGAGCAGGAAGTCGGGAGCTGATGAAGTCAGATGAGTGGAGATGTTTAGCAGGCAGCTGGGAGTTGTTGGAGTCAGATGAGTGGAAATGGTAAGTAAGCAGGCAGCCGGGAGAAGTTCGAGTCGGAAGTGGATGCAGCTGGGAGATCAGTGAGCAGAGCACAGAGATAAGAATAATTGGACGTCAGTTTTCTTTTTCTAGGCTTATTACGTAACATTTTCATTATTTTAGAATTTAACCTTAATCGAACTATTTTACAAATTTAAAATGAACCTAAGGTAAAATCACTAGTAGATGGCCATGCGTCAGTAGTTAGCCACTTTTAAAAAAAGTTTTTATTATAAGAGTTTGAAACTGTATTTTCAACTACCAATACCATATTGAGCTACAGCAGTCATCTGGGAGAGTGTTAAGAAAACGCGCGCATGTTGGCGCGCTTAGTTACAAGATGGCGGATGACGACTTGTGACACACCGATTTTGTCAGCTATTCTAAGGTAATTTCTTATGAAATATAATTAGAAAATAGGTTTGGTATTGAGATATTTTCGTAGTAATAATTTACTATTCCATTAATTGCTGTTTTGTTTTGCATTTTATGAAGTTTTAGGATACATATTTGCTAAATAAAAATTCGTTGTTGTTTACAAACTGATCAAGAGAGGGGTGGCCCATTTCTAGTACCTAAGGTTGATCAAATTTAGTAGTTAGCCGGCCTGGCAATTACTAGTACTTAATGTCTTTATTGTTATTTTGTGTTCTATTGCTTTCTATGGGTATGAGAAAAGTTGGGAATTGAAATAGACTTACAATATTGGTAGTTGCTTGTTTTATTTTAGTAATGGGCCGGGGTGGGCAACTACTAGACTTTGTTATGGCCAACTACTAAAAGTATATATTTTGGACGTCATAAAAACCTACTTAACTAAACTCAGTTAATTAAGAACTTATTTTTTAGATGCCTGGATCAAAAGGAAATTTCCTAAATTACGAGGAGGAAGCCATGGAGCGAGCCATCGACGATGTTCGGCTTCACAATACGTCTTTACGTAAAGCTGCGACTAAATTTGGAGTTCCTCGCCAAACGCTTGCCAATAAAATCTCCGGCAAATCACCAATGGAGAGGAAGATGGGTCCTGCTACCATGTTGACGAAGGAAGAAGAACAAAGGATTTGTCAGTGGGTGTACGACTCGGCGGCCGCTGGTTTCCCCATAACGCAAAGCCAGTTACTTTTTAGTATCGAACGATATTTAAATGATTTAAAACGTGACTGCAAATTTTCAAGAATAATAAGCCAGGGAAAATTTTTCTCAAACTATTTATGAATAGAAACAAGGGCATAGCTTCAAGAACTTCCCAGAATCTAACATCATCAAGGGCAGCTGTCACAGAAGAAGCTATACAGGGCTGGTTTAAGAAAGTTGAAGATAAATTGAAAGAAAAAGGTTGGGCCGACATTCTGCAGGATCCAAGCCGCGTTTTCAACTGCAACGAGACAGCATTTATGTTAGCCCCTAAAACCCCCAAAGTTCTAGCAAAAAAAGGAGCGAAAAACGTGTATCAAGAGGTAAACTCTGATGACAAAGAGTGTCTTACTGTTCTTGTAACTGGTAATGCTGCTGGAAATTTAGCACCAACAACTGTGCTATATCCATATAAAAGGATTCCTTCAGAGATTTCAGAAAATTTTCCATCACAATGGGGGCTAGGAAAAACGGAATCTGGGTGGATGACGTGCGAAGCTTTTTTTGAATTTATAGCCGATATTTTCTTTCCGTGGCTTATAAAAAATAACATACTGCTGCCTGTAATATTGTTTGTGGACGGGCATGAATCCCACCTGTCGTACCAATGTAGTCAATTTTGTGAAGAGAAAGGCATAATATTGATTCCGCTTCATCCAAACTCTACACATCTTCTTCAGCCAATGGATGTAGCTGTTTTCAAACCTCTGAAAGTAGCATGGAGGAAGCGTGTGCACAGTTGGCGGATTGAGAAAATTCAAAACGAGGAGAGTCACATATTAAAGAAAAAAGACTTTGCTAAAATCCTTAGAGAAGTGATAGAAGAAACCTTGACAACCAATTTATTAATAAATGGTTTCCGCAAATGCGGTCTTGTTCCATGGAACTCGCAAGCTATCACAATCCCAGGGCAAACTACTAAGAAGAAGGATCATACAGAAAGAATTTCGATTTACAGAAAGGCTTAAGGTTCCTCAGTGAGTCCATGTGCGCTGACACTTTGAATGCCTTTCAATCTACAGTGGGCGATTGGTCGGGTGATAACGCCGATAAATCATTGTACAGTTTGTGGAAAACTACAGTCACTGAACTGGCCAGGCTCCAAAAACAGGACGATGAGGGCAGCTATGTAACATTGAATGAAGTTGTAGCGCAGAATGAAGTCGAAGCGCAGAATGAAGTCGAAGCGCAGAATGAAGTCGCAGCGCAGAATGAAGTAGTAGATCAGAATGAAGTTGTAGTGCCTCCACTTATGGATGACAATCTCTTAAAGTCGTGTGACCTTCTTACTGACTTCGCTAATGACACATTTCATGACCTTCATGATGCTGCTAATGCGGTAGCCGTATTCCCTGACAACGCTGCTGACATAGTGCCTCAGTCACTTCCTGATCGGAACACTGCTGATATGTTACATAATACATCTCTTGAAACTGTATGCCAACTACCTGGACCATCAACTGCTGATACTGCATGTAGCTATCTCGTCCCGAGTCCATTTAAAAAACACTTCTTTTATAAACCTACAGAAATTAGCAAAGAGACCAAAAGAAAGTCAAGGGAAAAATTGCCTGCAATATCATTCGGAGAAGACTATTCAAACTATTTACGACAAAAAATTGAAAAAAAAGAAAGCTTTGCGAAACTCAAATTAGAAAGAGCCAACGAAAGGCATCGTAAGAAAAGAGAAAAAATTGCACAGAAAGAACAAAAAAAAATGGAAAGAGAAGCACTCAAGCGTCGTAAGACAGAAGAAATAAAAAATGGGAAGGGCAAAAAATTCAAAAGGAAATTAAGCTTCAGTTCTGTTTCTTCTGAATCCAGCACGAAAGTTACATCCGGAGAAAGTGACATGGAGGAAGATGACGAGGAAGATAATAAAAGTGACAGGAATTTGAGTCCTCCTGAAAAAATCGATGGTGAATTCGTCATTGTCATATATGATTCCAAGTTCTACCCAGGCGTAATTATCAAAGCGTACGCAGAGAAGGCTTCGGTTTCGGCCATGGCACCAGTAGGAAGACTCTGGAAGTGGCCAGAACGGCCTGATGTTCTAGATTACACTTGGGAAGCCGTTATTTGTAGCATAAAAGAGCCGCAGAAGACCAGCAAAACGCGGAATTTGTTTCATGTTCCTGAAATTAATAATTTTGACTGATATGCCTTTAAATAAATTTATTCCTTTCATATTAACACGTTTTTTTAATAATAAAGCCATCAATAACTAAAAAAACTGAATGGGCAACTACTGGTGGGGTAAGTGGCCAATTACTAATTTTCAATTATTTTCAAGTGGCCATTTACTAAATTTTTTTTTTGAATAATTTTTTTTATTGTTCGTCTTATTTTTTTTAAAATGAAGCCGTTTTTTAACAGTTTACAGTTAATTAGATGTCGGACCATCGGCTTACGTTATCATCTAGAACATATTCTAAAAAATGATATATTTAGAGCGCGGTAATGGGTAGGAACTGACTAAAGTGGCCATCTTCTGGTGCTTCTACCTTATGTACCTACTAAAAATCAGCAATGGTTATTTAAAAAAAGTTAACGTGCATATAAAAAGATGGATGTTTTAATTTATATTAAAATGTAGTAAGTAATATGGAATAATATAAAAAAGGTTATAAAATTAATAAAAGTAATAAAAGGAAAAGCATTTTAATGAACTATTGGGAATAAACAAAATTTTAATTGTAATAAATAATATGTACCTACATATTTGACGGTAATATTTTGAATTTGAATAAATTTATAATTTAAATGGAGAAATATTAAATTTAGGTGTCAGATTGGCTTGATGTTTATTTAATTGTGTGTGCGTTACAAGTTATTGGAGTATTCTGATAAATATCTTTTTTTTAGTAAATTTTTAGATACTTATATCAAAAATTTATTGATTTGCTTTTTGTAATTTCATTAGTTTCAAGTAACTTTAAAAACTTGAAGTTAATTTATAATGTTATTATCTTGCAACTTGAGCCGCCCCTCGTATGTATATTGGTACCTTATCATAATCATAAAATGAAAGTAAACTTTGTAATAAAATTAATAAATGGGTGTTGACGATACATAAGGGTAATTTATGCAAATAAAAATAGTAATATTAGATGTGTGAGAAAGATATTATCTTTAAAGAAGATATGAGTTCAAATAATAATTTGCTTCAGTTATACTTACATAACATTTATAGTATCTATATTATAAATAATATTAATATTAGATAGTTGGAAAAGGGAATTCATATTCACTCATTACTAACGAAATGTTTTACGCAGTTGGTTAACGCAGGTAGGTAAGTCGCCTTTGCTGGAAAAGCGTCAAATATCCGCGGTGCCAGCACAGCATTCGCGCAACGAAATGTAAGTAGATACTCTTTGTTATTCAAGGTTAGGGCTGTACAAAAAGTAATTTTTTAAAGATTAATTTGAATTGGTAATATCAATGACTATTAACAAGTTGTATAAATTATGTGCATTTATTGGCTATGACTTACATGGATTTACTTATAAAATATTTACGTTCATACGAGATATGACGTAATATTATTGTGAAGAGGATTAGGAATGTGATATTTAGTTTGTAACATAGCTACTTTATGCTTTATGTAGGGATGCAAAGAAAATGTTATTTTGAAGTAAGGACTTGGGTTTTAGTTTCATAAGAAGGTATTCGATTGAAATAGGACTGTTATTAGGTAGACTGGGATGCGTCGATGTTTGGAATTTCTAGTAGCTTTTGGCCTGATCACCCAACGGTTAATGGATGTTTTAAATATTGAAAGCATCAAAATGGAATGGGTTTTTTTTTAGGAATTTGAATAGGTTAAGGTGAAAAATGCCACAGTGCATTAATTAAAAACTAGCTCAAATGCTATGTATGTTGTAATAAATAAAATGCTAAAAGCATGAATAATAAAATACGCAAGGGGATCCTTCATTCGATCATGGTGTAAACGAGATTTCTCTGTGAGAATAGTTGGAGGTCAAGAAGTCAACAAACCCTTGGTATTAAAATATGGTACAATTATGGTACAAAAAATAAAATAAATGGTACTTAGAGCATGCTCGGCGGGAACAATCCTCCACTTAGTAAAAATGGTTGGAGATATAATATTGTGTTGGTTAGTCTTAAAATAGGTCCCGTTATAATATGTTGTATAAATAAAGTATTGTACCAAATAAAGTGCGCACATGAAGTATAAAAATAAATAAAGTAAAGTACCATTATAATAAATAATTTAAATAGTCGACTATAAATAAAATTATGAAATGATGTACGAGTAAATATTAAACTTGAATAATAAAGATTCATTGAACCATGATTATGAAAAAGCATGCATAATATGAAAATATTTAAAAAGAAAAGATAAATGATAATAAGGTACCTACCTGACGATGTAAAATGTAAGTGGCTGGCCAGTCCACTAATCAAGTATATTAATAAAATAAATGTAATAATATAAGTGAAATGAAATGATTAAGAAAATGAATATGAGATTGGAATGACTATATAGTAAAATGGGGATTGTATTTTTTTTTTAATGAGAGAATATAATTAATAAAATAATAATATTGAGGAGGTAAGGATTTTTGTTTTGTTTGGAAATATTAAAATTAAATATATAATAATACAAATAAAATTTGTTTAAAACAGTTAGGTATGTAACCATGTGAAAAAAATCGTAAGTTGAAATTGAGTCGCATGTCGTCAACATCCAATGACCCATCACGAATGTAATTACAATTATGTTTTTACAAATAAAATAAAAATAGCACAGATTTGTATTTATTATTATTTAGGTAGAATAAGATGGTATTAAGTATTAAGTAAGAACTAAAAATAAAAATAACAATAAAAAGTAATTAAGGACGTTTTAATATTAATTTATAATAAGAAAAAAAAATTATATGTAGGTATCCAATTTTTTTTTTTCAAATACGGGGGAGGTGTAGTGTATGTATCACCTCCCTATATATTGTAATGTAAGTTAATTAAATGGGCAGTTAATAAACGTTATTCGCGAGCACAACATCTTTGATTAGACTCCCCAAGCCTGCACATTGCAGTAACACTTTTATGGCTAAGCTGCTGAACAGGATTGGATAGATGGACAAAGTTTCTGTTCTGCACATTCAATACCTGCTTATATCAAGATAACAACAATGTAAGCAATAAAAGGCAAAAACACATGATTATTGTAAAAAATATAAAATACATAATATCTATAATATTCAGAAATAAGAATCTCTTACTAGTAAGTATATAGCAGATTAAATCCAGAAATACACTAACCCCCTTTCTAATAAAAATATTTATACAGTGTATAAGATATACAATGTTTTGTCCTTGTTTTATACGTTGGAAAAGTCGCTTGACACACAAGTACAGAACATTGTATAGATTATACACTGTATAAATATTTTTATTAGTAAGGTGGTAAATAAATAAAGATCAAAATAATACACGAGACTTATAAGAATAATATTATCTTCTAAAATAAACATAATACTATGCACCTGTTTTTAACATAACACAACCAGAATAATGATATTTTAACACTGTGCGTTAATAACAGAACTTAATATACTATCACAATATTTTACAACTTAATTCATGTGACAAAATACATGAAAATATAAAAAAATACATTTGAAGTGACAAACAGTAGCAATACACTATACAGTCAATTGTCCCATCGATTTGATCAGTTCGATTGAAACAGTTCCATATTGACATAAACAGTATAGACCAGCGTTTCCCATTTGCCGGGTCGCGACCAAATACCGGGCCATTAAAACAAAATACCGGGTCGCAACATTCCCGCCTTGTTTTAAAAATATCACCTACTATCGATCGACGCACATATTCAGTTACCAAATAGTCGATACCAAAATACTATTCATAAAACATTTTATTATATATAAATGTGTATGTCTGCGCGCGTATGAATTGGCTGCTTGAGTTGTTATATTTTATTTTGATTTTAACTGGATTTATTGCGAAATTTTACAATTAATAACACGGATTATCGTGGGACAGAAAGTGTATATTCTACATAATGGACCCAGCTTGGGTTTGTAGTAATAAGTAGGTTACGAAGATACAGTGTGAAAATTACCGGGCCATGGCAAAACAATATTTGGGAAACACTGGTATATACCGTCATGCCAATCCAGGCCATATGTAAGTATATATTATTTACTCTGTGCATACACAGTCTGTTCTAACTGTTCAAATCGTTTGGACGATTGCTTGTATTGTGTTAACGGCTACTATTGTGATTGTTATGATAGCCATACACCATGCCTATCGCACAATCGACTTGATCAGTTCAATTCGTTCAGTTCCATTTATAAACAGTACAGAACATATAGCCATAGTACAAGCGCACGCACACATAGTGCCTTGCGCACAAATGAGTGGAATTATCTATATAAAAAGAGTTGCAACCAATCCCGTCGGAAAGTTTCAGAAACGTGATTACTATAAGTTTGTATATTCAGGTTATATAAAGTAGATATGAAATGTATGTTTATCTACTGTTAAATAATTATTCATATAGTAAAACAAGAATAATACAGACAAGTATACAGTTTAAGCAATAGGTAAGTATATTATTTTAAGACAAATAGACTTTAAAAGATAGGACGGAAGTTAACTAAGTACATACTATTTATGAAATCTATTGGCGTTATTGGTTTAATGCACAATGGTCAATGGCGCTCATACGATATTATACTATTATAAAGATAGATCTCGAATCTCGATTATAGTCGGGTACTAGTAGTATGAAAACTCGTGGATTATTATTATTAGGATACAAAAGATGCTTATAAACCCGTGATACAACACCATGTAAAGTAAAATATTTAATTAGGTATATTCTTGCAATCAAAGACGACTGGAGCTTATTATTTTAAGGATTTTATATTTTTTCCCCACACCACCTAGCAGAAACCAAATGCGCAACAGAAACCAATTAACACTGTTATTTTAAACATTATCAAGTAAAAACGTAAATTATGACATTTCCTAGTGTATTATAATATTTAAAAAAAAACATAAGTATATAATATTTGCAATAATAAAATCCTGCAACATAAATAAATGATTTAAGATTTAATTAAAAAGAGTGACCAAAGTCGTGATTAAGAATTCTATACCTATTTTTAAACGATACAATAAACATAATTAAAAAACTACAATCACAATTTACACAATAGAACTGTACACGTTAATTATCGTAACACATGGCACAGTTTAATTACGATTGAATTTTAAAACGGAGCATTTTTTTTATTCATCGCGTGAATGTTTTTAGTAAAGTTTTAATATACATTTACGTACATTCATATAAATTACATTTAGTACCATAGGTCAAATTTAAAATAAATTATGTATTCTCACAAAAAATTGTACTAATTTCTTAACAATAGACCAATGGTTCGAAATGAAGTCCTAAGATTTTATATTTATTGGTTATATTATACAGTTTACTTACTCCTTTTTCGACGATTGGCCTATTATTTTCATTTATCTACATTTATAGCCATTAACTTAGTCCGCTTGACACATACTTGTGGCTATTTAAAAATAATACTAAATATTATATTAATACTCTCAATTTTTATTAAATTGCCCTTAAAACAGAATAATTTTCATAGGAGAAACAAATCATTTGAATATTAGTTATAAAAAAATGTTATTAATAATAATTAATATTAATATAATTATAAAAGCCATTCCAATTTTTAATGATGTCTAAATAAAAAATTTTTAAGTTGGTTTTAAACACAAACTTATTTTGTTTTTCGTCAGGAGTATGTTTACCATCATATTGTATTGCACTTTGAAAATAGAATTACCAGTAAGTAGATAATTATATAAGCCGTGTTCCTTCTTTAACCCATTTACATGAATATTCAAAAGCCTGCATAAGTAAGTCGGTCAAAGTATTTAATATTCTTGGAAGTGAAACCCTTAGATACTTGGGCCGACTTACCCCATATACTTAGTGGATGGGTCCAAATTGGATACATTTAAATTTTTAAATAAAGGGCGTCTGACAAATGTACCACGGTTACGCGGGGGTTTACGCTGCTATTCTTAAAGTTAAACCTAAGACTGTGAAACCGTACACTTTTTTTTAACAAAAATTAAATGGTATTGATGAAAAAGCGAATTGGAATAAAATGGCATGAAAATTGCGAAGTTACTGTCTAAACGCCCCGCTGCAGGGTGGTGTGAGAGTTGGACGAGTTGGTCTGCAGCTCGTCCTCGTCGGTGTCGTGGTCGTTGGAGATCCGGATAGCCTGATACCACTGGTTCGTCAGATCCGTCATCTGACTCTTGCAGTCCTTTAACTCCTGTAAATATAACCGAGATTAAGACTGGGTAGTGGATGGTCTTACTACTCCACTAGAGTATGTGCCCACTAGCACAATTGGGTATTATCCTACATGTGAAAATTTAGTTCTTTTAAATAAATTAAGGAATATTTAGGTATTACAACTTGATGAAAGTAAAAATAATTAGGATTTTATGTGTAGTTTTGTACTTAACTATATGCATTTTGAAGTCACAAAAAAGTTGAAATATTTTTTTGCAGCATTAGTGTAAAAAACCTACATAATTAGTTTACTTACATCAAATACAAAAAGATTTACTATGGTTTGTTTGTAGGAACAATCCGCAATATCTTTGAAAATATTGATTTTTAGTATACTATTCCTTTTGTAAACTGTCTTACTTTTAAGAGCACTATTCATTTATGTAATAAAAAATACAGGATTGCATATTAAATTAAAACAAGCATATAAACTACTTAAAAAAAACCCTTTCCGAGACTTTTTCTCCCTAAATTTAGGGAAAAAGTCCCATGTTGGCATCACAGCTAGATCGCCAGACATTTTGTTTTGATAAGATAAGAAGCTCTACGCGCGTAGGTTAACGCACGTATTTTGGACGAGGTATAAGATATACCTATCCCACCACCTAAACCTATTGATGTTAAAATATTGCCAAGACGATACCATGTGCCTCGCACTGTCAAAAAGTTATTAGATATCATATAAAAGCAAGCTTCTGGCTCTACACGCCCTAACTCTACAAGACTAACTTCACAATCTTCCAAAAGGGTAGGAGGATAAAACTTCCAATTTTGACAATAATTATTATGTTAGTTGTGTACTTATACAAGCTTACCAAATTTCAGCTTTCTAAGACATCTGGAAGTACCTACCATATATTTTTTAACCGACATCCAAAAAATGAGGCGGTTATACGTTCGGCTGTATATATATTTTTTTGTTTCAACGATTACTCCGCCGTCGGTGGACCGATTTTCAAAATATTTTTTTTATGTAAAAGGTATAATCCCAAATTGGTCCTTTTGACATCAAAGTGGTTGGACATCAAACCTGACATGGGATCCATGAGGAATCGAGGGAACTCTTCGAAATTTATATGGATGTGTCCATGTAAATTTTATTATGGTGATTTCGAATTTTTCTGAAGTAGTCCAAGCTACATTTTGGTAGCATATGCTACCAAAATGTAAGAGTTTACCAAGGATCCAAAAATACTGAACAGAACTCCTGACTCCTTATATACATGTTTGGGGATTTCGGCGTTGTTTAAAGAACTGCAAGCATATGTCGCTATGTGAATTACAGTAATCATCATCATCACCACCATCATCCCACCATACAAATCATCACATTATGATGATATAAAAGGTACTTCTCATAGAATTTTACTATTACATTACAATATTAATTATAATTTTACTATTACATTACATTACATTTTAGATATCTTTGAACATTACTTTGCCGTTTGTGAACCTATTTGCAAAATTCTTTTGCTGTTGTAAAAGTTATAATTCGAAATTTGTCCCTGTGACCTAATGATGGGATCCATGATGAATCGAGTGAAGTCTTCGAAATTTATATGGACACATATAGTGATTTCGACTTTTTCTGAAGTAGTCCAAGCATATGCTACCAAAAAGTAAGTTTTTGTACCAAGGTATAATCTGGATCCAAAAGTACTAAACAGAACTCCTGAGTCCTTATAGATACATGTTTGGAGATTACGGCGTTGTTTAAAGAACTGCAAGCACATGCCATCATACCACTTACAGTAATCATCATCATCATCACCACCATCTTCACACGAAACACTAACATATTATTATCATGACATAGATACTCACTACTGATCAGAGTATTGTACACCGATATCAATGACTTTGAAATTTTGCTATTTCTAAAAATATATTCGTGATCATCATCATCACTATAATATATTGAATGCTTACTGCTACATTTTTTCCGTCGAATTCTACAATAGATAATAATAATGATTTAATAATATAGTATGTAATCATTATCATCACTGGTGATTGTTTATTAGGTCCACATATCGGAAATGTTTAATTGGGAAAATACCACGGCCTGTCAGAAAACTGGCATTAAATAACGCTCGAGTTTTGTTTTTCCGAGAGAGTGAGAATAGCGGAAGCTTTTTTGTATTTATAACTTTCTTCAAATGTGTTGTTAATAATATAATAAATTGTAGCTAAAAAGAGAAAACATATTATTTAATACAAAAACGAAAACCGACTTCCAAATTGAAAATGCACAAAAAAGCATGAAATAAATTTTGCTTTCTAAATAATTACCCCTTTTCTGGCTCGTCTTGGCGTGACATATAATTGAGTAAACTAGTACAAAAAATAAAAATAGTACAACAGACATAATATAATTTCCGTAAGTCATCGCAAAATTACATTGTTTGTAAAAACGTTTTTTTTTTTAATGTAAATTATATATTATATACAAGGTCACCTCGATAGGTTGTCGCACACACATTTTTAAAGTGAATTTAAGGATTTTGAAAGATATAGGTTATTTACCTGGTGAGTGAACCTTCGTGTGAAGAACGGAGTTAAATATTTGAGGTCGAGTCTGACGAAACCCTTTAGTCGAGACGCGTGCGAATAGTTCACCTGAAATTCCACCATTTTATAACGATTAAAATATGTTCTTATATAGGCACCTAGTCTCATTTTAAACAATAAATACATGGGTAACCGAGCTTTGCTCGGAGTTCTGATAAAATTAAAAAAATTACCGGGATTAGAACCCACCACATTTCGTATTTTCGAACAAAGCAAAAATTATACATACTCATTTCAAACTGCCAATTGGACCGACATAATAGTTAAAATTATTGATATATTGTTGCACGACGAAATAAAAAACATATAGCATAAAATGCGCTGTTTTCCAGGGATAATACCTAGCTAGATCGATTTTTCTCCCCCAAAACTCCCCGCATACTTAATTTCATGGTAATACTTGCTACCGTTTTCGAGAAACCTATTATATATATATTATAATAAGAATTTCTAACAACGTGGAAATAAAAGATAATGTTACAACGAAACGAACGCTTTTACAACGAAAGATACAACATTTAATGCTAATATTTCACAAATCAAATAATATTTTATAACACAAATTATTCATATGAATTTAAATATAAAATTCTGTCCTGACATTCATTGTCAAGTCTAAAAAGTGTATCAAGGAGGAGCAATGAGGTTATATATACAAGATTGACTCGTTTAAAGTATACTTTACAAATATATATTATATATTTCCGAATACTGGAACGATAGTTAAAGTAAGTAACGCTCAAGTCACATACTGTCCTTGACATTTCGGCTAGCAGAGGCAGCGTCAGCCTGTGAATAGGAGGGCTCTTAATTTTGATAATAATCGTTCCCGTATTCGGCCGTTAGTCAGCTAACACTAAAAGGCATTGATTATAAGTTTTATTTTACGCTGGTTTTATGTAAGGCAGTGAAAAGAGGCATTATGTTAGGAACCTAAGTTAAAAGTACCTCTAGTTCCTCCTCAGTGATCTCTGACAAGTGCTCCGAGTCTACGGTCTGTCCCCACTCTTTAGTTTTGGATAAGCTGACTTCTTTCTGTTTACGCTGGGAACGGGAACGCTTTATTTTCTTGTTAGCCTGAAAACAAGTCAATAGTAATCTTTATTATTTGAAACACAAATTAATTACTTATAATACAACTAGGTAGGTACATATTATGTCAAGATGCAGAATTTAGTTTTATTTGTTGTAAATAGTAAATCAGTAGCGATAAATTGTATTATGAAGAGGTCAAGTGTGCACATAGGTACAAAGAAGTTCACATACTTTATTATTTCTACATTTTATTGATAATTACATCATGATAATATTAGTGACATGCCGCATGTATTTACATAATAAGTAATCTGAAGTGAACGATTTCTGTTAAAATATTTCCATTCAGTTAAAATCGTAGTTGTATGATTCCATGTAAATAGGCTGTACATATATTTCTATAGGTCGTTAAGTACAATGTATAAGACTTACGGCCGGTTTCAATAACCTATCTACCAGTAACTATATGTTAATAACGTCGTCATTCAATCATTTGCCGGTTTTTACGATACAAATTTGACGTTTTTAACAAATAGTTATTGGTAAATAGGTTGTTGAAACGGGCCGTTAATAGTACACCTCGCGGCTCCCATCATAAGTAATATTATTATCGTTATAGAGAGAAGGTGTACAGTTAAAGCGTACGGGTTTTACTCACCCTCAAAAACTTGAGCAAGGGCATCGTGGAGCCCCCAAAGAACAGTGTAGTGACCAGCACGATGATGAGCGTCGTGGTGATGATGACGTGGCGGGTCTCATCCGAGAAGTCCAGGTGGAGAGACAGCGCGTAGGAAATCGCACCGCGCAACCCTGTAATGGAAAATTTGAGTAAAATCCTCTAACTTTGGACGCGGACACATAATAATTTTGGTGTCCGACACAGCGTTGTCATTTCGGTGTGAACACACCTACACCTACTACCTACTGATACTCCTTACTCCTACTACCTACTTTACGACCTACACCTACAACTACATACCTATTCACTTACCTATCTACCTAAGGTTTCTCAGCAATACAATGAGCCTAGGACCTAGGTGAAGGGATAAAATGGATTTGCTTTTGTCTTGCGGTGTAGAAATGGGGGCAGCCAAGCCAGCGACTCGAATTTTTTGGGCGCTATATCAATATTGTCAAGTTTTTATTTTAATTGACAATAAAGTAATACTCTAGTAAGTAGGTACCAAAATTTACAAAAAAGAATTTTTTGAAGGCACTTTCTAAAATTTTAGCTGCTATGTTGATCAAACATTTTCTCGCTTGCTCCATTCGCCTCTGTTGATACCTTCGAACTGAAATGTTTTCTTTTAATGAGTTTAAAGTTGAAACAAATATTAACCTGTAAATTAGGAAAAAAATACTTGGTTGCTCCTCTCGCTCATGTTTAACATAAATAATTATATTATTTATATTATTTAATACCGATGTTCTGTTTTAGCCTATCTTTTTTATTGTATTATTCCGATGTTTTAGGGTTTAAAGTTTAAAAAAAAATTAACAAGTAACTTAGAAAAATATTTTTTATCGCTCGCCCCATTCGCTCGCTTTTAACATAAACATAATATTAATCGACGTTCCGTTTTAGGCTGTTGAAATAATTGTTTTTTTTCTCTCGAAGTGAACAGTCTTTCAGATTGGGTTTAAAGTATGATTAGATTTTAAAATGTAACATTAACAAAAATATTATTGATAATCTGCCACTGCTTAATAGGATGGCTCACTTTATTGGCCCGGGGCGTTTATCTTTAAATACACCTCTGAGAATTGACGTTCTATGTGAACAAAGTCAGAGGAAGAAGCTAGAAGCTAGTGGTTATCAAATGGAATTGTACAATGTTGGTTTGAAAATAAAATATTCAGTGTAATCAACTTCACCTTACACCGGTTGGACTTACGAATACCTAATCATAGTCTACTTAAAATACTTTGCAGAAGAGCCATGCTTCGGCACGTGCGAGTAGCTTTGACGGGTGTACCGACGTGGGCCACACAGAAAACCTACGTGTAATACCACTTTCATTAGTGCCCGCCACCCGTACGAAGAAGTTCAGACCTCGCATCGGACTGCGTTCCAAACCGGAGGGATCTGTGCGGTTTGGACTGCGGATGGAATTGTCGAGCTAATTACGACTTCAAATGCGTTCACGGTTTGTAGTTACCTACTGCCGAAATCTTACTCAGTGTTACTAACACGTGCTAATATTGCACCAAAAACCTCCTTGACAGTAAGGTTTATATTTCATGATGAGAAATACTTTGGTTTTTTTCAAAGACTCTTTGGACACTTCGTAAGCATCTTTTGCATCTACTACATCAATGCCGAGGCATACTTTTTTGTCGAGGTTCCGTTTCACGCTACCACCAATCCCGTCAGCTACGCTTTTTCCGTGATGCGCTTTATAAAAAGACCAAGTCGAGTACCTGAACCCGTAAATCCTTGTGAAGTGAGTCAGTAAGTAAAAATTGGTCTTTTGGCGGTACTGCGATGATGGCCCGTCGGTATAAAAATGAAGTATCTCTACATTTGGTGTTCTTTTTTTTTATCATTTCTATTACAGGTGTGCCCAGATCGCCGGTGGCTGATGGTTGCTATCGTCTGACATGGTGCAAAAAGATTGCGCTTCATCTTTTCAATAAACAATACCTGTTTGCAAAGATATTTGGCGTTTGGATGCACCGAAGTGTATACGTTGAATTTCATTTGCGGGTTTCGCTTCGTAGGATTCAGAGAAGTCACACACAATTAGGCATTCGTTATCCTTTAGTTCAGAAACCGCTTTTTGATATTGTTTTTGCTGATTTACATTGTTGAAGTGGTGTTTTTTAAATAAGATGAAATCCTTTTCATATTTGTTTTTCAAATCATTGATACTTCCTTTGTTTATCACTTTTTCGGTTCTCATGGTCTTTTCTTCTTTCTTAGTTCCATTGTCTTTTTTTTATATAAATGTTCTTTTCTTTCCCACTGCAACCATTGTACTTCCTGATATATTTGCTGCTCTGTAGATAAATATTTAGGGTATATCTGCTGACCAACGCATTCATTGCAATACCATGTTTTGCAAATTATACATGTCCTTTTTGGTCCCGAGATTGTAGTAGAACATTTCTGACATTCAATACTTATTTTTGTCTTAATTTTAGATTTGCAACATTCAGTGCTTGGGACGTTGTTGCCAACAGGATTACAAGCATTTTCATGTAAGACCTTTTTTCGTTTTGGAAGGTATGTCTTTATTTCCAAAATCTTTATTTTATGTTTACAGCTATTGAGTGTGTCCATTTCAGGTTTGCTTTTTGTAATTGAACCATTCTTTATAGCAAGATCATTAGAAGTTCCAGATACAGATTTACTGTTTACTGCCGTTTGAATTGAATTGTTGTTACCATCTTGGTCATACAGATCATTTATGAACCCGTTCTTATTTGTAAATAAATGTTCCTCAGGTTGTTGTAAGGTAATTATTGGAAGCTCACCTATCTCAATTGTCTCAACCGATTGCTCGCAAAAATAAGTTTGTAATTTGCAATTTTTTAAATCCATGGGTAATACTGTAGGTGTAGCTATTTCTGATGTCTCAATATTATGAGCTGTCTCGATTTTTGGTTGGTAGTTTCTTCGTGTCTCAATTATAGGTTGATAGATTTTAATAGGTGTTTCAACTTTAGCTATCTTCGTTTCAGTTTTGCAGCTTCCAGGTTTAACTAGTCTGCTCCTTTTGAGTATCTTATTTTCAGAATTACAGTTTTTGGTATTTAGGTCGTTGTTGGTAGTAGGACTACAATCATATTTATATATTATTATTTTATATTTATATATTATTATATTATTATTTTCAGATGAAGGATCTTTTCCTGCTGCCATCAGAAGAGGCTCATTGATATCAACTGGTTGACATAGATCTTTGTCGGCCTTGTTACTCATTTCAGGATTATATTCTTTTTCTTTTAGTATACAGTACAAGTTAATACAGTACAAGTTGTACTGTACAACAACGGTCTAGTCGTTTAAATTTGTTATAATATCATTTTGATTATTAATTAAGAAATACAATTGTAGTGATAGTTACCTCGAGTATCACTTTTTGATATTGTTTTGATTAATGACTTATCTAAGTACCTACTAATAAGTAAAATCTTATAATGCTCAATTTTGTTGATTATAATATAAGGAATGCCTAAACCAGGGCTGTGATTTTTTTATTATTATATTAAGTAGTTGTAACTGATATCTGTTAAATTTTCATAAGGTAAGGTTCCTAAATTGTTATAGGGTTCCTAAGTTAATATAATGTAATATTCCTAAGTTTTTACATCGTAATGTTCCTAATTTTCGTACTGGATATCCTAAGAATCGCAAATCGCAACAGGTAAAAAACACCAAAAAACTGCTAGATTAGAAATCTATGGTTTTTGAGTTATAGTAAATTTATTTTCAAAAACTTGTGATTTGTGAAATATGGAGTATTTGATAAAATTAGGGAACTTTTGCTGTATGTTGTACACTTACCAATTTTTTTATTTTGCAAAAGCACGACAAATGCAGTCAAAAGCGTTTCTCATACAAAATTAAAAAATTAAATTGGCCATAACTCAAAAACTAATTATTTATTTAAACTCAGTACTTCTAAGGACAACCGGTTAACAAGATAAAGATATCCTATTTATATTTTGCGAATTCACCATAAATCTTAGTTTCTAGTACCTATACTTGATACTGTGTTAAACGGAGCGTTTATGTAATTTTTTTATGAGACTGTTTTCAAGGGTTGTTGAGTAATAAACAATTAAATTTTTGGATTCAATGTAAACCCAGCCTTATAAAATATGGTCTATCGGTTTTGCGATTGTCCCCCGTTTTGCGACAGGAAAAATATTAATTTTTACTTATTTTTAATATTAAGGGATAAAATAATTTGAATGAAATATTTAAAATGGTTTTACTGTAATCACTTTGCCGATTATAAACGACATTCATTATTCTATCGTAAAAGTAGCGGCTACTTTGGCATCAGCTGTGACAAAACAGAACTTAAAGCTAGTTTTTTTGGCATTATTTTCAATTTGTCGGCTTTAATGTTCTATTTTTAAATAATATATTTTATAATTTTCGTAACGCAATTAAAATATTTCGCGTCTTTCTTCATAATTAATAGTATCGTTACATGAACATTGAAGACTGTGGCAAAACTGACACTTTTTTCACAGTGCCAAATTAATTTGATGATTTCTCGTAAAATAAATTAATCTGCAAGCAATCAAATATAATTTCCATAAACTATAATGTATCTTTAAAATATCCAAATCAAAATTTCATCAAAAATGTAACATTTAAAATTTAACCATGAATTCAGTCATGGTACACTTTATTTTGAAAACGCTCGGGTACCAAATATCAAATCGATCTGGTGTCAGGAAGGAGGTAAAATTTCAGTTACTAAATTTGACCCAAACAAATAAATAAATAAACTGGCCAAGCTAAATAAAACCGATTAATTAAAAATTATGGCGGGAAATTTAAGATAGGAATTTACGTCATTAAAGTCAAATTGATCGATGTAATTGCCATTCGAATATTATTTGACATTCGGATCGTCCTGTCTCCTAGTTCACGTGTGTTTGTGTCTCGCTCCGCGTTTCGTGCCGTCTCGCTCTAACTGCGTAGTAGTGACTCGCTCACTCCGCGTTAGTGTCGTCTCGCTCCAAACGCGTCGAGTATCTCGCTCACTCCGCGTTTTCGTGCCGTCCCGCTCTATCCGTGTCGTAGTGATTCGCTCACTCCGCGGTAGTGCCGTCTCGCTCGGAAACGCGTCGAGTGTCGTGCTCACTCCACGATCGTGCCGACCCACTCATTAGAGCAGTGCCAAGTGTTCCCAATAGCGATCGTGAATTCACACCTTATTCATCAGAATAAGCTGTGGATTTACGCCTTGCTGGGGAGTTGCCCTGCTCCTGGCCTCCCGTTGAGTTTCGGCTCAGCGTTGGGTCACGAGGAGACAGCCCCCCTAAGTATGTGTACCGTCTCCGTGTATGTACACTTAGTGTATCGTCCGTCCACGTATAGTGTGAATACCTTTGTGTTGTGATACGTACACCTGTTGCCGTTCAGTGTTGACTGTTTGTGTGACTTGTGTGTTTTTATGTTGTACTACCCAGTGCAACATGACGGACCATGATCCGTGGCTACCACGCCACGACCATCTAGACTCTCGTGTGGACTCCGAGACTACGTACAGCCCGGCCTCATCGAGGTCCAGCTCACGTTAGATCTCGGACCTCACGCACCACCGCTCACTCCCCGAGTCTAGCTTGTGCGGACAGGACACCGCTCGCCCCGGGTCGCCCTCGGCATTCTCGCGGGGTTGTACTGGTACCCTCCCGCCCCAATGCCTTCCGACGGCGGCCTGCGGCGAGTCTGGGCCCCCGCCCGGCACAGCCGATCAGGGCTCGGCCAAACCGAGGCGCTCATCACGCCGCACTGCGCAGGCGAGCGATCCACGACAGCCTGCCGCCGCGAGCCGATAATGCCCGCGCTCCCCCCCCCCCCCTACGTACCTGCCGACTCGCCTCTCCCTGAGCCAGAGGCCCCTCCTCCTCCGCCGACTTCTACATCACTCATGGCGGAGGCGAACGACTACACACCAAGGTATGTCCCCCCCCCGGCTCCCGACTCCCCTGCGCAGCCTTCCAGGAGGAAAAAGCAGCCGAGCCCCAGGAGGGAAGTTGCCACACCCCCTGTGGCCTCCACCTGTGATGCCGCCGCTATCCCAGCTAGCCACCAGCAGGAGCTGGAGCCTCCCGCGCTCCTCCGCAGCCGGACTTCACGCGGACCACTCGGCGCTCGCGGCGCCCCCCGCGTGGACCTGCTGACTCCCCTGCGGCTACCACAGCCGCGGAAATAACCGCCTCCGAGCCCGCAAACCATGCGGCCGCTCCGCACCTGCAGCCTCCGGTGCTCGCTTCGCCGCCCCAAGAGTTGGTGCAAAGCGAGGCCCCCGCATCGACTGCAGAGCTTCTGCAGTCTCTCCTCTCCCTGGTCATACTAGTAGACCTAGTTCAGAAGGTTCAGGCCGGGGAGGAGATCCTCCAAGCCATCATACAGGCCCTCCTAAAAGGCGCCCCCACCATCGCAGCCCTAATAAAAGTTTGGCTCCCCAGACCCTAGCTCGGACCCGCGCCTGGATATCTCCGGCATCCAGAAGCTCCTATTATAGGAGCCGACTGTGATTGCCGGAGATCCACGACGCGCGTCCCGGACTCGGGACACTCGCGTGCTATGCACTGCCCCCCCCCCCCCCCCCCCCCCGCGCTCTTGAACGCGTTAATTATATTTCTTTAAGTTGCAGGATCACCTGTTTCACTGAGCGAGCGGTAGCCGCGCGCCCGGTCAACTGACCCGCTGCCGTGGCATGCCCGCTCGCCAAATAGCAACCGCCCTGACGACACCAGACGCAGGGAGCATCTCGGAGCCACGCGACCGAGACGCCCCCAGGCGCGGTGCGCCCCCGACAATGCACCGTTGGATCGATGCCCCCCTATTCCCTTACCCCGCGCCGGTTCTAATCCGGCGCAAATACTTCTGTTGTGCGCCCGGAGTATGACGTGGGGCAGCCCTATTGCCCAATCACGTCAGCCCCGTGGCAGCCCCTTTCCCCCCCGACATAAAAAGCCTGGGGCTCGGGAAATACCTTCTCCCCCCCCCTCATTTCCCTGGTCGGTTGTGTCCGTGGTCGACAAAAGCGGCGCGTGTGGGAGTGGAACCATACACGCTTCCTGGTCCCCGGACCAAGACCCCACGCGTCGTCGGAGTCGACCGCAGGTCTTGGCCGCCCACGGCCCTTGCTACCGCGTTATTCTCTTTGTCACCTCGGGTTTCCCCCGCGTTCTGCCGCGGGGGGTCATCCCTAAAACTGACTCTATGCGCCCAGTATTCGTACTGGGCGCGTCATTCCACCCCAATTAGAGGGGCTTAGCCCCTGGTATTTGTTCCCCGCCCAAGGCCCTTTTCAGGGGCCCGGCGCGAGAAGAGTCTCCTTCTCTTGGTTTGACATTCGAACAAAACTGATCAACCACCTCCATAGTCCATGTACAATTCTTAATTACTACAGTTCAAAATATTCGTGAGCCTCTTATATATCACATACACGTTTAGCATTTTCTATAGCGTAATGTAGAAGCGGCATAGTGTCATCTGTTGTGGTTTATAAAAGTAATTGTAGGTAACATTAACCCTATGAGACAGAGTGCGATATTATGTTGAAATATCGCCATTCTTGTAGCACCGAGCTGCCCCCTTTTATTCCAAGGTCATTCATACAAAGTTGACTGCCCCTGGTTGTGACTGCAACTACCGTGGCTTCTAGTTCAAGTTTAGCGGCTTCATGCTTGGCCAGCTAATCAGTTGAAATAGTTTCTGTCAACTGGAATCCTATTGTGATATTTCTCGGGCTGTACTTTTTATTTGCAATACAAGTAAAGCCTCAAACAAAAAGATTATAAATTACAATCTAAGATTTAAAAAATAAATTTCAATAGACAATATGTTGCAAAGTTAAAATGTATTTTTATAGATAGGTTTTATGTACACAATTCAAAATTGTGTACTAAAAACCTAAATACCTAATACTAAATACTAAAAAATAAAATAGGTACCTAGATGCTTGTAGAGGATTAGGTAAGTGATATATATATGATATATATTTATGTAATAAATATTTTTAAGAGTCATTCTAGATAACTTTTCCTTTGCACATTCAGCAGTATTTTGGTTGGTGATTGTTGGCGCGCTCGGTATGTGTGTACCTGTGTCACATCTTCTTTATAGACAGCAATATTTACTGTCATTGTAATATTATATCTTGGGGTTTTCTGTGGGGTTGGGAGAGCTTTTCTTCCTCGTGGCCCGGGCGATGAAGCCAAGGCCTGCGAAATATGACCACAGGGTTGCAGCTTGTGGTAGGTAATTTCCTACCATCACATTACTGCTGTTTCCATGCAGATGCATCAGACTAATTAACCGCCGCCTGAGCCTCAGTGTTGTGTTGTCCTTTTTATTTTTGTTTGATATATTACCAATACTTTTTGTTTGGTATAAGTACTAATAAAAAATATTTTAATTATTATAACAGTGTTATAGTTGTTAGAACTAATTTATGAGAAATTTTATCCCCCTACTAATAAAAATATTTACACAACTAAGTAGCTATCCAATGTTGCTGTTTTTGTCTGATACATTGTAAAATTCACTTGACAAACAAAGACAGCATAAATATTAAATTTTTATTAGAGGAGTATATGTGCAACAAGCAAGTGGGAGTGTTACACATTTAGCATACTGATTTTGACATTGATGACTTTTACTACAACTATGTATTTAATATTTTGCTACTCACCACTGAACCACATAATAAACATCATTTTCTTTGTGATTTTATGTTCACGGAATTTATTACACAGCAGTGCAAGTGGAAATATATTAGCTGCTCTTCCCAGTAGGCACAAGATGAGACTCCAAACCACCAAAGCAGGTTCAACACGATGTTTGAAACTAAAAATAAATTATTAAGAAGTATTTACTTGCATAATATTATTTTGACTTAATGAAGTCTACAGATGAACCTTTGTAACTAATGAGCTAAAATATTATAAATATAAATTTAAGAAAATTTAAAAGCTCATTAAGTATTAAAAAAAATTTTAGCCTATAAATCTCACCTAAATATTGCCAGACCCAAATAAGCAAACACACAGGTTTCAGCAATAAATGCAAGAGTCCTCATAGTTTGCTGCATGGTGACTTGAGTAACAGTTGACAAATTGAAGTGGGTATAGTGGGACATTACAATACCACAGAACAATATTGCCATTATACCTATAATAAAATAAAAAAATTAAAAATTTAATAACTCTCCAAAAATAAATTAGAAGTAAACAAAAATGCTGTAGATTGTATACCTTACCTGACAAATGTATTCCTTCAGCTAGTACATATGGTGCATAAGTAAACACCAACATCATACCAAACTCTAGTGATGGATTCTTCCTCAAATCCACATGTTTTAACAGAAGGGCACTAATGAGTGCAAACAGAACTCCTATGCCAGCAGAAGCAAAGAACATCAACCAAAACCGATTGATAGCTGATAAGATGGCTTCAGTGGTCGACATGAGAGGATCATTGGAATCTAACACTGCAGTGGTCAATACAATAGCGACCGCATCATTGAGGATACTCTCTCCAAACACTAACATGTTCAAAACTGGATCTACGTCCAGAGCATGGAATATAGCAACTGTTGCTACAGGGTCCACAGCAGATATTAGTGAACCAAAGGCAAAGGATTCCACAAAACTAAGTTTGTAAACTACCTGTGCCAGTCCCAGCAAATATATACCAGCTCCAATTACGAATGCCGATATTGCAGTGCCAACAATAGCAAACAGTAATATTGAACCAATGTTTTGAAAGAAATTGCCTTTATGAAGATTATACCCAGATTCAAATATAATTGGAGGAAGAAGAACTAGAAAGAATGCAGTGGGTGAGAATGCTTCCTCCTTCCTCCAATTTGCTATATTCCTGATAGACATTAAATTTATTATCATTCCAATCAAAGCGCCAAGAAAAACAATAACAATGCTCTCAGGCAAATAAGTAAATCCTGTCTGCAGCATTAGATGAATAAGAAGAATCCCAAGGGCTAATATACAGAGTACAAAGAAAATAGCCATTGAGCTATTATGTTCATCCTCTGCAGAGCTTTTGCCAGGCAAAGGTGCGGCATCTGAAGGACTCGCATCGGAAATATTTGGTGACGAAGACGACGATACATTGACAGGTACCACAGAAAGGATAGATGTATTAGAAGGTCCAATTTCGTAAACAATATTTGTATTCTCTGTAGATGAAACATTCGTGAACAACGCATTGACTCCTGGCGGAGTTGTGGTGCTAGAACCTGTCATGTTTTGTGCTACATATCGTCTTGACCTTGACTTGTTTGATAACAGCGAAGGAAAGTAATTCAGTGATTGCGGTCTTATTGACTGACATATTGACTGTTCCAAAAGGTATATCATACAAATGTAAGCACAAAAAAGTCGTTTTACGGTTACCATTATATTTTCTTATACAGCTTAACTCACTTTAATTATAATTTAATGCAGTTTTTAATCAAAAGATAGGCTTTGAAGAATTTTGTCTGTACGACATGTAATGTCCATAATTTCAAATTTCTACTAACGAGAAATTCTCTAGCACTGTCGTATCACAAGTTGTTATTGAAAATGTACCTTACACATTTTTTTATGTTCGAAATTATTGTTGTCTGATTAGAACTTGTAAAAAAACTTCGTACTTCGTACTTCGTAATCTTAATATAAGTGTTTTTGACGTTGGTCAAAAACATCTATCATATGACTTTGGCAGTTCTCATGTGTCAATACTCGGAAAAGAATATTGGATGCATGGAGAATAGAGGTAAGGAGTACCATCTCTCTAAGGCAGAAAAGCTAAAAAGTGTCCGATAAAAGTAATTAAATATTAGTTCCAAAACTGCCCATAATGGCGCTAGAGTGTGATATGAAGTTAGCAATAAGAGATAGAGTGAAGTTATTTAAAATTTTTTACGACTTTAATAGATTAAAAGTAGTTAATTCAGTAAATCATGAAAATTCTAATTACTCGTATAGTCGAAAATATTTTTATATATAAAACCGAAGAAGATGCTAAGATTTAATTATACGTTTAAATTTTGCCGCTTTACTTCCGTCTGCGTCTGTAGCGCCCCCTATTTCACGCGATTTTACGGACACTGTTCATGTATGGAGGTGGTACTCCTTAATTCTATTCTCCATGCTTGGATGATCAACACTCAACAATGAACAAAGTAATATATACGGAATTTGCTCTTCGGTTGAGTGCTGTCAACAAGCGCCTTTTTTTGTTTTTTAGTTTTGGTGGTATTAATTAAGGAATTGTGAAGGTTTTTTTAAATATCTGTTGAGATATCTTATCTATATATGGTAGTGTGTAGTTTAATCGTGTTTGCTTGTCGTAAGTATTTAGTATTTGTAAGTTTTTGTTTGTAGGTTAAGCCGGTAACTAGTTTCTTTTCGTGGTCTGATATTGAAATTGATACCGATCCCCCGGACCCCGGAGGAGGTAGTACGAATAGAAAACGCACTAATCAAGAAAAAAATGAGCCTTTGGCTAAAAGATTACCAACAGTGCACACTCGGTACCTTTAATCCAACTGCATTATAATAACCCAGATTTTTCAAATAAAAAAGTTTATGATTCTGACGATACTGCACCTTATATAGTACATGTATCAAAGCCTAAGACCGATAGCGGTCCTGTCCTTAATCCCATTCAATTTGGACAGTTTGTATTTCAAAATAATGTACAGAATATTAAAATGGACGGGATTAAGAAGATAGGCCGCAATCCTGTCTTGATCGAATTTAAGTCTCCAGAGCACGCCAATTCTTTTATTGACCTGCCTGCAATATTAAGTGCTGGATACATTGTATCCATTCCCTCTTACAGTGTATCCCGCATGGGCATTGTCCGCAATGTTCCTGTGGACTGGTCGATGGAAGAGCTGGTTTAAAATATCCAAGTTCCGTTAAGCTATGGCAAAGTAGTTAAGGCACGTAGGTTGAGTCGCAAGAATATGAATGATCGAAACTCCCCTATTTGGATACCTACCCAATCAGTGGTTCTGACGGTCACTGGACAAAAATTACCTTCCCATGTCTATTGCTATTATAATTCTCTCCCCGTTGAGACATTTAAATTATCCACTATACAGTGTAATAAATGTTGCCGCTTTGGCCACGTTAAGGCACAGTGTAGGTGACAACCACTCTGTTATAAATGTTCTCAGAAGCATGAGTGAGCAACGTGTACAGCAACATCTTTTACTTGTATGTACTGTAGTGGTCCGCACGCAGCCAATGATGTCTCTTGCCCGGAATATTCCAGGCAAAAAGAGATAAAATTGGTTATGAGTCAGGAAAGTATCTCATACATGGCGGTATCAGCTCGATCGTGAGACGATCCTTTGCTGATTCAGCCAGGACTTCTCCTTCTGCAACTGTCAACATTTCGAGACAAACAGACAGACTGACAAAATCTCCCGTTACCACATCCTACAGAAAGACTGTGTTTATTCCTCGTCGCCCCATTCCTCCTATGTCCCCTGGGTATGACCACCAGGCACAAATATAATTGATCAACCATCTTCTCAGTCCTCTAATGGAGGCGTATATCCCTCTAGTAACGAAATTTCCCCAGTAGCCCCCAACGATAACTTACTTGACAACTTGACTATCTTCTTTATTGATCTCATTTCTAGGTCTAGCGACTCCCTACCGAACAAAACTCTTGCCAACCTGACCCAACTCGTGAAACTTTTGCCCAATAATGGCTCACACTGTAATACAGTGGAACAGCCGGAGCATCAGGAATAAGAAACAGGATATCATTTATTTAATTAATTCGTATAAGCCAACAATTCTCTCGTTTTCGGGTTCCGGGTTATGCCTGTTTCCGGGATGACAGGTCTGATGGCAGAACTGGAGTAGCCATTTTGGTCTCCAACCAATATACATATTCTGTATATACACTTCCTGTACATAGTAGTTATTTTAATATTGTAGCCGTCCATGTCTTAGATACAATTTTTATGTCTGTGTACGTCCCTCACCCTAATCCATCCATCTTCTCTGAACTGTCCTCCATTTTCTCTTCTGTTCCTTCCCCTTTGGTTGTGTTGGGTGACTTCAACACTCACCATACATCTTAGGGCTCCCATTGTAACGGTCCTAATTCCTCGTTCCTGATTGATATACTTGATGACCTCAACCTAATAGTCCTTAATGATGGATCCCCTACGCGTCGGGCCTCTCCTTTGCAGAACCCGTGGAGTGTGGTGGATCTATCGTTATGCTCCCCTTCTCTTTCTCCTTCATGTTCCTGGACAGTTATTCCTAATTCTTATTGTAGTGATCATTTTCCAATTCTAACTACAATAACATACAAACAGACTAGACAGACATTAACGTCCCCTTCCCTTCGGCTCAAATTTAAAACTTCTAATGCGAATTGGTCCCAATTCGCTGGCATTACGGATTCTGATTACTGATTAGCCTCTTCCTACCCATCAATACTAATAACACACTCATTATATCAAAATTTAAAAAATGTCCTTCTTTTGGCTGCGGATAGGACCATTCCATTAAAAACTACAGGTGATCGGAAAACTCTTTCTCCTCCCTGGTGGGACTCTGAGTGCACTGGAGTCTGTAAGCGACGCGAAAACGCAGAAAATTGTTTTCTAGGGCTATGAACCTAGAAAACTATTTAAATTATAAAAAAGTGGCATCTGAGGTTAAGCTTTTACTATCCGCAAAAAAGAAAAATGGTTGGCGCCAGTTTTGCCTGAGTCTTTCGCCTTTGTCCCATCCCTCACTAATTTGGAAAAACATTAAAAGGTTCCGAGGCTCCCTAGTTAGCGATTACCATCCGTCCAATAACCCATCAGAGTGGATACATGTTTGCTCTCAAAGGTTGGCGCCTCCGTCGGTTCCAACTTTTGACGAGTGCCAAAATTATGTTTCTTCTGGTCTTCCTATCAGTCATTTAGATAGTCATTTTTCTCTGAAGGAATTTCGATTGGTTCTAAGTTTATTAAAGGATACCGCTCCAGGCAGTGATGGATTACCATATTCATTAATAGTAAACCGCGGCCCGTTACTCAAGAAGTATGCCTGAATGTCTTAAATGGCATTTTCCAATCTGAGATTTCCCCGGAGGAATGGCGGACACAGATCATTCTACCGATACTGAAACCGGGAAAACTAAGCAATGATCCATCTAGTTATAGGCCCATCGCTCTTTTTATTACTTTGGCAAACATTTTGGAACATTTAATCAAAAATAGATTGGAATGCCTGATAGAGAGCAAATGCATTTTATCCAAAACACAGTTCGGTTTTCAGAAAGGCTTTAGCACTTTCCCCCCTTAGTCCCCTCCTGTATGACATTTACACCCATGATTTAGATTTATCCCTTAGTAGATTTTGTGAGGTCGTACAGTATACCGATGATCTGACAATATACAGTGCCTCAAAGGATATATATAAGGATACATATCGTATTGTAGTATTAATTTCAAACTAAGTAGAATTAAGGCCCGTATTAATAAAGCTTTCTTATCTCTAAGACAATTCTCAAAAAAAAGTACTTAAGACCTTGTTTTAATAATTAATAGACCGTACTTAAGTACAGCTGTAGGTACGGCGTATCAAGTGAGTGCGAACGTATTATTAAACGAGACTCGTTACTCAAGTACGCTGTCATTGCTGTCAAACTGTTACTTGAGAAGCGGTTTCGTGGGTACAGTCAAACCTTGACTTGAGAACGGCTTGCTTGGGAATTGGGATACAGTACATTATTATTTGTGGTGTTTTTGGTTGTGTTACAATTATGTTAATTAAAATCTAAATATTTATGATTAAACAAACTCAGAATTTACACTACATACTCAACATAAAATAAAGTTATAATAAAAGATGCTATATTGATACATCATTGATACTTATTCTTCTTTTTTTTTGGTAATCGCGGTTGCAAAGGTTTTGCACCATTCTGCCAGTGTCGAGTATTTGTAGAAATATTTTCGATTTTATTTAAATATATTTATTTATTTATATTAAACGAATTACCTATTTGATTTATATTAATTGACTTGATTTGACACTTGACAGCAGAACTTTTTTTCGCTGCCCAAAAAACAACCCTCATTATATGATCCCTCCCTCCTACAATTCCTCGCTCTTTCAACCTTAAATCTGTTCTGTGTTTTGTAAATACTCCTTTTACTGAAACTTTATGTACCTACATACTTTGGTACTGGCCCTAAATTTGTCTGTTCTAGGTTTTAGATTATTCAACAGACTTCTTCCTGTACACCGTGCTCTTGCTTATTCATAAAACCAACTCATAAGGCAGAGTTTTCGTCAACACAACACATTGGCGAATCACTACGGAGCCACTTTAAAGAATAAGAAGAAGAAGAACTTTTTTCGAATGGCAATGATCCGCAATCCATTTTACGTAGTTGTTAAAAAAATATGGATATTATTATGCTAGACAATAATAAATATTAATATACCTATACGTAAAAATTAATGAAAATCAGTTTTTTCAATATAAAGAATACAGACTAAACTTTTTTTGGTATTTATATTATTAAATATTACATTTTTAAAAAGAAATGTTGAAGGAATGTATAATCAATAAATCCGTTCTTTGTAGAAGTGTAAAAGAAACGTTATTTTATTCGTTCTTTGTTGTGTAGATGACGCTTAAAAGTTGAGTAAGTGATCTCAATAACGTTATCAACTGAGACGGTCTTGAGATCATACTATGAATTAAAGACCGTCTTGAGAAGCTAATCGTTACTTGAGACTGTCTCAGCCAAGAAAGGTCTTGAGAACGAGTTTGAGAACGGTTTATAATTACGGGCCTTAGTCTCCGAGATCTCGACTCGATTTTTGGCCGAGAATGCTAAGACAGATCTCGATCAAATTTTATTAGCGTGTACAGATTGTACAATAATTAACCTATGCATACCCGCTAGTTTTTGCGGTGCGGCCAATCTCAGGTACAAGGCGCTAAATTTGCGAAAAATTGTGGCTATACTTCCGTTTAGCTCACCCCTCCGATTTAATTCAAAATTTGCACAGAGGTTCCAGAGGTTTTTGAATTAAATCGGAGGGGTGAGCTAAACGGAAGTATAGCCAAAATTGTACCCACTTTACCTACATTCTGATGAAGTATCCATCTTACTATATATTAATACTTTTTAAGAGCGATTACCGTCGCCTGTGGACAACCGTAACACCGGAGGAGTCGCAAGTGCGTTGTCGGGCTTATAAGAGGGAGTATGCGTATGTATATACGTATATATGTATGAGAGGGAGTATCCTTGAAGGTTTGCAAGTCGTAATGGTCCAGAAATGCCGCTGGCGACAGTTAATCCAGTTGAATTGTGCGCAGTAGAAAACTTCGGGTAAAGCGCACGGTGGAGGACTGCCACTCATCAAGGTGATGAGGATGATACTTTTGCCGCGTGGAACGGTGGCGAAAAGTTGCAGCGGAGCGGGTATAAGTCCGAGCAATTCGTCGGTAATATCCTTGCCTTGTAACAAATTTGGTGTATGGCATTTTTTACTGTCCCATTCAGCGTGTAGCCTGACTTAGTTTCAGGTAGAAACACTTAACATTATCAGCGTATTTTAACCACCATAGAAATGGTTTCTTTGGAAGAATAGCAAAATGATAGATTATTAAAGGAAAGCTGTCATTTTGTCCATTTCTATGGTGGCCATGCTAAGCGTGCAGTTATCAACAGACTTCGATTTTATGAAGCACATGTTATCTCTGACAAGTGTAAATAATAATGCGATTAAGATCGACACTTTATTATGCGTCTAAACTTACATAGATTATTTGGTTAATTTCATATGGAAACCTTTGTTTAGATTTTAATTAACTTTATTACATCATTTTGAAAAATATATCATTAACCATTTTGTATGCCAAACTTATTATATTACATTAGTTTAGTCAAGTGTTGAAGGCGCATAGTCTACAAAAATATAACATAATTTAACTATTGCCTAAGGTGCCTATGCATAAACAGCATCATTAACATTTAGAGATAGTATGTCGTAAGAGTGTTGAGCACTTTTTCGCTTATCATAAATAAGTGATAGTAGTGGCATTCAAAAGGTTAATTAAACTATATAATTTCATAAGCCTGTCTTGAAAGTGTGGAAGTATTAATTAATTAATTATTAATTTGTAGAAGGCAAACATCTTTGAATAAATGTTTTCATATCCTCGAGTTCTACCTCGGATGAACTGTGTGATAGACCTTGGTAGGTATTGAATTCTGTGTTCTTCATAAATGTCTTCAGAAACGACGCCGTCATCTGCCCCCATTTGAATGGCACGACGGGGTCACAATCACCATGAGCTTGGAAAATCTAAACAAATGAAGTAGGAATTAGTACTCGAAAAGGTTTTTTCAACAATATGGATGCTTTTAATTAAAAAATACTTATACACTTTATGGCTCACTTCAGTCGAGAATAAAACATGAAATAAACCTAACCAAGAGTATGTCATGACATGTCTAAAGAGGGTTCCGTAACTATCAACGCTCAATAGGTTTTCTTTGAATTACTTCTAAAGTTATTGTCCTATTTTCCTCAAAATAATTTTCCTAACGAGTTTTTAGCATGATCTATCAGCATGGAAAATTACAAGTTTCTATCTCCTATAGTTTAGAAATACCAACTTACAAACCACTTTGGAGGCCGATTACTCGAAAATGGTTGACTTTATAAAAAGTCATGTATGAAAATTTGTGTTTTTTTAAGTACCTATTCAACGATACACCACACAATGGGGTTGAATGAAAAAATATTTTTCATTCACACATCACATGTCTCGAGCTCTCCACGAGCCATCCCTAAAAAATAAAATAATTATTATTTTATGACAAAAAAACTGAGATCTATACACAGTGTTTAACTATACCAAATTTCATCAATTTATATTCATAATTACAGAAGCTAGAAGCGTGGACAGACAGGCAGACAGACGGACCGACAGAGCAAAACTATAAAAGTTCTTTGAGATTAATGGAACCATAAAAAGGATGTGCGAGGGGCGCTCTGTATTCTCCAGACTCTTGTGCTTATCGCGGCAAATTACTATACTCCGTTAAGATCAGAACTAAATATAGAAAAAGGGAAGCCAAGCCTGCAAGGAAAAGCTTGACATTATGTAAAGGCATTTAAAATATTAACATTTCTAGTTATTTGACAATATATACACACATTTTTTTTATTAATAATTCCTTAGACAAACAAAATTATTTGGGTTTATACTAATACTATCTGTAATATAATCAATACTAGACAACTCTATAAGACCTGAAGAAGGTTGTATATCACTAGAATCCCTAAATTAGGTTATCTAGTTGATAGTAAGTCTATAAATATGCAAATAAGTCTTTCAAATTGGTATTAACAAACAATACCCTAATATGAATGTCAAATTAATTATTTGATCTCTGTCATACTTTATTTAAATTTAAATACATCAATATACGCAATAAGCAAAATATTTTATACTAACTGGTGCCCACAACTTCTTTTCATAAAATTAACAGAAAAAGAACCTTATTTTTACCCTTTAGAGTTTAGGTACTGAATCCCACAAATTGTCTTTCCAGCCAAGAAGTTATTGACGAAAGTTAAAAAATAACATAGTACCTAATTCATTTATTGTATATTTATAAATCAATGTATGATTACTTTTAAGTTTTTAATTTTATTATACTACTTACGGGGACATCTTTATTCTTTGTAGCATTTGGGAAGTTAGAATGCCTTGGTAACCAGCATGACAGAGCCATCACACCAGCCAATGCTTCAGGATATGTTAATGCAGCATGCAGAGCTAATCCTCCTCCTTGTGAAAAACCACCCAGCATTATACGATTGGCTGGAATCCCAGCCTAAAAAAACATTATAATTATTCCATAAACAATTTGTTATTTTTGACAAAATGTCTGTTAATTAAGCCTTACTTTTATTTCGTCTTTGATTAGTCCATGTACTAGACTAGTCGCCCTTATGATACCTTCTTCATCTTCAGGGCCTGTGGCATCCAATGACCGCAAATCAAACCAAGACGGCATTCGGAAGCCAGCATTTAATGTTACTGGCATAGACGACGCGGTGGGGCAGATAACTTTGACATGAGATCCCCTGATTGCGGCAATTGTACTCGCCCAACCATGGCTACAATATATTAATAAGTAATTAATTAAAGGTTTTTAAAGTACTATTATATTGTTTATACGTATTAAATCTTGTTAAGCACTAACCCAGTGTCACCGAGACCGTGAAAAAATATGAGCTGGAAATAAATAAAACAAACAGTTATTACAGTACATTAACAACTATTGAATTATTTCTTTGAAAATATTTAACTTACAGAAGCAGTTTGTTTAGCTGTCGCGGCGATAATTACTGGATTTGGTTCCATTATCAGATTTTATGTGAAAATCAATATAAATTACTTTCTCTGAATAGGTATATATTTTTCTAAATGACCGATACTGTAGCTCTACTGCACTGATGTCTACAAATTATTTAGAGTGAGTTAGCGACATAGATGATAAGTAATACTACTGAAGGTTAGCGATACTGATTCTACTTTTCGTTTATATACAAAATCTATATGACTATTGTCTATGGTATTTCAAAATTAGCAAGTGCCATTCTCACGGCCCAGCCTGCAAATCCAGCAGCCTGTCATTATGGTCAATAATGGTTTTTAAAGTCGCAATGATCAAAGAATACAATGGACTTGCCCTAGCTATGACTAAAACGTGTCTAATTTATGAGCTGAATATGAACATAAAATGGCTGCCGTACTAGAGTGGAAGCAGTATAAATATTTTTAATTTTTATAAATTTTACAATAACTTACATTTGTTGTATACGTAAATAAAAAACTTATTTTACTAATAACATTGTACATTTAACTACTTTTGTCAAGTATTTTTTAACCGAGATCCAAAAAAGTTTTAGATGCTGAGGATAGTTTTATTCTGTTTGTTCATCGATCATTCCAATACAGCTCTATCACTTTAAGCCTGGCCACAGACGTTTTTAATATGACATTCTTTAAGAACGTCAAATTCAGTCCGAAGGCAAAGTTTCCATACAAATCACGGATAGTCCACACACGTGCATAATCTTTAAGATTCTTAATGTGTCAGTTCGAACTTAAAGAATGATTCTGACGTACGTTCTTAATCCAGGAAGCTTAATATTAAGATCGAACTGACAGAATTAAGAAAAGAACGCACAGTTTTCCACATATTTCTATAGAATAGAGACTTAAATTAAGATTGTGCACAGATTGTAAATTAAGTAATTTGATACATAACTATAGGTTACAGATTATATATTTTATTAAATCAAAGGATAAATCTGTTTTTGTTGAAAATCATCCATGTATATGGGATACTACAAATAAGAAGTATCACGATAGAATTATATTTTAATCCGCTACTTGTACTAGTTACTATGATACCAAGTTTCATCAAAATCCGTTCAGTAGTTTATGGCCGTGCTAATCTGAATTTTAAGATAAGACATGCGTGTGATGTAATGTTTGAATTTTGTCTATGGATTAAGATTCTTAAATTCAGGAAGGAATTCATCACAGCAGCTTAAAAAAATAGAGTGTATGCTTATGACCGCACGCCAGAATTGAAAACTTCATTGGCAATCGTAATCAATTTACGTGTATTTATTATATCCTTTCACCTCACAGCGTTATTAGCCATAGGAGAGGAAGTGCCATTTCATTATTGAACTCACGCATAAGTATTTTTACATAATAGGAGACCCAGAGGTTATAATATAATTTTAGTGTATATTGGTTATATATTTATTTGTATACGAGCTGATCCGAGTTACGAGTTTATGAAATGAAATGATGCTTTTTGAAGTGAAAACTTCGATCTCTTAATCGATCGGGTGAACTCGGGACCGCCGAGTGTACGCGAGCGAGAAAGTACCACACACACATTTCTTCGTAGGCTGTGAGTTAGGCTAATCCGTCACGCTCTAAGGTGTTATATACATGTATATATATATACGTAAATTGATTACGATTGCCAATGAAGTTATTACTTCTGGCGAGCGGTCTAAGGCTAGGACTATATGCACCGGAATCCGGAAGGCCGTAGAAAATCTTGAGAATTGAAAAAAGAACTTTGCACTAATACAATAGAGTTGAAAATCGAAGTATCTGGTGTCAATCAGTCATATATATCATTGACATTTGACTCGACTCTTATGTGTTTGATTTTCAACCCTAATGTATTAGCGCAGAGTTTAATCTAGCACACACTCTACTTTTTTTTATTATTAATTTATTTAGGAACTTTTGACGCACAGCGTAAATCAGTCCCATCGTAACTTAATCTTATACCTAATGACAAGATGCTTTATTTGGTGAAAATATGGTTACGATTAATAGGTGTTATATTTTTTACGGGTTGGCAAATAAGTCCTGGGGGTCTACAAAGGCCACTTTAGGTGTTTCATATATTTTTTTCAAATCATATTATGTGTGCATTTCTGTTGAAAACTGTCAAAATTTATGTTTTCATATATGATAGAATCAGATGAATCATGTAGCCATTTTCCTATTTTACGATTTTTGTATGGAAAAAATATATTAAACTTATTATGCAACACCTAAAGTTGCCTTTTTAGACCCCCAGGTGGCGTTGATAGATGGAACTAAAAACTTTTTGAACTACTAAGGTGGAATAGAAACTTATCTATAATCAAATGAATATACTTACTCATTTCTAAACGAAATTAGTTTGTTCATAAACTGTCTATGTGATTCTCTTGATGGGGATTAATATTTTCTTCTCCAGCTTTCAACCATATTTTTCTTACTGTATCACTTTTCGGAAACCTATAAAAAAAACAATTAAGTAGGTATTATTTGTTATCATTTGCCAAATAATTTTGGTTAGAACAATAATTATTAAAAGCTGTTATCTTATTTTAAAATCACATAAAACACATTCAGGATGCCTTTTGTCTTCATAGATTACATGATTGTAATGATTATAATTATTTGAATATTTATCGATAACTATTTCAAAACGGTACAACGCTTTTCAATGACGTAAATAAATCTAATGACTTAAAATGCGATATAAAGGACTGTTAAAATGAAATGTACGTGGATATAGATATAATAAATGAAAATATCTAATTACGTTGCAATTATTTTATGAAACATTAATATTATTGCTTAAAACCGGCTACTAACATGTGTAAAGACAATTGAGGTTTATTTTTACTTTTTATTGCATCTCACCTTGATAAAACATTTAGGGATGTCAATTATAACTTTAAAAAAATTCTATAATAAATAGTAAATTTTTAAAGGGTAAATTCTTTTAATCTTCAGGAAATTCTTATTTATTAAATAACAAAAAAAACCTTTTGATTTTGAGACCTACCACAAAAAGTGAGCTGGAAATGGAGACCATGCCCAGTGGTCTCGGACGTCATAGAGCGACATCGGTTGATTTGCCATCTAAAATCGGTATATTTGTACCAAAAATCGGTATATAAAAAAAACAATATAGAATCATATTAGTCTAATAGTTATTAAGTAATCTAAGGTAACCTATGTAACCTATGATTACATATTACAAACTTATATTATGAAAAACGGCCTATATGTCCATTTTTATGTATTTTGTTTCTTTAGAGTGTCTTTTCCTGATGTTATGATAATATCCTTATTGCAACTCTTGCAATAGGCATAGTTGACGCCTTTAAGCTGGGACGCCGGTGAAAATTTAAAGCAATACAAGCTGAAAATCGAAGTGTCAAATATCAGATTTGTCAGCTGTACACGATTTCATTTGTGCACAAAAACGGACACCGGTCCGAAATGATGTAAGTGATCACGAGTGACGGCAAGCGCAGACAAGTTGCGGCAAATGAGGTCTACACATGTTGGCACTGGGCTTCAATCGGCCAACTAGGTGAGAGACATCGAGCGATGATAATGCAAGGCAAATCGGCTGTCTACACGTTGGCGCTTGCAACGCTGCTATAACTATATGGCGCTTTAATCACCATCCAGCCTGCAAATCCAATACCGCGGCCTTGAAGAGGACTTGTAGGCAAAAATAAAAAATTATTGACACTATTGACAGCCATGACTACCGGTGTTGGATTTGCAGGCTGGACCGTGAGCGGCTATACATGTTGGCCCAGCATTGCCGACGCTCGCATTGGCCTACACGGCAAAGAGAATGTAACTACGTATACTACGTATATTATACTACTGGGCCAACATGTATAGCAGCATGAGAGCAGAAAAAATGAAATATCTCTTTCAGTAGTAGTACTTATCATCTGTGAATATCTCTATTCTCTATGCCTTGCTTTGTATGCTCGTAAATTTTAATCAAAATATTTTGTTTATTTGTGAAAAAGATTATATTTACTTTGTTAAGGTGTAACGTACTTTTCACATTTGATTGATTAAATAAAGATATTATTGGTAAGATACCACTTATTTAATTAAGTTCTATATAAATTACATGTTTCTAGACCTAAATTGTGAAGAGAAACTTCGATATTGACAAGTCATTGTAAATTTCTGTAAATTAATTTAAAAATCAGTCCTTTAATAATTAATGCATCATGTTGATTAAGAAATACCAAAAAATATATACATTATTAATGATAAATATTAGATAAGCTTCAAAAAGTTTTGTACAGTAGTACACAGTCCCATGTGACAGGACGATTGTTTTTTTTACCAACCCAATACCATAATATTGCATAAGCTAGATCTTGGGAGACTTAAAGTCCTAAATATGTTTCATCAAATACCAACCATTATCAAAAAAATGACAATGTTACTGAGATAAACAAGTTACACAGCATTGACCATGTTATAAACAAGTAACAATATTATTGTAAACTGCTATTCACGATACATTTCTATACAGTTACTGTATTCCAGTGTAGACCACCTTGTTGTCTCTCGGCAATCTTCGTTTTTCTATGGAAGTGATAGACAATAATTATGTGAAAAATGTTTTCTAAAAGACATTAACAAAGTAGTTTTACTTTACAAATTAATTTTATTTCAAAAGTAATTAATTTAATATTAGCAAGAAAACGTTAACTTGTATAAAATCATATGATAAACAAGATCACTGTTAACCTGGTACATAATAAGTTGTAGTTTTCTGCAATAAGCATAATACATATTACAATGTATGTATGTGTATGTATAATACATATGAAATGCTGAATATAATGCAAGTAAAGTCATGTAAAAAAGGGATTAATCTAAATTCAAACAAATATAATATTAATATCATTACATTATTATTAAATGTGAATTTTAAGTTGAAGAGGTTTATGTATTTTTACCAATTCTAAGCATGTTCATGATTATGAGGCATCCAATAATTTAAATAAATATATTACAGATTTTGAATAAGTTCCTCAAGGAGTTTGGTTAACACTTTACAGGCCAACATTGCAGTGTGTGATGATAAAAGGTATGATATGTTATTATAAGGCGATTTTTGTTTGCCCCAAAAGTAATAAAATTAAATACACTTTGATAAGAACTGATTGATTCATGATTTCCTAACATTTCTTAACCTGGTTCCACACTCTTTGTTTGTTGCAAATACCAAACAGCATTGAAACAAATAATGTGCACAAATACATCATTGCAACACTGGTGTAACTAGCTATTTATAGGGTGGTTAGTTATTTATTTTTGAAGTTTACTCCTTAAGAAACAATTTTCATATATAAGCATATATTTTCATGTATGAAAATCGATGGGAGTAAAATCGAATTCACAATGTTATACGGTACGGTGTCACACAATGTTAGCTGAAGATGCATCAGTCGCTTTGCATTGCACACCAAATTTTACTTTTTAGAGTAAACTAGTTGTACATGGGAGCTGACACACACTTTTTTTATTATAATATTATTAATATTGTGTCTATTAAAAACTATAATTTATACACCTTGATGTTTTAATTCTCTAGAAAAACAGACAACCACCCATCCACACCTTTGTGTTTTCGGTTTCTCGAGTATTGGAGCCAGTATTACAAAGCTGTAAATTATTTTTCTTTCAGACCATAAACATTCAATTTAAAAATACTTAATTTTCAGATAACTATGGCTTCTGATGACACTTCTTTGGGCTTGGATCTAGGACGCTTAGAAATAGAGAAAAACAAAACAATCAAAAAGGAAACAGTAGAAAATCCATTTTTTAATCCATCACAAAACAAAAAGAAGCCATCAATAAGTGTTAAATGTACATGTATGGTGCAAAAGCGGAAGAATATTAAAAAGAAAACCAATATTCTAAGGGAACCTTTTTTAAGACTGTCACATCCTTATTGTAAAAATGTTAACAATAAAAATTCAACAAGCATGCTACAAATTAATTGTCAAACTTCTCAAAACTTGCAACCAGATCTGTTAAACTTACACACACTTGTTAACAATTGCAACCAACTGTGCATATCAACAGATAAGAAATTTTTTGACTTGAAGACAAAACAAGCAAAAGATGGTGTTGGAAATACCAAATGGTGGAAGAGTAGGGGAAGTAAATCAACAGGTGAAAGAAACTATCCAAAGGTGGATTCTGACAAAGGATCATCTAGCACTTGCTCCCAGCAGGCATTACATCCAACACCTCCTTGTGATGTCACAATAGATGAATTAGCAAGCTATTTTGAAACTTTTGTTCATATTCCCAAGAAAATGTCCACAATGGCAGAGATGATGTATATTTAGGATTTTCTTTTTTGTGGAGAACATTGTATTCATGATTGATGTTTAAATGTTTTATCCATCTGTGTTTTTATATGACTAGTTTATTTCGTTTTTAATTAAACGATTTTTAAATATATATTCTTCTAATGTACTTTATCAGATTTTAAATTTATAAAAATAAATATTGTAATAAATATTTTAAATAATATCTAAATGATTCTGATAGTAAATTACCATCATATTTCATTGATTTTTTAATTGCAAAAACTTTAAATTGATCCTTATCTATTTAAATAAACCCGGCCAAGTAAGAGTCGGACTCGCGCACGTAGAGTTCCGTACCATTATTTACATGTTTACTTAATAATTCGTTATTTTTGTACAAAGTTTTCCAAGTAAGGCATATATAACTCCTAAACTAACAAAGTTATATGAGCCGTTATAGTTTTCCTTTAATCACTAAACAAACTTTGGACCCCATTTTACCCCTTTAAGTACGTTAAACCGACTTCCAAAGTAAAAATGCACAAAAAAGTATGAAATAATTCCGGTACCTACTTCAACATTTTGAAAATTGAGTAGAGAAATAGTTAAAATTTCACCCAAGTTTAAAAGGGGACATATTTAGAAACTAAATTTTATTTCATACTTTTTTGTAAAAATGCACAGTGACTTTCGAAGTCGGTTTAATTTTTTGTTTAAAAATAATCATAATTTTTCCTTTTAGTGATATTTGTAAAAATTTTAATAATACATTTTAAGAACGTTGAAAATAAACGAACGAATGATCGAATAATTGAATACGCGCCAAGCTTCCATTAGGTATTATATATAAGATGATGATGATGATGACTGTAAGTTAAAGTAATGTAAAATGTCGAAATTTCCAAACGCGTATCTTTAAAGACTGAGGAGTTCTGTTCAGTGCTTTTGGATCCAGTGTGTACTGCAAGGTGGACTAGGTGCACAATCTTACTTTATGGTAGCATATGCTTCTAGGGTTACTTCTGAAAAAGTTAAAATCCAAAAAATATGTGTTTATATAAATTTCCCAGGAGTTCCCTCGATTCCTCATGGATGCCATCATCAGGTCACCGCTTTGGTGATAACGAGACCAGTTTCGGATTATACCCAATACATAAAAAAAGCATTTTGCAAATCGGTCCAAAAACGGCAGAGTAATGTTCAAAGATATCCGTGTCGGTGTAAATTACTATGAGAAGTATCTACTTATTATATAATCATTATGTCATGTATTATGGTGTGATGATGGTGGTGATGATGATGATTACTTTAATTGACATAGTGGCTTATGCTTGCAGTTCTTTAAGCAACGCCGAAATCCCCAAACATGTATCTATAAGGAGTTAGGAGATCTGTTTAGTACTTTTGGATCCAGGGTATATCTTGGTGCAAAATCTTACTTTTTGGCAGCTTAAGCTTGGGTTACTTTAGAAAAAGTCGAAATCACTATATGTGTCCATATAAATTTTGAAGTTCCCTCGATTCCTCATGTATCCTATCATCAGGTCACCACTTTTGTGAAAACGGGACCAACTTCGGAGTATACCCTTTACATCAAAACATACAAAATAAAAATATATATTAGGTCTTTACCTATGAAATTGCCGTTTTGTATGAAAAAATTTAAACGAATTTTTTTCATGTATTTTTATTTGTATTAATCGAAGTAATCAATGCATCTTTGTGAACGAAGTGGCAGTTTATTGATGCCCTTCTTAAAGAAATCAGCTGGACGGGAGGCATCAAATACTTACTTCAAAGGCATTTTGTACTGCCTCTCGGGTGTTGAATTTTTTTCGCGCCAAGAAGTTATCCAAATTCTGGAAAAAGTAGTAGTCTGTAGGCGCAAGGTCTGGTGAGTAGGGCGGATGACGGAGAGCTTCCAACCCCAGTTCTTGCAACTTGGAGACCGTCTGCTGTGCAGAATGAGGTCGCGCGTTGTCGTGCAGGAGCAGCGGAGACGAGCCATTGACCAATGCTGGTTGGAGATGTGCCAGCTTCTCCATCATTGTGTTCAGTTCTTCACAGTACACATCTGCAGTAATGTTCACCCCGTTTGGTAAGAAGCTGTGATGAATCACACCAAGGGGTAAGTTTTCGTTTAGGGAATTGTTTAGGTGCTGAACCAGGATCCAACCAACTTGCTAAGCGCTTGCGGTTATCAAACTTTAAAATTCCTTCATTTGTATGTCTGTTGAGCAGTGCAAGGCACGTCTCGACGCGTACTCGTGCTGGCGATCATCGAGTTCGTGGGGCACCCATTTGTCAAGCTTTTTTACCTTGCCAATTTCACGCAAATGGACCAATATTGTTTTGACGCTAACGTCGAAAGCCGCTGCTAATTCAGCCGTAGATTGTGTATCATCAGCTTCCACAATCGCCTTTAATTCGTCATTGTCGACCAAAGTCTTCAGACGACCGCGAGGTTCATTTTTCAGGTCGAAATTTCCAGAACGGAAGCGAGCAAACCAATAACAGGTGGTGCGTTGGTTTGTAGTGTTAGCTCCGTAAACGTCGTTGATGTTGCGTGCCGCTTGTGCCGCGTTGCTGCCACGACGGTACTCATATTCCATAATTACTCGAATTTTTAACGTATCCATGATGACGAAAGAGATTGAAATGCGATGTAAAATGTAACACTAGTCAATAAACAAATGACTACTTTTGGAAAAAGAATTCCATGTTTTTACAGTAAAATTAATTTGAAATTAGAATTCTTAGCCAAACAAAAATTATTTTGATTTTAAATGGCCAGTACTGAAGAACGGCAATTTCATAGGTAAATACCTATTATTTATTTATTAATTCTATTTTGTATATATATATTATAAATATACAGCCGAACGTATAAACGCCTCCTTTTTTGGAAGTCGGTTAAAGATTGTAGTTATTGAAGATTCCGATTATTTATAGTTTGTACAAGATTTGCTCGTTAGAAGTATTAGAAAGATGTTTACTGTAATGTTACATAGTCAAGCACAGAACACTACATCGTGCATTGGTAAGGAAGAGACAGTCGACAGAACATTACCACTACTCGCCCTCGAACAAACACATTCTTTAAGTAGGTGTTGCTAACAGTAGGTCGTGCTAGAACCCGGAACCCTTATGTGACAGGTGGCAAACAAATGCATGGGAAGGCACTTATTAAACCAAAACTTGCAAGATATAAAAAATACCTAGCAAATAATAAAATTATGGAATTTTACATACTTATATTTATTTTCAATATTACAATATTTAATTGATTTGCAAAAATTACAATGAATAATTCTTCAAAACAAGTCACTGATTACTTGATATCGTCTCCAAAAAAAGGCTGTATAGATTTAATTTGTTAGAAATACAACAATGTAAATCGAAAACATTATTTTTTTATATCTAGCCTACAAAAAATGTAAAGTAATTATGAATAGTGATAAATCTTTAAAATAAAACAAAATCTTTCATTACTATACAACCAATTTCAAACACAACATTCGAAATTTTATACATGTAAATAGGTATCACTATACCAAATTTTTATAATCACAGTTACAGACTATAAGGTATCAAAACTGTAACATAATTCTATAGTGCATTAATTGTATTAGTAACCACTATGAACAGAGAGAATGTTTATAATAATATGTTGAAACTGTAGCTCAGTGGATGACACCAATAATACACAAGTCCACAGTTCACCATGCGCACCATTAAAAAAATAAATTATAGATGTACCTAACCTAAATTTTCTATTTATCTTGGCATTTGTTCTCTGCGGATCTGTAAAACAATTTTTTTATTAATAAATGTAGTAAAATTATAGTTTTTGTATGTTATTTTCATATTAGCATTATCATTTAATTGATTTTAATTAAATAATAAGGTTTTAAAAATTAATGTTGCAAACAACAAGCACTGTATTAAAAATCAGTTTCCAGTTAATTTGAGACTAAATTAAATGACATGAAGCACACAAATACAGTGCCAGTGATTAATCCAGTATTTACTAATAAGAAGCTACAAATTTACTTATTTTATTTATTTTGTATGAACTTACAGCTGTGGAGCATGATAGAGGGGAGTAATTATTTTGTGGATTGGAAGAGCCTGCGAACAAGTTACTCTGCATCTGTTGTTGATGTTGAGGCGGAGGATGGGTAGCGAGGGGCGAGACCGGCGGAGCCATGCCATTCACACCTCCACTCACATTGTTTGGACTTCCGGTGGTAGAGAGGCGCGAGAACGCTGCCAGTGCATCAGGAAAGTTTGGAGGTGTTGCAGGGGTATTACAGGGAGTCATAAGTTGCTGAAACAAGAATTTGTCAGTTGTATCGAAGCTATTTACTTTGTTAATGTTATATTTTAATTTTTAAATATTATTATGATCATCATAAGTATTAATTAAAATAATTTTTATATATTAATTGACATTTATTTATTAGGCTACACTGAGACTACATGGATCTGGAATCTCTTCAGCCAGAAAAATAATGGTTCTGGACTCACCCAGATTCAATCTGTCTCTTAACAATCATATGAATTTTTCCTGCATTGACTACATAGCATTCAACAGACATTCTGGTTCTCTCCAGGCACACGGTTTGTTTTTTTTTTACACAAGGGGCAGGGCTTATCTATACTGTATGTAGTTATTGTAATTCATAGAGCCAACTACATAGTAATGGAAAATGTTTGTTCCCAATGCTTCCGGAAGATTTTAAAACCTATTTTTTGGGTCCAATTATTATGAACAGCTACCTTTAAACACAATATTTCAACTAAAACACAATACTTCCATTTTAAACAGTAACCTATATAGCACAAATCTTTGGATAAATAAAATACAATGTTCTGGAGCAAGTGTACAGTGAAAACTGAGTAAATTTTTGGATACATGTAGTCCAAGCCTTAAATTTTCTAAATATTTTAAACCTCTAAACAGATTTGAATGTGCACACTTCTCAACCTGGATTAGTATGTATGCTACCTGATAATGCTGTGCAGCACCATTTGCACTTGGAGGTATTGCAACTTCTTGAAAAAATATTGATAAGGCCGTCTGAAATTAAATATTAAAGAGGTAAGTATTTTGGTATCATTTTATTCTTTATAATTGCCATTGTAGTTAAAGCATGCAGCTTTAGATAAATAATAATATTGAAAAATATAACCCCCAATATTCCACATCTAATAACGACACATTACTCAAAGATTTTTAAAAATCTCATTTGTTGACATCAATCCCAACACATAGCATGACCTAAAAAAGTTCTTTTCATAATTTTTTTCGTAAAAAATAACATTATCATAATAACAAATAACAATATTGTGTCATTATTATTGTTATTGTTCGCTTATTTACAAGTCGTACTATCAGAACACACTTTGGTCAAGGGAAAATGGTTAATTGAATTTACTTACAGAGCACAAAACGGGGATCTTTTATAAACTATCGTCGAATGTAGAACACTAGATGTGAAAACAGAATTAAATAAGGAGAGAAGCCATTTCATAATTGTGTTTGTTTATATGGATTATTCCAATTTACCTCAAATTGCCATTGAGCAGCTTGTAATGATGATTTTGCTTGTTCACGAGCGCAACCAGCTGCTAACACAAATTGATTTATCATAACTTGTTCGCGTAGAGAATCCATGATAATTATTGCTCAATATTCCTAAAAATTTAACAATTTAGCAAGTTACAATGCAGAGGAAAAATGTATGTTTAATCACATAGTACGGCAGACGTAATATTTTTATTGGCGCTAGTGAGATACCCACACATGAGAAAAAGAGACAAGTAGAGCTGTTTTACTACAAGATTGACCGAGTGTGATGGTAGTGTTTACATAATAGTGCCCAAGAAAAGTAAACTTGCACCACAGTCTTGCACGGTGTACCCAGTCGTCACATTTATTTCAGTATAACCTTGACAAAAATTACAGAATTAATTAATCCATTACTAGAGTCATCGTGTTAATTTTGTCGACATATTTATCGCATTTTTTACGTTTGGTCTAATAAATAATGTGTTAGTTTACTTGGGTGCAAGGACTTTTGCCACAGATGATAGAAATATTCTCAGTAGTCAGTAGTAACACATAATATAATAAATAGTTACTACGTAACAGATACACCATTTCCATACAAAAGCGAAAATACCTACGCTAAAATAGCCTACAAAATCTTAATAATAATATCTGCTGTTCGCAGCGAGAAAAAATGTACTATAAGTACGCGCACAAAGATTCGAGATTGTTTTGCCGGCCGTGCGACTCACGTTACACGTGAGTCACGCGCGCCATCGCACGAGTGCGCCAGGGTTGTACCTTATAAGGATTATTGTAATTTGTCAATAAAATATTTTATAAAGTGATTTATACATTTTAACTTTATTGAATTCTCTATTATTACATTTTATTGTTGAAAATATCCTAAGTCGCGTAAATAATTTGAATACGTATATAATAATAAGGAGAACAGTAAAGCGGCAGAAAATCAATAAATTCTTAAAAAGTAACACAAATAATAATTGAAGAATATTCGGGTAGTTTGAAAAACTTCAACAAATAGGACAACTGCCACCTCAGTCCTCCCGTGACCACGGCCGCTGGAAAGTAGCCAAAACGTCGGAAAAAGAAAAGTGCACCGCGATAAAATCCGTAAGTGTTTAAAACAATGAACAATATTTGCGTAAGCATAAGAAATCAATAAGTATTATTGATATTGCAATTTTAAAATTTGGTATACTTATTTAAGAACGCTCTTTCTTTTTTTTCTGGCTAGAGGCTATTTCCTACAAAAAAATACTTACTAAGAACTAAATGCCTACTAAAGAGGTCAAAAACGACTAAATTTAGTAATTTTTAAACTATTGCCATCAACACTGCAGCCATCCACTGCACAATAATTAAATGGCATTTCGACGCGTAAGCGCGGGAACGTGCGGTGCGAGTGCTCTGGCGGGCGTGAGGCGTGCGATAGCCATTTGTCGATTGTACCTTATGAGGTATGCCGAGTAGGCAGATAACGCGTGTCCTTGAGCGAGTGACCAACACCTGGTAGTACTACGCATCTATTATAAATATAATGACCAGATAAACAGCTACATAGTAAACTTTCGATTTCATTGCACTACTACAAGTATATGGCGTATCCACATTTCTCCTATCGCGTTCACGGCAAAAATGGAAAAATCCGGTATGTCGAAGGGAGGTCTAATTTTTCAAATTTCGTATTGCCAAGTGAGATTATAAGCTGCAGCCTGCAACACATGCACACATTGGTGATACATGGTCGTATAAATTGACATGGAGTTTAGCCGGTGAATTCAATGTGTGACGTTGTTGTTTTTGTATTTCCTCCATAAATTTGTGTTAGTTCTTATTGTGTAATATTGGTAGAATATTAACCATAAAATATTCGTTAACGTGCCAAGTGTGGGCAAGTGGCACAACTTCAACAAGCGTGCTATTTTGTGTGCCACCAAATTTCCCTATGAACTTTCAGTAAAACTTCTACCACCTTACTGAATCGACTGACTTGACTCATTGACTGCACTGACTATTTATTTGGACTTTGACTAGACTTTAGACTTGACGATTTAGGAATACGGTGTTGAAAATTGAAACGAAAGTTCTATTTCCCGCCTTTTTAACTTGAAACTGGTTATAAGCTTTAAGAAAGGTAGAGGATATGCACTAAATTGCATATATATTTTTTCGATAAATAAATATGATGCAAATGGTACATATTTAGTACAAAAACATATCTGTCTCGTTTTAACACGTCATTATTTACCTAAGTAATGGATATAAGGTATACATCATTGCTTTAAATTTTTTGATTGATATTTTTCGTGATTTAAATAGCCCCGCATTGAAGCACATTTTAAAGACGACGCCATTTTATGATTTCACTTTCATTACTTCTTACCGTACTTCGTCTGTCAAAATGCTCTTGTTCGGAATTTATTTTTAGTTTTACAGTGAAGTGTAAGTTTTGTGACTTTTGGTTGTATTTGATTAATTAATTGAGAAAAAACCAACATGACAAAGTGTTGCATCAGAGGATGTATTTCAAATTCTCGAAGAAATGACGAAGGATTGACATTTTTAAGGTTAGTCTTGGTTTTTCCAATATTCATGTTTATTTTCAATGTTAATTACGTTTTATAAGGAATGCATAATGCGTTTTAAACTACTAATTACAACTATTTATTAGGAACAGTGAATATTTTGAATGTATATCTACGTATTTTAAATTTTATCGATATAAACTCATAAACTCAATTGAGACGAAAATTATTGATAGTCTCGTTATTTTGAATACAGATAATGTTACTATGTTTTTATATCAAATCACAGTGTTCTGTATGTATTTCACGAGAGTGAACTTGAAAATTATGTAACGTAACTGTCATGTATTAAGGAATAATAAAAATGTTAAGTTACAGTTTCAATAGAAAATATACGTAACTAATTTGAAATTATTTATTTTATGTCAATGAACAATGATAATTAATAAGCATTATTTTTTACAGGTTTTCTAAAAATTAAGCCCTTAAAAAGATATGGACGGAAAACTTAGCAGCAGAGAACATAAAACCAGCAGCAGTATTAAGAATATGCTCCAAGCATTTTGCGGCAAATTGTGTTAATAGAACATTGGATGTGGTGCGCATAAAATAGAATGTTGGTACTTATTCTTTTTCCTGTATGTCTTTATTTTGCAAATAAATAAAGCAGTTACACACCTTATGCTATTAAGTCAAACAATAACGATTAATTATAATTAAATTACTATAGAATAATAATTCATCCACACAGAACTGGAATCTGTGATTTACAAATTTTCCAATTTCTCATTTCTGACACCTGACTTATGGCATAATCAGACATAAAATTCCCACTTCTGAGACTTTAAAATTTTAATAAAGCTTTTCTGTCTTTTCAGTTTACTTCATCTTCAGTGGCTCAAATAATATTGTCAATGAAAACTGACAATATTGAGAATATGGCTTACTAGAGGTAAGTTTTATTATTATATCTAAATGAATACTAAATACTGCCCTAATTCAGGAGAAAAGATGCTAATTTTTGTATTTTGACTCTAGCCTACCACATCAAGACTACCACTTGTAGAACCATGCGCAGCAAATATTGTACCACCTTGCAATGTAAGCTCTTTACTTACCATTATTAAGTTAGTTTTGATCTAAGATCTTTTATCTCATTTTATTAATAATATAAATTTCTATTCTAAATATATTTTATTAGCATGACACTTGTCATTGAAAATATATACATTCCTGTCAGTTATTATTTGTATTTCGGGATCCAGATAACAATAGATTTTTTATTGTGTCTCATTAACGATTGAAGGGTCAAATGATAATTCTAAAACAGCTTATATCATGTAACTCAATAAACAAAATATATTTTTTCCAGCCTATGCCGATGGACATAGATATAATCCAACCTACCTATACCGAACAGTTACAACTAACAAATATGGATGTATATTTGTCACTTAATACACGAGAAAGCTCCATGGTTAGTATTTTCATTCTTTGTTTAAAGTTGATAAACTGATTTACTATCATGTATTAGTTGTAACATTTATAGATTTTATTCACTTTAATATGCAACTGACATAAATAATTTCTTTATAAACTGTCTCAATTTTAAAAGATATTTTGTTATTATAGTAAAGAATCGCAGTAAAATATTGTTATGCTCAAGCTTCATCTTATTATTCTATAATATTATTTGCATGCAGATAAAAATTATTTGATATGAATGACATATTATATGTACGTTTTTGAACACCCAGAGCCTTTAGTTACTTTATAACAAGATTTGTAAAAATAAAATTAAACATTTCATGAATAATAGTTGCCTATCAAATAACTTACTGTTTTTAAATATCTTTAGAACACATGTTAAAACACTATAAAGCTACTTTATTTTCCAGGTAGTGGCACCTAAAACACCAAAAAACGTGGAAAATTTATATAGACAAGTGAAGTTGCAGCGTAAGAAAATAAAGGTTCTTAGTCAAAAATCTAGAAGGATGAAACAGAAGGAACTTTTCAAAGCATAATTGACGAGTTGAAGAAACAAAATTTAGTTCCTCATAAAGGAGCTATTCTGTTAGAAGAATGCGCCGGCTTTCCAGAATTTCTTACTCGGCAAATTTTTAAATCTATATTCCCACCAAAATTCACCTCTATAGGTGAATTTTGTCCTCAAACATATGGTGAAGACATACGAAATTTCGCACTTATCTTTAACTTTTTATCGAACGAAGCTTATAGTACCCTGTATAAACTTATAACGATTGTTTACCTAATCCTCGGACACTTACAAAATGGTACCAACGTCTAGATGCAGAACCGGGATTCACTGCTGAAGCTATTAAAACTTTAAAAATAGTTCGAGACCAATTATTTGCACTCTCATTATTGACGAGATGGCTATACGAAAAGGCCTTTATCAAGACAATTCTATAAAAAAGTATTATGGTAGAGTAAATACTGGAATAACGGAAGAATCAGATTCGGCAGAAGAAGCTAGCGAATGGTTCGTTATGCTGCTAACTGAAAAGCGCCAATAATTTGCCTAATTTTATTAAATAACTTTTAACTTTGAATAAATTATTTTAATCAGTATATAATTGTTTTATTGTAATATTATTTTATCTTACGACTTATATATTATTTCGATTATTCTCAGTAGCTTATTAAATTCTCTCTTATTCGCTTATATTCATATGCACATACACACACATGTATGCATGCACACCTACGCTTACACACTTTCATTATGATTATAATATAATATTCTTTACCACGAAATAAAGAAAGCGATTATAGATTGGTTGGCTATAGATGCTTTCTTTAGTTCGTGGTTGTTTCCGTACTGAGATACTCAAACTAGTTACAGACCAGCTGCCCCATAGATGATAAGTACTACTACTGAGCTGCTCTATTATGAACTCTGTATTAACTGACAAAATCAAAATCGAATGTCAAAAATTTGACATTTTAACTTTTTAAATTGCGTTTTAAAAAGTTCAAACGTCAAAATGAAGTCCATTCCCACTTGTCACTTGAAGTTTCTACGAGGTTGTTACTTACCTATACAGGCTGTTTTTTCAATCAGATTTTTTTTCCATGTAGGAAAGTTGATACCATAGTAAAAGTTGCTTATATTCAAGGGTATATTCAATCTTGAAAGTTTGGTAACTGACTGAAAAAACATCATGTATAAAATTATAAATGTTCGTGGTTGTTGTGGATTTTTATCTATTGCTTGAGTGATCCTCATACCATATGAATATTGAAACCTATTCCCTACACATCCACGCCATAATCATAATATTTTGTATTCTTTGCCACAACCGTCGCACGTCGCGTCGGGCGCTTTTGAACCATTCACTTTCTATAACCACCAGTAAACGATCGGGATATTTGCCTGTTTTGAATTGTTACCACCCCACCAGCACAAGAAATACTTTGACAACTATAAATTATGAGAAAGGTGTCCAGAAATAATTATTTTCTGTTATCGTTGTATCGTTATGAATATTATCGACTAAGTAGAAACAACACTATTTGCTGTGGGCGGGGCGACGCCATGTTTGAGAATCATTTTTATTTAATTATATATGGCATCGGCTTGTAACCATTTGCCAGTGTCAAGTTAAAAAGGCGGGAAATAGAACTTTCGTTTCAATTTTCAACACCGTATTCCTATATCGTCAAGTCTAAAGTCTAGCCAAAGTCCAAATAAATAGTCAGTACAGTCCATGAGTCATGTTCAGTCGATTCAGTGAAGTGGTAGAAGCTTTACTGAAAGTTCCTTGGGAGTTTTGGAGGGAACACAAAATATCACGTTTTTAGAAGTTGTACCACTTGCCCACACTTGTGCACGTTAGCGAATATTTAATGGTTAATATTCTACTAATATTACACATTAAGGACCGAAATAACACAAATTTATGAAAATATACAAAATCCACAACGTCACCCATTGAACTCCCCGAGAAAACTCCTTGAGAAACATTTGGCCACGGACATTTGGTCACGTGACCTTATTTCATATCTTCTACCTTTCATAAGTCATTGTTTTAAGCCGATGGCATATTTAAATATAAAAAAAAAATGTATTGACATTTCACATTTTGACAGATAACCAGGCGTGGAAATTGGAAATGAGATTTGAGAAAGGTTCTTCACTTCAAGAGTTCAGAAAGACAAATTATCATACAAGGTACCTACCTAATTATTTTGCAACTTGTTGAAGAGAAAACGAGACATCTCCGAAAAATAAATAAAAATGAGTAAGGATAAAAATGATCAAGAAGTAGCTACCAAACGCCGTCGATTAAATACTAATGGTAAGATTTCATATTTTAAAATACAAACATATTAAGTATATAAAATTTATAAAATAATAAATTGTTTTTAAATAAATTAAATACGCGTCTTGTATTCATGTTTATAATAAGATCGATAGAGCAAAACTTATAAATATAGAAACTGTTTTCTAACTGGTTCTTTTCAACATGCCAATAGCCTTAACTCCTTTTTACAGATGAGTCAGCGCCACTAGAGTCAGTACCTAAAGTAAAGTCCGAAAACCTTACTCGGAAAATAAATCCCAAACATAATCCAAAATTTCGATTAAAAACTGCAGGAGACAATGCTTCATTGAATAATGTAACAGAAACGAGGGTCCCACTTACTCTCACAGATATACAACACCTATTGCTGCATTCTCTACTAGGCGATCTCAATTTGTCACAGTCTCCTCGATGGTATGTCCTCAATAAATGTAATCACATAAGCCAAACAACTTGTTTAACTGTTGAAGGTGTATCTGTTAACGATTGGCTAACTGCCAAAGAAAATGCTAGCAATATTAATAAAATTTTTGAAAATGTTGTTGAGGTAATAACACCATCACTATATAATGGTTCCCTCATTAGGGAACTTGCCTTAGTTCCCCTGTCAGAAACAGAGAAGGAGAGTATAATCCACAAATATGGCAGCATGAATTTAGCACTTGAAGCAAGAAAAGATTTGATGATTATGATGAGGGCCATTTTTCCAATTGATGATTCAGCTTCTAATTCATTAGAAAATGATTCTGAAGAAAAATTTCCCAGAACACAACTTATACTATCTGCTTGGCAATTGATTGAAGAGAATTATCCTGTACCCCTAAAAGGAAAACTAAAGACAATATACTCAGATTATGTTTTTTCAAAGGATCAATATGCTCCTGTAACTGAAAAATCTCCAATGTTTGGTCTAGATTGTGAAATGTGTGTTACTAGTGTAGGATCTGAGCTTACAAGAATATCAATTGTTAATGAAAAATATGAAACAATTTATGAATCATATGTCAAACCATACAACAACATTGTAGATTATGTTACACGCTTTTCGGGCATTACAAAATCAATATTAGACAATGTAACAAAGAGACTCAAAGATGTCCAAAGAGAGTTAAAAGAGCTCCTGCCACCTGATGCTATTCTTGTGGGGCAATCGTTGAATTCAGATCTACATGCCTTAAAAATGATGCATCCCTATATCATTGACACTAGTTTGATCTACAATTTCACAGGTGAGAGAACTCGTAAAACTAAACTTAAAGTATTAGCTAGAGAATTTTTAAATCAAGATATTCAGTCCAATAAAAATGGCCATTGTTCTATTGAGGACTCTATTGCTGCATTGAAATTAGTTCAATTAAAACTTAGCAAAAGCATTGAATTTGGTGATGCCGTCCACACAAATAGACAGGGATACAAAGAAAATGTTGCAAAGATGTTAGTCAGAGAAGAATATGCACTGTCAATATTTAATCATATTATTGAAGAAAAGAAGACTTCTTTAGTGGTTGGATGTGATGACATAACTGGCGATTATCACACTTTCCTTACGCAGGCCAAGGAAAACTTTATTACACAGCTGAAAAAGGTTAAACCAAAGAAAGTAAAACTTAATACATGTGATGGAGTAGATGAAGTTATTGCCACTGCTGCTGAGGCAACAAATAGTTATAATTTAGTGATGGCACATCTAAAAGTCAATATGGATGATAAACTGTCTCAACTTTCAAATATTGATGGTTGGGTCAAATCTATATGGGATAGTCTACCAAAATCAGCCCTTTTTGTAGTTATTTTTGGTGGAACTACAACAGACAATGGAATTGCAATGGCAAAAGTGAAAAATATATTATGATACTAGTTGTCCCTACATAAGTTGTTTTGTCTTAACTATAGACCTCCAATATTTCTCAACATTTATATCTTCCCTGAACTTCCTCAATTCCTACATGTGCGAGTCCGACCCGCACTTGGCCGGTTTTTTTAGTTTAATAATATTTAAGATTAATATTATAGTGATGTTAAGTAAATAATTAAATTACCTATACATATACGTACAGTAATATAATTCAATAATCCTTTTATTACCTGTTTCATTTAAGGGACACAAAATGCTTTCAGAACTTTGCCATAAGTTAAAATGTTTGAAAATAGTTTGAAGATATTATTATTAATTTTGACCAGTCGGTTTTTAAAGCATTTCACTTCACTGATGGTGCTCTCTTATACATTTTTCAAAATCAATTGCGGATATTTTGGGCATATGATCTACTGCTTATGTAAAGATGTTTAGGCGGACAAATATTTAAATATTTCGAAAAAATATATATTAATTTTCAAAAAATTACATTGCTCTCTATAAGGCGCTGAGGTAATTAACCTCGCAGAAACAGGTGATTTGAAGAGGGAGAAAAGGCTTTGCCTAAATAACATCAATACATTAGCTGTGTGAGGCCAACAGTGCCGTAAAGGTCGTAATGTAATTTTATACAGTATATATTTTTTCGAAATTAGCCTAAATCACCTAAAGATATTAATCTGAGGCCTAAACGTCTTGAGTCTTGACTTATGCATTAACTAGGTAAGTAAATCATATTTTTATATATTTGGCATATTATTATTTACTTAGTTAATGCATAAGTCAAGACTCATGACGTTTAGGCCTCAGATTAATATCTTTAGGTGATTTAGGTTAATTTCGAAAAAATATATACTGTTAGCATAAAGCTGTCTCGGAGGCAGCCATGTCGGTGACGTCAGCCACGCTGGCTATAAAAGCGCAGCGCCCGCGCCGTTCTCGCACCAAAACGACTGCTAAATGGCAGTCACTAGACCGACTAAGCTAAGAGGGCTTAAAGCCATTAGCGTAGTCCCATTCGAAAAAAAAAAAAAAAGTTCTCGCTCTTTGCTCATAGAGCTCTCGTAGCGTGAACATCTCTTGAAACTCGTTATAAGTGCCTACGTTATTTTCTTTTAAAATTGTTAAATTGATTTTGTTGATCATTAAAATAATTTTTGTACTTCGATTTTTTTTTTTTAGTTATTTAGTTAAGTCGTCGCTAAAATCAGAAGTGGGATAGGCTCCTTGCCTGTTCTTACAGCTGGTGGCAGCGAAAGGCATTTTAAAAATTTTGGTGGTTGATTATTTAAAAAGTTTGGATAATGTCCGGACGCCGTACGCGTGCCGGCGGAGATAGGGCCACGCGTCGCGATGAGAGCTCGAATAGCGATTTGCAGGAACAGATAGGCGCGATCCTTGCGCGCCTACGCTCGCTGGAGGACCACGCCATCCCATCGGTCAGAGAAGGGTCCGTGCGCCCTATCACTGAGCCAGGCCACGTGACGTCCGTGCCATCGCCACCGCCGGTATTGGTACCGCCACCGCTAGAATCTATCGCCAGCCTGCCATCTAACCTCGACCCGACAGACAGGATCATCGGAGCACTCGGCGTGTTTGCAAAAGTAAGATCCAACCATTATTACATCTCTAATTTTGACCCGAGTTTGCACGACATCGATTCTTGGTGTGAAGAAGTGGAAAAGGCTCGCGTGATTAACGGGTGGGACGATAATGAGTGTTTGTCTAGAATCGCTAATTGCTTAAAAGGGGACGCACGTAGTTGGCTGAACGATTGGGTCACTAACGACCGTAGCTGGACCAATTTTAAGCTCGAATTCAAGCCTTTGTGTTCACGGAGAATCGACGTCGCTAACATACTTTATGAGGTTATGAGCACGAATTCCGATCGCTATGCTACGTACGCTGAATATGCTAGACGCTCGCTTTTACGCTTGAACATAGTAAAGGGATTGAGTGATGACCTAACCGTTGCTATTGTCATTCGCGGCATCTGCGATCCACAAATTCGTGCTACAGCCACAAATTCTCGACTTGCACCTAAAGATCTTATTGAGTTTTTATCCATTTACACGAAACCAAAACAATCATTCCGTGATCCTGTGCGTCCTTCACGTAGTAGATATTTCGATACTAACAATCGTAAACGTAGTGCTACGTCTAGTCAAACCCCTACCAGGCGCGAACTTATATGTTACGCGTGCGGTAATGTCGGTCACGTGCAAAAACTTTGTCCAAAACGCCTTAAACATGAAAACAATACCGGTTCTACAATAAGTTCGGGTACCACAAGTACTAGTAATTATACTCCCGCATCTAGAACTGTGTGCGCGTTTTGCAAGAAACCCGGCCATGACGTCACAACTTGTTTTGCTAAGCAAATATCGGAATCGCGTAACACAAAGAATGTTAATTTTTGTCGTGAAATTAAAGGCCCAATTGATAGTGACGTCACGACTGCGGTTGTGCAAGGTATTCCGACTGACGTGTTGATAGATAGCGGTTCGCGTATTTATTTAATTTCCGAGTCTACTGTAAAACATTTTAATTGTGCGCGGGTACCGACATTTCAACTCTTGCGCGGTATCGGTAATCAAAATATTGTGTGCTCTTGCTACGTGACGTTAGTGATCGAATTTAGTGACATCTCACTCGAAGTAGATTTGTTTGTTGATCCAACGGGATGCATAAGTGTACCGATTTTAATAGGAACGGACGTGTTAAATAGGGACGGAGTGGCGTACATAGGCGCGAATAACGAGCAACGAATTACTCGGATGCGTGATACGAGTTCAGTGAGTGCGGTGTTACTCATTCGGCCCGGTGAGATGCTGCCAATTGATACCATATTACAAGGAAATGACCGGGATAAGCTTTATAAGATAATTTATCAGTTTAAAGATAATTTTGTCGTGGGTACGGCCTCAACCACCGTTACAACTGGCAGTATGCGCATCGAACTGACGAGTGACGTTCCTGTGCACTATAGGCCTTACAAGCTTTCTATTGATGAGAAAGTGAGGGTTCGGGAAATCACACGCGATTTATTAGAGAAAGGAGTTATACGCGAGTCCGAATCTCCATATGCTAGCCCCATCATTCTCGTCAAAAAGAGAGATGGTAAAGACCGACTCTGTGTGGACTACCGTGCGTTAAACGCGATAACGGTTAAGGATCGCTATCCACTACCGCTGATTCAAGATCATACTGACCGACTTGGTAAATGCAGATACTTCAGTTGCCTAGACATGGCAACTGGTTTTCATCAAATAGCACTGGATAGCGATTCTATACCGAAAACAGCTTTCGTTACGCCCGAGGGACACTACGAATACTTAAAAATGCCCTTTGGCCTGGTCAACGCACCGGTTGTCTACCAGATAATCATTGCTAAAACTTTAAAAACTTTGATTGAAGGTGGTAAAGTTCTTGTGTACGTTGATGACGTTCTTGTATTGGCTAATACAATCGACGAAGCACTCGAAAACTTATGTGCGACGTTACAGACGCTGACTACAGCCGATTTTTCTATCAACCTGAAAAAGAGCACGTTCGTGGCAACGGAGGTTGAGTATTTGGGTCGTAAGATATCCCAGGGTCAGGTGAAGCCGAGCGAACGTAAAGTTCAAGCTCTCATTGGATCACCTGTTCCCACGAACGTGCGACAGGTACGACAACTCCTCGGGTTAGCCGGATACTTTCGTCGATATATACCGGGTTACGTGTCGAAGAACGCGCCTATAACGTATTTAACACGGAACGGTGTTCAATTCGTGTGGGGCGCAGAGCAGGAAAAAGCGCGGAAATATCTAATCGATTGTTTAATTAGCGAGCCGGTACTTGCGGTGTTTGATCCTTCGCTTCCCACAGAGTTACACACTGACGCAAGTGCTATCGGGTACGGCGCCGTGCTTATTCAGGTACATATTAATAAACAACGTCGCGTAGTTGAGTACTTCAGTAAAACCACGCAGGGCGCCGAACCACGGTATCATTCATATGAACTCGAGACGCTCGCGGTCTTGCGAGCTCTTCAGCACTTTCGACATTATTTACTCGGAATTTCTTTTAAAATCGTCACCGATTGCAATGCTCTAAAACTAACTGAAAAGAAAAAGGACCTACTTTCGTGCGTCGCCCGGTGGTGGATGTATATGCAGGACTTTAATTTTGTTATTGAGTATAGAAGAGGCGCCTTGATGCAACATGCCGACTTTTTTAGTAGAAATCCTGTTGACGTTCGGCATATAAAGCGACCGCGGAACTGGGCTCAAATTGCGCAATCGGCTGACGAAGAAACGCGTACATTGATTGACAAAGTAAATAACAATGAGTTAGACTCCTCTAGCTACATTGTTTGCAACGATATACTTTACTACAAGTACGCTTCGACCGGTGAGGAGCCCAAACTTTTATGTTATGTCCCAAAAGGGCACCGGTTAAGTCTATTACGTATCTTTCACGATCAACACGAACACATAGGCTATGACAAAACTGTCGAACTCATTTTGCGTCATTTCTGGTTCCCGGGGCTTCGTGCATCCGCAAAAAAATACACCAGTCACTGCTTAGTGTACTTATCCTCAAAAAAGCTTCCCCGTGCTCCTCACCAACCAATAGCTTCCTGGCGTAAGCCAGACATTCCTTTTTGTACTGTACATTTAGATGTACTGGGGCCACTGCCCGAATCTAACAGTTTCAAATATGTATTACTACACGTAGATTCCTATTCTAAGTATTGCTTACTTTATCCGATGAAACGACAAGATACAAATGAGTTAAAACAAATTTTTTCTAATACTATATCTCTATTCGGTACGCCGAAATTGTTAGTTTGCGACCGAGGCCGTATGTTCGAGAGTAAGGGGTTTAAAAAATGGGTAAACGAGATGGGGTGCCAAATGCATTTTATCACGCCTGAGATGCACGGTGAAAACGGTCAGGTGGAGAGATACTGCAGGACCGTGTTAAATATGTTGCGTATTGAGGCCGCTAATAAGAAAGAGTGGTCCGATTGCTTGTGGCGGTTACAGCTCGTTCTTAACTCCACCAAACACAAAACTACACAAACTTCACCTCTACAATTACTCGTGGGTATCGAAGGTGCCACTCCTGTTATACGGGCTTTGATTCGCGATGTCGCCGTAGAAAACGCGCGGCCAAACCGCGAGGGACTGCGCGAGCTACAAAGACAACGTGCTGCCGACTTGTTGGAGAAAAATAGACATATGCCTACATCAATAAAAACCGCAAAACCACTCGCACTTTTAAACATAATGACTTGGTTTTCGTCATCAAAAACGCACAGATGACTGGGAAGTTAGACTCTGGTATGAGGGGTCCTTATTGTGTTACTAAAGTTTTACAGCACAATCGCCATGAGCTACGTCTGTTTGGTAATTCATACGGCAAGACAACACAGGCCGCCGCCGAACACATGGTGGTTTGGAGAGGAGAATGGACCCCCGAGTCCTGCGCCACGTTCTTTGATAGTAAGTGTTTGAACTTAGTCACTTACTGTTTATAGTAATAGGCATAGAGTACGGCTATGCTCTGGTAGTGCGCTGCTCACTATGCGTTGAGTATTACTCCGTGCGTTGAGCGCTGCTCCGCTGTGCGTTGAGCGCTGCTCCGCTGTGCGTTGAGCTCTGCTCCGCTGTGCGTTGAGCGCTGCTCCGCTGTGCGTTGAGCGCTGCTCCGCTGTGCGTTGAGCGCTGCTCCGCTGTGCGTTGAGCGCTGCTCCGCTGTGCGTTGAGCGCAGCTCCGCTGTACGTTGAACGTACGCTCCGCGTTGCTCTGCTGAATTTGGGTAGAAACATTCTCTATAGAGCATATAACATTACTACTGATCGTTAGGTACGCTAAAGTAAACACAATTTCCCAGCAGTTGTTTCCAAGGTAAAGGATTATATGCTCAGTCCACTATAACCTGCTAAGAAGATACTCTTATTAGAATATTTCTGTTTAGGACATACCACCTACGGGATGTTAAGACTTTGATTTATTAACTTGAGATGTCTATCTTTTCAGTTGCGGATAACGAAGTTCCAGAGGAATCTGCTAACGCTGGAAGACCCACTCCTAGAAGCGAAGGGAATGTAGCTGGGTCAAGCCATGTGCATGAGGACGTACACCATAATGGTACCACACCACCAAAGACTTCCTTCACCGATGAAGCTGGCGCAGATGTCATGGCCGAGGACGGCCCCTCATCAGGAGAGGCCGTGTTAGCATAAAGCTGTCTCGGAGGCAGCCATGTCGGTGACGTCAGCCACGCTGGCTATAAAAGCGTAGCGCCCGCGCCGTTCTCGCTCGTTGCTCATCGAGCTCTCGTAGCTCATCGAGCTCTCGTAGCGTGAACATCTCTTGAAACTCGTTATAAGTGCCTACATTATTTTCTTTTAAAATTGTTAAATTGATTTTGTTGATCATTAAAATAATTTTTCTACTTCGTTTTTTTTTTAGTTATTTAGTTAAGTCGTCGCGAAAAATACTGTATAAAATTACATTACGTCCTTTACGGCACTGCTGGCCTCACACAGCTAATGTATATGCCACAAATATCCGTTTTGAACAACCTTATAAAGAAGAGGGGGCAGAACGTCCCCACCCTTGTAGCACTACAAGTTATAATATATCAAAGGAAAAGACTTAAAAAGTGTGTCATTTTATTATATGATGAAAAATCTCTAAACTATGGGAGAAAAGAGTTATTGAGGGAGAAAAGAGTTATTGAGAGTTAAAAGTAAAAAAAAATCACCTGTATTATTGCACCATTTCATAGTGTTGCTAATAGGGAATAATTTTTGTGAAGTAATGGTATACTGCAAACTCCAGAAAAGTCTTATATTTTGAAAAACTGCCTCATATTTTGAAGAAATGTATGGAAGATAAATAAAATGCTAAAAATAAGTTCTTTCCTCAATTTTTTCGCACATAATTACTTTCTGGAAATATTTTCTTACTAGCGACGCTATCGAATGGTGCAATAATACAGAATGTATTTTTTTCCTAATCTGCGGGTACGAATCCTGGCCTGGAAAATTGGTTTATGTAAAATCTAATGATGCAGATAAAGCAATTACATTAAAATACATACAATTAAATAGCAAATTCGACGAGGTCTAAAAATCGACCCCTATTAAATTAACACAAGTTTTTATTCAAAACTTTCAAGATAGGTAGGTACTGTATTGTTTATGTTGTGTTACGTGTACTAAGAATAATTAATATTTTTGTAGAAAATAGCATTGTTGTAGTAATGTAAAGTCTCAAGTTCGTACAAGATGAAAAACTTGGCAAGTCAGTGTGGACAAGTTTGTGCAAGATAATGAGTTCGAGCGTACGTCTTTCAGGCGCGTTTTGACTTTCTCTCTTTTTGACGCTTACACAATTTAACACGAACGATCAACAAGTCCAAACGTGTTCCTGATATTTTACTATTTACAGAGCTTGTAATTAGGTTGAAAGTTCATTTGCGTTTTGAAATTCGTTGGAGCTTGAACGATAAAGTACTCATATAAGTACTCATTTATTTCAAGAGATTACAAAGTTATTACATAGCTAAATTAAGTAAAGCAAAATTGACTAAAAAAGAATTTACAAAATGCTGAGCTCCCTACGCGAGTTAATAGCGTAAAAATTTACAGTGTAAGTACCAAACAGTTTTAATCCGGCACAGCACATCAGCATTGCCCCACTGATAGTGATCAGTTGAGCTATCTGTAGATTGTTTGCAACAGTTTGCAATTGCCTCAGGTTGTTTCAATTGTAAAAATTTACTAGTGTAATTTGTTTTAGTATTTGATTGTAATTTGTTTTTTTGCCCTATGGTAAACACAACATATTTTAAATAGGTAGGTATAAAAGTATTTGTAAAAATTACTTAGGTACACTTAAGTTGTTAAGTAGATAGGTACCTAAACTTTGAAGTGTTCAGTTTGCTTTGGTTTTCGTTCTTATGCTGATAGGTACCTACTTACCTAATACAATTTTTTTATACCTAATTACCTACTATAGTTACTTACCTAATATAGGTAATTTTTTACCAAGTTTATCAATGAGTAAGTCAGTAATACCTAACAAACATCCATTACCTGGGTGTGATAAAAATAAGATAGTGTGCAAATTTAACAGATTATTATTGTTTTTTATTTAGGTAATTTCTTATTTTTTTATTTGCAGGATTACTGAGAGTTCTATGATGGCGGACACGAAAAAAAAATGCAGACAATACAGTTTGGACTACTTGAAGTTCAGATTTATTGCATCTCCATCAAATCAACACTTGCCGATGTGTCTCATATGTGAAAAATTTTCAGTAACGATGCCATGAAGCCTTCAAAAATTGATGACCACTTATCAAGAGTACATGCTGACAAAAAAAGTAAGCCCTTGTAATTTTTTCAAGCACTTAAAGAAAGACTAGACAAAAGGCCATCCATAAGATCGATGTTTACGCCATCATCTATTAAAAACGATGATGGTTTACGAGCGTCCTATAATATATATTTACTAATAGCGAAGTCGGGGAAACCCCACACAATTGGAGAGCAGCTTATCTTACCAGCCATTGCGGAGGTCCTTAACAATGTGTTGCACAAGCCCGCACATGATATTTTAAAGAGAATACCTTTGAGCAATAACACCGTTCAGAGACGCATAGACGAGATGGGACGCGATGTGGAAAACATTTTATGCAAGTTTTTACAGACCAACAGATTCTCTCTCCAGTTGGACGAGTCTACATTACCCGGCAATGAAGCTCTGTTGTTAGGATATGTTCGATATATCGAAGATGAAAATATGTGCCAAGAACTGCATTTTGCTACATATTTAGAGACTAATACCAGAGGAGAACCGATTTTTCAGGCTGTGGAACATTTTTTTACTGACAAAGCGATTCCATGGAAGAACATTGTTTCTGTTGCGACTGATGGTGCACCGGCTATGGTTGGTCGTCATCGTGGTTTATAGCTCACTTAAAGCGACAACTGCCTGATGTACTGGTCATTCACTGCGTGATTCACAGGCAGCATTTAGTAGAAATAAAGCTGAGTCCCAGATTGCATAAGTCTTTACAATATGTAATAAATGCTATCAACAAGATTCGAAGAAAATCTTTGAACTCTCGGTTATTTGCTCAGCTATGTGAGGAAAACGACGAAGTCTTTACTCGATTACTTCTGCACACTGAAGTTCGCTGGTTATATCTTGGCTCTTGCTTAGAAAGATTTTCAGCCAGTTTTTAATCTGTGTTAGAGTTTTTACAAGAAAAAGATCCAAATTTGAAAGAAAATCTGAACAATTGTAAAACAGATATTTATTACTTGACTGATATCTTTTTAATGTTCAACAAAGTTAATTTGCAGCTGCAGGGTGACGATCTTAAATTGATTAAAACAAAATCAATAATATCGGCCTTCGTGGGTAAACTAATCCTTTATAAACAAAATTTAGGCAGAAAAGAATATTCGCAGTTTCCGCATTTGTCAAAATTACCAGAAATGCTTCAAGATGTTAACATTTTATTATATGTCACCCACTTGGACACACTACACAAGGATTTTACGGAGAGGTTTGAGGATCTTTTAAATTTACAAATTCCTCAATGGATAATAAATCCGTACAATACCACAGCCATAGAAGAAGCCAATGTGATAATGCAAGAAGAGTTGATTACCATCAGCACAAACGAAGAGTTACGCTCTTAGAAGAAGTTCGACCAAGGCTATCAGAAGTTCTTGTTGCAACGCAACATTGAAACACAGTATCCTACATTGTAGAACATTGCTGAAAAATACCTTATCGCTTTTCCATCATCATACAGTGTGGTAACAAACATTTTGACGAAACAAAGAAACCGTTTGAAAATCAACGAACGTGGAGATTTAAGGCTGCAACTCACCAATATTGAACCGGATGTAGCTAGATTGGTAGATAGTCACCAGGTTCATCCATCACACTGAATGTTTTATTTTCTCTTTGCGAATTAATACTTTTGTAAATATAATTATCTGGGAAGTAATTGTGAGCAAAAAACTTGAGAAATGAGCTTATTTTTAGCATTTTATTATTTTCCCATATATTTCTTAAAAATGTGAGGCATTTTATGGAAATACTAAATTTTCATAAAGTTTGCCGTATACGCCCTACTAGCAACACTATGAAATAGTACAATAATACAGGATATATTTTTTACTTTTTTTAACACTTAACCCTCATTAACTTTTTTCTCCCATGGTTTAGAGATTTTTTGTCATACAAGAAAATGACACTTTTCAAGCCCTTTCATTTGATATATGTCTTGTAGTGCTACAGTAGTGGGGACGGGCTCCATACAAAAATGCCGTTTCTTCTTTCTCTTGTTACAGTGTTTGTTAGAAAACTCCGAAACTCCTTGACCGATTTTTATAAATTTTGCAGGTGTATACATTTGGTAGGTAAGAGAATAGGTTGCAAACTATTGTTAATACCCCTAAGTTTTAATATAATACATCTATGCGCCTAAGCGATAAGGTGATCCACCCTATTTTTTAAATTATTGTTGTATTTTTTTAATTATAAATATTTTAAGATTTTGCAATAACCGTCAATCTTCACCCTTTTACGCCAAGCCCCACTGCATAATAGCAATATTAGTACTGTAATATTCTTCAACCATCAGAGGTCGATAACTCTTTCACATCATCACCAGTAGGCTGTAGGTTTTTTTTTTTTTTTTCTTGTTCCCCCTACCGTAAGCAGGGCCAATTTTTTGCATTGTTTTTGTTTACAGTTTGTTTTATTTTCAGTTACAATTTTTATTTCTTACATTTCCATTTCTGTTGCTTTCACATTACATTGCTCACTTTCTTGTTACATTTCTACTTTCACGTTTACAACCTTTAAAATCTTATCAGCTATCTACTTTACACAAATTTTTCATCACATTTTTGCACTTTCTTAGATTATTTTATTTCGTAGGCTGTAGGTTGCAGGTTGCAGCCTGTAGGGGTAGGTAGTAGGTGTAGGTTGAAGACGTAACGAAGGTATGTGGGTAGTTATTTATTTATATATTTCAGTTCATAAATAAGACAGAACAACGTCGGTTGACTACAGCTGGTAGCGCCATCTAGGAGCGTCGAACGCCACTGAATGGCATCTCATAATATTAATAGATAAGCATTATTTCCCTGCACGCTCCTCTCCGATGTAAACCGAATAAATATGAAGATACGCGAAGGAGGACATGGCAAGTCGTCGCGTCGAGAGTGACCGTGTGCAATGGCCGAGGCCGTGTGTGTTATTTAGACTTTTCCGCTACTAATTCCCGCCCACGAAAGTGAGATATTCCTATAGGAACGCGATAAGAATTCTTGATGGACTTAAGTGTTGTGAGCAGAAGAAGGAGACGAAGACTCCAGCCGCAGATGCCTGCACAGAAGCTGGTTCGGTAAGCGTATCTTTCCTATCACCCTTCCACTTTCATTTAATTATTACTGCATATTAACCTGGCGACGCCAGATACCTCATGAAATACAGTCCACAAAAATATCAAGAGAAATTATTTTCTAACGCCAGAAAGGTGGCCCGCGAGGCCATTGTTTGGTCCTTCGAGCCGGATCACATTTGGTCCGGATTCTAATCCCATTTCCATCACGGATTTATATCCAGATTTCATTTAATTTCCCGCATATGTAGCTTCTAAAAGTGCCTAACTAGGCAGTAGTAATACATATTTACGCGTCTATATACCCATTACTTGGGAACCCGCTCCGCCGTGGGTAATACACGATATAACGTGGCTACCTACAGAGACTCCTTATTGGAATTATTATTCGAACTATCATAGTTCTATTATAAATCTCATATTTCAAACGCTATTATATTTTCAAACCGCTTTAAAGTCGTTGCCTATAGGAATAAATAATTAAACCGCATATATTCTTAGGTATTTTATTTGTAAATTAGTAAATAGATACTTGGGTGTAACATAAATATCGCATAACCTATGTATATTAAAAATACTTAGGTATATAATTCGCATAGCATTTTGAATATTATAATAAATCTAATTCAAAATGGCGGAGGATCCAGAGTTAGCCATTCTAGTTCACTAAACGTAATATTTTATTCGAACGTGTTCAAAATATATATAAACGTTCGCAAACTGCCGAGTCATACGAAACAGATATGGGATTATTTCTCAGTCAATGTATGACAATAGGTGATATTCGAACAGATATTCATAACTTGTTAGATGCCTACAACGCGAAGTTGCTATCTATTAATCCGAACACTCGGCCTAGTTTTCAAGCGTATACTTCATTCGAGGACCTATATTGCGTTATTAAACGCATTCAATCTCGTCTTGAAACTGTTGAACCCGAGGTTAAAACTGAGGTTTATACAACTGTTCGAACGCCGAGGTTGCCTGCGATTGAGATAATGTGGTGACGTATGCGATGGTGACATACGAAATTGGCTACTATTCTATGCCAGTTTTAAATCAACGGTACATGATAATAGCTCGTTGACCGATGCCGACAAATTATATTATTTAATAGGTAAGTTGGCGCCAAGGGCTCAATCAGTATTCGCTGGCGTCACCCAACAAGAATTATCAGTTAATATTTCAGTCGCTGGTGGATAGGTATCAAAATACTCGTATCCTCGCGTCCACATATTTTGACCAAGCCTTAAATTTAAAATTGAATGGTTCCGCATCTGTTTCGAATTTTCAGTCATTTATAAATAATTTCGTAACGGCGGTTAATTCGCTTAAAAACTTAAATTTAGAAAATCATTCCGATTTTATTTTATTACAACTCGCATTAAAAAAAATCGATACAGAAACTATTCGCGCTTTTGAAATGACGGTACGTAATAATAAAATTCCTACACTGGACAGTTTTATCTCATTCATAAAAGATCAGTGTAGAATATTTAGAAATACGCAGCCTAGTTCATCTAGCTCGTCCAGTAATATTAATAAACAAAGGTTGATCAAACACCGAAATAATAACACCGCGCCTACTCCGCAGTCTTATGTAGCATGTTCGGATTCTAGTAATAATAATTATAACCCGCTCAGATGTATGTGCAGTAACATTAACATTGCGCATGATCATCTTTACAACTGTCCCGCGTTCAATGATTTGGCCCCGTTGGCTCGCTTTAATTATATTAAAGGAAAGAAAGCTTGCGTTAATTGCTTAAGCATAAAACATAAATCGAACTCTTGTCTTAGTAAGTCTAAATGCCGCGTTTGTGACCGACGACACCATACACTAATGCATTTCGATAAGATCCGGCAGTCAGCTGGCACGCGTGACCTTGAACTTGATAATAACAGTTCTCGCCGTCCGATACCGACGCCACAAGCCGATCTAGTACCTACGTGTAGTGTTCGAGTCGAACATAATAGCGAAGTGTCGCTGTGCTCAACGTCGCTCGCACGTAAACAAGCGATAAGAGATTGTAGGCAGAAACGCCACCCCGCGCACGCTCGTTTTACAGTGCACGACTCAGCCAAACAAACAATTTTATTAGCTACCGCCCAGGTTATTGTTTACTATGTAAATGACAAACCCATAGTCGTGCGATGTTTACTAGACAGCGCTTCACAAAGTAGTTTCATTACGTCGGAATGTTATAATCGTCTAGGACTTTTGAATAAATTTAAAAATACTAATTTGATAGTTAAAGGAATTGGGGGTTCGGAAAAATCATGTAAGGGTTCCGTGGATATTGTCTTATACTCGCGCTTAAATAAAATATTAGTTTTAATATTTCTCCGCTTATCGTGGAACGTACTCGTATTACCGATAAGTTACCGAACGCTAACGTAGATATGTATTTGTTAACGCACTTGAAAGCTCTCCCGCTAGCAGATACCGACTTATTGCGCCCGGGTGATGTGGATATTCTGATTGGGGCATCAGTATTCCCGCATTTGCTATAACCTAATATAGTACGTAGTTATCAATATGATTTACCTCCCGCAATAGCGTCTCAATAGAGACGGTGTTTGGATTTGTGATTATGGGTTCCGTACCTACGTTGCATAAGTCTCATTATACTACGTCTTGTTGCTCTGTGCTTCAAGAAAATAATATAAATTCTTTCGTCCAGCGATTTTGGGAGCTTGAGGAATTGACGGCATCGCCCTCGATGAGTCATAAGGATCTCGAGTGTGAAGAACATTTCCGCGCTATCACTGTTCGCGACGACAGTGGTAGGTATGCTGTTTTTATTAGGCGATTCGTACGCACTTGCTATCGCTACCGCGTGCGCTCCCGCTCTCGCACCCGCTGCCGCTACCGCGCGCGCTTCCGCTCCCGCTATCGCTACCGCACCCGCTACCGCTCCCGCACCAGCTCTCGCACCCGCTCCCGCTACCGCCCCATCTACCGCTACCGCGCGCGCTCCCTCTATCGCTACCGCATGCGCGCCCGCTATCGCGCGCGCTCCCGCTACCGCTATCGCTACCGCCCCTGCGTTCGCTACCGCGCCCGCTATCGCACCCGCTACCGCTACCGGGCGCGCTTCCGCTATCGCTACCGCTACCGCACGTACTCCCGCTCTCGCTACAGCACCCGCTCTCGCTACCGCACCTGCTACGGTAGCCGCTCTCGTTTCCGTTACCGCTCCTCCTTCCGCTTTATTCATGGATGACATTGTTTGTAGCGTCATGAACGTTCCGCTCGCAGTTTCGCTTTGCGAAGAGATTATTCAGCTTTTCAAGCAAGGCCAATTTGAACTTGTCAAATGGACAAGTAACTCTCAAGACGTTCTAGCACGAATACCTGAGTCGCACAAGGCTTCTACAGACATTGAGTTTGAGAAGTCTTTACCGCATAAGGTTCTTGGCTTACGCTGGGACAGAGCCTGTGATAATTTTCGGTTTGACGTCGCGACACCTGATGGTAAGTGCACTAAACGCACAATGTTGTCCACAGTGGCTCGACTATGGGACATAATGGGTTTCGTGGCCCCCACCATTTTGTACGCCAAGCTCTTAATAAACTATCTAAGTGCGAGTGGGATGACGCACCACCCGATCACATAGTCGCAGCTTGGAAGCAGTTTTGCGTTGAGTTTCCCCTACTCAACCAAATTAATATACCGCGTCGTCTAGGATTGGTCGATGGTTGCACTGTCAACTTAATAGGTTTCGCTGATGCTAGTGAACGCGCTTACGGAGGAGTCGTGTATGTACAGGTCGGTATTGGTTCTAACTACACTGTTCAGCTGGTTTGTGCTAAGTGTAGAGTCTCGCCGGTTAATACTATTTCGGTTGCGAGGTTGGAATTATGCGCGGCCCTTCTGTTGTCTACTACTACTAACTACTTCGCAGAGTTCAAGACACAGTTTCGTCTCACTATCCCATAAAGGGAATATACGCGTTTACGGACTCCAAGGTGGCCCTCTCTTGGATTCGTTCCTCTCCGCACCGCTGGCATACCTTTGTCGCAAACCGCGTTACTAAGATAATTGAACTCATCGCCCCCGCTTGTTTTAATCACGTCGCAGGTACTGAAAATCCTGCCGATTGCCTGTTTCGCGGTATTACTCCTGGTAAGCTTCTAGATCATTCATTGTGGCATCATGGACCCACCTGGATTTCCCATGATCCGTCGGAGCCTTTGAACCCTTTGACCACGATACGGAAAACGAAGACGTACCCGAGCGGAAATCTATGTCTCACCCCGTAGTCGTGGAAATTGTGGAATCCCCATTATACACACTCGCACTACGCATGTCGTCTTGGTCTAAATTACTACGCGCCATCGTTTATTTCTATAGGTTTCTTAGGTTATTACCTAACGGGACTTTTATTTCAAGTTCCGATCTTGAATTTGCGGAGTATTTAGATTATTGCGAGCCGTACAGACGGTTTACTTTAGTAACGATATTAAAAATTTTAAAAATAATAAATCTTGTTCTCCCGCGCTTCTTAAACTTAAGCCGTTCCTTGATCAGCACGGCGTAATACGCGTTGGTGTTCGACTGTCGAATTCGGACGAACCGTACAACTATAAGCATCCTTATATTCTACCGCGTCATGATCATGTAGTAGATCTTCTTGTTGATTCTATCACAAGAAGCATCTCCATGTTGGTCCAGAGTTGCTTATGTCCTTACTCCGGCATAAATATTGGATATTTGCTGCGGTGCGAACAGTTCGCCACAGGATACATAAATGTAATACTTGTTTTAAATTTCGCCCACTGCCAACGCAGTGAGATTTAGCTAAGGCTGGATCTCCTTTAGTTAAGGCATCTAAATAATAAGATTATTTGTTATTACTTCGCTTTAGTTAATTAATAATACCGCTGTCTTAGTCTATGGATAGGTTATGCGATAATGGATACACCTAACATAGCTATGAAAGAATAATAAGTAAACTAAAAGAATATAAAAATAATAATAATTTAGCTAAATTATTATTATTTTTATATTCTTTTAAAGGCAACCCTTTAAGGCCGCGGGGAAATGGTAGCGCCATCTAGGAGCGTCGAACGCCACTATGAATGGCATCTCATAATATTAATAGATAAGCAGTATTTCTCTCCCCGCTCCTCTCCGATGTAAACCGAAGAAATACGAAGATACGCGAGGGAGTACATTGCAAGCGTGTGCAATGGCCGACAGCGTGTGTGTTATTTAGACTTTTCCGCTACTAATTCCCGCCCACGAAAGTGAGATATTCCTATAGGAACGCGATAAGAATTCTGGAAGGACTAAAGTGTTGTGAGCAGAAGAAAGAGACGAAGACTCCAGCCATCTGCGGCCCGCACAGAAGCTGGTTCGGTAAGCGTATCTTTCCTATCACCCTTCCACTTTCATTTAATTATTACTGCATATTAACCTGGCGACGCCAGATACCTCCTGAAATACAGTCCACAAAAATATCGAAGAGAAATTATTCGCTAACGCAAGAAAGGTGGCCCGAGAGGCCAACAGCTACTTTTTTAAATTAGGTACAATAAGAAATGCATTGATAAATTGTTATTTAGTAGGTACACCTTATTTTAACTATAAAAAAACTACAAACATTATGCTAAGTATGTATTCATGCAACTATGTTATCTAATGCAATACTTACATACCTACTTGTAGAAATTACTTTTAACAACTAAGTTTTGCGAAATCTCCATCTCGTCTTTATAGTTACAGATTATTAGAATTACCTTACCTAGAACCATGTCAGGACATGTCTGCGGGTTCAGAGTTCCGTAACTATCACTACATACAATACATGCACAATAGGTTTCCTTTAAATTAATTCAAAAGTTATTGTCCGATTTCGTTCATTTAAAAAAAAAAATTTAGCCTGACTTAACATGGAAACTTACAAGTCGAGTTTTGCCGGGGAGTTCAATGGGTGACGTTGTGGAATTTGTAATATTTCATAAATTTGTGTTATCTCGGTTCTTAATGTGTAATATTGGTAGAATATTAACCATTAAATATTCGTTAACGTGCACAAGTGTGGACAAGTGGTTCAACTTAACAACAACTAAAAACGTGCTATTTTGTGTTTCCCGCCAAAACTCCCTAGGAACTTTCAGTGAAGCTTCTACCACTTTACTGAATCGACTGACATGACTCATGGACTGTACTGACTATATATTTGGACTTGGACTATACTTTAGACTTGACGATATAGGAAAATTACGGTACGATAAGGAAAAAAACGGTGTTGAAAATTGAAACAAAAGTTCTATTTCCCGCCTTTTTAACTTGACACTGGCAAATGGTTATAAGCCGAAAAGATGAATGAATGATGAATAGAAAGGCATGTATTTAAACTTGCGACAAAACAATCAATTTCTTGGATGGGGAAAAAACCGAATATGGAATACTAAATTACCAAGTTGACGAAAGAATATAAGGAACTAAAAATTACAAATCTGGAGACTAATTGCTACCAGTTTTGTTCACTGAATATTGCATACTGACCAGACATATATTATTTTGGCGAAAAAAAAAAACCATCTGCGGCAACAATTTGAGAGTACATATTTAATTTAAGAATAGGCACATATATTTTCCCTGATGTAGGTAATTCAAAAAACATAATAAGCAGAAAAACGAGCGCACATAACAAAACGTAAAGGAGCGTACAAAAATACCATTTTACAAAAAAATCATTCATTTTAAAATGGCGGATATTTATTTTTTGTAAAATTGATATTGGTGTCGTTTACCAGGTTTGCAGGGGGTGCTGGATACGAAAATGGCATTTATTTTGAAATTCCAAGATGGTGGCCATTTATTTTTAATAAAATGTATCTACGTGTCCTTTTCTAGGTTTAAGGGGATGTTAATAACAAAAAAATAAATCATTTATTTTGAAATGGCGGATGTATTTTAATTTCGGCAAAATTCTTCTATTTCAGAAACTGTGATCCTATTAAAAAAAATGCTCCACCTTATTATTCCTGCAACCACATAATATTTTCTTCATGATGGGAGAAAAAGATATTTGAAAATCCTGAATTTCCAACATTTCTATAGCTTTGTACATCGCTTGGATCTCAAAGTATAGCATTGCCATATTTTTTTCTATAACCGCTTCTATCTCGGAAACGGTGCATCATACTGAAAAAATAATGAAAATTTCCTCCCCCTTAGTAACTCCGCAACTACACATTTTCTTCATGATGAGAGAAAAAGTAATTTGAAAATCTTGAATTTTTGAACATTTATATAGCTTTATACATCGCTTGTGTCTCAAAGTAGAGCATTGCCATGTTTTTTTTCTATAATCACTTCTATCTCGGAAACGGTTCATCATTCTGAAAAAAAAAATGAAAATTCCTCGCCCCAAGTTATCCCGTAACCACGTATTTTGTTTATGATAAGATATTTTTTATTAAATCCTGAATTTACAAAAAATTCTATAGTTTTAACATAGCTACATAGCATATTGTGATAATAATCATCAATCCTAATCAGCATCCCCAAGAACTTTTAAATTAGTACTCATGCCATTTTTATGAACAATGAAAATTATCCATTTTAGAAATTGAAATTGGAACACAATTTTGTAATCAGCACCCCAGAAACCTGAAAAGGACACCCATATTAATTTTAAATAAAAAATGTACGCCCTTTTGGAATAACAAAATAGATCTAATTTTCACCCCCAAAAACCTTGAAAACGACACGACCATAACAAAAGAAAACAAACTCCAACAGTATCCAAAAATGCGATTTTCCGTAGCCTGCAAAGTAAATCTTTAGCAGCCATTAATTTATGAATTCAATCAGGTTTATAGCTGTTTACATCGTTTAATGGTCGGCAACACGGAAATTAAGTCATCAGCTTATGAATTTCGGTGCGTTTGAATTAAATTTTGCCACCTTTTATGTGCCGATTTTTGTATTTTTTGTCCCCTTTGCTTTCGCCAGTTTAGTAATTTAGTCGCCAACATATAATTCGCTGCTAATTTGCAGTCGCCAACATATTTTTTGTTCGCAAGATTAATTATATCCCGTTTAGAAATCTGGCATTTCTACAATTACATTTCTTGGAGCAACATAAAAAGCACTTTGGAGGCTGATTACACAAAAATGGTTGACTTTATAAAAAATCATAAAGGCAAGGTTTACCTTGCCTTTATTTATATTGCTCGCGGCTCCGCCCGCGTAACTACAGTATCCCACGGGAGCACTATACTTTTTCCGGATAATCTTGTGTTAGTCCGAAGGAGACCGGCAAGTTGGTTTACATTTACTGCCTGGTAATTAAAATACGTGGCCACAAAAAATATTTACTGTAAGTTGTAGTACTTTATGAACGTAGGAACAAAAAATTAATGTTATTACCCAAGCATATGCTACCAAAAAGTAAGATTTTGTACCAAGGTATACCCTGGATCCAAAAGCACCGAACAGAACTCCTCAGTTTTTTAACCATTAAACTCGGGGGATAAAATATAATTGATTAATATAACCTAACTTATTATCCATAAAATTGCCCTAGTGGCGGAAAGCGATATCTATTAGTGGTGATGTCAATTACGTAATGAAATTAATAACTAGTTTGTACAATAACTAGTAGTAACAGATAAATGATAGATGTCGCTTTCACGTTACGAAAGCCAAAAACATATTAATAATTATTTTATTGGTATAAATATAAATAGTATAAAGGAATCTATTAGGTCTTTACTTATGAAATTGAAAAAAAAAAATTTAAACTAATTTTTTTCATCTATTTTTTATTTGTATCAATCGAAGTAATCACCCATGCAATCAATGCATCTGTAAAGGCATGCCCTATTAGGAGATAAATTAAAGGTTTATATTTTTAGACTTCATATATTATTAATAGCGCGTGTACATAGGTGCCGGCAGGGCAACATACCCTTACTGAACTAACTCTTAAGACTAACTAGGGGCAACATACATACATGATACATGTATACAAGAGACAAATTAAATTTTTTTTCCCATTAGGTACAATATAACATTAAAACATTTCTTACAAACTACTTATATGTTATATATATATATATATATATATATATATATATATATATATATATATATATATCATATATATATATATATATATATATATATATATATATATATCAATATATCTTATCATATCATTAGAGAGATGAACAACCACTAAAAATATTTTTCATGAATTAACCATTTTTAAACTAACATCTTTAAAAAAATAACTGCACATGCACCAAGCACCGAAAAACGTGAACAAAAATGTAGCACTTTTACACTCTAGCAGACTTCTACGAGTATATGGGTCTGCGATGATTTGACAGTGTCGCGAGATTTACGGAAACTCGCTGTGGCTCTGTTGAAGTTAGATATAGTAGAGCTCTGCACAAACTCGACCTGCTCCAGTAGCCACTTCCTCGTCTGGTTAATGCCATAACGACAAAGGGCATAGGCGGACAACGCGCCTAACAGTAACAACACTACTGCCCAACCGATATACGATGCTACCATCGCGTTGTGAATTTCATTCACTTGAACCTCCGATTGATTAACAATTACTTTATCTTTAGTCGACTGATTACCCATAATTAATATATAAATGTAAAATATAATGTAAATATAACGTGTATAGAATTATAGTTGTAAAAATCGCAAATATATATAGCAAAGTTCTCGACAGAATAAAAATTAATGTATTATGCCACTAAGTACGTTTTACCGTGCTACAAATTGAAACGTACGGGCTTTTTAACTAATCGGCCACTACGCGTAGTGTGGCGTAGCGGACGACTAGCGGCAGGCGAGTCGCTATCCGTCGACGCTTGTGGCGAAATATCCTGCTTAGTATAACCATCAGTATGACTTTCGTCAGTATCTAAATAATTACTAGTAAACGCAGGTTTTAAACGATCAATTGAAATATATGTATTCCGACCAGACATTTCGATCAAATAAGTTTTATCCTTCCTGTCTAAAATTTTAAAAGGTCCGTCATACGGTGGTTGTAGTGATTTCCGAACTGAGTCGTTGCGCATGAAAACATGTGTACAGCGAGTTAGCTCCGGGTGTACGAACACCGCGGTCGCATCCTTATGTGATATCGGTCTCGGTTTGAGATCGCGTATCACCTTTCGCAACCTTTCCACGTATTCACTTTCATTTAATATTTTAATACTTTTATGTTTTTTTAAAAATTCTCCAGGTAGTCTTGATGACTGACCGAAGGTAAGTTCGGCTGCGCTGACACCGGTGTCGGATCTAGGCGCAGCTCGAAGTCCTAACATGACTATAGATAATTCTTCGACCCAAGTTTTACTATTCAATCTAGCCATAAGTGCGGCTTTGAGAGATCTGTGCCATCTCTCTACCATCCTATTACTCTGGGGGCGATAGGGAGTGGTACGAGTCTTATAAATTCCTAAATATTTCATGAGCTGCTGAAAAATATTGCTTTCGAATTGTCATCCTTGGTCACTCGTAAGTTGATGAGGGATGCCATAGCGAACAATCCAACCTTCGAATATTACTTTTGAAATAGTCTCAGTAGATATATCTTTAACGGGAAAAGCTTCCGGCTATCCAGTCTCTCTATCTATAATTGTAACGAGATACATGTAGTGATGCAAGGATATCGGCAAGGGGCCTACGATATCAACGTGAATATGTGTAAAGCGTTCTGCTAACGGAAAATGTCCTAGCTCTGATTTATTATGTCGATGAATTTTAGCTTTTTGACACGAAATACACGATATCCACATACCTACGTCACTATTAATGTTTTCCCAAAAAAATCTTCCCTTTAATAGCTTGCGCGAGGTACGAATTCCGGGGTGACTAAGGTTGTGAATATTCTCAAAAACGATTTTCCTAAATTCTCTAGGTAAATAAGGTCTAGCTCGATCGGTGGACATTTCACACCACACGGCTATGTCGCTACCGGGTAAAATTACCTGTTCAAAATAAAATTTATTATTTTGACGTAACTTATTTAATTCATCATCATCATTCTGCGCGGAGTAATCGAAAAGTCCTGAACAGGATATACTCTCTACGCGAGACAACGCATCAGCTACGGTATTTTTATCACCATCAATGTGATGAATGCCCGTAGCAAATTCACTGATGAAAAGTAACTGTCTAACGCGCCTTGGCAACTCACTATCGCTGCCGACCTTCGAAATAGCATAAGTTAAGGGCTTATGATCTGTATAGATCACCAAATCTTGACCTTCTACCATATTCCTAAAATACTTAACGGCTAAATAAATTGCTAGTAATTCTCGGTCAAAAGTGCTATATTTTTGTTAAGTAGGTGACATTTTCATGGAAAAGTAACCAAGCGGCGTCCACGCGCCGTTTATGCGCTATTGCAACACCGCTCCCACGCTCGTATTTGATGCGTCAGTCATAAGTGCAAGCGGAGTGTTAGGTTTCGGGTATGATAAGTTTGCAGCTAGCTGCAACTTGACTAGCTGCAACTTTTACATTGAATAAATGCTTCGTTTGACTTTTCGGTCCAAATAATTTTTGTCTTATCCTTTTTCTTTGAAGATTTTAAATATTGATTAAGCTCATCCTGATATTCTACTGCATTCGGCAAATGTAATCTATAAAAATTGACCATACCTAAAAATCTACGCAATTCTTCGACCGTTTTAGGCCTAGGAAAAACGAAAATTGCAGCAATTTTTTCTTTAAGGGGGGTTATCCCCTTCGCAGATACTCAAAATCTAAAAATTCTACTTTAGGCTGTCCAAATGAGCATTTGTTTAAGTTAATAGTAAGACCGAATTTATTTAATCGCTCGAAAACTAAATTTAAATGTTTCTTATGGGTAACTAAATCTTCACTTGCTATTATGACGTCATCGATATACGTAAATAAAAAGTCTAAGCCTTCCAAAACAGTATGATTCATAAACCGTTGAAAAGTTTGTGCGGCATTACGAAGACCAAATGTCATTCGTGGGAATTCAAATAAGCCGAAAGGTGTAATTATAGCGGTTTTTTCAACGTCTTCAGGAGCAACCATAATAAAATGATACGCGCGACTTATGTCGATTCGCGTAAATACATTTTTGCCCTGTAATATGTATGTAAAATCATGTATACGGGGGATAGGATATCTATCGGGCTTAGTGATAGCGTTAAGCGCTCTATAATCTCCACATGGTCGCAACTGGCCACCCATTTTTGGAACAACATGAAGTGGACTAGCCCACGCACTTTTCGACGGTCTACAAATCCCTAGCTCTTGCATGAGCTGAAACTCCTCCTTCACCTTGGTATACCTATGTGGTGGCAATGGCCTCGCTTTTGCATGAACGGGCGGGCCACTTGTCTCAATATAATGGTATACTGAATGCTTAGCGGGTTCTTTAAACGAAACGGGCTTGGTGATGTCAGGGTACATGTCATAATAGGGATGACACTCATCTATAGTTTTAACCGATTGTTCGTTACATTGGACAACCTCGGCTGAAACATTTAAGTGCGTAACTTCATCTATTAATCTACGTGACGCTATATCCACTAACAACATATATTTAGACAAAAAATCTGCGCCAATAATTGGCTGACACACGTCAGCGACAATAAATGTCCACTTAAAATTTCTGCGCAAACCAAAATTTAAATTTAAAGTTTTTAGACCATAAGTTTTAATAAGAGTTCCATTTGCGGCATAAAAATTATAATTATTATTTTTAAAATTTTCAGTCAAAATTCGCACTTTATTTCGAGGAATAACTGAGACATTTGCGCCAGTGTCTATTAAAAATCTTATGTTACTAAACTTATCTTCAATCAGCAAGCGGTGATTTACTCCTATACAGCTGGCCACCGCTGCATGCTGCACGATGAAGAGTTTCCCTGATTGTCCTTCCAGGCGCAGGGTGGGACGCACCTGTGAGCTTTTTCCTGGAACTTCGCAGGGGATTTGTGTCTCGTATCTTGACGATGGCGTCCAGAAGAACGGGATCGTGTGCGACTTCTGCCATGAAAAAATCTTCTTCTCGAGCACGGCATCGTCATCTGGTCGAGACGCTTATTGAGCTTAGCGATCTCAGCTATGCTCAAGTCACCCGTTGGGGAGACGATCTCGTCTACTCCTGTAGGTCTTACAGTCTCCATGACTTTGTCAGCTATTGAAGCTAAGGTATTCAGCTCCTTCGTGTCTGACACTACCAACACTGCGCGAACTGGAGCGGGCAAATGATTCTGCCATAGGATGCTCAGAGCATGGTTATTGACCTTATCTCTAGCAAGCTCACGCATTCTCCTTAGTAGGTGAGAAGGCTTCTGGTCTCCGAGCTCCATCTCGCCAATGAGCTTCTGAATTTGGCGGGACTCGGACTCCTCGTAGATGCTAAGAAGAGTGGTCTTTAGTAGCTCATATTTACTCTCTTCTGGCGGTCTCACCAAAATATCGGTGATTTGCTGCACGACGTTCTTGCCCAACTTGGCTATGACGAGGTGAGACTTGGCTTCGTCCGTCAACCTCTGCTTAAATAGCACAGACTCCAGCTGAATAAACCAGGTCCGAGGCTGGTCTTCCCAGAAATTAGGAACACGTGAAGAAACGGTAATTTGTGATACCTCTGGAGCGCCAACCGCAACACTTTCATTGTCCGACATTCTCACGATTTAAAATTGTCACATAAAAATGTTGGTATTTAAAATTCACAAAAGTCAAAAAACTTTTTGAAACAACGCACGGCACCTATTTAATCACGTCGGGCCGGCAGGGCAACATACCCTTACGGATACTAATTAACAACTGTCCTTACTGAACAAACTCTTAAGACTAACTAGGGGCAACATACATACATGATACATGTATACAAGAGACATATGTGCATAATTGCTTATGCTGCACGTTACACATCTTTGCCAACGCAGTGGCAGTTTATTGATGCCCTTTTTAAAGAAATCAGCTGGACGGGAGGCAACAAATTTTTCAAAGGCATTTTGTACTGCCTCTCGGGTATTTAATTTTTTTCCCGCCAAGAAGTTATCCAAATTCTGGAAAAAGAAGAATTCTGTAGGCGCAAGGTCTGGTGAGTAGGGCGGATGACGGAGAGCTTCCAACCCCAGTTCTTGCAACTTGGAGACCGTCTGCTGTGCAGTATGAGGTCGCGCGTTGTCGTGCAGGAGCAACGGAGACGAGCGATTGACCAATGCTGGTTGGAGATATGCCAGCTTCTCCATCATTGTGTTCAGTTCTTCACAGTACACATCTGCAGTAATGCTCACCCCGTTTGGTGTGAAGCTGTGATGAATCACACCGGCGCTAGACAACCAAACAGTGACCATCACTTTTCTAGGGGTAAGTTTTCGTTTAGGGCATTGTTTAGGTGCTGAACCAGGATCCAACCAACTTGCTGAGCGCTTGCGGTTATCAAACAGAACTCATTTTTCATCGCAGGTAACAATGCGGTTCAAAATTCCTTCATTTGTGTGTCTGTTGAGCAGTGCAAGGCACGTCTCGACGCGTACTTCGTGCTGGCGATGATTGAGTTCGTGGGGCACTCATTTGTCAAGCTTTTTTACCTTGCCAATTTGACGCAAATGAACCAATATTGTTTTGACGCTAACGTCGAAAGCTGCTGCTAATTCAGCCGTAGATTGTGTATCATCAGCTTTCACAATCGCCTTTAATTCGTCATTGTTGACCAAAGTCTTCGGACGACCGCGAGGTTCATTTTTCAGGTCGAAATTTCCAGAACGGAAGCGAGCAAACCAATAATAGGTGGTGCGTTGATTTGTAGTGTTAGCTCCGTAAACGTCGTTTATGTTGCGTGCCGTTTGTGCCGCATTGCTGCCACGACGGTACTCATATTCCATAATTACTCGAATTTTTAAATTTAGGTATAGTAAGATCTAAAATTAAGGATATCTATTTAAACGTTCTTATAAAAATTATTTTGACATTGTTTGTCTAAGGGCTGATTTACAGAAACAAACTTTCGTGTGTATAATAATGAGTTAATAGATGATAGGTAGGTACAATATTTATAGGAGGGATCGTGAGAATTCATGCTCAACTAAAATATGTGGCGATGGTATCCTGTTAGATGTTAAAAATTAGATTAATGTACCTAATACGTCAGACGTCTTGGGAGAGTTGGTTGGAAAATATTTGGCTTTCATTTTTACCAGGGATGTTGCGGATGCATTTTTTTTCACATCTGCGGATGCGGATGCGGATGCAGATCTGTACAAAAAACTTAAGTGTTGGTTTAGTAGGGTAAAAAAACAACGAGGATCTAGGTAAGTGGTTATGGCATATAAGTTATCCTCTTCCAACAAAGTGGAAAATTTTCCTGAAATTTCAGCTTTTAAAGTTGTGGCTGCATGGCGAATTGGAGATTCCGGTGAAGCTGTCAAATAGTCACTAACTTTTTGCGACAGCATTCGAATTATTGGCAACACTAATGATATGAGAGTCTGAGAGCTGCTAAGTTCCCGTGTGGCTTCTTCAAAATGTTTCAACAGCTCCACACAACATTCTATGATTTTCCACTCTTCTGGTAAAAAAGGGTCAATCTCGCTGTCATTTATCTTTTGCATCTTTTGCTTTCAAAAAGCGCTCTAACATATAAAAAGTACTATTCCATCGCGTGACACAATCTTGAAAAACTTATACGTATACGTAGTACATTACATAGGTACGTACTATTACGTACGTAAACAGCACAGTTACTTAGTATGCGATGATATTTCTTAATAAAAAGCACAATAAAAACAAACGTGCGTGTCAGATCTAGTCACGACAAAACAATAGCGAGGCGCGTCACCGTCATCGATTCACCGAAGTCTAAAACAAAAGTATTGCTTTCCTATTGGTCAATCAGCACGTGCGGTCCTCGACATTCGACACGCGCCACTCGCCGGGCCCGCGCCTTTCTTTCTCGTCGCAACCTGCTACACATCCGCATCCGCATCAGCTCCGTATCGATTTATACGGATGCGGATGCAGATGAGATGTCTAAATCGATGCGGATGTTCCGCATATGCAGATGCGGATGCGAATATTCGCAACATCCCTGATTCTTATACCTACAATTAGGTATATTTCAAAACACAAAATAGGTACCTAATAATAAAACGTTTTTCTGTGTATTAATTATTTATTGTAAGATAATCATAATATTAAAATACTTCCACGGTACTACCGCCTATTTAATAATAATATATAATATTATGATCGTCTATTATAATGATAACTACAAATTACAATTGATAGTAGGTACGTATCCAACTTTCCGCTTACCGCAAAAATTCAATTTATTCAAACGATTTATCACCAATAATAAACACAACGCAAGTACTAAGTAGTCTCACATTCAATATTCACATATAAGTACATAAACACGTTAATAAATTAGTTTAAACTTTAAGACGAATTATATTTATCACTTCTCACTGTTCAATATAATTTCAAAAATAATAGTTGAACAATAATTATTATTAACGTAATGTAATAACATGATTTTACATCCAAGGATGCGCCGGCTGAGGGTACCTCAGCTACTTTTAAAAATTCATTCGTCTCATGATGCACGTGATATTATCTAATATTGGTGAAAGCTAGCTAAAATAGCGGGTTAATGTCACAGAAAAATAGCCCTTAATTACTTCGAACTATCATCGGACAAATCACATTAATAATATTGATTTTTAGTTGGCCAGCCTATTAAAAAGTTTGAATTTCAACTTTATTTCTAACTCGATAAGGTTCCTATGATCTCCCACCATAACTTCGAATATATCGGGTTTTAAAGAGATTTGTGATTCCAATATTCGTGTCAAAGTTGCAACGTGTAGCGCATAGATGTCGCTTGAGTCGGTCTACATCGCGCTATCGCTTGTCCGACCTAACTTGTATAAGATATTATTGTTTTCTATATACTAATTTTGGCTGGGGGTCTTCATGAGGTAATCTGAAAGGGAAGCCGATAAGAATGGAGTTCTTTAGACGCTTCGCCACTGGTAGCAACTCTATGAAATCTAAAAACAAAAAACGCTATAATTTCAATAAGACGCGATCAGAGCTGAGTGAAGTTGATTGGGACAAATTGCTTTTCTCGAATAACATAGATGAATGTGTAGGTCCGTTTTACAATCAGCTGCACCAAATAATTTCGAAAAGCACCCCTCTTGTCAGAGACACCTCCAACAAATTTCCTATATGGTACAATGGTCTTATCAAATGCGTCAAAGAGAAAAATAAATTCCACAAGCGGTTTATAAGGTAGGACACAGCAAAGAATAATATCAGATTGGAAAAGAGACAATTACTTACAACTGATTTATAATGATAATAAACTAATAAATACAATATACTAATACATATAATAAATATAATGATACCTACATAAAAGAATAATAAACAAAAATTAATGAACCAAATAAATAATAATAATATGATTAAATATACCTACATAGACTATTTTCTTGCTGATGACAATAAGAAATGATTCTTCAGCCTAGTATTGAACGTGTCCACTGGGAGACTTGGACTCCGCCGCACATGTTCAGGCAAAGCATTCCACAGCTGGGCAACTCGGACCGTGTACGAGTTGGCGTAGAAATTTGAGTTACACCAAGGGGTGTCGAGTACCTTTTTTGGGTTACAAGTACGCAGAGGCTTATCGCTCGGGGCAGTATATGAAAATCGTTCAAATAGGTAAGAAGGAGAGTTGGACAATTTTAGAATTTTAAACAACTGGGTTAAAATATGAAAATTCCGACAAAGGCTGATGGGAAGCCATTGTAATTTGTTGCGACACTCGGTAACATGGTCGAATTTTCTATATCTATCTAAATCTATCGAAATTATATAATTTTGATATAATCAGATTGTGTTTTTATTTATTCAGATTGTAATTTTAAATACTTACAACTTAAAATAAGAATTTAATTCAATTTAATTATAAAAAAGTAACTGTATTTTTATTAATTTAGGTTTTGCTAAAACATCGAAGTAAAAAAACATCGAAGTTTTATAAAATATGCAAAATTTTTAAATATTATATAAAATTTCGAAATAAATTCGGAAAATCTGGATAATCCGGATTTTTGTGAGAAAAAATCCGAAAATCCTGATTGCAAGAAAAGGATTTTGTAATCCCTAGAGCCACCCCAAAACTATAAAAATATTATTATTTTATGATGCCAAAGCCGAAATCTATACACAATATATTAATTAATATAAATATAATTACTATACCCATCTATTTATATTAATAATTTAGGAAGCTAGAAGGGCGGAAAGACAGACAGACAGACGGACAGATGGACGGATAGAGCGAAACTATTACTACGGAACCCTAAAAATGCTACCTTCTTGTCTCTTGATATTTATACACATTTTCTTTTTTTATCGAGGTTTATTTTTATTTCAATACAATATTGCGAAGACATGCGACGTTCGAAATACTTTAAAATAACTAACAAATTATAGCAATCGTGGTTTTTAATCTTATAGAAATTATTCTTCTCTCAGATATATTTAATACAAAGCAGAAAAAAATCTACAGTTTTTGACTCATGGCAAAAGCGTGTAAAGTATTGAAAAATATCACAACATTTCTTATTATTAACTTACTTATTTTTAAAGTCTACCTACATCTAAGTAGATAGTGTTATGTTTAAAAGTAAATTAATAAAATTTTATAAACGTATTTACAAATGTTTAAAATCTTTTTCATATTAAAGCGTAAACTAATTATTTCTAAAAATATGTAAGTTTTAGTAATCTGTGGTATTAGGCCCTTCAGTCATCACAATATCAATTTATCTAATACCTGTGGTAGCGCCATCTAGGAGCGTCGGACGCCATTATGAATGGCATCTCATAATATCGATAAAACAGTATTCCACCCCCCCCCACCCCCCTCTCCTCTCCGACGTAAACCGAATAAATATGAAGATACGCGAAGGAGGACATGGCAAGTCGTCGCGTCGAGAGTGACCGTGTGCAATGGCCGAGGCCGTGTGTGTTATTTAGACTTTTCCGCTACTAATTCCCGCCCACGAAAGTGAGATATTCCTATAGAAACGCGATAAGAATTCTGGATGGACTAAAGTGTTGTGAGCAGAAGAAAGAGACGAAGACTCCAGCTGCAGACGCCCGCACAGAAGCTGGTTCGGTAAGCGTATCTTTATACCTCTCCATTTCCATGTAATTATTACTGCATATTAGCCTGGCGACGCCAGATACCTCCTGAAATACAGTCCACAAAAATATCAAAGAGAAATTATTCGCTAACGCCAGAAAGGTGGCCCGCGAGGCCAACCTGTATGTACGATCACATTCAAGCAGTAAGATCTAATCTATGGACCGGATAACACACATATAGCTTTGCCTGGTTCTATATTGTCCAAAATTTATTGGTCTTCACGACTGCCTTTGTGTTTAAATGACTTTTGTTGTTTAATCTTCTTCATTATTTCCTTAGCTAGGTATCTTTCGTATGTCAAACCTGTGGCTTATCATAAGCGTACAGAATTTAATAGCCATAATACAATACTACAATAGACATAATATACTTATTAATATAACGCGCCATAATTACTACAAAGATGGCGACGATATTCGCGGTATACCAATTGAACATTAGAACCATAGTAGGTAGTTAGGTACCAAGGCAGTCAATGTGCTAAAAACCACAATTCTCCGTGACTGTACTTACATACTATAAAGGTAGATGCAGTGCAGCTACTTAAGTATTTGCCGTTTATTTGTATCTTATTGTATTTATAGATCAAAATTACAATATAAACAATACACGTAAATATAATTTGCCTTTTAACCTATTAACAAATTACAATTTAGATACGCCTAGGTAGGTAGGTAGTACGTGCTGATTTTAGAGAATAAAATAAGTACTTAGCTATAATGTAGCAAGTGTTAACATTTAAGTAGTCTACGTACTTTGTAGAAACTATAAATCACATAAAAATATTATGTAGGTACGGACACCGGCAGATGCGGTGTGATCGATCTTATTACTATGGCAATTAAAACCTAAAGGTCCAAAAGTGGTGCACCGGATTTGTCGGGGACCGTACGTCTGGTCTGGCACAGTGTTCCAACGCACTGTGCCTCCACAAACCGAATTTGTAAATGTACATGCTTATTATTATGCGGGCTCTACACTAGCGCCGCGAAAGCCCACAATGGGCGCAAACCGCGAGTGTGGTTGGAGTATGGACAGTGGTTTAGCAGCTTCGCGGTTGCACATTCCCTGTTGGTAGCTTGGCGGTATTTTGGCCTGCGACAAAGGAATTACGAAGCGCGAACGCAATCACACTCGCCCTGTGTTCTCAGTTCGCAGATCGCACGTGTTTGTAGAGCCTGCTTTATTTTTTAAATTAAATTTCTTTATTTTATTTAGCCAAAGAATATATTTGTCCGGTTATAGGATCTACGGCGAGGGTGGGTGGCAGCTCAGCAGCAATGTCTGCTAGCGCCTCCCACCGCGTCGCCCGGCCGCACTCCGACTGGCTCGGGCTTTTGCTCTCCTCACTCACGTTTTCCTGGTCTGCTTGTTCTTTCCTAAAAGTAAAATTAAAGTCATTATTTATACAATTTTTTATGCAAATTAAGCTAACTGGGACCGCAGTCTCAAAAGGAGTGTCCGCAGTCTCAGCAGCCAGTGAGTGAGAGTGAGAGGAGTGCTATGTCGGTTTGTCCAGCAAAAGGAAACGCTTTTTCCAATCGCGTCGGTGTTTTACGTGGATCGTTATATGGTATAGGTATTTAACTCCAGTCCAGCTGATCATTGGCGCTCAAGCTCGGTTCTCCTACGTCAGATAGATATAATTAGACACATACCTACTGTACGGGTCAATACCCGTACAACGCGTGTAATATCTAGATTTCGTTGCAATAACGCCACTCTGCATTTCTGTACATATCTTCATTTAATATAATGTAATAAATTAACGTTAGTTCACAACGCGACATCCTACCGAGCGCGTGGCTCACATCCTATCTCACCTCATAATTTAGTCGTAATTATCCAAAGCTGTGCTGAATCAATACAGTTAATCTTATCTTAATCATTGTTTATCTTAATACTCGACCCCAACCCCGAACACCTACTTAAATTATAATATAATGAATAGATAACACTTACGTTTTTTCTTCAACATCTATTGTTTCGGAAGGTGGATCCGATTCCGTGATACTCTTTTCTTCATCTTTATCGTCATAATCATAATCATCCTCTACTTCTTCGTCAATGCTTGGTTGGTTTTGTTGAGGAACTGTGCTGTCTAACATAACTCTATCAACAACTTCTCTAAGCGTCGTGTAATGTTCCTCATTTTGATTTTCATATTCATTACTTACATTACATTTACCATTTCCAAGATTAGTCGCTTGTTTTTCCTGCCTTTCTTCTTCATCGAGCTTGTTTGTGCCGGATGAAGTTGTAACTGTAAGTGAAAAGGTTATTTTATTGAGTATTTAGTTATTTACTCTCCTTCGTTTTCTGGGAATACAATAGGAGTACATTAATAATGTGTCTAGTAATTAATCAAATACGAAGTAGCAATGTAACTCATCAATAAGCTAGATTTTTTTTTAATAATAAGTATCTATGGACGCTTCACACGGCACACCACGTCAGTGCTAACTGCTAAGTATCCGAAGAACTTGTGTTACGCGGACCAGGCACCGGGAAGTACCTATGTTTAATACTTATATACTATACTTACACCTATTTAAGATTTTTATTATATGGGTGTAATATTATGTTATACACATATTTGATACACACCAATGACCCAGGAACACCGAAAACATTTTGTTCCTTCGGCGGGATTCGTACCCGCGACCTCCGGCTTGAGCGTCGCTCAACCACTAAGCCACAGAGGTTGTCAATTTATAAGTATGCAAAACTAATTGAGGCGAGGTGAGGGAAATTGATGAGTATAATGCACCCCGCAGCTCACACGCTAATTTGCGCTACGAACAAATTTAAGGTTGCATGCCGTTCTAAGCTTTACAGTTTACGTGTTGCTTTTGAAATATGTTCATTTAGTACCTATTTTACAACACCCTGGTAATCACAAAATTTCCATAGCTATAAATAGATTGGTAGTAGACTTTCACTCGACTAGTCCGATACCAGGGCATTTTTCCGAAGACGAAATTTTCGATGTTCGTGTATGTATTTCTGTAACCAGGCAACAAAAGGCAACAAGAAGCTATATATATATATATATATATATATATATATATATATATATATATATATATATATATATATATATATATATATATATAAAGATAATATCTTGGAGGAAAAATAAACTATTTTGTCTCTCAGTAAATACGAGTTTATTATATGTCGATATCAAAAACATTCCTTTAAACAAACTAAAAACTACATTAAATAACATATTATCATACCTGTAAATACGAGAAACGACAATTATGTTTATTGTTATTCCTCCAGAATGGTATTAAATTAAAATCTTTTGTACATCTTTATATTCTTTGCTTTTAACATTTTTCCATTTCAATAAAATTTGACAATCTCAATAAGACTTCAATATAATTTCTTCTAAAAATATTTAAATATCTGGCACATAACACTACTTTAAATAAAAACTTAGTTTATTATTTACATCTTCGCCCTTCAAGGGAAAAAAAATCATTTTTTTTAAATCTCACCTCTATCTAAAGTAAAATCCTCTTTTTTTTTTAAGATTCCTCTAAATCGAATACAGGTACAGGAATCAGTTTAGTAACATGAAAGAGATTTGATTCAGTTTTTCTATGACCTGCATCTATCCTATATATAGAATTAGATACTTTTTCGATTATTCGATATGGTCCAATATTTAATTTATCTAATTTTGATCCATTTAATATATTCCCATTTTCAACATAAACTAAATCTCCTTTATTAAAATTCCATTGTTTCCGATTTCTATCAAATAGGTGTTTGTTATAATTATGAGATTTTATTGTATTATCAAAATCCTGTAACTGTGTGAATGGTCTCATTATATTTACTAACACACTCTTTAGCCTCGTTTGTCCATGCTTTTTTCTTGCCTTTTTCATTAATTTTACACCTAATTTTATTCACCAATGTTTGATTAAGACGTTCATTTAAGCCCGGGGTCTCCAAACTACGGCCCGAGGGCCACATCCGGCCCGCGGAGAGCTAGCATACTTGAAAACTCCTTTTAGAGAACATATTTTTTATAGAAAATTAAATTTAGTTTACTGAAGTATTCTAATTTTATGTTGAATAATTATTAATATGACATCTACATTGATATGGTCATAGGCTAACTACTCATAACATTGTTGTAGGCTTATCGTTATTGTTTTTGTGATAAGTTGGATAAAGAAACACAGAATTGTAATGACTAATGAGTAAAGACATGTATAATATGCAGAAAATTTAACTTAAGTATATAATAACTAACAAATTATTGAATCCAACTAACATTGTATACATTTTAAATAAAAACATAACTTATAACAAGCATAATGACATATGAAATACTAATGAGATTTATGTAATTGAGATTTTCCACTGACAATAGTTTGTAGTTGTGGACTAATTTTACTTGTACCAATTATTAAAAGACATTTAAGATGCTCATCAGTTAATTTAGATGTGTAAACATTTTTTGTGTACTTCATTTTGGAGAAGGTCTTCTCACACAAATAAGTAGTACCAAAAACAGAAAACAGCCCACGAGCAAATTTATGCAAATTATCAAATTGTGTCAGTGGAAGACCCTTATAAAATTCCAACAAAGATGAGTTTTGATATTTGTTCTTAATTATATCACTGCACTGTAGATCAATAATTTCCATTTGAAGTTCCGGGGCTAGGGTTTCAATGTCAGTATCAAAAGGATTCGCAATGGCATCAAGGTCCGAGAAACGAGTATCAAAATTTATTTTCAAAGCACTCAAAGTTTCGATTGCAAAATCGATAGGAAACTCAGTCTCAGTGGTGTGGCTGAATATTTCACATGTTTTAAAATGTGAAAAACATTTACTTCGTAGTTGTGATTGAAACAGTATCAATTTCTTCCGGAATGATTTGATATAAGTGTATAAATCAGGAAGATGCTGGTTTTCTCCTTGCAATTTCAAATTCAGTTCGTTCACATGTTTTGTCAAATCAACATAGAATGGTAACTTCCACAGCCATGCGTTGTTTTGTAATTCAGTAAGAGGGCAATGCTTTTCATTAAAAAAAATTCGATCACTGCTCGAAGTTCAAAAAAGCGCTGAAGGACTTTCCCACAACTAAGCCAACGTACGGCAGTATGATAAGGTAAGTCATTTTCTCCAATCTCTTCAATAAATTGTCGGAATTGTCAGTGATTCAGCCCAAAAGATCTGATAAAATTAACAGTTGATAAGACTGGTTTCAGAACTTCAGACATATCCAAACATTTTCCGCACAAAGACTGTTGATGAATGATACAATGTAAGACTAATTGTGGTTGGTTGGTCGGTGGTTTTGAACCACCGTCATTTTCTACAGCCTTTGACACAAGAGCGACCACTCCTTTATCTTTCCCACTCATGTTTTTGCCTCCATCAGTTGTAATACATTTCAAGTTTTTCCATCGAAGGTTCTTTTGATTAATGGCCATTTCAACTCCTTTAAAAATATCTGTACCAGTAGTTCTGCCATGAATACTATACATATCAAGAAGTTCTTCATGCACTTCATAGCTTTTATCGACTCCTCGAATATAAATCAACACCTGAGCAGTATCTGACATATCCGTTGACTCATCCAAGGCCAAAGACAACCACTCAACATGTCCATTTTTGTCGAACAGTTGATAGGATATATTTTCAGCGACGTTTTCTACCCTTCGAGCCACAGTGTTTGCTGACATACTGACAGTTTTTAATAAATTTACCTTTTCAGGGCACATTTCTTCGGCTACTGCAATTATGCATTCTTTGATCATTTCTCCATCGGTGAATGGTTTTCCACGTTTTGCAATTTCAAGAGCCACACGAAAGCTGGCACGAGTTGCAGGCTCTTGTTCAGTTTTGAGTTTTGTAACTGAAGTTTGCTGCGATTTCAATCCGCGCTTCATAGCTTCGAATTTTTCTGTCCGCAAACTTCCTGTATATTTTGAGTAATTTTGAAAATGTTTTGTTTCATAATGACGTTTAATGTTATATTCCTTGAGAACGGCTATCCTTTCATTGCAAATCAAACATAGCGCCTTGTTACTGGACTCAATTACGAAATACTGAATGTTCCACTGATCTTTGAATTTTCTGCATTCACTATCAATTTTTCGCTTCTTTTCCATACTACTAAATCACACACAAAAGCAACAATTCAAATCAAAATACTGTTACAAAGATGTCTTAAACTTAAACACGCACAGACACGTTTTAAGGAGGTACGCACTATTTTATTTCACAACAGTGTCATAGGAACTGACTTGTGGTTGCGCCACTAGCCTTCTTATATATTCCAATTACTGCCATCTAGAAGTGAGTGGAAGACACCAGAACTTTCTCGAACCAACGAGATTATTCTGTACGTGCTATTAGCGCCATCTGTTAGCGATAGAAGGTACTACCTATTTCCGCTTGTGTCCACCAGATGTCGTGTCACGTTACTCCTCATGGCTCGTACTCTACGACTAATCTAGAAATTACAGATAATGACAGGAAAATTAATAATATGCAGTGTTACCGTTTTGCGGACTTTAGTCCGATTTGCAGCCTTTTTTAAACGTTGCGTACTTTTTCGGACTTTTTTTTTCATCAGTGGACTATTTCACTTTTTACCACCGGCAACAATGATAATATGGTTTTGGCCCTCGGAACTTACTGGAGTAATTAGTATGGCCCTAAGGCTGGAAAGCTTGGAGACCCCTGATTTAAGCCATTAGAGAACGGACAGTTAACTGCTGTAAATTCCACGGATATATTTTTGTGATTTAAAAATGTTTTGAATGTACTTGAATTAATTCCCGGATATTGATCAGTCAAAATCATACCGATTTCATCCGTTTCCGTTATATTCGATAAAAGTTGAATGAAATCATTAGCGGTTTGAGTTTTTGATGTAAGAATGAATGCCAATCTAGTAAAATGGTCCACTAATAAATGTAGATATTTCTTTGATGATCTCGAACCTCCAAATCCTCCTATTGTGTCAATAGACATTACATCAAAAGGTTCAGTGGCTGGTCCTAGATGAGACATGTATCCAAATTTATCATATCCTCTTGACTTATTTTTTATACAAATTTCACAATTTCTGCAAATCTTCTTTATATTATTGGATAAATTTCTAATTGAATAAAATTTACCAACAGTCTTCTGCATTTGGTCCAATTTGACACATATTTTCATGGATGTTTTTCAAAAATGTTAAACTTAGTTCCTCTGATAAAATTATTTTATCTCGTTTTCCAACCTTTTTGAAGTATACGTTTTGTTTATTGATAAATTTATCTTTTTTTTCTGGTATTTCTTTATTTCTTTCTTGATCTTTTAAAATGTCTTCAATCTTTATCATATTAACTACTCTTAGTTGTTCATATGAGTTTTCATCAGAATTCAGTACTGGGTTCCTACTTAAACAGTCTGCCTCTAAATTATTCTTCCCAGGACAGTATATTATTTTAAATTCATATTGTGAAAGATAATAAGATAGGTCACCTAGTTCTTCGTCGGTTCTCGATTTTAAATTCATGTTTTCCAAAGGTTTGTGATCTGAAAAACTGTAAATGGTTTTCCTATTAACCAATATTGCCAATACGTTACCGCTTCTTTTATTGCCAACAGTTCTAAATAAATAGCTTTCTTTTTCTTTTGAGTTTCGGTTAATTTCTTCGAAAAATAAGCCACAGGTTTTTCTTTACCATCTGGCTGTACCTGTTTTAAAACAGCGCCAACTCCTTCTATAGATGCGTCTGTATAAATATTAATATGTAAAATTTGATCGCAAATCTCCAATATCGGTTTTGAGCAAAGTAAGTTTTTTATCATTTCAAAA